>JBBBDQ010002508.1:695000-1305782 GCA_037127315.1 Ascarosepion bandense
TAAATAATATTATTACAAAACTTATGTCTATATCATTTTGTTTTAGTTTACACTAGCAGTATAGCCCGGTGTTGCTTGGGCATAATGAAAGCTTTAAAACTAATCCATGGTCCTGGAGCTCAGAATCTTTGGACGTTGGCACGAAAGACTAAAAAGAAATAGTTGTTTCCAGTTAAAGCGAAACCATAGACTGAAAGAAAAATGAATGGATGTAAGTCAAATTTTGATTTCCTGCTATCGATATCAAATCATTTTTTTTTGTTGTCAACTGAATTTTGAAGGCTAAATAAGTTCTCTGAGTAAATGGTATCATGGCTGAGACTAAGAACTACAATTATACCTACTTAGAGCAAAACCCGAAGCAAAAACTAAAATAAAAGGGCTAAAAAAATACAGACATACAGGCAGATAAACAGAATCACACACAAACATCTTGCTTTTTATTTATATATATATATATATATATATATATATATATATATATATATATAATCGATTTTCTGCACTATTGTAAGAACTGCAACATTGAAACTTCTGAATATCATTTCTTATGTCTTTGACTATGAGTGTATCAAATTTTATTAAAATCGGACCATTCCTTCTATAACCTGATTTTTTCGATTATCGATTTTTATTGGGAGTATCTCGACACAAAACTTAACTAAGAACATTCACAGACACTTATAGTACAACTGTGTAAATTTTCAAGAAAATCAGTTCAGATGTTTCGGAGTCTATAGGTAATGGGGACACACACACAGAGACAAAGTTCCATTTGTATATAAGTTTAGATATGACAGCTTTGAAAGATATTTTGCAAAGCAGATTTCGGAGAATAAATTTTTGAACAAAGAAATTTTGCTGACTGGCTTAACTTCAGATAAGTTAAACAGTAATTGATGATTGTGGGGATGGTCTCATCCTGTGTATATATTATAATGCATGTGCATTGCGTGATCCCACACATGCATAAACAGAAACATGAAAACATATATAGTTCTGTTTATACATACACATGCAAGGTATGACACGTTCTTTGGGTCCAATGTCCATTTGTGCCAACATTCTTCATAATCACTGTTCAGTGGGATTATCCAGAGTTGCTGAAATATATAATTTTCTTGTTTTTATAGTATAACCAGAAGAACTATCACCCATCCACCTTCTTTGGGTATAATACCCATTGGTGTCAGCAATATTCTGGATAATCGCTCTCCAGTCAGACATCCTAAGTTACAGAAATATATCAGGTTTTTGTTTTTTTGTATGGCCAGTACAGTTAACATCTCTCAACTTTCCTCGGGTCCAATATCCATTGGTGTCAACAACATTTTTCATAATCACCCTTCAGTGGGATTATCCACAGTTGTTAAAAACTATCTTGCTCATTTCTTATTCTAAGTTACACTACCTGTACATCTACATGTATATCAGTGCCATACGTGATACACGCTTGGGCAATCATGTCTCAAAAGAGACATGACTGACTGAGCAGAAGATTTCTTTCTGCGGTAGAGTGGTTGCCAACCAAGGCTATAAAACCCAATCTGCCCTGCTATTTAACCCATAACTGGAAGGAAGAGATGGATTAATACCTTTCCCAAGGGTATTTGCACGTAAGTGAATACAATGGATTCAAATGGAATTCGAACTTGGCTCCCCGGTTTCGCGTTCCGAGCCGATATCCACTGTACCACAACGCACATCATACATTTCTTAAAAAAGAAAATCTTGAAAGATATATCATTTAAATCCATACTTTTCAAAATAAATGACATTTTTAAAGATATATTACATGACATTTAACAAAGAAAGTACTAGATTGCTAAATATTCAAAAACTGTTTATCTTAAAGGTCAATGGATTTTATTTTTCAAATTTAAATAACAATTATTTTCAAAATTACACTTCACTGTGAAGCTATTTTACTTCAGGAAATTCCACAAGTTACTGCCTACCAGTTTTCTTTTCTAAACAGAAATAAATGTTTTCACCAGTCATAAAAATAAAACAGAATCTGTTCATTTTTTTTGTAACTTTTCTACCTATGAATCTAGCATTGAAAAATTGGAAAATCAAACATTAACAAAATAAAATCATCATCATCAGTGCCATGACCAGATGTGGCTGTATGGCTGCTGTGGTAGGTATAAGATATTTTATAAAATCAGCATTAATAAAATCTTACCATGGTTAATAAAAAGATGTGATCATAGGACTGTTTTGAACCTGGACACTTGACCAACTCCCTTCATATGTCTCAGTTTCATGACAATGTCCAAGTCTCCTAGCCTACTTAATGACATCGTCAGCCCATTTTTCTAGTCTGCTTCTTCTTTAGCCTTCTAAGATGGCAGTAGAAAGACTGTTGGTTCTGATAACATGTCTATACCTTTTCGCGCAAATACCTTTAGGAAAGGTAAAGGTATTAATCCATCTCTTCCCTCCAGTTATGGGTTAAATAACAGGACAGATTGGATTTTATAGCCTTGGTCGGCAACCACTCTACCGCAGAAAGAAATGGCAACCCACTGCGTGATAATCATCTGCCCAGTCAGTCATGTCTCGAAAGAGACATGATCGCCCAAAGCGTGTATCACGTATGGCACTTAACTGACTGACTGATACCTTTTCCACTTTCTCTTCTTGATGGTGGTTATGAAGTCTTCCAATGATCCTGTTTCACATTTAATGGTATCTTATGGTGCAGTCTACATAAGAGATGCCAAGTGTAATCCTCTAGCATCCCATTTCTAATGCTTGGATGTTTTGCCATAGTTCTGCCATTAATGTCCAAGATTTTCAGGCTTCCAGAAAGATCTTGAAGGCCAATGCACACAACAGTCAGACCTTGCTTCCTGTAAATATTCAATGATCTTTTTCAATGTTTTCTTTCAATGATCTCATTATGTCAACCAGTAAATATTAATAAAGTATAAACAAAAAGTTAACAAGAAAATGAGTATTTTGCTTATGTAGAATAGAAAAAGAAAAACAGAATAATGAAACAAACTTTATCTGGTCACTGCAGTCTCTAGCTCTATAAAATCATCATTATCATAATGACAATATGTGATCTTAGGGTTGCTCTGAATCTGAGCACCTGAGTTCCTTTTATATGTCTTTGATGCATGCCAATATCTGAGTCTCCGCAAATGATCTACCAGTCCACTCAGTGACATTGTCAGCTTATTTTTCCTTTGTCTGCCTCTTCTTTTTTTTTTTTGTCTGAGGTGGTATCTTATAGGATGCTGGTGAAAGATTGTTAGTTCTTATACCATGTTCATACCATTTCAACGTTCTCATTTTGATGGCAGTTATGAGATCTTCCAGCGGGATGTTATTTACAAATGTCAAGTTTGAAACTGTGCTTATATCATTGATGACTGCCTATCCATTTTTTCTTCTTTTTAAATTCTTTTTTTTTTTTGAGATGGTATCTTGCATAATGGCAGTTGAAAGATTGTTAGTTCTTATACCGTGTCCATACCATTTCAACTTTCTCATCTTGATGGCAGTTATGATATCTTCCAGCGGGATGTTATTTACAAATGTCAAGTTTGAAACTGTGCTTATATCATTGATGACTGCCTATCCATTTTTTCTTCTTTTTTAAATTCTTTTTTTTTTTTGAGATGGTATCTTGCATAATGGCAGTTGAAAGATTGTTAGTTCTTATACCGTGTTCATACCATTTCAACTTTCTCATTTTGATGGCAGTTATGAGATCTTCCAGCGGGATGTTATTTACAAATGTCAAGTTTGAAACTGTGCTTATATCATTGATGACTGCCTATCCATTTTTTCTTCTTTTTAAATTCTTTTTTTTTTTTGAGATGGTATCTTGCATAATGGCAGTTGAAAGATTGTTAGTTCTTATACCGTGTTCATACCATTTCAACTTTCTCATTTTGATGGCAGTTATGAGATCTTCCAGCGGGATGTTATTTACAAATGTCAAGTTTGAAACTGTGCTTATATCATTGATGACTGCCTATCCATTTTTTTCTTCGTTTTAAATTCTTTTTTTTTTTTGAGATGGTATCTTGCATAATGGCAGTTGAAAGATTGTTAGTTCTTATACCGTGTTTATACCATTTCAACTTTCTCATTTTGATGGCAGTTATGAGATCTTCCAGCGGGATGTTATTTACAAATGTCAAGTTTGAAACTGTGCTTATATCATTGATGACTGCCTATCCATTTTTTCTTCTTTTTAAATTCTTTTTTTTTTTTGAGATGGTATCTTGCATAATGGCAGTTGAAAGATTGTTAGTTCTTATACCGTGTTCATACCATTTCAACTTTCTCATCTTGATGGCAGTTATGAGATCTTCCAGCGGGATGTTATTTACAAATGTCAAGTTTGAAACTGTGCTTATATCATTGATGTCTGCCTATTTATTTATTCTTTTAATTATCCGAATTTAAAAAGAGAAATTTTCTTAATAGGATTTTCTGGCAGATGTGGTCTATTCTCAGAAGCGCATGCACAAACATTGGAGGATGATAATTATGTTAAATGAAGAATAAATTTGATTTAAGTGTTTTTTTTTTATGCATATATCTATTTGTCTTTTATTTAAAAGAAATCTCTTAATAAAACGTCTGTTTTTGTATACAAAGCAGAAAAGCATGGATAACTCTGTAAAAAGTCGAGAATTTATTTTACCCTGTATCAATTTTATGAACTACTTCAAAACAAGACAATGACCCGACTTTTAAACAAAATTAAAGTTACAAAGACTTGTTTCTCTATGTCTTCTGGTGCCCATGAGATCAATGCAAGAATTCTCCAAGGCTCTTCAGTCCTAACATTTTTATGCTTTATATTACATTCTCAGATAATTGAGTAAATATACATATGCAAATGATACCACAGTTTACGGATACAACACCAAAAATCTAACCTGGCATCTGCTTTCTCTTCTAACCTAGCTATAATAGTCTTGGGAGTAATTAATTATTTTTCAGACTACAACCCATTTCTTGACTATCATTATTTCCATGGTGAATGTTCTGAGAATTTACATTTCCTAATTTCTGCAGTTCAGATCTTTATAGCTAAAACTGTCCATGCCACATACACAGTATTAAATCATCTTTATTCCCTCCATATTTTATTGGTAAGAAAGAAGTTCCATTGACAGATTCTTTCCTAGAAGTGTTATTTTGTAGAACAGACTCCCAAGATGATGCTTCCTGCTCACCACAATGTTAGACTCTTCAAGTCTAGAGTTAATCATTATCTACTTTCAACAATTTTATTCAGCAACCCTCTATTTTGAGTGCCTGTTGTACCTTGTCAATAACAAAAATGAAAAAAAAAAAAAAACTACTACAAGTTGGTATTATACCGACTAAAAAAAAAATTCCCATATTTTTTTTTTTTTTTTTTTTTTTAATCATTTCACCCCGAGCAAGGCAGAAACGCCACTGATGTGCAGGGGGTTACATAAATGTAGAAAGATTAATTAGAAAAGAGTGAGGAGTACAAGCTAGTTAGAAAGGAACAATAGAAAACTGAGAAAGCAGGTGCAATGACAGGTACATGGGCGGAGAGAAAGGGAAGGTTATACAGGGGAGGGGAGAGAGCTAGAGGCCAGTGGTTAGTAGGTGAGTATTAACTTTGCTTTTAAATTTCTGGAGGTCGTAGCCGTCAGGAAAGCAAGAATACGGGAGTGAGTTCCACAGGCGGGAAGTGCGAGAGAGGAAGCTGCTGGAGTAGAATTGTCGTCTGCGTTTGGCTAACCTGACTGTGAATGGGTGGGACCCAGTTGCCAGTCTGGTTGAACGGGTAAACACCTGTTGAGGAGGCATCAGTGACTTAAGCGCATCCGAGCAGAAGCCATGAAAGTATTTATAGAAGAGACAGAGGGAGGCCACATTTCGACGATGGGAAAGTGGCTGCAGACGAGTCGCCAGATCAGAACCTATCACATTACAGACTCTCCTTTGGAGCTTGTCAAGAACACTGAGGAGAACGGCAGGGGCACCTGACCATAAATGGCAGCAGTACTCCATGCACGGACGGATGGTTGACTTGTATATATGCAGGATGGATTCAGGTGGAAAAAACATCCTGGATCGACATAGTGACCCAATCTTCTTAGCAGTAGATTTTGCTATGGATTCAATATAGTGCTTCCATTTGAGGTCTGAGGACAGGGTAAGTCCGAGGAGGCGTAGTGTGTTACTCTCCGGGAGAATCATCTGGTCCATGCTTATGGGAGGCAGAAAGGAAATTTAGATTTCAGGAAATGACATGAATTCAATTTTCAGTACACATGTATTAACTAACAAAGTGATTTAATTATTGTTAACAATACAATCAAATGCTAAAGATAGCAGAATTCCACCAAGACATCATTTAAGGGAAGGAAAACCATGACAGAAAATCAACAATCCTTCAAAATATAGAGGCAGGGATGAAGCCAATCACCTCACCCCATAGAACAATTTGATTACAGAAATCTCACCAAGGCACTAGATAGATAACAGATAAGTCAATATTTCTGAGATGAGGCAGTATTTACACTATTTAAATTATTTGAAGTATTGTCTTCATCTTTGTTGCTATTTGTACAAAGTTTCGGCCGTTGTATGCTCTGGCCTTCTTCAGGTGCTAGGAATTTTGAACCGAACCCTTTATTATGGTTACTGAACATTAGTTTTATAAGTCCCAGAAATTTAGTTGTTCTTGTCCCTAAGAACCCTTGGCCCAGTGGATATAGACGTTGGTTAATTCCAGTGACTTGACCCAAAGAGTTGTGAATTCAATACCAGGCTACAGCAGTGGTGAACAAGTAACTTAGAGAGTCCAGTTAGAGGGAGATAACTCATGACTACCAAAAGAAGCTTTGTGCAAGGAATGAGAATGATATACCTCGGCAATCGCAATAAAGGGTTTCGGTTTGAAATTCCTAGCACCCGATGAAGGCCAGATTGTATAAATGGCACCAAAGAAGAGAACAGTAGTCCAAAAAAAGTAAATAGTTTAAACATATTATAAATTTGATTTGTCAGTTTTTGAGTGTTGGGTAGGTAGTTAATCCCTGTTTCAGATGTTTAATTTGGCACATTTTGTGTTTCTTCAACACCCACAGAATCAACTTGTGGTTTATACTGGAACTATGTCAAGCATATATGTTACAATTTCCTGGATAGAGCACATAATCTGATGTGATCAAGGCCATTATGCTGAAACCCTTAATCTCATTGAATTTTGAGAGCACAACTACCAACATTTTCCAAACAGTTTCAATTACACTTACAATGCTTGGGTCAATCTGTGAAATGGTTTTTAGGTACTTCGTAGTAATATATCATGCTGGGAATGTCTCCCCAGGCCAGTATGATCAAGAAGTTTCTTTCTTGACAAATCAACCATGGTAAGATTTGAATATCAGTCTCATGGTCAGAAGACTAGCATTCTAACTACTTCAGTACCCGAATTTTTATAATTTACCTTTATAAACCTTAAATATGTGTTGAAAAGTGATTGGTAAAACAGAAAAACTATCTACATCATGTAATGGCAACAAATAAAGTAAACTTTAGACATGTCTAGAATATTCTACCCATAACTTGTATTTAGCCACACACAACTTTATGTTGCCTTCTTTTCTCTTTATTGTAAAATGTAAAAATTAAAGTCAAACCAAATAGAATGGTCAGACAGAATAAAAAGCTAATCTTTCATATGAGATATTCTTTTATCAAGGGAAAAATTAAGATAACTGTTTTATTTTTGTCTATTTGTCAGGTGTTTATAAAAGTTTACTACCTAACTAGTCACTAATTTAAAAATTTAAATATTATATTTCACTTCATTAATAAAGTTAAATACATGCACATACATGTGGTTAAGCTGATCAAGACATGTTTCTAAAATAAAATTCTAATAGTTGGTCATTTAGTCTTATTTGGGACTAAGAGTTTATTAGCACCTCTTCTTATTGATATTCCAAAACTGCAATTTAAATTTTTCTTGACCCTGTTGATTAAAATTAATAATTAAGCCTCAGTTTGTACTTTCAAATATAGTTTTTTTCAAACTTAATCACTTTCATGTTTCTAATGCAGAACAGGCCTCAGAGACTCCAGGCCAATGAACTGACAGCCGAGTTATTTTCGGTTAAAGCAAAAATAGAGTAACTGAATTCAACTCTGAATCAATACAGACACCATGTAGAAAGCATTAAAAAAATATTGTACAAACATCTACAAGGACAAAAATGAATGAACCCAGAGGAAATGAAATCAAAAGTACCAGAAGAGACATAACATTACCAATACAGTTTTAGGAGAGACTTGCGTCTAAAAGACATATGAAAAGGGAAATTGGTTAAGTTTCTTGTTATAATGGTTGGTATGCATATCTTCTGCGTTATTGCTATCATGGGAAGTTCAATCATCAATGGGTGCTCCTTTTATCATACTTTTTTTTAATCATATCACTGCTAGCAAGGTGGTAATGCCACTGATGTGCAGGGGGCTATATAAGAATAAAAAGATTAGATAGGAGAGAGTGAAGAGAAAGACAAACCAGTTAGAAAGAAGCAAGAGAAGGATGGGAATACAGGTGTGATGACAGTTGCAAAGGTGGAGAGAAAGGAAAGGATATACAGGATAGTGTAGAAAGAACTAAAGTTAAGAGATGAGTATTGACATTGTATTTAAATTCCTGGAGGTTGTAGCCATCAGGAAAGCAAGAATATGGAACTGAGTTCCACAGGTGGGAAGTGCGAGAAAAGAAACTGCAGGAGTAGAATTGTCGTCTGCATTTGGTTGATCTGTGAATGGGTAAGACCCAGTTGCCAGTCTTGTTGCATGAGTAAACACCTGTTGCAGTGACACCAGTGATTTAAGTTTGTTGGAGCAGAAACCATGAAAGTATTTATAGAACAGACAGAGGAAAGCCACATCCTGTCGGTGGGGAAGTGCCTGGAGTCGAGCCGTCAAGTCGGTACCTATCACATTAGTGATTCTTCTTTTGGAGCCTGTCAAGAACACTGAGATGAACAGCAGGGGCGCCTGAACATATATGGCAGCAGTATTCCATGCACGGACGAATGGTTGATTTGTATATATGCAGGATGGATTCAGGCGGGAAAAACATCCTGGCACAACACAAAATTATTTCAAAATCATTATCGTACTTGAACAGGATTTCAGATTAGGATTATCGTTATCAACTTACTCAGTTTATGATGAACAACCAAATTACCAGGTCAGTGGAGGTATCCTAAGGTCTACCATAATTTGAGGACCTTCTAAACTGAGATGAACAGCTAATCTAAACTTAGTGTACTTCATCCTGGAGCAATGATTACCAAACTAGTTCCACAGCCTGTGACTATTGTAGAGAGTTGTTGTAGAGGAATATCTTGTCCTAACCCGGAATGGATATGGTCCAGTCTATAAATGATTGTGACTACAGCGAACTTGAGAGCATACGTCACTAGACGAGAGCATTCTTCACTAGACGGACGCATACATTCTAAGCCGAGACATTGTCTACTTGATTGTTATACCTGTTATTATTCGTTGGTGTTCTTGTATGTCTATTGGTTTATTGTACTGTGGTATAATAAATCCCTATTACTATATAAATCAGCACCTCTGGATTTTTCAAATATCTTCTTTCCTAATAGAAATAAATCTTCAACAAAATCTACTTACTTTACTTTATTATACATTAAATTATATTATATTTATTATATATATTATATTTATCACTTGGCTTTCAGCATCGTCGATTGAGTCAGAGATAGTGTTGTAGATGAATGTCCTATCCTACCCCGAAATGGATATGGTCCGGTCTATAAAAGATTGTGACTAGAGCAAACTATAGAGCCATCATCACTAGACGAGAGCATACATCACTAGACGGAAGCATACGTCACTAGACAAGAGCATTCTTCACCAGACAGATGCATACGTCCTAGGCAGAGACATTGTCTACTTGATTGTTATACCTGTTACTGTTCGTTGGTGTTCTTGTATTGTCTATTAGTTTATTGTACTCGGGTATAATAAATCTATATTAATCTATCTTCAGTGTTAAGTATTATTTTTGCACTATTCTTTTCCCTGATTATCCCCTCCCAGGATATATCAAGAGTTTAGACTTTCTGTAAGTGCTTGATTTTACTGGCCTTGTGCTATAACCATCTGAGCTTAGAAAATAAGATTAAAATAATTGCAACCTGACAAGACAATCTCATTGGTTGATAGTGTTTTAACTAAACAGCATTTCAAAACTGACATCATTTTGTTCGACAAGTGAAACAGCTGCTAACAAAAAGCTAAATTTTTTAAAACTGTGATTACAGAGGAGGGTTGGGATTCATTACAAAGCTTCAGACTGAATTATTGCAGTGGAAAGATGAAAGCAAACGAGAGGCAGGCTTCTCTGAAATGCCAAGCTTCAACTGGTTTATTCAACATTTTGAATAAACACACATATCAGAGCCAATAAATTTTCCCCGGGTTATATCAACAGACACAATTACAAGGAAAATTAAAGAGAACATTCACTGGAAAATAAACTTTTTTAAAAAAATGAATCACTGTATTGAATTTCTACAAAAACAAAATAATTATAATGTGAAAAAGATCAAAGAGTTTGCAAACAAGAATTGGGGATAATTTTTTTTTAAACCTTCATTTAATTTAATTTTATTTTTGACAAACAAATACAGAAAATTCTAGAAAGCTCTGTATCCATTTTCTAAGATATTTATTGTTTTTTTTTCCTTTTTGTCAAATTGCAAGAAACAAACCAAAAAGAAAAAAAGGTCCCCAAAAAGTAGAATAACCTTTTTCAGTTGTATTTTGTTTTAGTTTAATTTATTGCTTCATGGCTTCTGCTCTGATGAACTTAAATCTCTGATGCCCCATAGGTGTGAGTTTGCACGAGATACTAGATTGGCAACTAGGTCCCACCATTTTACAGTGAAACCGATGAAATGTAACTGCAATTTCTACTCCAACAGCTTTTTTTCTCATACTTCCCACCTATGGAATTCCCTTCCGCATGCTTGCTTCCCCGACGGCTATAACCTCCAGGAGTTTAAATGTAAGGTCAATAGACACCTCCTAACACACTAACCCTCCCATTCTCTCCAACTCTTCCCCTATGTACATCCTAACTCGTCTATCGCCCTGTGTAACCCCCTGCACTATAGTGACAGTGGAATGCCTTGCTTGGGGTGACATGATTATAAAAAAAAAATTTCTTTAAGGTCTGTATTTAATGACAGAAGAATTTTTGTGTGACAAGTTTCATTCTTTAAAACTTCACTGAACTAAAGTGATATTTCTGTTGAAGTAATTACACATATACATGAAGGGGAGGTCCAATAGAAATATACAAATGTTGGTTAAAATTATGCACATGTAGGAACTGCTGAAAATGTTGAATCACTAAAATTTTAAACATCTAAATTTAAATTCTTTTTGTTTTAGACATGTTGGGGTAGAATCTAAATTAAATAGACTATTCAGTTTTATTTAGTTTCTTTTTCTTTATTTGTTTATGCTTTTATCACTCTTGATCTCACATTGTAATAATAAAAGATCTGATAAGAAAGGCAAAGTGTTGTAAGAATCTGGACACAAACTTACTGGATGAGATAGTGATTAAAGAACTTTTTTTTATACCCTTTTGTCTTAATAAACTGCATTCCCTTTTCATTAAAGTACAGAATTTTATAACAAAATTATGGCCAGACTCAATAACTAATACACTGTGTTGTTTTGTAAAATGTCCCATTTGTGTTCCTATAATCTTGTTTAAATTCCTTCAGGTTCTGAGGTCTTAGGTATGATGATAAACTGCATCCAGCAGCAAGGCCTCTGATTGGGAAGTTTTGAGGAGTGAGGAACCACCTCTTAATTGCTGTTGTTCCCAGGTGCACCCTGAACCGGAACGAAAAACATGTTAGGGTCCCAGCTATGGGCAAACTGGGGTCAAACACAATGAAAATATGAAAATAGATTTTTATAGTAAAAATACCAGCAATACATTTTTGAAAGGAAAATAAAATATTGCCAGCAATACATTTTTGAAGGAACATAAAATATTGCCAGCAATACATTTTTGAAGGAACATAAAATATTGCCAGCAATACATTTTTCAAGGAACATAAAATATTGCCAGCAATACATTTTTCAAGGAACATAAAATATTGCCAGCAATACATTTTTCAAGGAACATAAAATATTGCCAGCAATACATTTTCAAACAAAATAAAAATAAATTATATTCCTCTTTTTGAAGGAAAAAAATATCTCTCCACAAAAACCCTCTTTACAAAAATACATCAATGTAAACTGTTCTAAAAAATGATTTCTTATAAAGAATATATTCTATTCATACAAACCTATTCTAAAAATCTTATTGGCATTAAATAACCAATTGTGGTTGATATGCTGTAAAACAAAATAAACCAAAGCAATAAACTTTAAGTTTCACCTATGTTTTCCTTATGGCAATTATTGCTGGTGACAAATTTTTCCTTCAAGTTTTAGCTTACTATTATTTTGTTTTGTATTAAATCTTGTATTGTTTAAGAAATAATTGTAACAAATCTATGTTAAGCTAAGATAAATTCTTTTCAATTATAGTTGTGACAGAGTTGGTGGGTAGTATATTTTGATTTGCTGAGTGTGTCAGAATGGGCCACACTTCTATTTTAAAAGATTTTATGAACCTTTTGTCTCATATAAGCAATATGGCTTTTGCTTCTCTAAGTCAACTGCTGAAGTATCAACAATTATTGCCAGAAGAATCTTTCAAGCTTTAGATAAGAATAGTTCTTGTTTCGGATATCTCATAAGTATTTGACAGGTTTTGGCATACTGGTTTTATTTACAAACTGAAAGGTTATAAAATTCCTGGATTCATTTTTTACCTGAATTTTCTTCTCAAATTATGACCCGAAAGTTATCATGAATGGCCACTCATCTAGATCTTTTTGTATAAATGTTCCTCGAGGCTTTATCCTTGGACCTACGCTGCTTCTACTTTTCATCAATTACCTTCTTGATGGCAAACGTTTTCAATTTAGTATCTATGCTGATGATACAACTATTTAATACTGTTTTAATAATAAGTCTGATCAGTTTAATCAAGCCAAATTGATAACTGATTTCAAAAATTACCTACAATCTGTTGTTAAATAGGGCAAAGATTGACTTGTTAACCTTAACACCTCCAAAACAAAACTTCTCTCTTTTAATCTTCTGAGAGAACTCTTTAGCTTCCATCAACATAGCTGATGCTAACCTTCAGGAGAGTGACTCATTTGGCCATCTTGGATTAATGTTTTCAACACATATTTTTAGGTCTACCATTTTTCCTTGCTTTGGATATTGCTGCCACTTCTGGTCTAGTGATTCTGCTATGTATTTAGAGATTCTTGATAAAATCCACAGAAGAATCTGCAATGTTATTGGCCCTGATATGGCATCCCAGTTTCAGTCCCTTTTCCACCACGGTAATGTATTTTTACTGTACCTTTTTGATAAATATTTTATAATTGTTTTGATGAGCTTTCCTCTATGGTACCTAGACTTTTATGAAGTTAAGCACAGTCACATCAATTTACAGTTGAAATGGCAAAATTGAATTATAAATTCTATGCTAACTTTTTCTTCGACTGCACTTTTCACTTGACGAATTCTCTTTTGGTTTCTTGCTTCCCAGTTAACTATGATCTTCAAAAATTTAAATGCAATGCCAATTGTTATCTTTTGTCATTTTGATTCTTATTTTTTTATTGTCCTCTATCCTTAATAGTTTTTTTCTTATGTTTTCTAACACTCAGTAATCTGCCTTGCTTAGGGCGGAAGGATAAAAAAAAATTAGTATTTCATGTTAACTTGATTTTCAGGTTAACTTGCTCATCAAAGCACAAAGCTCTAATGTGAGACATTAATTTTAAGATATATTCAAATTTTTATCAGGTAATAATTTAATTAATCGAAAGGTAAGATTAATGGGCAATTTCCTGAGCAATCATTTACCACCAAATTCACTATGGATTTAGAGGTTTGCCACTGAAAATCATATTTCATGCAAAGAAAGGATTTTAAGTGAAGATTAACAAGGTTTGGGAGAAGAGTAAAAAAATGAAATCATTCTTTTTACAAGATGAATAAACTTAAGTGGTTGATTTTAGAGTAATAAGAAGCAGGAAAGAAAAAGAAAATTTCCTGTAGTTATTAATTTGCCTTTCAGTAGCAAAAACAGCTGTGACACATGTTGGTGTAAACATTCCAAAAAGCTAAAGCTCCACTTTATTCATGATAAATGGCTAACATTTAAACAGACACACTTCTTCTACGTGCCCTGTCCCTTCAAAACGTAGGCGATCATGGTTCTCCACGTCTCCCTATCCCTTGTGGCTCTTAGATTTTTGCTCCTGTTACACCTCGCAACCCCCGTTCCGTCCTCCACCTGATCAGGCCCTGCAAATACGTTATCCGCTGCCTTCCTCTGTCTCTCCTTCCTTCTATCTGGCCTGTCCGTATCAGGTTCTCCAAGCTCTTCTTCCTTATTGCATGTCCCAGGAACTTCAGTTGTCTCTTCCTGATGCTCACTATTAATTTCCTTTTTGTTGCCATTCTTAGAGAATTATAAATTTGAGGCAGTAATTTTTTTCAGCAAAAGGCTTGTTCTGCAAGCAACTCTGATTCCCAAGCAACAGTATATTTAAAATTCATTTTTATGTTGTTATATCCTGCTATGGCAACAGTAAAAACAATGTTAACTGAAATCAAAAACAAAGATACTGCACTTGTCAAACAAGGTCTTGGAGAAAGTCATACTTTTAAAAAATAATGCAGTGTGATAAAGATTAAGGATTTGCAATTGCTTACATAAAAATGTAACAGAAGAGTAGTTGAAACATTTACAGATTAAATGAAATTGAATCTATACATTAGTAAAAAATAGCAAAGCATAATGACTGAAATAAACAATTAAAAACAAAACTCCATCTTGAAAAAAGAATCTGTTTTCAAAAAAAAAAAACAATGTTATTTTGTCTTCAATTTTTAAAAAAAGCATGTTTATTTATTTATTTCATATAAAATTCTTTCAAAGTTACTGTTGTGGATTCTTGTTGAGAAACCACACAAAATAATAAATAACAAAAACAGATATGGAGATAAAAAATGTAAGTTGTATTGAACAAAATATACAAACTGGAACACGGGTTAGTCAATTCAAGAATACTAGGAATACTATTAGTAGAAACAATATATACAGTCTTATAGTGAAGAAGTATGTCCAGGTAATGAGTCTATATCCTTACTGACCAACTAAGTGGCTGTACAACTAATCAACTCTACCACTGCCTTTGACAATCACTCCGTTCTCTGTATAGGTAGAATTATATGTACACATCAGGCGAGTCCATTCTTATGTACAAAATGGAGTGCTCCCAAACAGTTACAAGCCTCACCTGATGTGAGGTGTAAAGAATCAAATTCTACTGTTACTTGTTAAATTGTTATTGTTACTTGGAAAACGGAAAAGAAGCACTTCTGATGTATAGTTGCTATACAAAGCTGCTGCTAAGCCAATTTACTGAAGTCTTAATAAATGTTTTTTTTTTTTGGTTTTTTTTTAATCATCTCACCCCAAGCAAGGCATTCCATTGCCACTATTGCGCATGGGGCTACATAGGGGAAGGTAAAGAGAAGGAGTGGTTAGACATAGGGAATGTCAGGAGGAAGGTGACAGATGAGTAAGGATACTGAGGATGAGATGGGAAGAGTGTTTGATAGAATGGGAGCAGGTTAGTGTGTTAGGTGTCTATTGACCTTACATTTAAACTCCTGGAGATTGTAGCCGTCGAGGAAGCAATCGTGTGGAAGAGAATTCCACAGTCAGGAAGTGCAAGGAAAGAAAGTGTTGGAGTAGAAGTTATGGTTTCATTTTATCGGTTTCACTGTAAAAGGGTGGGATCTAGTTGCTAATCTAGTATCTCGTTCAAATTCGTATTTAGGGGGCACCAGTGATCTAAGTTCATTGGAGCAGAAGCCGTGAAAGTATTTATAGAAGAGATACAGGGAAGCCACGTTGCGCCGGTGGGAGAGAGACTGCAGGCGGTCTGCCAAGTCGGTATCTATCACATTACAGACCCTCCTCTGAACCTTATCGAGAAGCCCGAGGAGAATAGCAGGGGCATCCGACCAGATATGGTATTTACTAAATTCATTTTCTATCCTCACACAAGCAGTTTGTATTTACTAAATTCATTTTCTATCCTCACACAAGCAGTTTGCTCCTAGTACAAGTTCTGGATTATTTTAATATCCTTTCTAAATAAATCAGATTTATCTAACAATTTAAACAGCCCTTTGTGAGGTACTTTGTCAAAAGTTTTTGCACAATCTATAAAACATAGGTATATATCCCTTTGCTTTAGTATTTGTTATATGTCTCATGAGGTTAATTGTCAAATGGAGTTTGCCTGTGTTTACTACTAGATTTTTAGGTAACGATATGAAAATGTACCTACTGGGGCTACCAGTATAACACTATTTCACTTATTGCTTATTTTCTACTCAGAGGTGTTTTATTTCAATTTCTAAATGTTATATTTAAGTGATTTTATTCTACTAATTTTGCCTCCAGTAAAGTGTTGATAGCAGATATAGAACAGAAGCTACAGGAACTTCTACAGAATGTAGTTAAGGAAAGCAAGAAGAAAGGCTAAACATGAATATTAAGATGACAAAATGCATGGTTGCTAGGAAAAGGGACATGTAAACTACAAATTGGAGATACCAAAATTAAATCTAGGAAGTGTTTTAACAGAGAATCGAAAAAAATATGGAGGCAAGTTGGGATAGTGAAAGTGGCCTTCCAAAAGTTAAGCAAAGTATTAAGAAACAAGAAAATTTCATTGACAAACTAACTCAAGGCTACAAAAGTCGAAGTTGTACAGAGTCATGATTGTCCATGAACATACATTCTTGTGCAAATTAATTGAAACAACTGCTTTAGTTTCCTTTCTTACACCATATAGTTAATTTTAGACCCACTGGAGTGACAGGGTGTAACCAATTTCTATTTTTTCCTCAGATTAAATCTTTTGACATGGTGTGCAGCAATATGAATCTATGTTTGGGGTGTATGATAAAATTTGTTTTACCTTGAAATATACTGCATCATCCATGATTGCATCAAATTTTTATCTTGCCAACACTATTGTCTCAACTGTCGATTAGTTACCCTAAGACCATTATCTGTGAAGGAGCTTACTCTAGGGAAGCGTACAAAAATTGTATTGCTACACGAACACACTGGCAAGCCTTACAGAAAGAACGCAGATAGCATTGATGTCAGCCGTTCAACTGTCAGCCATATCATCAAGGCAAAGAAACAAATTGAATCCATCAGTTCAAAATGTAAAGAAAAATGTGGTTAGAAGAAAAAACACAATGCCATTAGACAACGTATATGTTGGATATTGGTTAATAGCAAGTGATTTGACACAAAGTAGATTGGTGTAGTTACTCCAAATGAAATGAAAACCGATTGAGTGATTAATGGAGAGATATATATAAGTGAATAGAATCCACTCATACAAATGTGTTGGACAGGTCCATTATAGTATAATGAACTAACCCACCTGCTGAATACTCTCCTATGAATGAAGTAGATTACTTTAAGGGGACAAAGAGAAGGCAGCCATGTTAGAAGGTAAATTATTTGATTTTTACAGTATATGTGATCAGGGAAGGTGTGAAAGATCCTAGGAAGACATCATTCATTTTGTTTCAATTAATTTGCACAAGGATGTAGAAGTAGTAGTATTAAATGTAACATTATTTGAATTTCTTAGATAAAGCTTTATCAATTATTCATGTTTTATCAGTATTTTTCTCATCTTATTTCTCTTGCTTTATTTACACAAATAACATCAGGTGCAATATAATTCAAATTTTTTAGATTTTCAATTATTGTTGTCTAGTATTTCTTTCATCTTAATTTCCGTTGCTTTTTTGTCACAACTATCCATACAGTGATTCTATATCAGCTTATTCTTTAATTTCAATTATCACTGCATATTTATTGATCACAGACTGATGGACAAGGAATTATGATGAAAAGCAACTGACATGAACACGAGAGGAATACTAGTCAAAAACAAAATAGTTATATAATTTTCAAAATCAACATGATATGAGTGAATGACTAATGAGAACTTTATAACAAGCAGATTGTATGATTCATTCTGTAATGTCAGGTAAGCGATGTTCATTAAAATACTATTATTTAATCAAAATGGATTTTTTGCTACAATGATTTAATTTAAACTTTGGAAACTTAAGGAATCAATGCATATGGTAGGCCACAAAAATCTCCCAAGTCGGCATTGCATAGATATGAATACAATATGAAAACCAGTAATATTGGGTGCTGGAGAAAAATAATAACACCAAATTGTAATATGAGCTCTGGAAAAAAAAGTTGCTGAGACATTAGGTTTATAAGTCTCAAAGATTCATACATTAATGTCCTCAAGGACACACATTCCAGCAGTGATTGAATCCAGTGACTTGACCCAAAGAGTTTTGAGCTCAATACCTGAATAGAGCAGAGGTGAACAAAAACTTGGAAAGTTGAAATAACTAATACTGAGATACCTGGAAGAGCCATGGCACACGGAACAAGAACAAGTACAATCTACACTTCTTCTTCTATGTGCCCTGTCCTTTCAGGACATAGGCGACCATGGCTTTCCACATCTCCCTATCCCCGGTGTCTCTTAGTACACCTTCTCCTGTTACACCATACAATCCTTGTTCCATCATCCACCTGATTAGGTCTTTCAAATCTGCTGCTTTCCCCTGTCTCTTTTTCCCTCTATCTGGCCTGTTAGTATCAGGTTCTTCAAGCCCTCCTTCCTCAATGCATGTCCCAAGAACTTCAGCTGTCTCTTCCTGATGCTCAGTATTAATTTCCTTTTTGCTTCCATCATTTCTAAGACCTCATCATTTCTCACATGCTCAATCCATGATATTCACAACATCTGTCAGTTGCTTCAAGTTTTTTCTTCATCTTTGATGATATTGTCCAGCATTCACTCTACACTGGTGGACAAAATAAAGGGTTCAGTTTCAAATTTCAATCACCTGAAGAAGGCTGGAGCATACAACAATTGAAACGTCATGAATATAGCAACAAAGATGAGGACAAAATCTGAATAATATAATTAGTGTAAACTTAGAATATCTAGTCAATTATTTGTATAGAACTGTTATATTTCTATTTGCTTTGCTTGGGTTTTACCATAAGGCTTTAGACATTGGTTAACTGAGGCCAGATTGTTATCTTAAAGAGAAAGTAATAGCATTATTTGCTTAGTGTATTTAATAAGTGCTAAGCGCTGATGAAAGAAGTGATGACAGAAATACATGAAATTTTAATGAATTAAAATCTCTTGCAAAAGTTTGCTTTCTGATTCAACTTTTATTTGAAGGATTAATTGCTTGAACGAGGAAATGACTTGAGTAATTAAAGTGGGAAAAGATAATATTCGATACTACTTCAAGCAAAAATTTAGGAAGACCTATCAATACAGGAAAGGGTGATAAAAGCTAGTGGACATGAGAAAACTATTTTCTTGAAAAACTGTTTAAATAGGAAGATTTTATAAATGTTTTTTATAAGGAAACGGCTAATATTATCATTAGAGATGAGGAGAACAGATACTACAATTTGATCCCAGTTTGATTGTCTAGGAGTGATGAAAAGAGCCTGTTTTACTGAAAAATTGTTTTAGGAAAAGGTTTTTATAAACTTCTATAGTCTGTAGCCTTGGCGGTTAGTTCAATGAATGCCAAATGTTTCATTATAAGTAAACAGCTAATATTATCATTAGAGATGAGGAGAACAGATTCTATACTTTGATTGAATTACTTGAAAAAATGAGTATTGCATCCAGTCTGAAGTTGACAGATTGAAAGAACTTCCCATACCAGATCCCTGATTATTTGCTGTGTCTCATTTGTAATTTTAAAAAAAATGAAAGTTTTGTATTGATCTTATAACTATTGTACCCAGAAAGGATGTTTATGCTAAATTTTATTCCTGACAAATCAATAATTTTAAAGAAATTTGTTATCTGTTTATATTTCTTAGATGAAGTATTTTAACTCTTTACAATATTTACATTGTTCGGACTGTTGTCCTCATCTTTATTATCATATCCATGATGTTTCGGCTGTTGTACACTTTGCCCTTCTTCAGGTAATACATATTGAATGTTTTAACTGAACCCTTTACATAGTCGACTAGGGTAGATTGTTTTAGTTCTGCATATCTCAGTTTCAGTTAATTCCTTTTTAGTCACTCAAATCTCCAATCACTTCTGCTGTGGAACTCACAATTTTTTGGGTTAAGTCACTGGATTACATCAACCAATGCCTTTATCCCCAGGACCATGTGTCTTTGGGGACATTAGTGAATGAATTTATAGAACTTATAAGCCTAATCTCTCAGAAATCATTTTTTACCTCATACTACAATTTTGTTATTGTAGTTTTTCTCTAGTATTCTATATTACTGGTTCGGATATTGTATTCATGTCTATGATTAACTGGCTTAAGAGATTTTTGTGACTTAGCATACGTGCTGATTCCTTAAGTTTTCATATTTTCCTATGAAAATAGTGTAAAAAGAGAATTGGTATATCTAAGAAATTATATAAAGAAACATGGAAATTATTTATGCACAATGCAAGTTTTTCTGATAGTAAATTTTCCAAAATAAATAAATATGTTTGTAAAGTTAATAAATATTTGGCTGGCAACAGATTTCTAAGATTTTCTTAGCATTGTACAAAAGAAGGTGTAGGAAACTTTTGAATCAAACTAATATTCTAATTAAATCCATGCAATTAAAAGAGAATGAAGAAAATAAAATTTCAAAATTTCACTAAAGCTACTTCACCAAGATAACATTTAGCAGCCTTTTCTCCTGCCAAGAAATTACAAAATACAGAAATTTAAAAGTACAGAACAAAATCAGAGAAATATTTTCTTTTTAATAAGTTACTGATAATTAAAGAGAATGTTTATTATGAAGGGTTTATGAGCAATTTCAAGAACACAATCCATCACCACACTATATAAAATATAAACAAATTCCACAAGGTCATAAAGAGCTTTAGCAATAACAAAAACCAAAACCATTGAACATTTTCAACAGCAATAATAAAAATGGGTCACACATGTAATTATAAGAGAAAATAGGGATATAATGAATTGGGAATGATTTAACTACGAAAATGAATAGTATATGATTTTTCTCTGAAAATACATGGCAAATGATTTCATGTTGAAAATGCATTGGAACAAATTTTACAATGATAATACACTAGAAATGCATTAGAAATGATTTTACTATGACAATGCATTAGAAATGATTTTACTAGGAATATGCATTAGAAATGATTTTACTAGGAATATGCATTAGAAATGATTTTACTAGGAATATGCATTAGAAATGATTTTACTAGGAATATGCATTAGAGATGATTTTACTATAACAATGCACTGGAAATGATTTTACTATGAAAATGCATGAGAGATGATTTTACTATAACAATGCACTGGAAATTTTACTATGAACATGCATTACAGATGATTTTACTATAACAATGTACTGAAAATGATTTTACTATGAAAATTAACTGGAAATGATTTTACTATGAAAATTAACTGGAAATGATTTTACTATGAAAATTAACTGGAAATGATTTTACTATGAAAATTAACTGGAAATGATTTTACTATGAAAATTAACTGGAAATGATTTTACTATGAAAATTAACTGGAAATGATTTTACTATGAAAATTAACTGGAAATGATTTTACTATGAAAATTAACTGGAAATGATTTTACTATGAAAATTAACTGGAAATGATTTTACTATGAAAATTAACTGGAAATGATTTTACTATGAAAATTAACTGGAAATGATTTTTCAATGAAAATACACGGCAAATTGTTTTTATTATGAAAATGCATTGTATATAATTTTACTATGAAAATGTATTAGTTTAGATTTTAGTTTGAAAATGCATTGCAAATCATTTCACCATGAAATTATACTGCAAATGATCTTACTATTGTTGTATCATTGAGGTGGCAGGACAATACCCAGAAGATGTGTGCTGAGTATCTACAGTACAACAGCCATGCTAAGGGATATTAATACAAATAAGACAAACACCATAAGACAGAACAAATAGTAGAAGAGAGGTTAAGTTGTTAGAGTTACAGAGAGAACAGTTTGATACTATCATCAATGACACTCCGGAATCCCATGCCTTCTATTAGTTTTTATTTTTATAGTTACCTCGATCCACATACCATTCCATCTTGAGAGCACCAGAGGGGTGTTACCTGATCTAGAACAACTATGGAAATTCATTGAAAATGATTAAATTATAAAAATGTTTTCAAAATGATATTACATTGAAAATCAATTACGTCAGTCTTACAGGTCCTGTGAGTTTTCATCATTTTTTTTAAACTATTAATTTTTTTCTTTGGAATTATTAACTATGTTTTCATCAGATATCTTTGAGATAAATAGACAAGATAAAGATATTGCAAAATAATTAGTGGCAAAAACGAATCTGTTCTCTTTTAATAATCTTAGAGAGCCTTTTGCCTTCCATGGCTGATGCTAACCTCCAGGAGAGTGAATCATTGTATCTTCTCAGATTAATGTTTCTACGGACATGAATACAAAATATTGAATCAATTGCTAAGTCTGCTATTAGGAAAGTTGGTTCACTGTATTCTGCAAGATAATCTTACCAAAATCTTACACATTTATAAGTCTATCATCCGTCTTTGCTTTGTATATGGCTGCCACATCTAGCCTGGCACTTCTTCTATGTATTTAAAGATTCTTGAATCTGCGATATAACTAGTCTTGATCTGACATCTCAGCATCAGTGATTTTTCCACAACAGTAACATTGCTTCTCTGTGCCTTTTCTAGAAATATTTTCATGGTAATTGTTCTGATGAGCTTTCCTCTTTGGTATCTCAACTGCCTGAATTTAAGCGCAGTACTAGATTGACAGTTAGGTTTCATCATTTTACAGATTTTTTATGTTTTTTAATCATTTCAACCACAAAAGAGGCAATAAAGCCATTAAGATGCTGTGGGTTACTGAATGTGAAAGTATATAAGAAATAGAAAAACATTAATAAGAAGCAAGAACAAAGTGAAAATGGCTAGATATCACCATAAGTTTTATACTAACAGTTTCTTCTCTTGCCCTTCTAACTTGTCAAACACTATTCCAGCTTTTTGCTTTCCAATCAACATTGATCTTTAAAATTTTAAAAGCTATATCAATTGTTATCTTTTTTCTTAATTTCTGTTCTTTTATTGTTATCTCTCTTTATGTTTTTCTTTTTCTCTTATTTTTTCACACCCAGTAACCACTTGCATCTTAGTGGCTTTATTGCCTTGATTGGAGTAAAATGATAGAGATCTTTCTGCACATGTTGATTAATCATTCATCTACTTTATCTTCAACCATTTCTACTACAAGACTATCTATAAAGAATGGAATTTCGTTTTAATTTTGTCAAAGTTTGTCTACAAATCGACCAAAGGTTACTGACATGATTTTTAAACTGATTGCTCTAAAGAATGCATAACAGAAGAGGTTTTTGAAGTAATAATTAAGAAAAGATAGCTATCAACTAAATTCAACTTTTCTGACAGCAGTGCTAAAGAGATGAAAACAAACGATTAATAAATTGTATTTGCTTCTTTGTTTTTAATTTCCAAGTTCAAACAGACTAATTTGTACGTCAGTATTTCAATTAGCAAAAAGATAATTAGAAAAATAACCACTTTATATTAATAAATTACAAAAAATAATTCTGAAATATTTAATACTGTATCATATTAAAAGAGACACTCTGAATAGTTAAAAATCAATCATTTTTTAAATAATGTTTTTTCAAAAAATAATGAATTTAAATATATGGCATAGTACCAATTAAAAGTTAAATCATTTATATAAACTACTATTAGTGTAATTATGCAATTTGTCTTGAATCAAAGTGTTGCTCACCAGCACTTTTTTTGATCAGTGTAGCATCTGTGCATTAGTATTAATAAATTAGCATCTGTGCTCTAGTATTGATTAATTAGGATCTATTGTTAGGTAACAGAAATCAAAAAGCCAATTTCAAATTCAAGATGAATTTGTTTCATTCACTTATGCACAAATACCCTTGGAAAGCTATTAATCCATCTATTCTCCCTCCAACTATGAGTTGAATAGCAGGACAGATTGGGTTCTATAGCTTTGGTTGGCAAATACTTTACCGCTGAAAGTAACTGCAACCTACAATGGGAAAATCTTCTGTCTACAGTATTTACATTATTCAGATAATTGTCCTCATCTTTGTTGCCATTTTTATGTTTCAGACTGTGAACATGAAAGGGCGACTAGCGGCGGCTCTGGAAAAAAGAGGGTTCGTTTGTGTCTGGCGTGCAGGGCAGTAATCTGTTCCAAAGAAAGAAAATAATAATAATAATACTCACCGCTGTCTTAATAATCCACCTTCAGCTCATTCTAAAGGAAAAAAGAGAGGAGGCCCTCGAGTGGAATTTTTATAGACTGAGGAAATGGATTATGGGTAGAGAAATGGATTATGGATAGATAAAACTGACCAACCAAGTTGACCGGGGGGGGGGGGGGTTAGTGGCGTCAATTTCTTGGCGAGAAGCTGACGCAGAGAGACGCAGTGAAAAGGTGGAAGGAGGAAAGTGGAGGAGGAAGAGGAAGAGGCGTAGCAAGAAGCCAGCTGGGAGAGCGTTGAATTGAAATCCAACGGTCTGTGGTTCGATCCCTGGCTCTGCACTCACTAGAAGAAAGTGTGCAACACAGACATTGTACACTCTGGTCTTCTTCAGATGCTAGGAATTTTGAACGGAACCTTTTATTATGATCACTGGGATATATCATTCTTATTCCTTGTACTGACCACATATGGAGGGAGAAAGGGGATCACTGCCCCCTATAGGATGAAGTTGAAATAATAAAGAACATCACAGGAAAGTATGTAAACTTAAGGAATCAGCACATATGCTAGGCTACAAAAATCTCCTAAGATGACCAAGCATAGACATGAATACGAGTAGAAAAAGAATTCACTGAAAAGGTGGAACAAAAGAATGATGCTCATCTAAACATCTTCCCTGAATATATAGAGTAGAGAGAGGTTTCATTGTAAAGGTCTGCACTTGCAGAACTAAAGAATGTAGATCATCTGAACATTTTCCACGGAAATAGCAATAGGGTAAAAAGAGGCTTAGCTGTAAAGGTCTGGAATGGTGGAACTAATGAATAGAGCTCATCTGAACATTTGTCATGGAAATAGCAATAGAATAGAGAGAAGCTTAGCTGTAAAGGTCTGAACTGGTGGAACTAAAGAATGGAGGTCATCTGGACATTTGCCATGGAAATAGCAATAGAGTAGAGAGAGGCTTAGCTGTAAAGGTCTGAACAGGTGGAACTAAAAAATGGAGCTCATCTGAACATCTGCCATGGAAATAGCAACAGAATAGAGAGAGGCTTAGCTGTAAAGGTCTGAACAGGTGGAACTAAAGAATGGAGCTCATCTGAACATTTGCCATAGAAATAGCAATAAAGTAGAGAGAACTTTGTGACTTGCATCTGTGAGAAAAGATACAGAAAGGAGAATAACTTTTCCTTCTGTAAGGCTGTGTAAACAATTTTGAACTTTAACTACATCTAAAAGAATTTTCTAGTAAAAAGAGACCATTAGTAAGAATTCTGTGGTTTGTTTTATTAATCATTTAACTAAGTGTCTGAATTCATGAATATAATTTTTACTATAATTTCTTTTAACTTTAGGAAGGTGACTTTTGGGCTAACATTCCCAGCTGGCATGCAGTGGAAAGACTAAATTGAATTCATTGCTAGGTCAGCTGCTAAGAAAGTTGGTTCACTGTGTCATGTGAGACAATTTTTTTCTCGAGAATCTATTTACATATCTATAAGTCTATCATTCATCCATGCTTAGAAATATTGCTGCCACATATGGCCCAGTACCCCTAGTTTGAGCTCCTTGATAAAATTTGAAGCAGAATCAGTAATATTATTGGTCCTTTTCTGGCATTTAGGCTTTTCTACCACTGTAAGGTTGCTTCTATATGTCATTTTTATAAATACTTTTATGGTAATTTTTTGCATGATCTCTTTGTTATGGTTACAAGAATTTTTTAATTTAAGCACAGTACTAAACTAGTGTCAAAATCTCATCAATTTACAGTTGAGCTGGCTAGGTTTAACCATAAATTCTATGCTAACAGTTCCATTTCTTGCACTTCTCACTTGTGAAACTCCCTTCCAACTCCATGCTTTCCAGCCAACTTTAATTTGTGAATTCTCTTTCGATTCATTATTAATGTTTCTACTTTTAATTCTATACCCTGTAACCCCTTGTGTTTTAGTGGTTTTACAGTTTTGCATGGGGGGATACAGATAAAAAAAAAAAAGAAGATAACAATGGTGGAGTGTGGAACGACAAAGATGTGTCTTCTCACTAGATTTATTCAATCTTTACAATGATGCAATTCTGAGAGATTTATAAATCTTACTCAAACATTAGATAAGCAGATGACTCAATGTTGATAGCAGACACAAAAGGATTAGTAAGTTGATTTGTTTAATGTCATATCAACTCCTTATGGGTCATTTAGGGAACTGCTTTTATTAACATACAAACTCCAATTGCACTGCTCTGATTGGATAGCCAGTAATAATGCTTGACCAATGGTTTTATGTCATATGCCTTGAAAGGGAGGAAGGAAAGCCCCTAAGAAACCAATGTTCTTGGAGGTCCAATCAAGATAATGGCCTGTGTCATAAGTACAAAAAGGAGAGATGAGGATCTCCATCCCAGCCCTTCTCTCATTGGATGGCCAATCAAAACTGTGGTCTTGTATCACTCATATCCACCTTCAGTGGAACAATTTCTATGTTACTGAATCCCACGCTCATTTGACCTGATTATCACAGATGTCACCATCACTTCTGTCTGTCACATCCCTGATCAAAATAAACCTGACTGGTTTGCTTTGTGTGACTCATTTCATTGAATAATTCCTTTATCAAATGAAAACAACACTCAAATTCAACAGACCTAAGCCTGTATCTAATGACCAATCCCATCCAAGCTCACAATTTCACCTCTCACATTATAATCCAAAAGTGACACAAACCAAAACATTCATGATATGGAAAATATTTTAACATGAAAAATATTTTTCTTTCCTTAGAAATAAAATTTAGATCACAAGTCAACCTCTGACATCAGTCATGGTGTCATACTATAAAAAGCAAGTTAAATCAAGATGAAAGAAATACTAATCAAAAATTAATAATGATTGGTAATGTTTCATCAGATAAAATTTCAGTATAATATCAGTAATATTGTAAACTACAAATTAAGATGAAAGAAATGCATGGCAACCCTTTAACAATGGTGACTTCATCATCTAATTAAAACTCAAAATAATGTAACTACAATTCATTAGCAGTGTAAATAAAAAAAACTGTGATATTAAGATGAATGTAACATGAATCAAAAATTAATAATCGTTAATGTATTGTGTTGGCAAAAATATATTTCATCTTCTAACATTTTATGCACTAGATTGACATATAGAATATTGAAATTTAAACAATCAGAGAAAGTGAAATTCAGTCAAAAAGAAAAACGGTGAAAAAGTAAAATCAAATATGTTGGTGATAATTTCTAAAGCATAAGATAAAAAATAAAATAGAAGAGAAAATCAGAGAAATATTTTGATTCCAGATTAATTCTTGTCATTTCTCAGCTTACTAAATTTAACAAAGAAACGCAACACAGGTCAGCTCAATTCTAAAGAGATTCTCTAGAATCAAAAGACGAATAAAGACTTAAATTAAATTTTTTGAAGAAATTCTTGATATTAAATCAAAAGCAATTTGTCAAACAATAAAATGAAAATGTTTTATGTCAAGATACAAATCAAAGGAACAAATATCACATTACCAATGACAAGAAAAGACTTTAAATGATTTAACTACAGAACAAGATGGTGAATATATTCAACAGAGTGTAAAATTATTTCAAAGACTTAACAGTTTCAATTCAAAAGCAGCAAGTTAAAATTACAGTGACTAAAAGCTTTCACACAAAGTAAGGTTTCGCAATGAATGTAAAAAAAAAAATCAACATAGAGATTATGAGTTCAAAATAGAGACCACTAATTACTTCATACAATATTTATCAGCATGAATAAACAATAACTAATTTTTATGGTTGATACGATTTTCATATTTTGCTTTATTATTAATTTTGATGCCTAAGAATACAATAGATCTCTTTAACAGTGATTCTGAATAAGATGGAACTATATATTAACTCTTATATAATGGTCACTTAATGAGTGCCAAACAAAAAAAAAATCAAATTCAAAAACGTTAAGGCTATGTCTAAAGTCCTTCCTAATCAGTAGGTCACTGAAGGTAGTTATTAACAGCCATTCATCTGGGGCCCTGGTGGTCAACACAGGCATCTTCCAGGGGTCACTTCTTCGACCAACTCTACTTTTATTTACATTGTTTAGACTGTTTTCTTTATCTTGGTTGCGATATTCACAATGTTTTAGCCACTGTACACTCTAACTTCCTTGGAATTTTGAACTGAACCCTTTATTTCAATCACTGGCATTGAAGTTGTTTCATGAGTCATGCCACTTCCAGACGTCTTAGTTATCTCCCTTTAACACAACTCTAAGTTTTTTATTCACCACTGCTGTAGCCAGGTAATGTACTCACAACTCTCTGGGTCAAGCCATTGGATCTACCCAACACTTTTATCCACTGGGCCATGTGTCCACTTTGCTTTATATAAATGATCTGTCTAAGATCATTTGTGAACATTTATGCCAATGAACAACATTATAAGGGTGGGCCTCTAAAACTCTTGTTGATCAGAGACTGGCAGCTGATCTCTTGTCTGATCTAGCACTAACTTTCCTGAAGGAAAAAACAGGTTGGTTACATTCAATGCCTCAAAAACCAAACTAATTATGTTCCATCATTGCCAATCAGACTCCAAACTACCATCAGTCTTGATAAATGGCTGACTCCTGGGAAGGTTCCATCCCTTGAGAAATGATTGTCTTAAACTCATGCCTGATCCCAAATGGAAGGCATACATACAATCCATCGCAAAAAATGCAGGAAAAATAGCTAGCTCCCTGTACCTGATGTCACATGTTATCCTCTACATTAATCAGATCAGGCCTAAAATGGAGAATTGTTGCCATATTTGGGACAAGAGCTAAGTCCTAAGTCTCCAGTCTAGATAAATCCTAAAAGCATCTTCAGATCTTTGTGGGTGACAAATTATTTTTAAACCTCCAACCTCTCTCTCACAGGTGGAATATATCAAGCCTCTCACTGTTCTACCGCTACTTCCATGGTAAGTTCTTAGATAAACTGCATTCCTTGGTTCCACTAGTTCTAATCTTTACACCTAGGATCCACCATGCCAGTGACATAGTAGCAAGCCACCTACATTCCCTCTTGTATTCCAGTGGTGAGAAGTAAAATCAACTAAAACAGCTTCTTCCTGTGAACCATTGCTCTGTAGAACCAACTTCCAAGAGAATGTTTTTTTTTTTTTTAATCATTTCACCCCGAGCAAGGCGAAAACGCCACTGATGTGCAGGGGGCTACATAAATGTAAAAAGATTAATTAGAAAAGAGTGAGGAGTACAAACTAGTTAGAAAGGAACAATAGAAAGCTGAGAAAGCAGGTGCGATGACAGATACATAGGTGGAGAGAAAGGGAAGGTTATACAGGGGTGGGGAGAGAGCTAGAGTCCAGTGGTTAGTAGATGAGTATTGACTTTGCATTTAAATTTCTGGATGTTGTAGCCGTCAGGAAAGCAAGAATACAGGAGCGAGTTCCACAGGCGGGAAGTGCGAGAGAAGAAGCTGCAGGAGTAGAATTGTCGTCTGCATTTGGCTAACCTGACTGTGAATGGGTGGGGCCCAGATGCCAGTCTGGTGGCACAAGTAAACACCTGTTGAGGAGGCATCAGTGACTTAAGTTTGTCTGAGCAGAAGCCATGAAAGTATTTCCTAATCACTACACTTAACCTGTTTGAGTTGAGAGTTAACAGTTATCTACCTCTTTTATATACATAAACTGACAACTGCCTTTTAATGTAACCCTCTACACTGAGTGACTCTTGGGCTTTGTACACAGTGAACATTACTGTAAAAAAACTATCTAATACAACTAAGTGTAAACAAAAAATTGAAGAAAATCATATCAGAGTGGATGGTGCTATATATTCATACATGAACAGAACTAACTATTTTATCAGTGTCCTCTCATGTCAGATGGGCTCCCAAGAATGTAAGAGACAAGATCAAATATTATTGAAGGTTATTTCTTCATTAATGATTTATCATAAATACTCTAATGAATATCTTTAACACTTATCTTTTAATAATTGCTATTCTGAGTAGTGTGGGTATTATAACAACTCTTCTTCTATGTGCCATGTCCCTTCAGAATGTTGGCAATCATGGCCCTCCACATTCCCTTATCCTTTGTGGCTTTTAACACCCTTTCTTTTGTTACCCCTCCCAAACCCTGCTCTTCATCCATTTGCTCAAGCTCATCAAGTATGTCATGCATGCTTTTCCCTGTCTCTCTTTCTGTCCCGTGAGTATCAGATTCTCCTAGCCCTCCTTCCTCATTACATGTCCCAGAAATTTCAGCAGCCTTTTCTTGACATTAAATATCTGTTTCCTTTTCATTTCCGTCCTCTTCAAAACTTCGGTGTTGCTTATATATTTGGTCTATGGTATTCTCAGCATCCTTCTGTAGAACCACATTTCCATTGCTTTAAGTCTTTCCTTCATATTTGATGATTTTCATTTTCGTTGTTTTTAACATAGTATTTCAGCCAATGTATTCTTCAGCTTTTCTCAAGTGTATATTTTATCTAGTATTCTGAAATTACATTCAATTCTAAGACACAGATGCAATATACGTCTAAAACAATATAGAGCAGTGGTTCCCAAGTGGTGCAGCATGCTTCGTAGGTGCAGTGGAAGAGAACAATCAAAGATTTAGAAACAGTTTCCAAAAAATTATGCCAAAAATAAATAGAATTAATAATAAATAAATTATCTGAGAACTGGAGAAAAAAACAAGTTATATATTAATTTAATATTTGTATCAGAAGGTGTTTTTTTACTCTATTAAAAAAATAACAAAGTTGATAATTTATCAAGAGAGACTCTGGAATATTTGCACATTTCATAAAAAGTATTTCCTCCTGGCATATTTAATCCATTTTTCAAAAATATTATGTTTTAAAATATCACTTCTTAAAAAACAGGACAGTAATATTTGCAAAAATAGGACTAAGCATTTGTAAGAAGTTACAGTCAAGCTAATACAGATATTTAAAAGTAGGACCAGTTAGCCTGTATCGATCTTCGAATATAAAGTACAAAAATCAACTGCTGTGACCTAAAATCAAAGTAGAGATAACTACTTGGAATTAATGATACAGTAAAATAGATGGTAATGTTCTCAATTGGAGTAGATAGACTTAACTATCGCCCAGTTCACACTCCACCCACGTCTTTTGAACAGGTGAAGAGGCTCATCCCTTGTTTCCTGTTTAGGATGTGGTTCCCGGCTTTCTCTTTTCCAATCATTTTACTCTTAAGTAGCCCCATGCGCCTCAGTGGCGTCACCACCTTGCTTGTGGCGATATGATTAAAAAAAAAAAAAAAATGATACAATGACTTAAGCAAAATTGGGTTTTTTTTCCAGGCTGGGGAGTTACAGGAAATATCCATCCATAATGCATGAAACAACTCACAAGTGACAGACCAAAGAGCCCAAAGGTAGAGTAGAATATTGATTTTACAGATCTTTTCAGATAGTCAGACTACTGGAATTACCCTATTAGCCTCTTACCTCTTTATGGTAAGGCATTTGAATCTATTATTTATGCTGAAATAGTTAAGTATTTCACAACCTTCTCCCTGACAAACAATATGGATTCCACTTTGCCAGGTCTACTGCTGATGTGCTAATAACTTTTTTCTTTTTTTTTAATCATATCACCCCGAGCAAGGCGGTAACGCCACTGATGTGCAGAGGGCTACATAGGAGTGAAAAGATTGGAAAAGAGAAAGCAGGAAACAAGGGATGAGCCTCTTCACCTGTTCAATAGATGAGGGTGGAGTGTGAACTGGGTGATAGTTTAGTCTATCTACCACTGAATGTATATACCAGGCTCTTGATAAGAACAGTGAAAAATCAAGCTGTTGCCCTTGATATCTTGAAAGCATTTGACAGGGTTTGGCATGTTTGCTTTTTATGCAAGCTCCAAAGCTATGTATTTCTGGACGATTCTTTGACTTCATCCAATCATTCTCATTTAATCATGAAATTAAGGTTGTTTTGAACAGACAAGCATCCAAATCATTTCACATGAAAGTGGGCATACCTCAGGACTATTCAAGGTCCTAAGCTTTTTCTGATCTTCATTAACGATCTTCCTGATGTACTCAGTTCTCAAGTAGACATCAGATGACACCATCATTTATTCTTATCTCAATAGTAAATCTACAAAAGAGTGACAAAGTAAACCTGGCTGCTGCTCTTTAAAAGAATCTCCAATCTGTGATTGGATGGGGGTAGGAAATGTCTCATAAACTTTAATGCCTCCAAAACAAAGCTGCTCTCCTTTAACCAACATAGAGAAACTTTCCTATCTACCATCAGTATAGATGATGCTAGTCTCCTAGAGAGCAACACACTGCAGCTCCTTGGCCTCACTCTCTTGACTAACCTCAAATGGAACAATATAACTATATCTACTACTAGGAAGGTTGGGTTACTGTGAAGTTTTCCTTGTCAGAATTTGTTTTGCTTAATTATAAATCTACCATTTGTCTATGAATTGAATACTACTGCCATATCCGGTTGGGTTCTGCTGCTATTCATTTTGCAGTTCTTGTCAAAATTCAAAGGAGGATCTGCAATGTAATTGATCCTGACTTGACAACACACCTTTAGCCATTTTATCCAAATCATGTGGCTTCCCTCTGTTTTTTCTACAAGTAATTTCATGGTAATTGCTCTGATGAGCTTCTTTCCCTGGTGTCCTGACCACATCTATTTATATGTACTGCTAGATTAGCTTACATTTTGCCATTGAAATAGTTAAATGTAACCATCTTCTATTCTAACAAGTTTCTTTTCTTGTACTTCTTGTTTGTGAAAATCCCTTCTATTTGCTTGCTTTACAGATAGTACAATCTCCAAAAGTTTAAATGCAACGTCAATTGCCATCGTCTATCTCCTTGCTTCCCATCTTTCTCATATTCTTTCTTCAATATCCCCTGTACCTTGTTTCCCCCCTCCCTCTCATTGTAACTCCCTGTGCATCAGTGGTGGCCCTGCCTTGCTTGGAGTAAAACGATTATAAAAAAAATATGACAATGAAACTAAAGAAATACAGCCACAAATGGAGATTATTTGCATTATTACTGTCAGACCAACATCCTCATTTTTGCTGTTATAATGTTTCAGCTGTTCCCTCCAGCCTTCCTCAGAGAATTCTGAACTGAACCCTTTAATTTATATATGGAAGTAAATTTACTAAGAGCTACAAAAGACAGGCAATAGTGGAGAGCCATGACTGTCCACATCCTAAATGGACAGAGTGCATAGAAGAAGAATGGAATTAAACTGTTTCCATTCCACTATTCATTTCTAGAGATATTTTATCTTGATTAATTGTTCAGTTACTGCTTTTGGTATTTCAATATTCATAGCAGCTGACCCAGAGAATCTTTTACAATTACAATTACTGTCATGAAATTCACTGACCAACTAACCATCAGATATTGGCCTAGAGGATTAAAGGCTGAACAAAGGGATCAGTCTGGAATTCCCTGAAGGTTATCCAGATTAGCAAACACCTGAAGAAGGCTGAAAGGTGAAAAGCTGAACATTGTGATAACAACAAACATTAGAACCTTAGAGCGTTTGCAAAAAATAATAATTCCTCATCACTGTGAGACAAAACTTTGTGATAATAACAATATGAGGACCTTAGTCTGATAGCAAAAAAGGATAACTCCTCATCCCTGTAAGACAAAACTTTGTGATAATAACAACAATGATGAGGATATTCATCTGACTGTAAATAACAGAAATAATGATAACTCATCTCAGGAATTCAGTTAGTTTCTATCTAACATCTCACTATGTTTTGAACAAAATATTCCTATGGATATCTGACTCAAGCTTTTATTGTCATCTTGTTCATATTCATAGGATATATACCCATTTCTGCTTCCTCTCCAAATGACATAACAGTACCAATGCTTGTATGAGAAATGCAGGGCTGAAGCAAAGGATCCACGAGTGAAGAAAAGAACTTGGTCTACTGGTGCCAGTGAAACATAAGAAGTTAAGCCAATCAAAGGCTGTCAGACAGTTTGATTTTTCGGCAAGATGTAAAGGAGTGCCAGTGTGTGGCAGATTAGATACAAAAGTGAAAGCCGTATCTGAAATGCCAAACAATGACAAGATGAAAATGCCAAAATACGAAGGAGATTCAGATCAAATATAGCAAGTTGAGTGCAAAATGAATTGAGTTAAAACAGAATAAAACTGGCATAGCTTTACAAGCACCTAAAGACACTGTTCGACTAAATTATTTCTGTATAGAAATAAATCAAAGAATTACAGTGCAGACCTATGGAGGTGCTGAAAAGTTATTGGCTAAGTCAACCTACTAATATCTGACCAAATGATCAAATACTAGAATTAATTCTTTATCATCTATTATATATCTAATCTGAACTTATTTATAAATGGAACTTTGTCTGTGTGTGTGTGTGCGTATATATGTAAGTTCATTCTCTGGGTCAGCTGCTATGAATATTGAAATACCAAAAGCAGTAACTGAACAATTAATCAAGATAAAATATCTCTAGACATGAAAATGTGTGTGTGTGTCCATTACCTATAGACTCTGAAACAGCTGAACCGATTTTCTTGAAAATTTACACAGTTGTACTATAAAGCGTCTGCAAGTGTTCTTAGCTAGTTTTTGTGTCGAGGTACCCCCGATAAATATCGAAAATCGATAATCGAAAAAATCAGGTTATAGAAGAAGTGGTCAGATTTTAATCAAATTTGATACACTCATAAACAAAGACATAAGAAACGATATTCAGAAGTATCAAGGTTGCAGTTCTTACGATAGTGCAGAAAATAATATATATATATATATATAAAAGGCAAGATGTTTGTGTGTGTGTGTGTGTGTCTATTTATCTACCTGTATGTATTTTTTTCAGCCCTTTTATTTTAGTTTTTGCTTCGGGTTTGGCTCTAAGTAGGTATAATTGTAGTTCTTAGTCTCAGCCATGGTACCATTTACTCAAGATTTATTTAGCTTTCAAAATTCAGTTTACGACGAAAAAATCTTTTTTGATATTGATACCAGGAAATTAAAATTTGACTTGCATCCATTCATTTTGCTTTCAGTCTACGGTTTAACTGGAAACAACTATTACTTTTTCGTGCCAACGTCCAAAGAGTCTGAGCTCCAGGACCATGCATTAGTTTGAAAGCTTTCATTACACCCGAGCAACGCTGGGCTATACTGCTAGTATATATATATATATATATATATATATATGTATGCGTGTGTGTGTTGCATTAATAGTTATAATTTTTATTTTAGAGGACATAATGAGGATAAAATATAAAAAAAACAAATATAGAAGGTGTGCCATGAACTTTGATGTGAATTGGTTTTCCGTATTGTTCAATTCATATTCACTTTTTCATTTGAAGGTGCTGGAGTCTGTGTACATCATGTCTTGCAGACCTTCGCTGTGTAAACAGCGAGAGTGTTTGCTGGGTCTTGCTGTGATCAGTCTCTAGTGGTTTATTCCCTCTTTCCCATCATGGACCATTTCATTTTTCACAACTCTTATATTGTACATTAAGTTCTCCCAATTAAAAAACATTGATAAGCAGAAACTGGTTGTTATCTTTTTTTTTTATTTGCCCTCTAACAAAAATTATAACTCTTAATGCAATACTCAAGTTTAGTATCACAAAAAATCTGTTATATATATATATATATATATATATATAATCATCTGCAGACGAGCCTGTTTTGCTGTATCACAGCTCCTCAGTGCAGCTAGATTAATCAGTTTTGCTTCAAGCCAGGATTGAAATTCGCCTGGATTTGTCATTAAGTGAATATCTTACCACAGCATTATTGGTGTAACAGCAGAGACAGGCAGCTTTCATAGCTGGTTATTCACAGGATGTAAACAAACCCCAGTAGCTGAGTGCATTTGATTTCATAGCCGAACCAATCTGCGTTCAATTCATTAACCAAATAATGTAGTGTAAAGCTGTAAGTAGTCATTGTTATTATGAAATCTACCCCTCCCTGTAGTTCTATCAAACTTAGCAAGAGAATTGAAAAATCGTCATACTGGGGTGAACTGAAAATTTCATAGGCTATGATGGAGTGATGCTCCATCTTGAATTCATTAATTTCAACTCTTCTTATTAATAACTGTATTGTTTCTTTCCAAGTAAATTGACATCTGACAGTTTAAAGGAAACTTCAAAAGTAACAAATGATTTCTCTTGAAAATAGACAAAATTGGACATCATGGGGCTATCAAGTACCTTCAGAAAAGGTTAGTTCCCGAGGACATTCATGCTGACATGGTTGCAACATCAGACAATGACACTTTAGGTTTATCAACAGTGCAAAAGTGGGTAGATAAATTTAAGGAGCAAAGAGGAGACTTGAAGATAATCCAAGTTTAGAACATCCTGCAGCTGCCACCACATGGTGATGGATGACAAATGACTGAGTATAAATCAAATAGCCAATGTTATTGGTGTATCCCCTGAGAGAGTTGAGAATATTCTGCACAATAAACTTGGCATGATGAAGGTTTCTGCTCAATGGGTGCCTCATCTTTTGACACCTGATCAAAAGGATACAAAGTTAATCACATCAAAGAAAAATCTGACATTGTTTGAGGCAGATCCAACTGTTTTTCTTGAATGTTTCTTAACCCAGGATGAGTGTTGGGTTAATCCTTTTGAGCCAGAGACAAAGAGACAAGCCATGCAGACCAAAGTAATTTCATCTGCAAGAAAAGGGATAGCCTCTATTTTTAAAGTATTTAAAAACATTTTGTTTATGAATATTTTCAAAAGGGCCACACCATCAATGGAGAGTGCTATGACAACTTGCTGAAGCATTTACAAAAGCTATCAAAAACAAATGGCCAGGAAAACAGAAAAAAGGCGTCTTGTTTCAACAGAACAATGCTTCAGTACACAAGTTTGGTTTCATGGCTGCCGAGCATGACAGTAGCTTTAAATTAGTTGATAATCTTCCTTAATCTTCTGATTATCATCTGTTCCCCAACAGAAAAAATACAAGTGTGCAAAACTATTAAAATACATGTGTTTTTTGTTGTTTAAGTGCTGCCTTCTAAACTGACTGTTTAAACATTAAATAACTCTAAATAACTACTACTGGTTTTAGCCTTGGGTTTCACCTGTGAAGACTCCATTTCTCCTTAAAAAAAATAAAATAAAATGAAGACAAGAGAGCAGGATTTCTAGTATTTTTACCAGAATTCATATTGTAATTTTTGTTATTAATGGTTTTCTCTAGTATTTTTTTTTTAACCAAAGCTCCTATTGCAATTTTGATACTAATGATTTTCTCTGGCACTCAGTATTACTGGCTCCCATATTGTATTCATCTTTATGCTTGGTTGGTTTAGGAGATTTTTGTAGCCTACCATATGCGCCGATTTCTTAAGTTTCCAGTGGCGTTCTCTATTATTTCAACTTCATCCCATAGAGGGTAGTGATCCTCTTTCTCCCTCCAAATAAATACTGAGAGACTGTGTGTGTGTATGTGTGTATATATATATATATATATATATATATATATATATATTGTGTATTGGGGTGACCTGGGGAGAATAAATACCTGTAATATCATAAGGTCAGACCTGACCACTATAAAAAAAAACACATTTAAAATTATTATTATTGCCCTGCTATTAGACTTTCAGCACTATTGGATATCTCTCACTAAAACCCCCTAGTGCACAAGTGGTGGTTCCGCCTTGCTTGGGGTGAAAGGATTAAAAAAAAAAACAAAAAAAAAAAAACAATTATCCCAAAGCATTTTTCATATTTTTTCAAAGCAATTATAATTATTTTTATGAATAAAATAAAATCTAGATGAACATAAGTTTACTTAGAATGGCATCAGTTTTTACTTAGAATGACATTATTTTTTAAGGAAAACTAAGCATCTTGTTAATATCTTAAAAGACACTTGCATGACTCATTTCAGAATAATCACTATACATATTTTTTATAGATAAAAAGCTTTACTTGTAAAGTGTGCTTGTGATCTTTTTTTCTTTTGACAAACAAAATCTGCTAAGTATTTCTGTTTGAAGTAGAAACATCTGTAAACCATGAAATTATGATGGCTAATTTGAGTAACTGTTTAATATTGAAGAACAACAGTGAAAACAGCCCTTTTGCATGGACTCTAATGAAGGCCTTGAACAAAAAACTTGATGGGGTTTATACCAAAATGCGAGGTGGTGAAAAATATCAGTTAGCGGTAATGTGACTAACCAAATGCTCTATAGCAACTTACCAAAGCTGACAACTACAATTTCTGAGAGGAGAGTAGTCATTACTGGAAAAGAAAGAATGAAATCATTCATAAAGTTTTACTCAAAGAATCTACACAAGGGAAACTGGGAGAATAGCATGTAGCTTCATTGACCAATTGATTGAATATACCACCTGATTAAGGACCTATAATATAGGGAGAAAAATGCAGTTAATTTGATAATGATGTTTAATCTTTCAATTCCGTTCTACTTAAAAGTGAGGAATAGAGCATTCATGTTTTGTGATTGATTTATCAAGGTCAGAAGTTGTCGGAGAATATTATTGAAATAACTGTATCTTTGATAATTATAAAAGAATTGTAACAAATTGACACAAGTGTCAGTCAGTCACTTAAGTACCATACATGATACATACTTGGGCAATCATCTCACTTTCAATTCATGACTGACTAGGCAGAATATTTTACCACAGTAAATTGCCATTTCTTTCTGCAGTAGACTGGTTGCCAATCAAGGCTATAGAATCCAATCTCTCCTGCTATTTAACCAATAGTGGGTAGAGAAAATATTAATACCTTTCCCAAGGGTAACTGAAACAAATTCAACTGGAATTTAAACTTATCTCTTTGATTTCTCGTTCCAAGCTGATATACATTGCACCACAATGCACAGACCAAATAATCCTGCTTTACACTTTACAAATTTACAAGAAAAGGCAACTGAATCAAAGTTGAAAGTTTCTTTACATTTTTCTTCTTTATCATTTCACAACAAGCAAGACAAGAAAGTCACTAAGACACAAAAGGTTACTAAGTGAGAAAAAATTATTAAGAAGAGAGAACAATAAACCAAAAAAGGAATTAAGAAAAGAGAAGACATTGCATTTAATTTTTTGAAAATCAAACTTGACTTGCAAACAAGAGGCTAGAAAAGATTTCCACAAATGAGAAGAGCAATAGAAGAAAATGTTAACATTGAAATTACAGTTAAATTTCAACTGTAAATTGATGAGACCTTTCTACCTATCTAGTCCTATGTTTAAATTAAAAGTTTAGGTACCAAAGGAAAGCTCATCATAACAACTACCATGAAAATATTTATAGAAAAGACACAAGGAACCTATGTTACAGTAATGGGAAGGTGACTGAAGCTAAGATGCCAGGTGAGGACAACTAACATTGCAAATTCTTTGTGTATTTCATCAAGAATCTCTAAATATAACTTAGCTCACTGGTGCCTCCTATATATAAGTTTACTCAAGCCACAAGATTAGCAACTAGGCCCACCCTTTTACTGTGAAACCAATAAACTGTAAACATAAATTCTACTCCAGCAGCTTCTTTTCTCGCACTTCCCGCCTGTAGAATTCTCTTCCATTTAATTGCTTTCCCGACAGCTATAATCTCCAAGAATTTAAATGTAAAGTCAATAGTCATCTCTTATTCCACTAATTTGCATCCTCTCTCTCTCTCATACTCCTTTCTCCATCCACTCCACACTCATCAGTTTTCTCATTCTTCTCTTACCCACTTCCTGACATCCCCTATAACCTGTCACTCTTTCTCATAACTTTCCTCCTATGTAACCCCCTGAAAAACAGTGACAATAAAATGCATTGCTTGAGACAATTTGACTATAAAAAAAACAAAAAATTTCTATACTATTATAATGTGGATATAAAATGGGGGATCAATTATACATTACAATCAATATATAAAGTTACCCCCCACTTTATGGCCACAGTCATCCTTTTCTTATCCACTTCCTGACACCTCCATAACCTGTTACTCTTTCTCATAACTTTCCTCCTATGTAACCCCCTGAAAAACAGTGACAATAAAATGCATTGCTTGGGACGATATGATTATAAAAAAAAAAGAAATAAAAAAAGAAACACTAGACCAAATGTGACAGCAATATTCAAAGTCAATAAAGTTCAAGGTAAAAATGACATAAGAACAAAAACTGTTCTAATATCCAAGGACAATTTGAAGAAAAGGACAAACACCTTTCTGGATAACTAATCAGAGTAAATAAAAATACTCAGAGAAATCTAAAGAAAACAGCTGGACAACTTTGAGATGCAGATAGTGAAAAGATAAAGTTGATCTAATGATGCTGTCTATAATCATTCATAATAATGGGAGAAAATGAAAACTGGGTTCATGAGTGATTGGAAGCCAGAGATGAACAGCTGCACCTTATTTTTGACTTGATAAGGACATTTCTTTTATTGAATTATCCAAGGAAAAATAATGAAATATTACCGTTAACAAGAGAAATGATAGTCAAAGATGAGAATAATCAGTGAAAAGTGACAAAGGGGAAGACTGAACCTCAAAATTAGTTGGAGGTGTTAATTCAAGTATTGGCAAACAGTTGGAGCCTAGGCAGATGAAAATTTCTGTCAACCATCAATAAATTACGAAAGTGAATTCTGAAATAACAAAATGATTTTCAACTGCAATATACAGAAATTAGATTTATTCTATTAAGACAACAGGGAACTGTATATTTAATTCACTAATCTGTTACAATTTCAGATTCATTCATGATAATACACAAATTTTGTTTTTAAAATCATTTTACCCCAATCAAGACAGTAAAAGCCACTAAGACTGAAAGAGTTACTGAGTGGGAAAGAATATGAGAAAAAGAAAAATATTATTAAGGATAGACAACAATAAAAGAAAACAGGAATGAAGAAGATAGAAGATAATGATTAACACTGTATTTAATTTTTTTAAGATTAAAGTTGACTTGAAATTGTGAGATAAGAAACTGTTAGTATAGAACTTAGAGTTCCATCGAGCCATTTCAACTAAGATTATAAGATCTATCTGCCCATCTAGTCAGTCAGACATTTAAGTACCATACGTGAAACACGCTTGGGCGATCATGTCTCGAAAGAGACATGACTGACTGGGCAGATTATCATCTCGCAGTAGGTTGCCATTGCTTTCTGCGGTAGACTGGTTGCCAGCCAAGGCTATAGAACCCAATCTGTCCTGTTATTTAACCCATAACTGGAAGGAAGAGACAGATTAATACCTTTCCCAAGGGTATTTGTGCGTAAGTACTGTTCTTAAATTCATAAAGTCTAGGGTTCATCGCAGAAACTATAACAGTACAATTACCATGAAACTTTTTGTAGAAAAGGTACAGATAAGCTATGTCACAGCAGTGAGAAAGTAACTGAAGCTGATATGCCAGGTCAGGACTGATAACATTGCACATTCTTGTTTAGATTTTATCAATAATTTCTAAATCTATAACAGAAGCACCAGACCAGATGTAATACTAATATTCAATCACTATCTTTCCAAAGAAGTCATGGCAATTCACAGATATAAAGAGTCGAAATCTGTGGAGATCCATGATTGCCTATGCCCCGAAGAGAGAAAGACTATGAATTCAAAAGTATGGAGAAGGCAATTAAAGAAATCATGGAAATTCATAGAGAATAAAAAAAAAAATCTGTGGAAAGCCATGACTATGTCCTGAAGAGAGAAAGAGTGAAAGGAGCAGAGAGAAGAACAATAAATGGATAAGATTGAAGGAGACAAAAAATGATGATTGACATTGCATTTAACTTTTTTGAAAACCCCTGTTGACAGGAAAGTATGAAGCTTGTTGTAGAGTAAATAATACACGCCTGGTGACTACATCAATGAGTCTAGAAGCTTAAATTGGAGACATTAAAAATATGATTTCAGAATTTTTTTTTTTTTTTCACTCCACCTTAATGTGCAGCACCAGAAATGTCAGTCAGTTAAGTGCCATACATGAAACACGCTTGGGCAATCAAGTCTCGAAAGAGACATGACTGACTGGGCAGAAGATTATCCCGCAGTAGGTTGCCATTGCTTTCTGCGGTAGACTGGTTGCCAGCCAAGGCTATAGAACCCAATCTGTCCTGTTATTTAACCCATAACTGGAAGGAAGAGACGGATTAATACCTTTCCCAAGGGTAGTTGCGCATAAGTGAATGCAATGAATTCAACTGGAATTCGAACTTGGCTTTCTTGTTCCGAGCCAATATCCACTGGACCACCATGCACATCCTGGACCACCACAATATTCATATTTGTGCTAATTTTTCAACAGGGTTAAAGAAGTTTTTTGAAAAATACAATAGTATAGTTTCAAACTCAGTGAAGAAAAGTGTGAATTATTTTTACCTAAAAAAAGTACCTAGGATAAATTAGTGACAAAAATGGTTGTCAACCAGGTCCATTGAGAGCAAGTGCAATTAAGAATATGCCTCCTCCAACAAACGTTACTAGTTTACAAGCATTCCTGGGATGAGCAAACTATCAAATTTATGTACCTAATAAGCAGAATTTGAGAGCTCCATTGAACAATTTACTTAAAAATGGAATAAAGTGAAACTGGACTGATAAGTGTCAGAAGGCATTTGAAGGAATAATAAAAATACTGATGTCAGACTTATTAGTGCACTACGATTCAAAATCAGAAATCATAGTCACTTCACATGCTAGTGATTATAGAAGAGGAGCAGTAATTTTACGTAAATACAATGACGGTAATATGAAAGCAGTTGCACATGCTTCGTGTTTGTTACAATTACATTTTCCAGAAAAAACTAAAGCCAGATAGAAAAAGAGGTATTAGCAATTATATTTGCAGTGAAAAAGATTTCACAAATTTATACATTAAAAGAATTTTTGGTTTCAAACCAATCACAGACCACTATTATTAATTTATAGTTATAATTTCATAGATTAAATCTTTTATGAAAAGCTATATATACTGAACCAAAATGTATCAAGATATTGAAAAAGTAGTACAAGCCTGCAGAGGTTGTGTTTTGGCATAAAAATCCCTTACCATGGGAATACAACCTTGGCCAATAGACTCTATGGCCAAGGTTACATATAGATTTTGCAGGTCTGATAAATGGATCACATTATCATGTGGTAGTGGACAGAGTTACTAAGTGGATGGAAATTTCTAAGTGCAAAAACCCAACTTCTTCAATGACAGTGAACTTTTTACAGAAACTGTAAAATATAGCGTTTCAGATACCATAGTCTCAGATAATATGACATTCCACATGAATTTGAAGATTTTTGTAAAATTTTCTTGATTGAGTAATATGTTCAATTGAGAACATTTTACAAAAATCTATTTGTTCTCCTGAAGGTTAGCATCAGCCATCCTGATGGAAGGCAATAAAAAGTTTCTTTACAATGATTAATAGAGAAGCTTTGTTTTAGAGTTTAAGCAGAGTATTAAGAAACAGAAAAAATTTGTTAGAAACAAAGAAAAAAGTACTGAACTATTAAATGGTATCTGTCCTCCTATATGGCAGTGAATGCAGGACAATCTCTTCAAAGATTAAGAAGAAACTGAAAGCAAACAAAATGTGGTTCTACAGAAGGATGATGATGATACCATGGGTTGAACATCTCAGCAATGACAAAGTTTTAGAGAAAATGGAAACAAAAAGGAAACTTATGCTTAACATCAGCAAGAGAAAGTTGAAATTTCTAGGGTTCATAACAAGGAAAGAAGGCTTGGAAAATCAGATATTCATAGGACAGAAATTTCAACTTTCTCTTACTGATGCTAAGTATAAGTTTTCTTTTTTTTGTTTTGATTTTCTCTAAAACTTCATTGTTGCTCACATATTCACCCCATGGTATCCTCAGCAAGAGGCACAGTGGAAAATAACGCATGACATACTTAGTGGGCTTGAGTAAATGAATAGGAGAACAAGGTTTGGGAGAAAAACAAAATTTTTTACGTTCTACAAAGGGCAGGAGATTGTGGAGAGCCATGATCACCTACATCCTGAAGGACCTGGCACATAAAGGAGAATAAATATTTTGCCATGTAATTAACATCTCTTCTGACACTTCAGTATAACAGAGGAGTTTAAAGTTCTGGCAAAAAACTCATTTCTGTAGAAAGAAAACCATGTCTTTTTGCACAGATAGCATTTTGAGAAAATCTGGAAGGAGACTGATTGTTGGTTGGCTGCTTTTGTTTAGCAACATAACAACCCGTCTGGGTTATTTCAATCCAAAATCTAAATATAAGATTCAAACTTAGCTGCAATCTTACAAAATCAAACAAGGAATGAAAACTTATTTTTCCTCACAAGAAATGAGATTAAATCATAGTAAATTGTTTTGTTTTGTTTTGACAATGTCTGCTATGTCTTCAATCTTACTATAAAATATATTGATTGTCATTTTGTTATAAAAATGTATTGTTGATAATTTTACTGTGAAAATTTATTGCAGATAATTATGCTATAAAAATGTATTGTTGGTAATTTTACTATAAAAGTGTATTACTACTAATTTTACTACAAAAATGTATTGATAATAATTTTTTTATAAAAATGTATTGTTTGTATTTTCATACTTTCCTAATGTTTTGATTTTCTGTGGTGATAGACTATTTGATAATAGCTGGGACAGGTGCTACCCCGCTCTAGAATTCTAATATACACAAACATTGATCTTCATCACACACATGGTCTTTGGACAAGGCAAGAGTAATCAAAATTAAAAACTAACCAAATTTGGATATCTCTAACAGAAATTTGAGAATAGGGAGAGTTTTTGCTGAAAACAATCAGATATATTTAATCTTCTTTATGTGCCATATCCTTTCAGTACATAGACGAACATGGACTTCTACTTACCCCTACCCCTTGTTTCTCTTTACACTTTTCCTCTTTGTATATCACCCAAACCCTGCTCTACCATCCACTTGTTCAAGCCTATCAAGTATGTCTTGTGTTGCTTTCTCCTGTCTCTCTCTATTCCGTGAGTATTAGTTTCTCCAAGCCTTCCTTCTTTATTATTTGTTCCAGAAACTTCAACTGTCATTTCCTGATGTTAAGCATAAGTTACCTTTTCATTTTCATCCACTCCAAAACCTTTTCCTTGTCTCTTTCATTCTAATTGTTCTGTGAGTATCAGATTCTCTAAGCCCTCCTTCATCATTACACATTCCAGAAAATTCAGCTGTCTTTTCCAGATGCTAAGTATAGTATTTCTAGAACTGAGGCCCAATTGAATGACGTCCACATCACACCCTCGCTGATTTCGAGCATAATCTCGAAACTGCACCCTCACAAAGCGAGTGGTAGGGATGGAATCCCAATCATAGTCTTAAGGAATTGTGCCCCTGAACTCTCCTCTATCCTTTCTAAGCTCTACAACCCCAGCCTATCTTCCTCCTGCTTTCCTGCCTGTTGGAAGTCTTCTTCTGTGGTTCCAATATTCAAGAACACTGGTGAACCCTCGGACCCCGCAAATTACTGCCCTATCAGCCTTCTTCCGATCTTCGGTAAAGTGTTCGAAGCCATTATCAATGCTGAGGTCGTTCAGCATCTCACAGCCCACGGGCTCCTCTCAGACAAACAGTATGGCTTCCACTTCACCAGGTCTACTGCTGATATGCTAACAACCATCACCGAGTATATATACCAAACTCTTGACAAGAATAGTGAAGCCCGAACCGCTGCCTTGGATATCTCTAAAGTATTCGACAGAGTATGGCATGCCGGCCTTCGACGGAAACTGCGAAGCTATGGCATAACTGGACTTTTGTTGGACTTAATCCAGTCATTCCTCTCTAATCGCACACTGAAGGTGGTATTAAACGGACATACCTCCCAGAAATACCCTACAAACGCGGGTGTCCCCCAAGGCTCTATCCTAGGTCCTATGCTCTTTCTAATCTACCTCAATGATCTCCCCAATGCCATGAGATCACAAGTAGGCATGTACGCCGATGATACCACAGTTTACTCTCGCCTCGATCAAAAATCTGGTGTTGGTGACAAGGCGAATTTCGCTGCTGAGCCTGAAAAGGACCTCCGATCCGTGATGGATTGGGGTAAAAAATGGCTCGTAAAATTCAATTCTTCCAAAACGAAGCTGCTGTCAATTAACCACCACAGACAACCGCACCTCCCTCCCATTAGCATGGAACAAGCTTGCCTCCCAGAGAGTAAAACACTACGCCTGCTTGGCCTGACACTCTCAGCGGACCTCAAGTGGAATGACTACATCAAATCCATTGCTAAATCTGCTGCTATGAAAGTCGGCTCTCTGTGCAGGGCCCAGAAATTCTTTCCGTCTGAATCTATCCTGCACATTTATAAATCTACCATCCACCCATGTATTGAGTACTACTGCCACATCTGGTCGGGTGCCCCTGCTATTATCCTCGGGGTTCTTGACAAAATACAGCAAAGAATCTGTAATGTGACTGATAGCGACTTGGCTAACCGCCTGCAGTCACTCTCTCACCGGTGTGACGTTGCTTCCCTGTGCCTCTTCTATAAATACTTTCATGGCTTCTGTTCTGACAAACTTAAATCACTGGTGCCCCCTAGATGTGAATTTGCATGAGATACTAGATTGGCAACTAGGTCCCACCCTTTTACAGTGAAACAGATGAAATGTAACCGCAATTTCTACTCCAACAGCTTCTTTCCTTGCACTTCCCACCTGTGGAATTCCCTACCGCATGCTTGCTTCCCCGACGGCTACAACCTCCAGGAGTTTAAATGTAGGGCCAATAGACACCTCCTAACACACTAAATCACACCCACTCTCGCCAACTCTCTCCCTATGTACATCCTAACTCATCTATCACCCTCCTTCTGACATTTCCTATACCCAATCGTTCTATGTAACCCCCTGCGCTATAGTGGCAGTGGAATGCCTTGCTTGGGGTGACACGATTAAAAAAAAAAAAAGAAAAAAGTTTCCTTTTCGTTTAAATCCTCTCCAAAACCTCATTGTTGTTCACATGCTCAGTCCATGGTATCCTCAGCATCCTTCTGTAGAACCACATTCCTGTTGCTTTGAGTCTCTCCTTCATCTTTGAAGAGATTGTCCAGCATTCGCTGCCATATGGGAGGACAGATATCACATAACAGTCCAGTACACTTTTTTTGTTTCAAGGGAAATTTTCCTGTTTCTCAATACTCTACTTAGCTTTTGAAATGCCAATGTGCTTTCAGATCTTTGAACTTTCCATAGAGATAAAGAAAAAGGGATGTTATAAAAAACGATTGGGGCGAGGAGGAGTTGGCAAAAGGGATTATTGCATGAAATGGACAAATTTAGTCAGATGAACACCATAGCTACCAAAGTGACTCAAGCAAGATAAGCTGAGGAGGCATAAAGATTAAAAGTATAATCTGAACCAGGATTGATCACCCGACAAAGAAAAAAAAAATGAATTGGTTGATTAGACTTCCAAATTGTTCATCATATGAACAGACAGATAAACTATCCCAAAATCAAAGTGCTCTCAAAAAAGAATAAGTACTGATAGATAAAAAACAAATCAAAGAACAAAATGAAAAATTATTTGCTGTTTTTAAGGCAAAACAAAAAAATAATTAAAATTTTCTCTAAGTCCTTCACTCTTGTGCTGAACAAACACTTAGTTCTACACAGCAGATGCTGGCCATAAAAAAAAATACAGAAGACATTCTCGATACTGATGTTAAAAAGATCAAAACAGAGAGGACGTACAATATATATATATATATATATATATATATATATATACATAAAAAGCGAAAAATAAAAGAATACACCTGCTACCAGCTGAAAAAAAAAATGTAGTGAGAGGAAAACTGATAGAAAGCTGTTATTAATGTCTCAGACAAAACTTTAAAAAGAATGTGTTAGAGAAAAAGAGTTGACCAAATTCTACAGAATGGTAAGAAAAAAAAGTCTTGGGTAAAAAATATCTTATTTGTGCACTGATTCAAAGTTCTCTCCTGTTATATTTTTTTATCATCAACACTGGTTTACAAGAAAAGTTACTATCTAGTAAATGAATAATACTTATATAAGTTCACTAAATGTGTTTACTTTTACCCAAAGAGGCTGATCAGATAAACGTTTAAACATTATAAATGAAGAAATCAATGTGCATTCTTTTTTTCATATACAGCACACTGACTACTATTTAATGGTTATACAGATAAGAATATTTTTTAAATAGATTTCCAAATTTAAGTAAAAAAAATCTGTATTTTTTTTTTTTTGTTTGTTCTTTTCACAAAAGCTTGAATGATCACTTTTGCTATACTGTATAAGTATGGCTGGCCACTTATATCCAGGGCAGCTAGCCAATCCCTACTGCAGACACCTGCTTGGGTATATTTGTATTTGTTTAACACCCACAGAGCCCACCTGTGGTTTATACTGCAACTATACTGAGTAGAACTTTGTTAAAGTTTCTGAGAGAGAGAGCATGTTACCTGGCATGATCAAGAATCTGAACAAGGCCAGTACACTCAAACCCTCAGTCATGATGACTTGCAACTTCATGTTAGCTCAACTATTGACGGTCCCCAAATAGCTCCATCTTCCCAATTTCTGACAAGTCTTGGTTGAATCCATGATATGATTTTCAAGCACTTTCTAAAGGTGTCACATGCCGAGATAACCTCCTCCAGACTGATAACATCAAGAAGTCATCTTCTTGACAAATTGACCATGGTGAGATTTGAACCTGGGCCACATGGTCAGAAAAAAATGTTCTACCACTCAGTCACATGCCCATTTTGCTATATTAAAGGTAGGCTTAAAGACATTCATCATCATCAGTCCAGTGACTGCTTCAATCCTCCTAGGAGACCTAAAGGCAGAAGAAACAGAAAACCTCCTCCTGGATGATGTTAGTGGTGACTCTTACAAGTTCCAGCATGGTAATGTCTATCCATTCTTTGATATTGTCTGACCAGCTCTTGAGTTGCTATACCCACTTGTGTCTGTCTTCAACAATGCTTTGCATGATGGTCTTACAGAGACTTATGCGGTGTAATGTGGCCAAACCATGTCATTTTCTAATGCTTAACAGCAGCAAGAAGAGATTCCTGTAAGCCCACAAGACTTTTGGCTTTGCTCTGCAGTCATTTGTTTTGTGCACCCAGTAGGAGATAGAGAGTCAGTCAGTTAAGTGCCATATGTGATACATGCTTGGGCGATCAGGTCTCTTTCGAGACATGACTGACTGGGCAGATTATCCTGCAGTAGCTTGCCATTGCTTTCTGCAGTAGACTGGTTGCCAACCAAGGCTATAGAACCAAGTCTGTCCTGTTATTTAACCCATAACTGGGAGGATTAGACCGATTAATACCTTTCCCAAGGGTATTTGCACGTAAGTGAATGCAATGAATTCGGCTGGAATTTGAACTCGGCTCCCCGACTTCTCGTTCCGAGCCGATATCCAATGCACCACAACACACATCCAGATAGAGAGTAGCTTGCCCAAACATTTGTTCTTAAATGCCTAGATCCTTTTTCCTGCTTCAACCAGGAGTGCCTAAGTCTCACACATGCATAGGAGGATGAATATGACTGGTAATCTGTTGAGCTTGTACTTGATATGGAAGTTGATATCCTTCTTCCATGGTGGTTAAAACATTCGCTTTCCAACCATGAGAACCCTCATCTGAATCTCACTAGGGTCAATTTGTCAGGATGGTGTCTTCTCGATGTTATCGGTATGAAGGAAGTGATCCCAGCATGAAGCACCTTTGGAAAGTGCCTGAAAACCATACCATTAGTTGACTTAAACCTTGAGAATTAAATTGGGTAAACGAAACCCTTTGGTTCTGCTAGCATGAAGTTACAAGTCATTGTGACCGAGGGTTTGAGTATACTGGCCTTGTTCAAAATGTTGATCATGGTAGATAATGCACTCTCTCACAGAAAATGTACTTAAGGTCTGCCCAAGATAGTTGCAATAAAAAACACAGGTGTGCGCTGTGAATGTTGAACAAACACAAATGTGTCTGAGCAGGCATCTGCAACAAGGATTGGCTAGCCACCCCAGTAGACAGGTATGTTCGGATACAAGAAACCAGACATTATTAAATATGTAAGTAAAAGAAGTTTTGCTTCAAAAATATTTTCTTGTATAGATAACGTTCTGAAAATGTTATCTCATTTTCTAATTTAGTTCAAGAACAGACACAGAAGGATGCTGAGAATACAATGGATGGAGGGTGTAAGTAATGAGGAAGTATTAAGAAAAATGGAAATAAAAAGGAAACTTATACATAGAATTAGAAAGATACATGTGAAATTCTCGGAATGGGGAAAGTGGGCTTGGAAAATTTGACACTCATAGAACATATCAAAGGGAATAAAAGGGAGGCAAGGGGCCACCTGACAAGCTTGCGTAAATTGTTGAAGCCATATAGAATAGGAAACTGTGGAGAGTCACGATCGTCATTGGATATGGCACACAGAAAAAGAAAACTTCTCTACAGGGGGCACCACTTAACATCTTCTCATTGTTAAAGTATGGCTTTCATATTTTCATGGCTTCTGCTCCGACGAACTTAAATCACTGATGTCCCTGCCACTAGAATTTACTCGTGCAACCAGACTGGCAACAAGGTCCCACTCTTTTACAGTTAGATCAACCAAATGCAGGAAACAATTCTAATCCATCAGCTTCTTTTCTCACACTTCCTGCCTGTGGAACTCCCTTCCGTATACTTGCTTTCCTGATGGCTACAACCTCCAGGAATTTAAATGCAATGTCAATACCCATCTCTTATCCACTTGACTCCAGTCCTTTCTACATCACCCCGTGTATCTTGTTCTTTTCCTTTCTCTCTACCTTCGCAACTGTCTTCACACTTGTGTTCCCATCTTTCTCTTCCCCTTTCTTTGACACTCCCTCTAACTGGTTCGTCTTTCTCTTCACTTGCCTCCTGCCTAAACTTTTACTCTTATGTAGCCCCCCTGTAGAACCATATATGTGTTGCATCAAGTTTCTTCATCTTTGAGGAGATCGTCCGGCATTCACTGGCATATAGGACAACTGATATCAAATAGAGTACTCTATTCTTTGTTTCTAACAAAGTTTTTTTGTTTCTTAATACTTTACTTAGCTTTTATAAGACATCTTTTTAGAAGTCCCAATGTGCTTTCAGATTGCAGTGTTACTCTTTCCATCCTTTATTACTACCCAGATACTTTAATTTTCGTACTTGTTTGATTTACGAATCTTAATTTGTAATTTGCATGTTGGAATCAGACAGAAAGAAATATCCTTCAATCAAGTATCCATTTCACAAAAGAAAACGAAGAATACAATAGTCTCATTATACACTGTACAAAGGGGTGCTACAAAAATTCTCAACCTAGTTTCAAATATCTGATCAAATACATTTTTAATCATTTTTAATATCTGATCAAATACATTTTTAATCAAAAAATTTTCCAATATACCTTTGTATGCAGTTTGTATTAATTTACATTTTTTTGTATGACTAACCATTAGGAATCTAGTCACAATAATAGACAAAGGTGACATTGCAGAAATAGAAAGTTGAAACAAGACATACTATCCTCAAACAATTTGATTAACAAACCAAGCATAGAGAATAAACTGGAAATAATAAACAGAGTCCCATAGATATTGCCTGAGAAACGAAAAAGTTCAATGAGTTCATTCGTAGATCAAAGGTTAAGTGCAATCGTCAGAAGATGATTATCCCAAGAACACATTTCAGACATTAAACATGGTGTGCATGAAAAGGGAAGGGTTTGCTTCCTCAAAGTAAGATTCTATGACATTCCAGAACACAACAGACACCTGAAGAGGTCCTGGGTACGACGGTTAACTGCATCTGGCAACAAGGCCTCTGATTGGGAAGTTGTGAGGAGCATGGAACCACCTCTTAATTCCTGTTGTTCCCAGGTCCACCCTGACCCAGGGTGGTAGCACCTGTTAGGGTCCCAGCTATGAGCAAATAGTTAACCTCTAAACTGGGGTCAAAACATTATGAAAGTATCAAAATACACTTTTATAGAAATATATATGAAAATAGACTTTATAGAAAAATATACATTTTTGAAGGAAAAAAAAATTTATTGCCATAATATATTTTTGAAAGAAAAAATTATTACCAGCATTACATTTTTGAATACAAAACTAGAAAATATTTTCAGTTTTCTAAAAATACAAAAAATAAAAATAAAATTGTTTTCATCAAAATCTGATTAAATCAACCTTTTCATTATAACTTAACATTAAAAAATACCTTAAAACCCCACCTTTTTGGCATTAAATAACCCACAGAGGTGTTGATATGCCATTAAACAAAACTCAAACTCAAACACCTGAAGAAATGACTGTCAGTCAGTTAAGTGCCATATGTGATACACGCTTTGGGCAATCATGTCTCGAAAGAGATATGACTGATTGGGCAGAAGATTTTCCAGCAGTAAGTTGCCATTACTTTCTGTGGTAGACTGGCTGCCAACCACGGTTATAGAATCCAATCTGTTCTGCTATTTAACCCATAGCTGTATGGAGAAGTGACAGATTATATCTCACCCAAAGGTATTTGTGTATAAGTGAATGCAATGAATTCAAGTGGAATTTGAACTCGGCTTTCTAATTTCTAATTCTTAACTGATATCCACTGTACTAAAATGCATAACCAAATGAGAAAATAACTACAATGGTAAAAAAAAATGAGAAACAAAAATAACTATAAGGACAAAAGAATTGATCTAAACAAACAGATACAAAGATTAAAATGCTTTATCTAACAAAATTCAAACAAGAGTAAACTCCTCTTGCTTGGAAATGTAGTTTTAATTTGTCATAAGATCACCAAAGACACAACATGGGATCAATGAGGAAATATCAAAGAAAATAGGAACAAGAAAACAACAAACATGTATACAATCAGAAAGAGATGGTTGAAATTTCCAGTACACATATTTTCTTTTAAATAAATGCTTCTTTTTGGAAGAGGGGGGCCTAGAGAAGCAGTTTCTCTGGTAGAAGAAGGGATACAGGTGTGATATCTGTCAGGAAGCACAATTTCTTTTTTCGTATGACTTCTCAAACTAGACCAGTTGTTATTAATTTCACTGTTTAAGAAAAAAAAACAAGGATAGCAACTCAAACTTGTGTATTCACTAAAAATAATGTTTATAATATGTAATAAGAAATAATATTGATTAAAAAAATCTATAGGAATTAAATACTATTAATATTTTTCAACCAATAAAATCTCATCAGAAAGTTTGTTTGATAAACAATAATTACTAGGGCAAATACTGGCAAAATACTTGGCCGGTGAAGTTGTAGATCTACCATGTGTTATTTTTGGACCATTTAAAAAGTAACAATAACTCCTTTCATCACTCACTAAATTCAAGACTAAGATTTTAGCAAACCAGTATGAAATTGTTTTCGATCTAATGAAAACCGTGTATTAAAAATGAACACACTTCTATGTGAAATGAGATTTTGGATCCCTTTACATATGAAAAATAGAAGCATACTGCCTCTCAAGGTTCAAAAACAGTTTAATTTACACATGCACCCACACACATTAACACAATGGAAGAGACATTAGCCAGCAGATGCTGACTAAAGCCTTGTTTACGTACCCAATAGAAGGGATTCACCAGCAGCCATCAGATAAGACTTTGTCTATGAACTCACATATCACATATCAGGCTGACCATCATAAAGTAAGCCTGTCCATACATTTTTCATTGCACTATGAACACTTGATTAGTTTACAAAACAAAATTCATTATAAAGGAAATTAAACATTTTGTTATTATATATTTCTGAAAAAAATATATTAATGTTATTTCAACTGCCATTTCACTTTTCCTTCAGAAAATAATCTTTTTATGTTTCTTTTAAAAGATGTTTTATTGCTAAATGTTTGGAATCCTGAGACTAAGAGAGAAACAAAGAGCTGAGTAGACAGCACCCAAGAAATCCATTTTAAAAAATTACTGTTTACATTTTAAGTAATAAAATGCAGCTAGCAGATATCAATTCAAAGAAGTCCCAACAAGAGATGTAATTTTGTTAAATAGGTAATTCAAATTTTGCTCTATAGTCAAACTAAGTAGCAGCATGTTTTGGCTATAGAAGTGGTTTCTCTGATGGAATAGCGGTTCAATCCCTGTCAGTAGATGCAATTTTTCTTTCATACAACTTCTTGATCTATGCCAGTTGTCTTAATTTCAGTTTAGGAAGATAAAAAAATCAGAGAGCCACTCAAAAACAGTTTATCTGCTAAAAAATACAGTTTATAAAAATAAGAAATAGTTGCACCAAAAAAACTTCTCTTGGATTTATTTATAAGGTAAGTCAGCTGATAGAAAAGAAAATATAAATTTTATTTAGGTGATAAAGTGTCAGAGAATTGCATCAATTAACATAGGTGAGTGCCAAGCAGAATAATTTGGATATTACATAGTCAATAACTAATAATAAGATGGAACAGAAGTCATTTCCTATAAAACAAAAAATAAAATGAAAAATGTATCAAATGTCAGTGATTTTATATCAGACATCTAATTATCTTAAACTACTTTTTACTATGAACTTTTCTTTTGAATATTGTGTACAGAAATATAGATTATACACTATATAGACATGAAAAAAAAAAATTCTCATGGTTGCTTGCACTGGTAAAAACAACTTCAGAATTGATTTCTATTGTAGGAACAACCAAGTTTAAAATTGAAAAGAGACTGTCATCATTGTTTAAAAAAAAAGAAAAGGAAATGATATGATTTTATGCTCTGATTTAAAGATGTTTTCACACTTTTTCTTGCAGTAATACTGAAGTTACAGCAGGTGGGGGGATACTACAGGAAAATGTCAGTCATCATCATTTGAAAAAAGTTACACTACTTAAAACTGAAATTATAAGAAGAACTGATCTACTTTAACTGGTAATAAACATCTTTAAAAAATGTCCTCTTTAAATAATTCTTATTTACAGGAAGATGGCATTGTGAAACAATTGATTTAATGCAATAAGAATATCAAGTCAGAAAGACTGTTTCAGAAACAATTATTTTGCAATCTTAAAAAATCACCATAGCTAAGTTGCAAAAAAGAAGTCCCAAAAGAAAAAATAGAACTATATATATATTTATTTAAAATTTATATCATAAATATGTTATAACACCACTACAAAAGTAGCTCCCCAAAAAAAGGGGCTACTTTTGTAGTGATATTGTAACATGTTTATGCTATAAATTTTAAATAAATATTATGCGCTCTACTTTGTATTGAAGACTTTTTTTAAGAATAGTGTTTTTTGGACAAAGAATTTTATTCCATCCATACCTACCACATATATATATATATATTTATTTATTTAATATAATTTATATAAACTAGCAGTACATGGGAAAACTTCATGATTTTCCTATGTGAATTTTCCGATCATATAATAATTGTACTTGTCTATCACTTCATTGGTTTACCCAACCATTACGCCCTGCCAATAGCCCATAAATAATGGATTATTTCATTTTGGTTACATAGAAGAGACTTATCAGAGATGCTACTTGGTTTCAGTAAAAAAAACTAAAAAAAACTGACAGAAATGTTCATGTCTCCTGCTAATATCTTATAAACAATGGCCTATTCTGTTTTGATCACATAAAAAGAGAAAGACCCTACTTGGTTTCAGTCAGAAATTAAAAGAAAGAAAGAAAGATTGAATTGTTTAATGAGCTGTTTCAGTGAAATGGAAAAAGTTGACAGTTTCAGATCTTTTCATTTTTATCTCATTATTTCTTAAAAATAACATTCAGAATTCAGATTTATAATTGTTATTGCAACATTTTGTTACAGTTGTTAAGCTCAAATACCTAACAATGCAATAGGGGAATCTCTTTAGATATTTTATTGTCATAGAACTCGGCCATGACCTTATTCAACCATTAAGTGAAGTTATTTAAATTAATCAGAAATTTCAAATAGAAAAGCTGTGATATTTTCACAGGTTAAAACTAGTCTTAATCTAATAAGTTATGTATAGAACTTCTCCTTATTGCTTCATGAAATATTTGAGTCTAACAACTTTAACAAAATACTGAAAAAAAGATAAATATGAATCCGACAGTTACTTGTCATTTGTGATACACGCTTGGGTGATCATATCTCAAAAGACTAAGCAGATTTTCCCGCAGTAGGTTGCCATTACTTTCTGTGGTAGACTGATTGCTAACCAAAGCTATAGAACCCAATCTGTCCTGGTATTCAACCCATAGTTGGAAGGAGAAGCGATGAATTAATACCTTTCCCAAGGGTATTTGTGCATAAGTGAATACAACAAATTCAACTAGAATTTGAACTCAGCTTTTCGATTTTTCATTGCTAAATCCGCTGCTATGAAAGTCGGTTCTCTGTGCAGGGCTTGGAAGTTTTTTTCTGTCTGAATCTATCTTGCACATTTATAAATCTACCATCTGCCCGTGCACTGAATACTGCTGCCATATCTGGTTGGGTGCTCCTGCTATTCTCCTCGGGCTTCTCGACAAGGTACAGTGGAGGGTCTGTAATGTGATTGATACCAACTTGGCAGACCGCCTGCAGTCTCTCTCTCACCGGCGCGACATGGCTTCCCTGTGTCTCTTCTATAAATACTTTCACGGCTTCTACTCGAATGAACTTAGATCACTGCTGCCCTCTAGATACGAATTTGCACAAGAAACTAGATTAGCAACTAGATCCCACCCTTTTACAGTGAAACCGATAAAATGTAACCGTAACTTCTACTCCAACAGTTTCTTTACCCGCACTTCCCGACTGTGGAATTCCCTTCCACATGATTGCTTCCCTGATGGCTACAATCTCCAAGAGTTTAAATGTAAGGTCAATAGACACCTAACACACTAACTTGCTACCATTCTTTCAAATACTCTTCCCATCTGCCCAACCCTCATCCTCGGTATCCTTACCCATCTATCACCTTCCTTCTGACATTTCCTACACCTAACCACTCCTCCTCTTTACCTTTCCCTATGTAGCCCCATGCGCAATAGTGGTAATGGAATGCCTTGCTTGGGGTGAAATGATTAAAAAACAAAAAAAAATACGAATTATTGTCCATATCTATCTCAGTCAATTCATATCTATCTATCTATCTATCTATCTCAGTCAATTCATATCTATCTATCTATCTATCTATCTCAGTCAATTCATATCTATCTATCTATCTCAGTCAATTCATATCTATCTATCTATCTCAGTCAATTCATATCTATCTATCTATCTATCTCAGTCAATTCATATCTATCTATCTATCTATCTCAGTCAATTCATATCTATCTATCTATCTATCTCAGTCAATTCATATCTATCTATCTATCTATCTATCTCAGTAATTCTATCTATCTATCTAATCTATCTATCTCAGTCAATCTATCTATCTATCTATCTATCTATCTCAATCAATTCATATCTATCTATCTATCTATCTATCTCAGTCAATTCATATCTATCTATCTATCTATCTATCTCAGTCAATTCATATCTATCTATCTATCTATCTATCTCAGTCAATTCATATCTATCTATCTATCTATCTATCTCAGTCAATTCATATCTATCTATCTATCTCAGTCAATTCATATCTATCTATCTATCTATCTCAGTCAATTCATATCTATCTATCTATCTATCTCAGTCAATTCATATTTATCTATCTATACAGTGACAATGGAATGCCTTGCTTGGGGTGAAATGATTAAAAAAAAAAACGCTGAAAAATTCAAAAGTAACAAAATTTTCCATTACACTAAAGTAGAAGTTACACACATGACAGCATTTTCACTTCTATCTTCCCTTGCTTGCTTTCTTATGTATACTTGCTTTTTATCCCAAACAGCATCTTTGGTGCACTTTTTTCTTCCATCATTACTTGCAATCAATGTGGAAGGGTTCATTATTTATCTGAGATGATGCCAAGGTGTACTTTATGTACTGACTTACTAAGAGAGAAGCAGGCTGAAATATAACAAGATTATAACAAATAAAATTAATTTGTATTTATTGAAGATTCTTAATTGGCTGTATTAGAAATAGTTGATGAAATTACGGGTTACTCTGTGAGGATCAAACTCACTAACCGAGTGCAATGATTCTAGCAAGACAACCTTGTTAATAATTACACCACTTCAAGATGCTACTGGAACATATACCAAGTAAACATACGAACATAAATATTGTATTTACATTTTTTCACTTAGACTTGGAATCCGTTAATTTTTCGTGGCTTCAAAAGGAAATGTCAAATGTTAGATTCATGAACATTTCCTATTTGTTCTTTATCCTATCATTCTGTCAGATTCCAATCTGTATTTGATCCCAATTCATTAGAAATATATAATAAAAGAGGTCAATATAATAAAAAAAGTGTAACCCAATAAAAAACAAACAACCAACCATTCATGTGTACACTAAAAAAAAACAAGCAATAAAAATAAAATAAACAATTACAAAAAAAGAAAAACAAAAAGAAAAAAATCAACCGATCATAAAAAAGAAAAATCAACCATTTACAAACAAGACCACTTTCACAAAAATCACAGCATGTTTTATATAAACAAGAAAAAACCAAGACCTAACAGCAAATAGCCCTGATGAGCGAGAATATAATAACAGTGTCCTCACAAAACTTCAAAGTTGGCATGAATCTGCTTAGTTAAAGAAACAAACACTTTGTACTATATATATATATATATATATATATATATAATTTCATCAACCTTTTTAATAGAGACAAACATCACCAACAAAGACAAATAACTTTAACATATATATATATATATATATATATATATAGTGTATCAAGGCAGCAGATAATTTTCTAAATGTATACTGTTAAATATAAGAGACAATGAATGTTTATTATGTTTAATCATGAGACGTTCTAAACATCCAATTTTGACTTTAATTTCAGCTGAAAATAAGCACAAAAATCGTCCAACATTTGGATATTTTTTTTATTATGCTGGTTCTAAGCTTTCGGCTCACATGAGCCATCTTCAGAGAGGTTACAGGGACATTAACATTAAGACATTCACCATCAAAGATGATTTTATCTTGTGTTGACATAAAACATTGATACGCAACGATAACAGTCACTGAATAGTAGATACAGTTTGTAAATTTGTAATGCGGTTCTATGACTACTAAAGGTTCATGGCAGACAAGATTCAATTTAAGCTTTAAACAGATGTCTTCTTGGCTTTTTTTTTTTTTTTTTCAAAATAAGATTCTCAAACAATTTAGGCCGGTCAAAATTATAATGTACTGTTTAATTATAAAAACAAGTATCCATTAAAAAAATAATGTTAAATGGCAGTTTCGTAAATTTTCATATAATTTCAAAATATTATCTTCGGTTATTTATATATATATATATATATATATATATATATATATATATATATATATAGGTGAACTTTCCGCTATGATACCTGGACTTTACAAATTTAAGCACAGGACTAGATTGGCAGTTAGGTTTCATTTTACAGTTGTGAATGTAACTGTTAGTTCCATGCTCTCACACTTCCAGAATTTTGCCTTCCAGTTAACTTCGATCTTATCTTCAAAAATTTAAACGCAATATCAACCATTAGTTTCTGTCTTATAACTTTTGCTTTTTTTATTATTTTTCTCCTTAATATTTTTTTTTCTCACATTCTTTCACAATCAGTAATTGATTGCATCATGGTGATTATTTTAATTTTTTTTATTTAAAAAAGATGTTTCATTCTTGTCCAAAAGAAAATAGCTTGATGTGCTACAAAAAGCCCTGTAAATGATTTGATTAAGGAAAAACATTGAAAATCAGGAAAATGGTTGTGCCAACAGTCAGGAATTAATGCTTGTACTGCTGACAATGGGGCTATTATATTAGTAATAGATAAAGGTTTACAATAGAAAGTATTGTAAATTGTATTAAGATTGAAAAGCACTGAAAATCAGTCAGAAACAGAGAAAGGCCAACATTACTGACAGAATAGTGCTACTTATAATTAAGTTATAATTTATTGTTCCATCTACTAAAAAAATGATGGAAGGTTTGCTACTTCATTGCAACAAATCTATGTCTAGGAGTTCAATTTCTGCACTTGAATCTAAAAACTAAAAAAAATTCTTTGAACCAAGATACACATTTCACAAAAAAAAACTAATTTTCTTATTCTTGCATTGATTCAACCAATATATCCAGGAGACCCCGAATTTTCAATTCCTTTTCAGATATGAGGGTAATCTAAATTAATTCCACCTGTTTATCTAGCTTTCAGTTTGCTTAAAGACTGTTTCTGGCAGACATGGAAAAGTTTTACGGAGTATGATCTTTTAGTTTAACAGTTGTTACAAATGCCAAAGGTCAAATTCAATTTAGATAATACTAGCAGTACAGCCCGGCGTTGCTCGGCTGTAATGAAAGCTTTAAAACTAATCCATGGTCCTGGAGCTCAGACACTTTTCGATCTTTATCGGGGGTACCTCGACACAAAACCTAGCTAAGAACACTCGCAGACGCTTATAGTACAACTGTGTAAATTTTCAAGAAAATCAGGTCAGCCGTTTCGGAGTCTATAGGTAAGACAAAGTTCCATTTATAAATAAGTTTAGATATGAATCATGCTATTGTATATTTCTAAAGGTATTTTCACCAACACATAAAGGAGCAAAATATTTTGGAAAAGAGTTTTGTAATAATATGCCTACAGGTAGAATTTGGGACTAAATCCTTCCAAAGAGCTTTGTCCCCAACAAAGGTTGTTAATTTTTAAGATATATTCATTAAATCATACAGTATTTGTGAATCACCTGCATCATGCCATCATCTGCTATGTGCTGCATCCATTCAAGAAATAGGTGACTATGGCTCTCCATAACTTCCTATCCTTTGTGGCTCTCAACAGTATATCCCTCTTTACTAAGGCAATCTATCCACTCATTTGATCCTCCATTTACACAAGCTTGTCAGGTAAGTAGCCCATTGCCTTCCCTTATAAATCTATCTCTTCTCCTGCTAGCTATGAGTTAAATATTTGAAAATGCATAGCTAAACATTTCATAGGTTTTTCCAAACAACTCTGCTAATTAATAAAAAAGACCACATTTTTGGCACTTTTCTTCTTTCTTGGACAAACGTTTTTCTCTCATTTCCTGTTTTTAAGAGTGTTTCTAATTTCTTCTAACGACTATTTTAAACTCTCTTCAAGAAAAGAATGTATGGTCATCAGCAAAAAGAAGATCCCAAAATGCCAACTACAAATTTGGGAAAGTAAAATGAAACAAGTAAAGAAATTTTAATTCCTAGGGAGCATTTTGACAGAGAATGGAAAGTATGACGCTGAGATTCGAAGATGCATTGGCATGGCCAAGGATGCATTTCAAAAGCTAACCAGAGATCTCAGGAAGATCTCATTAGTAACAAAGAAAACAGTGCTAGACTGCTATGCGATATCTGTCCTTCTATATGGTAGTGAATGTTGGATACTCTCTTCAAAGATGAAGGAGAAGCTCAAAGCAACAGAAATGTGATTCTACAGAAAGGTGCTGAGGATACCATGGACCAAGAGCAAAAGCAATGATGGAGTGTTAGAGAAGATGCAGATGAGAAGAAAGCCTTTGCTTAACATCAGTAAGAGGCAGCTGTGGTTACTGGGAAAAATAACGAGAAAAGAGAATCTAATACTCACAGGATGGATAGAGAGAAAGAGGGACAGGGGAAAACAGCATGAGACATATTTGATGAACATGAGCAAAAAGATGGCGAAACAGGGTTTGGGAGAGATACCAAGAAGGAAATTGTAAAGAGTGATAAAGGAAAGGGGCAAGTGGAAGCCCATGATCACTTACATTCTGAAGGGATGCAGCACATGACGAAGATGACTCATAATTGGAGTAGATAGACTAAACTATCGCCCGGTTCACACTCCACCCATGTCTATTGAACAGGTTAAGAGGCTCATCCCTTGTTCCCTGTTTAGGATGTGTTTTCCAGCTTTCTCTTTTCCAATCTTTTCACTATTACGTAGCCCCTGCACATCAGTGACTTTACCGCCTTGCTCGGGGTTATACAATTAAAAAAAAAAAATGTCCCCACCTAAACTCTGAAATTTATTTTTTTCCTCTATAGATGGTTTGCCTATCGTCCAGTCCACACTCCTTTTCAACCTGAGCAGGATTAAAGCTTTATCCCTTCTTTCCTGTTTAAGAGTGGGTTTCCAGTTCTAAACTCTTCTCATTCTCTTTTACACCCAGTGGCTTGTTTGGGGTGAACTGATTTTAAAAAAATAATTCCCTCAAAATTTTGGGTAACACTTAGTATCTAAAAAAAAGAAATGAAACATGGCTTAAACAATAAAAAAATTATTACTTTTTTTATTCTTTTACATGTGTATGCAAAATATTTGGATAGAAAAATAACTGGACAGAATTAATTTTTCTCAGAAATACAAGATCACCCAACCAGGATTTAATCTCTTGGGTAAAATTTTGTTAAAATCGTATACAGTTCTGAAAAAAACCCTCACAAACTATCAGTCATTTTCTTGAAGAGATAATAAAAAACTTATTCAAGCTATTCATGGAATTAATGAAACTTGCAAGAGTAATTCTTGTTTCTGACACGTGTTGAATCTATCAAAAGATCCCAAGTGTTTTTGATTTATTTTTCACATTTTACTCTCTCTCTCTCTATATATATATATGATTCAGTCTGCTTCAATGTGATGTCAGGCAACATTGCATGGAGAAGTTCTCTTGATTGAGACAAGGGGATTTGATTATTTTAAATGGTTTTGCGTTTCATCTGAAAAATATATTGAGAGGAATAGCTGAAAAAATGAATCTCTTGGTAGTGTAACAGTATCACAGAGAGAGGAATCAATTGTGGCTGTCTTCAGTTTCTCATTAATGCCATTGGAAAAAGCATAAAACCATCACTTCTGCCAGTTTGAGTGAAATAGCAGGGTAGACTGAGTATTCTAGCTTTGAGTGGCAATCAGTCTAAAAGAAAGCAAACTTTGAATTTCAAACTGCAGAAAAGGCAACAGGAAAACACTTTTTTAATCATTTGATCCCAAGCAAGGTAATAAAGCCACTAAGACTCAAGGAATTACTGAATTTAAAGGAGAAAAAAACAATAAGAGAACAGTAACTAAGAAGGCAAAAGATAATAATTCTTTAATTTTGCATTAAAATTTTGGAAAATCAAAGTTGACTGGAAGACAAGAAGCTGAAAGTTCCACAAGTGAGAAGTGCAAGTGTTAGCGTAGAACTTATGGCTACAGTTAACCATTTCAATGGTAAATGATGAGATCTAATTGCCAATCTAGTACTGTACTTAAAATTTGTAAATTCAAAGTACCAAAGAGAAAAGCTCATCAGAACAATTACCATGAAAATATTTATGAAAAAAGGCACAAGGAAGCTACATTTACAGAAGTGGGAAAGATAAAATACTAGCTCAGGAATGATAACATTGCAGATTCTTCAAAATACATAACAGACACACCAAATCAGATACAGTAGTAATATTCAATTACTTTCTTTCCCAGGAAGCTATAGTAATTCACAGATAAAGAAAAAGGAATCTGTGAAGAGCCATGACTGCCTATGTCCTGAAGAGAAAAAAACTGGAAAGCATGGAAAATGAAATGGAAAACTTCTTCTATGTGCTCTGTCCCTTCAGGACATAGGCGATCATGGTTCTCCATGTCTCCCTATCCCTTGTGGCTCTTAGTATGTTTGCTCCTGTTACACCTTGCAACCCGTTCCGTCATCCACCTGATCAGGCCCTGCAAATATGTTATCTGCTGCCTTCCTCTGTCTCTCTTTCCTTCTATCTGAGCAGTCAGTATCAGGTTCTCCAAGCTCTCCTTCCTTATTGCATGTCCCAGGAACTTCAGTTGTCTCTTTCTGATACTCAGCATCAATTTCCTTTTTGTTGCCATTCTTTCCAACACCTCATCGTTGCTTGCATGCAACGATATTGTCCAGCATTCACTGTCATATTAAAGAACTGACATCACATAGCAATCCAGCACTCTTTTCTTTGTTTCTAGTGAAATTTTCCTGTGTTAGTACTTTACTTAGCTTCTGGAACATGTTCTTTGCCATGCCAATTCGCCTTCAGATCTATCTTTCCCAAAAAACTATGGCAATTCAGAGATAAAGAAATCTGTGGAGAGCCATGATTTCATATGTCCTGAAGTAAAAAAGACTATGAATTGAAAAATGTGGAGAAGGCAATGAGAAACCACTCCACTGTCTTTCCAAAGATGTCATGGCAATTCAAAGATAATAAAAAAAAATGAATCTGTGGAGAGCCATGACTGCCTATGTCCTGAAGAGAGAAAGACTATGAATGGAAATTATGGCAATTCACAGATAATAAAAAAAGGGATCTGTAGGGTGCCATAACCCTCTACATCTGGAACAGAAATGGCATTTGTTTAAAAAAAAAAAAAAAGAATAAATATACAACAAATATCGAAGTATAGACATGCAAATTATCTCTGCTGTTTCACCCAGATCTTCAGTGTCACCATACAATGAATGGTAGCATATCTAACTGACCCAATTTGATACACTGATTTATTCAAACTGATATCCTCATCTTGATTGTTATAACAAATAACAACTACAATGAGGATACCAGTTCAAATAAAGCAATTGATAATAATACATTTCTTATCCCAGAAAGCTACATGGAAATGACCTTCTATACATGGCTAACATCACACAAAGATTTAAAATATTTTTAAATATCCAAATATCTCAAATACATTTTTTCTTTTTTTTTTAATCGTGTTGCCCCAAGCAAGGCATTTTACTGCCACTGTTGTGCAGGGTGTTACATAGGAAGAATGTTATGAAGAGTGAGAGGTTGCAGGGGGTGTCAGGAAGAGAGTAGGAGAGGGAAGAAATTACTGATGAGAGTGGGGTGGATGAGGAGGAATGTTATGAGGAGTGAGAGGTTGAAAGGGGGTGTCAGGAAGAGAGTAGGAGAGGGAAGAGAGTACTGATGAGAGTGGGGTGGATGTAGAAAAGCATGAGAGAGAGGATGTAAGTTAGTGTGACAGGAGATGACTATTGACTACATTTAAATACTGGTTCTATATTTTTCCAGAAATCTGTTAACCAAGTGATAGCCATATCTATAAAATGTCAGAAGCTATTGTACAAATCAATGTTTTTATAATTAAATTGCTATTATATATTTTAGGATAGGTTTATGTGAAAAATATTTTTTATGTGACATAGGTGATCATGGCTCTCAACCATTTCCTGTCCTTTGAACTCTCTTAATTTTTTTCTTTTTATCTCTTCTAAACCCAGTTCTGCCATTCATTTACCCAAACTTGCTAGGTAAATTATACATTGTATTGTTATCTTTTTTGCCTTCAAATCTATCCTGTGAGTATCAAATTTTCCAAACCCTCTTTCCTCATTATTTACCCTCAAAATTTTTAACACCCTTCTGATGTGAAGTATAAATGCCCTTTTTGTTTCCATTTTCTCTAAAACTTTATCATTGCTGGCATGTTCAGTCTATATTCAAGGGCTGACATTATGTAAACTGTTCAGTAATCTTTCCTTTGTTTCAAACAAAATTTTCCTGTTTAATAATAATTTGCTTAGCTTTTGGATGAGATCTTTTGCAATCCCAATGAGCTTTTGAATTTCAGTATCACACCTTCTATCCTCTGTTAAAACAAATGCTTAGCAGGTAAATGTTAGCCATGTAAAAGTTACTAAAATAATTACTCTTGCAAGTTGGACCAAGAACTGAACCCACAGAAACAAATTAGGTGAGCTATTAGCAATCTAAACTTATTTATAAATGGAACTTTGTCTCTGTGTGTGTGTGTGTGTCCGTTGCCTATAGACTCCAAAACAGGTGAACCGATTTTCTTGAAAATATACACAGTTGTACTATAAGCATCTGCAAGTGTTCTTAGCTAGGTTTTGTGTCAAGGTACCCCCGATAAATATCGAAAATCAATAATCGAAAAAATCGGGTTATAGAAGGAGTGGTCCAATTTTAATCAAATTTGATACACTCATAGACAAAGACATAAGAAACGATATTCAAAAGTTTCAAGATTGCAGTTCTTACAATAGTGCAGAAAATCGATAATATATATATATAAAAGGCAAGATGTTTGTGTGTGTGTCTGTTTATCTGCCTGTATGTATTTTTTCAGCCCTTTTATTTTAGTTTTTGCTTCGGGTTTGGATCTAAGTAGGTATAATTGTAGTTCTTAGTCTCAGCCATGATACCATTTACTCAGAGGACTTATTTAACCTTCAAAATTCAGTTTATGATGAAAAAAAATTATTTGATATCGATACCAGGAAATCAAAATTTGACTGACATCCATTCATTCATTTTTATTTCAGTCTATGGTTTCGCTTTAACTGGAACCAACTATTGCTTTTTAGTCTTTCATGCCAACGTCCAAAGAGTCTGAGCTCCAGGACCATGGATTAGTTTTAAAACTTTCATTACACCTGAGCAACGCCAGGCTATACAGCTAGTATTAACATAAATCAAAAAGAACATAATACTTTCTCAAATAACCATAGAACATATCAACCTTTTATCCCATGATAAAAAAAACAAAACTAATCATATACTAAATTTAATACAACCAACTTAATCCTCTGCAATAACTCTTGGCCATCAACTACCATTTTGCCAAAAAAAAAAATTTAAAAAAAAACAAATAAAAAAAAAAAACACACAGTATATCAATTTAAACATCTTCTGGGAGATTTTATGACTGACAAAAAAAAAATAAATAAATATATATGTTAGCCACATAACAACAATGCTATCAAGAAGCTTACACTATATATGTAAGATTCACCTTCAATTGCATGTCTAAATGAACATTTCTGTTCATATTCATGACTTAAGGGAATATTAATTGACAATACATGCTCACTCCACCATGAAAATAATAAGAACCTCAAATTTTCAAAGCCATCTTTATTACAAAATCAAAACCAACGCTAAACAAAATTAATTAATGTTCTAAAATGTCCATAACAGTAAGTGTTTAAAATATCTAAGCTGTAAATTTTGAAAGAACAACACAATAGTTTAAAACATATAAATTGTAATTTTTATAGTAATGATAAAAATATAAAGTTAACTATTGCTTCATATAATGAATGATGAACGATAATTTCAAGAAATACAGGATTGATCTGTTTGCTTAATGACATACCATTTCCTTATGGGTTACTTAATGCAAAATTTAATTTTGGGGGCAGATTTTGTGTTATTCTTTCGCAACTGCATTCATGGTTGTTGACACTCACGTTCGTGGGAACAGAATTATGAGAGGTGCTGATATTTGTATTTTATGTTGTAATTTTGTTGACGTTATATTGTGGAATAACGTTTGATTTCTTTAAGAAATCGTAGGATATTATATGGATTAATGTCATGAGATAGTTCTTTTATGTTGATTGATGTACTGTTTGTAATTTTTTTATATAAAAAATTATTTAGTATTTTTACTATAAAAATGTATTTTTATACTTTCATAGTGTTTTGTTTTTGTTTAAGGTTTCACTATTTACCCATAGCTGGGACCCTAATAGATGCTACCACCCCAAATCAGGGTAGACCTGGGAACAACAGTAATTTAAAGGTAGTTCCACATTTCTCAAAACCTCTAATCTCCTGATCAGAGGACTTACTGCCAGATGGAGTTTATCATAAGAAACTGATATTAACAAGTAAAATAATAAAATAATAATTTATATAAATGTATGGAATATTGTTTTAATCAAATATATATTTCTATAATTCATCATTAGGGTTCCTTTATAAATAAAACAATTATTACTCTTTTTTCCATAGAGGCTTTAAACTCTCACTACATCATTGCTGTTTCCATTACAAATGTTCTGATGAACTACATTCCTAAGTTCTATCAGTTCAAACCCTTACAGATAAGACCCACCATATACGCTGTGATAAATCCTCCTCATTCTATTCATATTGGTAAGAGTGAAGTTCCATTTGGACATTTTTTTAGAGCACGTGTGCAACGATGAGGTGTTGGAAAGGATGTAAACGAGAAGAAAACTGATAATAAATATCAGGAAGAGACAAATGAGGTTCCTGGGACAAGTAATCAGGAAGGAGGGCCTGAAGAACTTGATACTCACAGGTTGGATAAATGGAAGAAAAGACAGGGAAATCAGCATGAGACATACCTGTTATGTCTGAGCAAATGATTGACAGAGTGGGGCTTGGAAGAGATACAAAGAGAAAAATTACTGAAAGTGACAAGAGACAGAGGCCCATAATCGCCTACGTTCTTAAGTGACATGGCACATGAAGAAGAAGAAATAAAACTAAAGGCATTCCTGTGTAGCTAATCAGTAATGAGAAGAGGTGGATTCATACATAATCAGAATTTGATAAATAAAACAGAAATTATAATGTAAATTATAATGTAAATATAAAGTGGGGGATCAATTCTCTATTATAATCAATATGTAAAGTGATCCCTCACTTTGTGACAATGCTACTTTTTATCCATTTATATTCTACATTTATGGGCTTGAACAAATGGTTGATGGAGTGGGGCTTGGAAGAGATACCAAGAGAAAAATTACTGAGAGCGACAAGAGACAGAGTCAAGTGGAAGTCCATGATCACCTACGCCCTGAAGGGACACGGCACATGAAGAAGAAGGTTCACATTACAAAGACCAGGGGCCAATCAAAGTAGAGGGTTACATTAAGGGATAGTTTATATGGATAGGAGGGGAAGATAATGTTTAACTCTAGACTTGAACAGGTTAAAATTACAGTGATTGGGGAAACATCCTCCTTGGAGTTTGTTCCATAGAGCAGCAGTTTGCAGGAAGAAGCTGTTTTAGTGGTGTAATATAACAATCTGACCCCACCCGAGAGAACGCTGATGCAAGCGGGGGTGTTTTCCGGTCGTTGAAAGGAACGGATGTTTGTTTGACCTTATTTCCGGCAGTAGCGGAAATGGCTACAAGAGGCAGACAGAACAGGTGTCTCTGAGAATTACGTGGGCGTGCGTGGGCGAGGCAAAATCCGGAAGTACCGGTTTGGAGATTATAAAAAGACCTCGGCGCACGGATTTCAGACAGAGAGAGCGGAGACAGTCCGGACAGACAGACAGACCAGAGTAGCAGGAGAGAGAGAGAGACACAACAGACGACACTCCCCCGTCAACCCCTTAGAGGCGCGCTCTCTCACTCTCTGTTCCCTAGGCTACATGGTTCATCGTCATTAATAAAAATACAACTCATATATTTTTATATATACCCGTGTTTGTTGTTTATTGATATACAACAGACTTGATTTTTGGTGCCTAAGTGACTTGCTGTTTTGGGACAACAAAACAGATTGATACGAGCTGGTTACCACGGCAACGATTGAAAATTCAACGGACTTAAAACTACCAGATAGAAGACGAAAATAGTAAACAACAGGACGAAAAAATATAGCAGCCGCGCGACTGTAGACATTCAGCCAAGGTAAGTGACTCATTGATTTGATAGTGTGTGTGTTCTCTGCTCGTGTTTATAATAAGTCCAGTTAGAGAAAAAAAAAAAATGCATACTTTTGCCATTGAGAAATGTGGATTGTTGGTGTCAAACACATTAAGGGTAGAATGGAGGGGGTGCGGGACTATATGCAGAGAATAGTACGCTTAGCGGAAAGCGCGTAGGGTTGGGGTTGGTGGGAGGAGTGTTAAAGTTGACGGGAGGATTGGAGTTGAAATATTTACCTATCTGTAAGTACAAAACATCTGAGTTAATGATTTATTTTTGTTGTTAATATTTTACCATATATGTGAAGTGAGTTTACTGGTATGTTGCTTAATTAATCTGACTTTTATTGAGTAAGTGAGATGTAAAATCATGTAAAGGAAGTTTCTTCTACTCTTTAAAGTGGATAATTGGATTAACTTGTTGATAACAATGTTTTCGTTGGGTTGTGCAGTGTTAGGTTTTTATTTTTTGGATTTCTTTTCAATGACTGTACACTACAAAATGATTTACATTTCTATGGTTGTGAATTATGCTTTTGTGCAGGTTCCCATCAATTCAACATCCTCTGTGAATTTTCATTTATGTGACTTGGGAAATATCTTTTGAAGATATATTAATTTCTGAAAACTAGTAAATACCTTGGAACAGATAAATATGGAGAGATTTAGTGAAGGATGTGAGGAACTCCCGAAGAAGTTGACGATAGGAGTCATTGCTGGCGTGGTCGGCGTAATAATAATCCTGGGAATAATAGCTAGGAAGCGGATTTTTAAGTGTAAAAGAAGCAACAGTGCTTCGGGAAAGGAAATTGAGTTATCCGTTGTGAATAGTACTCCGGGGTCAATGGGTGTTCAACACTCAAATGTCTCTGCGTTAAACAGAGAGATGTCAACAAATCAGATATGCTTGGTTTCGAATCCAGAGGAAGTAGTTCAGGGAATGGAAAGCATTGTACAAACTAAGGTACTACGAGTTACGGGTCCATTTTTTTTTTAAACTAAATTAATATCCTCCACAAGTAAATTGCATGTGGATTAACGTTGGAATCAGGGTAATTTTCTTCATTTTCTATTGAACATTTCTCGGTCAGACTATGAATGATATGTACGGCAGATAATGGCCATTTTTCTGTGTTCAAACATAGTATGTTTGAAATTAAATTAAATTAAATGAAGTTACATGTGTAACAATAAACTCGAGCAGAAGCACGCATGGTGTTGGTCAAAGATCATTTACTCGATGTTAGTTTGGAAACTGGGGCGCGGTTACCGCCTATAATCACGTGGTTATGCATCGGGGTGTCTAGGCTTATGGACAGAGTCGAGAAAGAAAATGAACATTTTTAAGAACTTTGCCCAATTCTGTGAAAATGGATATTAAAAAAAAAAAAAAAAAAAGGAGGAAAAAAGAAAGAAAAAAAAAAAGAACAATGAAACATCGAGCTGGTAGAACAATTTTCAAGATGGACACGAACATTGTTGGGTTGCCGATGTAGGCTCCCCTATATTTTTTTTTTGTTGTTTTTTTGTTTCGGCATGCACATGTTTGTTGTTTTGGCGTGCACATGTTTTATACAATTGTCGGGCTTGTGTGGCATGGGGTGGAGAGTGAGGGTGTTGCGCTTAAAATGTTCTTAGGTGAACATTTTGCAAAATGGGTGGGCGAGGAATGTAATATAACAATCTGACCCCACCCGAGAGAACGCTGATGCAAGCGGGGGTGTTTTCCGGTCGTTGAAAGGAATGGATGTTTGTTTGACCTTATTTCCGGCACTATCGGAAATGGCTACAAGAGGCAGACAGAACAAGTGTCTCTGAGAATTACGTGGGCGTGCGTGGGCGAGGCAAAATCTGGAAGTACCGGTTTGGAGATTATAAAAAGACCTCGGCGCACGGATTTCAGACAGAGAGAGCGGAGACAGTCCGGACAGACAGACAGACCAGAGTAGCAGGAGAGAGAGAGACACAACAGACGACACTCCCCCGTCAACCCCTTAGAGGCGCGCTCTCTCACTCTCTGTTCCCTAGGCTACACGGTTCATCGTCATTAATAAAAATACAACTCATATATTTTTATATATATACCCGTGTTTGTTGTTTATTGATATACAACAGTGGAACTTATTTCTTGCCAATAAAATATGGAGGTAATATGGGTGGTTTTCTACAATGTAAGTGACATATCAGGTTCTAACTGTGAAGGCTAAACCTGACTGAACCAAGGAATGTAGTTCATCTGAAAACTTCTGATGGAATTAGCGGACTACTTCTTAAGAGCCCCTATTTGTGAAAGACTTCTGAGAGAATGCTTCCCTGATAACTTACAATCTTTGAGTCTAGGGTTGACCATTAACTTTCTTAAATATCTTCATAATCTGCACCTACCTACTTACAGTCATTTAACAACATTTTTTAAAACCCCTCAACCCTGAATGACTCTTGGGTCTAATATTGGGCAAATATTTTAAAAATCACTTAATATAGTTCTAATATAATTAAATTCTGAAAATAACACTGGTTGAGCTATGCAAATATTATTTTGAAAACACTAACTGCATGCAGTTGCACTCTCTACCCAAATCTTGTAGCCTATCTACTTTTTTATCAACTGGAGATCAGTCAGGCAAATCAAGAATGAAATGAGAATGACGCCATGGCAGCTGATGGCACCAAGATAAGCATAAGTTATAAAACCTATATTTTTATTCCTCCCTATTCTAAAATTACCAAAAAAAAGAAAAAAAAAGATCCATTAAGTCTGCAGAAAAACCAATAACAAAAAAAAAAACAAAAAAAGGCAAAGGAAACAAAGTAAAGGGGATGATATACAACTGAATTTGGCTCCCTTTCACTTATTGCTAAATTTTTCAAGAATGTGATGATTGAACTTGGTAACTCATTTTCAACCTCCAGCACACTGCTGCTGATATACCTGGGACTATTCTTCTAAGTCACACATAATGGAAAAGTTGGTTCACTATGTCATGCCAGAAAAATTTTTCTAATCAGAATCCATCTTGCACTTTTATAAATCTACCATTTGTCTGTGCCTTGAATAATGTTGCCATATCTGATCTGCTGCTCCTGTTGTATATCTCAAGATTCTTGACAAAGTTTAAAGGATTAGTCATATAATTATTCCTAACATAGAATGTCAACTTCAGTCACTTTCTCAGCAATGTGACCTACCTTCCCTTATATTATGGCAACTGTTCTAAAGAGCTTTTTTTCTTAGTGCTCTGACTGCATGAATTTAAGCATGCTACTAGAGTGGCAACTCGGTCTCACCATTTTACTGCTTAACTAGCTAGATTCAACTGTCTCTTTTTTGGTAAGTTTCTTTTCTTGCCTGTGGATCTCCATTCCAATTTCTTGTTTCTCTGCTCACAACAAACTTTGAAAATTTAAATGCAAAATCAATTGCTATCTTTTTTTTTTTCCTTCCCTCACTTAAGTTTTCTCATTCTCTTTCAGGCATGTAAGACCCTGCATCCTAGTGGCTTTGAGTGAAATGATTAAAAATAGATTGTAGATATTTTAGGGTTTGGTTTGGTTTACAAAGGGTTTGGGGTCATTTAATGCTGAAGCATTAATTCCTTCAAAACTGTATTTTTGTTGATAACATTTTTCCTTCAAAAATGTTTTCTTGCTAATATTTTTCATTCAAAAAACTTTTGATATTTTTTCCTTTAAAAATTTTTATGTATATATTTCATAAAAGTCTGTTTTAATACTTTCATAGTGTTTTGACCCTTGTTGGAGGGTTAACTAGTTGCCCATAGCTGGGACCCTAACAGATGCTACCACATCAGGTCAGGGGGACCTGGGAACAACAGCAATTAAGAGGTGGTTCCATTCTCCTTGCAACCTCAAAATCAGTGGCCTTGCTGCCAGATGCAGTTAACCGTCATGCCCAAGACCTTACATTTTAGGGACTAACTTACTCTTAACAAAATTAAATTTCCAGAATGTATGTTCCCCTTCTGTGAGAACACAAGAACATCACCCACATTGCAGCGACTGAGGTTGTCAACTTGCTGTTTCATTAGTAGATCTGATCCATACACTTCACCCCAGTCATTTTCTTAGCCAGTATAAAAATTAACTTAGTATCTTGTTTTCATAGCCAAACAGAAGACTAAAAATTTGACACGTCATAGCCAAACTGAAATGAATGACAAAAATTTAAATAAACACGCTCTCTCGTAGTTATCAATTAAGACACTGAACATTTATGTAAATCATTATTAAAAGATATATGCATTCTAGAGTTGACTATAGTCAATGCCAAGTAATTAATCATGTCTTTTGAGATTCAATAAAAGAGAAAAGTTCACAAAGGTATAATTATAATATATAATTATTTAGTTATATCTAGGCATGTGTGTGTGTGTGTGTATATATATATATATATATATATATATATATAGATAAGAAAAAATTGAAGCAGACACATTATTGCAAGGTAAATCAGAAGTATGGGCCTATTTCAGGCGAACCATCATCAGCTTCCATCTTTATTGTACAGAAGATTTTTATGTATATATATATATATATATATATATATATATAGCTCTCTTAGAGAGTTATCCTGCCACTGTATATACCGGATACTCCTTTGGACTCTTCTATATCTACACTGCATGCTTATATATATTTAGGTAACAACCGTTCTTTTAAGCATGTTTTATTGAAAACAACCAAAAAAAAAGGTTTTATTAATTTCTCCAGTATTCAAACATTTCCTTTTTGATGGTGATAAGGAATGTAAAAATGTTCCATAATGATTTTTCCAAGCACTTTTAGTCACTTTTCTGGCCATTTTCAAGGGTGCTATATTTCCACTGTTGTTATTTCATCTTCATGTTTTGACTGTAACGTAATTTATTTTATGCTATTTTGAAAAAGGAACACTCTTTCAAAGTTCTCACGTGCCATAAACTCATATATATATATATATATATATATATATAAAAATCGTCTGCACAACCACACCAGCATTGCCTGATGATGAGAATTAATCTCGAAACATAGAAATTTCCATGTAGCAATGAAAAATTTACATAACCATGTAATTATATTATATTAAGCTCTATAATACTCATTATATTGAGCACTGTTTATAATAAAATAAATGCCAGAGCACTCAAAATATAAAAATAACCTTGAGTCCTCTTCACTTGGAATTATATATATAGTCATCCACAGAAAGATCTGTTTTGCTGTATCACAGCTCATCAGTTAGCCATCCGATTGCTTTTAGTCAGGATTGAAACTTGACCAAATTGACATCACTCAGAGATTGTACCTCTGAGCTATGGGCGCTCGGTAGAAGAAGGCAGACTTTTAGCATGTGATATATCATGTAAACATACGCCAGTAGCTAAGAGTTTTCTAAATCATTACTGAATGAAGATGTGTAGATGCTAGAGTAGCTACTGTTTTTTCAAAGCTTACCATTCTTAGAGAGAGAGAGGGAGATGGTAAGAAAATTCTGTCTTTCCTTTTTCTAGGAAAATTAAAAAGAAATAGAAATACAAAGACAGTAAAATATGGGTTGAAAATCATGCTTTGCCAAAACAGACCCTTTCATATGCAGTCACTATATTTAATCTGATAAACACAAAAAATATACTATTTTAAAAAAGGCCTTGTGGACCACAATGGAAAGTCTTCCATGTTACATACAGCTCATGGGCCATATTTTGCGCATACCTAATCTAGAGCCATGAAACATTTTATCAATCAACTCACCCCAAGAAAGATAAGACCACTAAGACACAAAATGCTACTGGAAGTGAAAGAATAAAAAAGACTTTAGAAGAAAACAAACACACAATCCTAAACAAAAAAGAAGGTATAAACTCTTGTTCCTGTTCAAAAGTCTGGGGAGGAGTGTGAACCAAAAGATAGACAAACCTATCTATCCATATCAAAGAAAAAAATAAATAAATAGTAATTAAAATTTGAGAGTTTAGGCAGGGATGTTAAAAGTGTAGAGTTGAAGTAGACATCAGAAAGAACTGGAAACCCAATCCAGAACAAGAAACAAGGGATAAACCTCTACTCCTATTCAAAAGACTGGAGAGGAGTCATATATGCTGTTTAACCTATTCACTCTACAGTTCAAAATATGTGGCACAGCATATCTTAAGTCTCTCTAATTGTTCCTCACTAAAAATTCTGATATTAGGACATTAAAATAATAATTTGGGGGAGTGGACCAAGTAAGAATTTTTCAGCACCCCATCATATATAGCTGATGTTCTAATGACCATCACAGGGTACATACACCAGGTTCTAGATAAGAACAGCCAATGTTGAGCTGTTACCCTCAATATCACCAAAACATTTGACAGAGTTTGGTATGCTGGACTTCTGCGCAAGCTATAAAGTTATGGTATAACTGGATGCTTGTTTGATTTAATCCAATCGTTCTTATCAAATCATTTAATGAAGAACATATTGAACAGACATGCTTCCAGATCCTATTATACGCATGTCTCCCTCAAGGCTCTATCCTAGGACCTACGCTTTTTCTGATCTGCATCAATGACCTCCTTGATGTAATCAGATCCCAAGTAGGCATCTACACTGGTGACACCACCATTTACTCTTGACTCGATAAGAAATCTGTCAATGCTGACAAAGCAAACCTCACCGCTGATCTTGAAAAGGACTTCCAGTTTGCAGTGGACTGAAGTAAGAAAATAGAGCTGCTATCCTTTAACCAACATAAACAATCGCTCCTACCGATCATCAGCATGGATCACGCTAGTCTAACTGAAAGCAATACACTACACCTCCTTAACTCTTTCAGCGGACCTTCAGTGGAATGACTACATTGAATCAATAGCTAAATCTACTTCTAGGAAGGTCAGGTCACTGTGTCAATCCAGGAAGTTTTTCTCATCTGAACTCATCTTGCACATATACAAATCTACCATCCACCCATGCATTGAATACTGCTTTCATATCTGGTCGTCACCCCTGCTATTCATCTCAGGTTTATTGACAAAATCTAAAGGCGAATCTGCAATGTGATCTATCTTCACCAGTCACTTTGTAACTGCCATGATGTGGCTTTCCTCCATCTCTTTTACAAATACTTTCATGGCTTCTGCACTGATGAGCCTAGCTTCCTTTGCATGAATTTACTCGAGCTACTAGACTGGCAACTAGGTGCTAACCTTTTACAGTGAAAACAAATGTAACCACAGCTTCTACTCTGGGAGCTTCTTTTCTCACCTTTGGAACTCAATTCCATATACTTGCTTCCCTGACAGCTACAATCTCCAAGAGTTTAAATGCAACGTCAATTGCCATCACTTATCTCCTTGACTACCATCTTTTCCCCAACACCCCCTGTATCTTGTTCTTCCTCCTTTCCACTCTACTCTTATGCAGCTCTCTTCATACCAGTGTTCCCATTCTTCTCTTACTAATTCTCTGAGACCCCCTGTGACCTGTTCCTCTTTCTCTTCACTCTCCTCTTATGTAACCCACTGTGCACCAGTACTGTTGTCTTACTTAAGGTAAAAACGATTTAAAAAAAAAAAAAGTATTTATGGATTTCATTTATATGGAAGCATAGTCAATTTAAAATTTAACAGCTGTTGAACATGAAATTGCTAATTTAGTTAGATAAAATAAATTGAAAAAAGATGTTTTTCTTTTAAACATTTCACCCCAAGCAAGGCAATATAGCCACTAAGACACAAGGGAGGTTACTATGTATGAAAGTGTTGTAGTGAAATATCCTCTCCTACCCAGGAATGGGTATGGCCCGGGTTATAAAAGACTGGGACTAGAATGAACTACAGAGTGTTCGTGATTATACGAGAGTCTTCGTCATTATATGAGAGCCATCGTCCTTAGACGAGAGTTATACGTCATTAGACGGAAGCATTCTTCACAAGACGGACGCATACGTTCTATACAGAGACATTGCCTTCTTGATTGTTATTCTTGTTAACTGTTCGTTGGTGTACGTATATTTGGTTTGTTGTACTGAGGTATAATAAATCCCTATTCCTATATCCTCAGTGTTAAGAATTATTTCTTGCACTATTCTTTCTCTGTTTATCCCCTCCCAGGATATAACAGAAAGAAAAACATTATTAATGAGCAAGAACAATAACAGAAGAGGAATTAACATGACAGTTGCTAACGAATAACATAGCATTTGAACTTTAATGCAGCTCATTTCCATGTAATTTTCAAAATTTTTGTCTTTTTGTAATTGTCATAAAAAATATTCCCTGACCAACTTCAACTTTATTCTACTTTGGAAGCAACTGTCAATTCATTTCCAAAAGATTTGAAGAAACTGATAAATGAATTGAAGATTTCTTCAACTTGATCCTGATGCAAAAGTTATCAAGTGTAAGAGGATTCCTCAATGGATAAACAACTATTTAAAGATTCCATAATTCTAACAAATACAGGGAGAACCACTCGGGTACATGGATCGAGAACTAGAGATGACTTTTCTGACATAAGGCTGCCTATTCCCTGAAAAATAATCATGAGTAGTTCTTTATACAGGAGCATTGTGTGTTGACCTAAATTGAGAAAAATAATGAAAAACTACAAATATAGCTACAAGAGAGGTAAAAAAAAAAAACAACAAAGATCAATTAAATTGGTTTGGTAAAGCTCCAGTCCTTTTATGACACTGTCTGGCAAACAAATTCTAATACAACATATCGTGGAAGTGGAAATGAAATAAACAGAGATATTTTTGTTGAAACGTTCACTTTAACTTTTGAAGTCACAGAAAATTTAAGCAAAACTGCTTCAACATATTGTATCCAGAGGCATCAATTAAACAAAATAGTTTACCAATATTCAAAATATAAACTAGCAAGATGAATTTTGAATAATCTTTCCTGAGGCTTATTTCAAAATTATTAATATTTGGAAACTTGACGAGTTTCTGAGGGCTAAGTTTGTTTTGAAAGAAGGTTGTCGGTGATCACACATGATGACAAAATCAAATAAACAACACACAGTGCTTACAGTGCTTGTTCTTAAAATTCATTAACATTCTGTTTTTGTCATTTTTAATTATCCACACTACAGGCATCTCATGTGACACTCTGAAATTTAAGAGAGTTTTTATGATATGAGTAAAGAAAGCTAAATATATATATATATATATATATATATACACACACACACACATACATAAAAGGAAAAACTCAATGTATCATCTAAGACAGTTATAAACTATAATTTATTTTGACAGGTAAGTTTTTGCATCAGACCGCAAATTATACATACACATCTAATCTAAACTTATTTATAAATGGAACTGTGTGTCCATTACCTATAGACTCCAAAATGGCTGACCTGATTTTCTTGAAAATTTACACAGTTGTACTATAAGTGTCTGCGAGTGTTCTTAGCTAGGTTTTGTGCTGAGGTACCCTCGATAAATATCGAAAATCAATAATCGAAAAAATCAGGTTATAGAAGGAGTGGTCCAATTTTAATCAAATTTGATACACTCATAGGCAAAAACATAAGAAACAATATTCAGAAGTCTCAAAATTGCAGTTCTTACAATAGTGCAGAAAATCGATAATATCCCCGATATTGGAAATCGATACCCCTGATATTCTATCGAATCTGATCAAAAACCGATATTAAGCCATCAATATGGCTCATTTTCTCCAATTTTACTCCCGATGGGTATGATAAGTTTTCATGGACTTACTTAGATTAGTTTATCCTTAGATGACTTGATTCCGATATTGGAAATCAATACCCCGATATCCTACCGGGTCTGATCAAAATCAGTTTTTCAACCCTTTTATTTTAGTTTTTGCTTTGGGTTTGGCTCTAAGTAGGTATAATTGTAGTTCTTAGTCTCAGCCATGATACCATTTACTCAGAGGACTGATTTAGCCTTCAAAATTCAGTTACCATGAAAAAAACTTATTCGATATCGATAGCAGGAAATCAAAATTTGACTTAGATCTATTCATTTTTCTTTCAGTCTACAGTTTCGCTTAAACTGGAAACAACTATTGCTTTTTAGTCTTTTGTGCCAACGTTTAAAAAGTCTGAACTTCAGGACCATGGATTAGTTTTTAAGCTTTCATTACACCCGAGCAACACCGAGCTATACTGCTAGTACATATATATAAAAATGTATATATTTTTAATTTTTGTTTATATATATATATATATATATATATATATATATATATATTATTTATTCATAAATTATAACATGGATATGTTACAATATCACTACAAAAGTAGCTATTCTGTTTCGACACTTTTGTGTCTTGTCAAGTGATGTGATAAAGTGTCGAAACAGAATAGCTACTTTTGTAGTGATATTGTAACATATCCATGTTATAATTTATGAATAAATAATATTATTAGCTCTACTTTTGTATTGAGCACTTTTTTAAAAATAGTGTTTCTTGAAACAAGGAATATTATTCCAACAATACTTGTGCATATATATATATATATATATATATATATATATATATATATATAAAATCAATATCAACCCAAACAAGGAGAAAAAGTCACTTAAGCACAAGGAGGTTACAAGGTATGAATTAGGAACAGAAACACTAATAAAGAGTGGAAATAGAAAAGAGTAATTAGGAGGACAGTAAATATTGATTGACATTGCATTTAAAGTTTGTTTTTTTTTTTTAATCATATCACCCTGAGCAAGGCGGTAAAGCCACTGATGTGCAGGGGGCTACATAGTAGTGAAAAGATTGGAAAAAAGAAAGCTGGAAAACACATCCTAAACAGGGAACAAGGGATGAGCCTCTTCACCTGTTCAATGGATGTGAGTGGAGTGTGAACCGGGCGATAGTTTAGTCTATCTACTCCAATTGAAAAAAAAAAGTAAGAAAATTGGAAAAGAGAAAACTGGAAACCACATCAAGTAGATGAACGTGGACACAATAAGATGGAGGGTGAAAAGAATTTTTATTTTCCATGACACCACTTTTTTAACTATCTTCCCTCTTGGCCAATGTTTATTCTTGTGAAAAGCAATGATTAGCATCATAATAAAACTTAAACATAGACAAGTGAATTTATAGATTTTTTTTATTCTTGTAACTTGACAACAAAAATAATAAACACTATATCAGTCAGTCAATTAAGGGCCATACGTGATACATGCTTAGGCGATCATGTCTTGAAAGAGACATGACTGACACTGCAGAAGATTATCCCACAGTAGGTTGCCATTGCTTTCTGCAGTAGACTGGTTGCCAGCCAAGGCTATAGAACCCAATCTGTCCTGTTGTTTAACCCAAAACTGGAGGGAAAAGACAGATGAATACCTTTCCCAAGGGTATTTGTCCATAAGTGAATCTAAGGAATTCAACTGGAATTTGAACTCAGCTCCCCGATTTGTCATTCCGTGTTGATATCCACAGCACCACAATGTACATCCTTGCACCACACACTATTATTTATTTGAATGGTTTGCAAAACATTGGCTAATTGTTAATTGATTCAAACTTTATAAAATGGTAAATAATAAGGATATCCTTAGAGTTAGTTCACATATTTTAATAAATGTTTATAAATGAAAAATTATTTTAAAATTTATTTTTTTATAAATTGGTAAATGATAAATTTTGCATTAGTTCTAATAATTGTATTAGTTTTTAGAATGTTATAAATACAAAATTATTCTTGTAAATAAACAGCAGCCTCGTAGGAAAATTTTTGATATGTCTTATTGCGGCCATGTTTATCCATATTTGCCCTGCATTCCACTCTCATAAATGGTTTATACACATATATATATATATATATATATATATAGATATGAGACAGACAAACAGAAAGAAAGAAAAAGATATAGCAACCAACATTGCTTGGTGACTCAGTTTCATGTTTTGACTTCAGATCGGACCTGGTTGAAAGATTGCATTAAAACATCAAAGTGAGCGTCACCAGGAAGTACTGATTCCTTGCGATATTATTTTAACAACAATGGAATGGTCCATTATTTATCTGGTATAATTGCAGGGCACATGCTAACTTACAGTAGAACATGCAGAATTACAATGCAATGTATTGCCAGGAGAATTAACATATGATCTGACTGATTCAAATTATGCAACCAGATTTTTATGGCCTGATTCATAGAATACTGATAACTTCAAAGGCAGTTCTGACCTTGTAATTTCTTGACAATCTCCTCACAGAAGAAAAAGAGACCTGGGGCAACAGTAATGTGGCTCCATACAAAATGCTGAGAAAACAAGGAGCCAAATATGTGTGCAACACAAAGTTCTAGAAGAAATCTAAATGAAAAAGACACATACTTTACATCAGGAACAGCTGAAATTTATATTCCACATCATGAGAAAAGAGAAATTAAAAAATTTGATACTCATAGGTCAGATTGAAACCAAGAGATATAACCTACCTAATGTGCTTGAGTGAATACATGGCAGAACAAGGTTTAGGAGAGATAGCAAAAGGAAAAAATTATTAAGTGCTTCAAAAGACAAGAAATTGTGGAAAGCCATCCTGAAGGGACATGGTACATACAAGTTGCACTGAAAGCAGAGTAAGGAGTCCTGCATGTCTTTTGAGCGATTTGTTTTCAATGGATTATCAAATCTTTATAAATTATTTAAAGCCAGAAAATATTTTTAATAGGATTTAATGATACAAGTCTAACTTAAATGGGGTGGGGCAAAGAAGTGGATTCATAGCTTTCATAAGGGTATTTCCACATCATATACCAAATCCATCCGGAATTAGAACTCGGCTCTCCAATTAACAATTCCAAACCCTTATCCATTAAATAACCAGTATGAATATGATTTGTATGAATAAAATATATATTCTTTGTAAGAAATAAGTTTGTAGATCAGCTTTCTTTGAAGTATTTTTGTAAAGTGGTTTTTGTTGACAGTCAGATGTATTGCTGGGATATATTTTTTTTCAAAAATGTATTGCTTGTAATATTTTTACAATAGATTTGTATGAAAAGAATATATATTCTTTGTAAGAAATAAGTTTGTAGATCAGCTTTCTTTGACATATTTTTGTAAAGTGGTTTTCATTGAGAGTCAGATGTATTGCTGGTAATTTTTTTTTTTTTCCAAAAATGTATTGCTGGTAATATTTTCTTTTCTTTCCTGGAATTTTTATAAAAGTTTATTTTTATACTTTCATAGTGTTTTGACCCCAGTTTGGAGATAAACTATTTGCTCATTGCTGGGACCCAACAGGTGCTACCACCTTGGATCAAGGTGGACCTGGGAACAACAGCAATTAAAAGATGGTTCCATGCTCCTCACAACCTTCTAATCAGAGGCTTGCTGCCAGATAGAGTTTATTGTCATACCCAGGACCACAATGTGCCCATAAGCTGCATAATGTCTGTAACAGTCTAAAAGTCATTAAGTGAGTTTACAAATTCCTCTCTCATGCACAAGTGCACCAATCCTTAATCATATTTTGCCGTTGTTGGACAGCAAATATCTTTAGGCATATAAAAACAATCAAGACATGGTGACCAGAAATTTATTGCCCAGACAATGCCTCACGAAGACAGACTGAATGAAGGATATACCTTGACATATGAAGAAAATAGAGGGTACCAGGTAATTTTTAAAACCAAAGTGGTGTCATACCAGACGACCTATGCAAGTCATTTTTCATAGCACTGTCTAAGAAACCAGGTGCAAACAAGGGTGCACTCCACTGAACTATCATATTAATGAGTCATATTACAAAACTGATTGTCCGAATCCTGATGAATAGAGTGAGAAGCAGAATCAGGCCAGTGATAGGACAAGAACAGTGCGGGTTTGTCAAAGACACAGGAACAAGGAACGCCATATTCATGATTAGGATGCTCTCCAAAAGGGCAATACAAATGAAGGACTTGTACCTGTGCTTTATTGATTATGCGAAAGCGTTTGATAAAATACGCCACAAAGAATTGATGGAGATGCTTGGCAGCCTCGAAATATTTGGAAAAGACCTAAGAGTAATCAAAAATATGTACTGGCAGCAAATGGACAGGTAACAAATTCAGCAGATATGCAAAGATAGAAAGGGGTGTAAGACAAGGATGCATTTTTTTCACCGGATCTCTTCAACTTGTACAGCGAGACTATTTTGAGGACCCTAAATGTTATGCCAGGATTTATAATCAGAGACCACAATTTGAATAACAAAGTACGTAGATGATACAGTGCTGATTGCAGACACAGAAATGGTAACTGAAGAGAGCGACAAAAAAGGACTACAAATAAACTGCAAGAAAACCGAATATATGGTCATCAGCAAAAAGAGCAACCCAAAATGCCAGATATAGGGGGAGGATACTAAAATCAAATAGTGTGGTGGTGTTTTAACGTAACTGAAGACGGAAACAAAACCTCTTTAATAGGCTTTACAGAACTAATTTCGCAACACAAGAGCATGCAGTAAACGCAAGAGCAGGTAAACAAAATGCCGAAGAAAGAAAAGAACTCAGCCTTTTTAAAGGAAAAGGAACATGTGCAAAATCACGTGCAATAGAAATTTTTACGAAAATATAACAATCTTCCCCCACTAGTAAGAGAGATTGCAAGGTGGGTGTATATATTATTTTATTTATAAGTCCAGTCGCTGAACTGGTCTACGAATCCTGCTAGACCGCCGAGGGGGCAGTTCACTATACTAAAAAATACTAAAATACTAAAATCAAACAGGTACAAAAATTTAAATTCCTGGGAAGTGTTCTAACAGAAGACGGAAAGTGCGACACAGTTCCGAAGGCAAATTGGCATGGCAAAGGACACGTTCTAGAAGCTGAGTAAAATATTAAGAGTACTAGATTGCTATGTGATGTCAGTTCTTCAATATGGAAGTGAATGCTGGAAATATCATCAAAGATGAAGAAAAAACTTGAAGCAACTGAAATGTGGTCCTACAGAAGTATACTGAAGATATCATGGACCGAGCATGCGAGCAATGATGTGGTTTTGGAAAGGATGGAAACAAAAAGGAAATTAATATTGAGCATCAGGAAGAGACAGCTAAAGTTCCTGAGACATGCAATGGGGAAGGAGGGCTTGAAGAACCTGATACTAACAGGCCAGATAGAGGGGAAAAAGAGACAGGAGAAAGCAGTCGATAACATGTTTTAAGGGCCTGAGCAGGTGGATAACAAAACGGGGGTTGTGAGATGTTACAGGAGAAATGGTGTGCTAAGAGCCACCAGGGATAGAGAGACGTGGAAGGCCATGATCGCCTACATCCTGAAAGAACAAAGGACAAAGCACATAGAAGATTAAAAACAAAAAAAAAACAACCATTTTCTACCACCATAAGGCTGCCTCATGTCTCTTTTCTATAAATATTTTCATAATTGTTCAGAGTAGCTCTTTGCTATACTTCTTTAATTTAAGCACAGTAATAGAGTAGAGTTGAGATCTCATCAATTTACAATTGAGCTAGTTAAATGTAGCCATAAAATCCCTGCTAAGTTTCTTTTCTCACATTTATTGCTTGTGGAACTCCCCTCCAACTCCATGCTTTCCAGCCAACTTTAATCTGCAAAAATTTAAATGCAATATCGGTTGCTATCTACTATCTTCCCAATTATTTTTTTTTCTTCCCACTCATAGTTAATGTTTCTGTTCCTAATTCTTCCACACCCACTAACCCCTTGTGCCTCAGTTGCTTTTACTGACTTGGTAAATCTGTAAAAAAAAGATATCTGGATATTTTCTTTCATTAATATTTAATAAAAAAGATTTTGCTTTGTCTAAAGCTTATTAATTAATAAAATGCAATTACTATGTCTGCTATAATTTTATACCTCATACCAATTCTCATTTTATATAGATTTCTAAAGTTTTTTTCTCTACAAACATTATAAACCAACTATTCATTTTATATTGCATAAGAGTTTGAGTATTGTTTAATGGTATATTAACCTCTGTGGGTTATTTAATGCTAAAAAGATGAGTTTTTAAGATATTTTTTTTTATGTTCAGTTATAGTGAGAAGGTTGATTTAGTTAGACTTTGATGAAAAGAAATTTTATTTTTTATTTTAAAAAACTGAAGATGTCTTCTAGTTTTGTATTCAAAAATGTATTGTTGGTAATTATTTTTTTCTTTGAAAATGTTTAATGGTAATAATTTTTATTCCTTCAAAAATGTATTATGGTAATATTTAATAATTTTTTCTATAAAAATCTATTTTCTGTATATATTTCTATAAAAGTCTATTTTTATACTTTCATAATGTTTTGACCCCAGTTTAGGGGTTAACTATTTGCCCAGAGGTGGGACCCTAACGGGTGCTACCACTCCAGGTCAGGGTGGACTTGGGAACAACAGTAATTAAGAGATTATTCCATGCTCCTCACAACCTCTAAATCAGAGGCCTTGCTGCTGGATGCAGTTTACTGTCATACTCAGGACCAAAAAAATATTGAGGAATCTAGCATAGCTCAAATAAGAAAAAAACATTGAAAGAAAAAAATTGATTCTCCCTCTAAATCAAATCAATCAAAAAAGAAACAAGACAATTTGCTTCCTAATCAGTGTTTTGACTGCGAATTATTACATTGGTATAAAGACTGCCCTTACCAAAATAAAAAATGTCTTAGTTGTAGCCGTATCCGGCACAAGAGCTCACATTGTCGAGGAAGTACATGCAAGTACAAATACTAAAAAAATAATATTAAAATGCAGTTGGCTTCTGGTTCAGATTTAACAATCATAAATCTATACACTTGGAAAAAGTTGGGAAAACTAACCTTGCTAAGAACTAATAAAATGGCCAGGTCTGTGACTGAGGAGAAAATCAAATTTATTTGAGAACTTATCACTCATGTAACTTTTCAAAGAAGGATGTTAAAACTAAAGACATTCGCATTAAAGAATACAGATAATTTATTTGGCACCAACTGGATCGAAAAAATTTAAGTTGTGGGACATGCCAATTAATTCTTTTTGTTAATAACTCGAAAACCTGACCACTGAAGCCAATAATCTAATAACAAGAAGCTTTTTCAGAAGTTTTTTTCTGCGGGCCTTGATTGGTGTAATAAGATGACAGCAAAATTCAAGTTAAAAAATGACATCCAGCCAGTGTTTAAAAAAAAAAAAAACGGAATGTGCCTTTTGTCAATTTACCAAAAGTAAATGAAGAACTCGACAGACTAGAAAGAACCAGAGTTTTGTTAAAAATTGTGTACAGTCAATGGGCTTCACCAACCTTCAATATGAAAAGGTAAAACAAGATCCTGATTTGCGCCAATTTCTATACGGGGCTTAATGTGGCAATCAAAGACTATCATTATGCTTTACCCAGATCAGATGAAATTTTCACGACATTAAATGGGGGAAAATGTTTTTCAAAAATTTACCTCAGTGACAAGTATCTTCAAATACCGGTGGAGGAAGAATGTTCTAAGTTGCTATCTATCAACAATGATCATGGGCTGTACAAGTTCAAATGCCCACTGTTCGGGGTAAAGTTTGCTGAGTGACTTTGACTTTGTGGTTGCATATTTAGATGACATTTTAATGATCAGTCAAAATGTAGAACAGTATAAGAAATATGTTCATAAAGTCTTCTCAAGAATTCAAGAGTATGAGTTCAAATTGAAAGAATTTAAATGTGATTTTTTTAGGAAAGGATTAAATACTTATGACATATCGATAAAGAGGGCATAAGACCAGATCCAGAACGAGATATATCAATCAAGAACATAACAGCTTACAAAGTTTCTTAGGATTGGCAAACTATTACCAGGTGTTTATACTGAATATGCACAACTTATGTGCTCCATTAAATGAACTTTTGAAGAAAAAAAAAAAAGAAAAAAAAAGGGAGTAGATACCTTAATGCCAAGAAGCATTCGTCAAAATAAAGGAAGTCTTGACATAGGACTTGTTTCTCAGCCACTATAACCCAGACCTGGACATTATACACACACACACAAATATCTAATTATTTAGAATTTGCTATATTTATAAAGGAAAAATGTGGAGCGAACATGGATAAACAAGCTGCAAGAAAATGTAGTATCAAAAATTTTCCCATGAGGCTGCTGTTTATGAGCATAATTTTATATTTATAACATTCTAAAAACTACTAAAATTATTAAAAATAATGCAATGCAATATTAATCATTTACGAATTTATAAAGTTAAAGTCATTCAGTGGACCCAAATAAAAGAAAATGTATATTTAATTTTCTTATATATTCTAAAATTGTGTAATTTTCTCAAATCTACATAATATTCTTTATATGCCATGTCCCCACAGGATGTAGGTGATCATGGCTCTACATAAGTTCCTGTCCTTTGTAGCTCTTAATAAGTTTTGTTTTTTTGTTATTTCTCTTAAACTTTTATTCACCATCCATATAATTTGAAATAAAATGTATAATAAAAAAGTAATTATTTCTTTCAACAAAAATAAAACTAAGTACACAAAAAAATAGGCACCCATACTTTGCTATTTCAATAAATATGAATCACTTTAAGAAGACAACTGCTGTTTGTTTTATTGTTTTTTGTTAGAATGACATTTACCTTTAATTATTAATAAAATTGATAATATTGTTACCTTATCATTTTGTATCAGGAACTGCTTTTAAAAGGAGCCCAATAGGTTTATGATTAATCTAGTTTTTATAAAAATAAAACTGTTTAATTTTTTAATATTTTTTTATAATAATAAATATATTTGAAAAAAGACAAAAACTGATTTAAAATATTATAGAATTTCTTAAAAGGGCAAAAAACACAAATTAAAATTTGTAAAATTATGATATTTTGTATTTAGTCATTTTTTAGCCATATAAAGATTTCAAATGTTTTAGGTCATCACTGCAGTATACCAGTGAACATTAAATATCATTTTTAGAGTGTAAGAATTTTTTTGTATGGAGAAGATAGTAATGGAAGAAAGGTGAATTCATAACTTCCCCAAAGAGTATTTGCATCTAAGGGAAGATAACAAATCTAACAGGAATTGGAACTTAGGTCTCTAATTAACAATTCCAAGCCAGCATCCATTACACCATCTGTACATCCAAGCTTACAGCACCCATTAAGGTACAGACCAGGCTCATATTGCTTAACTTTGCTGATCATATGAAAATTGGTGTTTGAATGTGATGTAGCCATATGCCAGGTATAAAAGAACATATCAGCGAATACAGGTGTGCTATTATAGCTCTCCACATCTTCTTTTCACTTAGTCTTATAGTTTTTAAGGATGCAAATACTAATTTAATTAATTTAGTAGCAGGATAATATAACGTTTAATCATTATTGTAAAAAATATTAAAGTAAATAAAAATATTTCCTTTTGTTTTCTTTCTAAATTTAAAATGACAACTAAAACATTACATAAATTAAGTACTAAATGCACATCAATAAAAGATATTTCCTTAATTATTAAGAGAAAAAACTGCATAAAGTGGGGCTAAATTTTAGCCACTGATTTTAGTAAAATTTTTCTATCTATTCAAACATTTACACAAAAATGTTTTAACAAAATAAATAAATAAATAAATAAAATTGCACTTTTTGTTTACTTTATTAAATTAGTAAGGTGTTAAAGAAATAACAAAAAGCACACACTTTCAGACAAACTCATGACAAAATTAAACATTTAAAAACAATTGAAAATAATGAATTTATCCTAATTCACCTGACATCTAACTTAAAAAAAATAATTACATGTATACAAAAATATATATATGTATTTTAATTAAAAAAATAAAAATTTAAAAAAAAGAGCATATAGGTAAAATCCCCAAAACCATATCCTATCAATATTAATTTTATTAATATTAAAAATAATCCAGGTGGAGGAATTTACATACCTAAGTTTTAAACTGAATTTTTTAAAATAACGTTATCTTGGAATTTTTATTTTAACTTTGTTTGAAACCTAAATGATTAAATGTATCAATTTTAGTAAGCAAAATACTCTGGTGTATTTTGAAAAGAAATTATATTGATTGCAATCTAAAATTTTAAAATTTTTGACCATTTTTTAGCAATTGATACATTTGTAAACAGTAGTTAAATTTCGGATTTAAAAATCAGGCAAAGCTAAAATGTACATCTGTGACACATTATCTTTGGAAAATTAGCCAATTTAAAGCTAAATTAATCGGATTTACACAAATATTACTTCTTTACAGCATGAAATTTAGAATAAAAGTATTTCTTAATCACCAAGGTGTGAACTGAGCAAAGTGCTAGTAACTGATGGCAGCTAAGTATGGTTGACTAGAATTAACATAATTGTTGAACTTCTTTTTTCCTATAAGACCTTTTAATATAACATAGAAAATACCATACCTAAAAAAGATTTACTACACAAAAAAAAGAAAGAAAAAAAAAAATTATTTTTAAAACCTATTGGATCAATGATTTGAATTTAACTTTTAATTAGTAAATATTATCTTCCCTTAATAGCTTAACAGCCTAACTGCAACAAGACTTTGTAGAATTTTTCTTCAGTCTATTATGTCCTTAATATATACATATTTTTAAAAGCAATTTAAAACTTATCTAATAATGTCATAGTTTTATTGCATTCTTTTGTTTTACAATTTGAAGAAGATTTTCAGAAAAACAGCCAACTGTTTCAAAAAAGTAAAGGATGATTTACATTTCCCAAGGAGGCCTGCATTTAACTAATAAAACCAATTTTCCCAACAAAATTTAATTTCTTAAAATTTTATGAACCTATGTAGACGGTTAGGGGATAACACATGTAAAAAAATTTTTTTACCAGCATTTTCTGAAAATAATTTCAAAAGTAATTTAATTCATTTATTAAATTACTTTTAAAATTATTATTTTCAGAAAATGCTGGTAAAAAATTTTTTCATTAAAATCTGACAATTATTTGGTTTTTGCAAGAATTTCAAAATTAATGTGTTTTCCACTGGAAAAAAAACTGAGTTAAAATATTTACATTGTCCATTATAAACTCTGGTTATGATTTGGTTACCCACTGACGAAAAAAGACAAAAGATTTTTTTACCAAAATTTTGAACAAATTGAAATTTTGAACAAATTTTATCCTTTAAAAAGGATAAAATTTTTTTTTTAATAATTAAAAAATACTTTAATCTTTCCAAACATTTAAACATTATTAAACATTTTGATGGAAAAACTTTGTTTTTGTTTGTTGGGGCTTTTTTCCTCATACTATGCTGTTTTTCAGTGAGTTATTGAAGGTACCTAAAACTAATTACTTTAAATTTAGTTTATTTATGAAGTTTATAATATATAAACAGATTTGTTTTAAAATTTCCTGAGTCCACACACACACACACACATATATATATATATATATTACCTTCAAACACATGCAAACTACTAGAAAATAGTACATTTTGCTTTGACATTGAAAGATTGATGTCTCATCAGGTAGTTAATAATGATAATAAACATTGAAAAAAAAAAGAAAAAATAATTAAAAAGCACCACTTGCCTTTATTTTGGGAATTTTTATTTGTATGAGGTAAAAAGATGTTAGAAAGAGGGAAGAACAGATTAGAAAATAAGATGAGAAATCAAGAAAAGGAAAAGGAAAGATACAGAAGAAATAGAAAGTGAAGAGGAAAATAAATGAGAAATTATAGAGAGGAAAGAGCTAATAGAAATGACTAAGAGAGAAAGTTTAAATTTTGTCTGGAAGTGAATTGCAGACAGCTGCTGACATCAATTACAGTGTCTGGGCTCAAATCTTTTGGCATTTTTATGAAAAAGAATTGTACTTAGATAAAGAAAAAGAAAAGAAAGGAAAGGAAATATACAGAAGGAGTAGTAAATGAAGAGAAGTAATAAAGTGAGAAAATGTAGAGAGGGATGAAAGGGGAGAGACAATGGAAATGGCCAAGGAAGAGAAATTTTAAATTTTGACTGGAAGTGAATTGCAGACAGATATGTGTTTAACAAAATGCTCTATCTCATCAATAATTCTACAGTTACTAAAGTTTATATTGGTAATACAATGAACCATTTTCAAAAGTGTTTTTACAATCTCTCTTCTTTTATTAATAAAGACAAGTAAAACATGACATCACTTTCTAAATATTTTTGAAAGTTAAAAGATGAGAATAAAACACCTAAAGTTAAATGAAAAATTCTCAAAGATAGAATCTCTAGATCGGTGAACAACCATGTTTCCTCTGTTTGCAAGAGAAAATGGAAATTATAAAGTACATGAAAAGTGACATATTACTAAATCAAAAGCATGAAACTACAGTAAATTGTAAACTTATTAAAGAATTAACCTTCCTAGTATTACAATGTTGAAGGTAAGAAACTATTGCAATTGTAAACATTTTTCAGTATAAACCTTACTATCTTGATAAACTATATGATCTCTCTTCTTGTGTTATTTTATCTTTGTTTTCTACTTGCAGTTAAAGGAATAAGAAGAATAAAAAACATACGATGAATTTACATAGCAAATACTTACACAATGTCCACCCTCATCACCTTTATAGATATAGATAACAATGTAGAATGTCTCTATTGGATTAGGGTGAGAGAGGAGCAACATATATATATATATATATATATATAGAGAGAGAGAGAGAGAGAGATAATATAAAGTGGAGTGATCGATTCTATATTATAATCAATACATAAACTGATCCCTGACTTTGTGGGGTGATAATATATATTTTTCTACACCTAACTTTGGCATTCTGAATAATTTCAAGGTGTCGTTAGCATTCTACAATTTTGATCTACATCTGAGCACAACTCCTGTTGAGCTAGACGGCAAAATGCAGACACTAAGTCGATTTTATCAAAAAAACATACTTACACAACGTCCACTCTCGTCACTTTATAGATTACAAATTGTGATCTATTTATTGCAATAAGAATTTTTTATTGAACTTGATAATTACTGTTAGTAGTTTTAGCCATGTACTCTATTTCTATTTATTTATATTTTTATTTGTTATAATAATATTTTTTATTTTGTTATATATTTTATATTTTCTTATTTTTATATTTTTTATTTATTTTATTTTATTTATATATATTATTATTTTAATTTGATTTAATTTTAATATCAATTTTTTTTATTTTCCAATTTATTATATTCATGAATTAATGAATTTATCTTCGTGCAGTGTTTTTTAAATATCCTTTAAAGTTTTAAAAATATTTTTTTCTGTTTGTGTATATTATTATTTCATCATTTTTTAATGCCAAAAAAAAGATTTAACTTGGAAGCAATAATCGATGTCAATATGATATCTGTCTGTAATTCATTTCAGGTCAAAATTTTAAATTTCTCTCTTTAACCGTTTCCATTGACTCTTAGTCTTTCCTCTCTAAATTTTCTCACTTATTCTCCTCTTCACTTTCTATTTCTTCCGTTATATTTTCCTTCATTCTTTTTATTTTTTTTTTCTCGTCTTATTTTCTAATCTTTTCTTCACTCTTTCTCTTCCCTCTTTTTTTAATTTTTTTTTTTTTTTACTTAGTACAAAAAAAAAAAATTTCCAATAATAAAGCGAAGTGGTGTTTTTTTAATTTTTTTTTTCCAATAAACCGTTTAACTTTAGTTTTTTATTGTCATCATTTATTTACCTGATGAGACATTAATGTAGAATTATTGTTCTTTCAATGTCGAAAACAAAATGCACAATTTAAATTTTGTAGTAGTTTGCACATGTTCTAAGAGTAAATTAATAAATAATCATTGCTCTATTGACCACTGTTAATGTTTTGAACGTTACAATTATTATTATTTTCTTCGTTCTTCTTCATTTGGAATTATATATATATATCCGTATACATGCAAGTACACCTCGTGTTAATAAACAGTGCTCAATGTAATAACAGCTTTAAAGTATCAAGTATATTAGTAAAATAAACATATTATCCTACGTTTAATGCATGAAACTCCAAGTCGTGCTTTAAACGTAGCATATGTGATATATAATATTTGTTTCAAAGAAATGAAACCCGTTTCCATTTCAGAAACTAACACTTGCCTTATCAAAGAGACGTGCATGTTAACATATTAAAAAAAAAATCACAAACTAAATTAAATTTTATCATAACGTCTTTGAAAAAAAAAATATCCTGACAATTTTTAAGTTATTTATTTCAATAAAATTATAGTTACTCGGTGTGTAAAACTGAAATCGAAAAAAATAACCTCAGCAATGATGTTTTGTTTATGAACGTAACATCTTGTTTCGTACAAATAATTCAAACAAGAAGTAATAGAGCAACCTGAAACGAAAACAAATATTTAAGTTCACTTAATTGTATTCCAGTTCTTTACATTAGTTGTTTTTTTTTTCAATGAAAAAGCTTGTACAACTTATTCATGGTAAGATTATATATAAACAAAATCGAAATTACAAACCTCGTTGCCGCCATTCGAGTTAATCAAAAACTTGAAATTTATTTCTACCGGAAAACGAAACATGGAAAAAGAAAAAACATGGTTATATTTTCGAAAATATTTAGAATATCTTCAGCATATCTCGTTAACATCAGCAAAATATTCTTTCGTAAATTAATGGCTTATGAGTTATAACAAATCAAAACAAGTTGCAATATAAAAATAACTGTCGGTGTATTCGTGGTTTTGAAAGAACTTGTTAAAATGGGTGAAATAAAATGTAGAAGTAAGTGTGACTAAAAAAAGCGGATTAGTTTTTAACAAAAATTAAAATTTAAAAAAAATCATTTTGTGCGTTTATCAACAGCTTGCGGAGAATTTTACCCAGAGTAAATTAAATATAATTATTGGTAATTTTACTGCGAACTCCAGGCGGTGAAAGCATCAAAAGTAACTATGCAAAAAAAAATCTAAGGAAGATAACTTTCTCATCACTTCTCGGTGGGTAGACGAGGTAAATCTCTTTGGTAATGAAAATAATATGTCCCTTCCAAGTAGTAAACATTTCACAGATTCCTTTTTTTTCTTTATAAATTCTATGAGTTGCCGTAACTTATTTGAAAAGATAGAGGTGCCTATCTGTATCTTCTACAGTGTAGAGAGGACGTAAATGTAAAAATCTCTAAGTTCGTCTCGTAGGATCAGTTATCTGAGGTTAAATAGATGCTCCATACTTTTTGACCTTGTGTCATAACTAAGCTACGATTAGTAAATTGTCATTAAAAAGATAACATTAACAATGATTTCCTGTTGTTTTCTCTATGGTTAGGAATTCAGAGTCCTTGTTCTTCTAGTGTAGTTGCCACCGAAGGCTAAGAAAAAACTAAAAGTAAAGGAAAGACCAGACAGTGATATATTAGCGATTTTCTGCACTATTGTAAGAACTGTAACCTTGAAACTTTTGAATATCATTTCTTATGTCTTTGTCTATGAGCATATCAAATTTGATTAAAATCGGACCACACCTTCTATAACCTGATTTTTTCGATTATCGATTTTCAATATTTATCAGGGGTACCTCGACACAAAACCTAGCTAAGAACACTCGCAGTTGCTTATAGTACAACTGTGTCAATTTTCAAGAAAATTGGTTCAGCCATTTCGGAGTCTATAGGTAACGGACACACACAGACACACATACACACACACACACAAAGTTCCATTTATAAATAAGTTTAGATATTATTATTATTAATTAAAACCCTTCTTCTTATATAGTCCTATTAAACCACTAATATATATATATGTGTATATGTGTGTGTATGTGTATGCGTGTGTGTGTATGTGTATACCCTTTAAAAATGTTGGTTAGTATGCTGTTGTCGAAATATGTAAGATTTGATTGCACAGAAAATCTGAGCTTACACATACCTACACCTTTTCATGAGCCAATAAAAAAAGCATATACATTTATGCATTTCACCAATAGCAAAGTTCTTTTCGAAAAAACAGTTGGCTCATTAAATTTTACCATGTTCTGATGCCTGAAAAACAAAATTAATACAACCTCCTATTTATTGGCCAATCAAGAGCAAGGAAAAAAATCTTAGGAGTTGAGCTGATCCTATTTTCCACAATTGTATAAATACGCATGATTGTTGCCTTTATGGACAAAGAAACACTGATCGTCAAATTGGATGTATTATCTAGATGACATGCCTTTTTCAAACTCTTTCACTCTCTCTTTCACACCACCCTTATTGATTCTCTGCTTTCCTCATTGACTTGTTGGCAACAAAAGAAAGACACAGAAACATCAGATTTGCCTTTGCTTCACAAAAGAAGAATTTCCTCTCACTTTAAGCAATCTAAACTCTTAAACGCACATTTAAAAGAAAAAATCCATGCAGAACTTTCCAACATATGTGTTACTTCAAAACAACAAAAATTGATGCCATTCTACTCATTAAATAAATTCACACTTATTAATACAAGTGAGACCCTTTTATCTTTTGTTCAACCTTCTGATTCTTTCAAATAGGGTGGACTTGGTTATGTTTGGCACAAAGCCATTTCACAAACATAGCCGATATTTCCTACTGTATGATATTTTCATTTGCTTCTAGGTGTGCTGTTGCTTAAAAAGGTTGAGAAACATTGTTGTAAATGCTAAACTGATTGCATAGTTGAGTGGTGGCAGAAAAAAGATGGATTCATGTCTATTCCAAGGGCATCAGTGCAAAAGTGAATTTTACAGTGGTATTTCATACGGTAATGTAGTGAACAATTACATAGAAGTAAGCGAGTCAGAGTGGCTTGTATCTGATGCAAAGGAAAATAAGTTCCTTACCGCATTCATGACATGTAACAGCAGCATTTTGTTCCTTGAAAATGGCACGAATCTCCCCTCTCAGGTTGGAATAGTTCCAAATTGTATATTCTGCAATGTTGGCTTTTGTACAGCTTAGTTCAACCAATTGCGAGTTGTGTGCTGATTGGTCAGACTGGAAGATACCATTTTCCTGGGTAACTGAGGACAAAAGCAAAGGATGCTAACTGGTTAATCGGCCGTGGTATTGGTATGATAAAAGAGGACTGACGCAGGGGAAAAGGGAAAAGAAATCTTGATGTTGATGATGCGTGCTAGAACTTAAGGAATGGTGAACTGAAAACCAAAGTATTTAGTGGTGTGCAAGTGACGTCAGAGAAAACGCAAGCTCATTAACAAAACAGCTAATAAGCATTACTTGTCAGTGCCAATCTTCTCTCTACATAAAAAATGAAAGATACTACCAGCAAAGTTTAGAGATGTAGATTTGTCTTTTCAAGTGCATTAGTACAAAATGAACAGAAATCATTTCAACCAAAATTGATTTCATCCTATCACCATCAGTCTGTCTTGTCCATGAATACATAAATAATTAAGAAATCCATTATACTGTCATTGTGTATTGACCATAAAAATACATAAATAAAAATAATTATAATAATTATTAATTCACTTATTCTAAACCAATGAGAATTGACCACATTTTTCTCCTCTACATGCACAAACACATGACATTTTGAGTATCAGATAAGCAGCCAACATGGACAGACCATCAACACATGCACCAATGAAAGATTTCAGCTCCTTTTCCTTTTTCAGGCCATAATAGTAACATTTGTGTCTTAGCATTTAACAAAATTTGAGTTAAAAAATTCAGACACTTCTTGTATTTCCCAACTAAATTATCTGGTCACTCATTACACACATCTGTAAAAAAAATTACAAGAAAGACTGTATACACTTTACTTATTCCTTATCTCATCATTTTGTCAGATTTAAACCATATTTGATCTACGTTTGACCCAAACCTCACAATTTTACTCAGTATTACTATCTCATGTTTCTCTAACACAATTTTACTCAGTATTACTGTCTCATGTTTCTCCAACACAATTTCACTCAGTATTACTGTCTCATGTTTCTCCAACACAATTTTACTCAGTATTACTGTCTCATGTTTCTCCAACACCATATAATAACCAGATAATAAATAATACTCATTTTGTTGTTTCCATGTCTTGTTGCTTCTCATTTTTCTGAGTATTTTGTATGTATAAATGTTAGTTGGTGTTGATATTTATTTACTCAAAATTGAACTCCCCTACAAATGCCATGACCAAGTATTGTCATAGGTTGTACAACTGAGTGCCTGACCAGTCCTCTCTTCATATCTGAATTGAAAAGAGCACCTTGACATGATTTAATGGTTAGCAAGCTCATATCACTAGGATTGTTAATCCATCTGAATCCATCTTGCACATATATAAATCTACCAACCGCTCATGCATTGAATACTGATGTCACATTTGGCCAGGTGCCCCTGCTAGTCATCTTAGGCTTCTTGACAAAATCCAACAAAGAATCTTAAATGTAATTGATCCTGAAATGGCAGCTCAACTCCAGTCACTTTTTCATCGACGTAATGTGGCTTCCCTCTGTCTCTTCTACAAATATTTTCACAGCTTCTGCTCCAATGAGCTTAGCTCACTGGTGTCCCCTCTGCATGAATTTACTTGAGGTACTACACTAGCAGCTAGGTCCCACTCTTTTACAGGGAAACCAACCAAATGTAACTGCAAATTTTACTCTAGCAGCTGCTTTACTTGCACTTCCTGTCTCTGGAATTCCCTTCTGTATACTTGCTTCCCTGACAGCCACAATCCCAAGAATTTAAATGCAAGGTCAATTGCCATCTCTTATCTCTTTGACTTAATCATTTCCCTGGCAACACTTGTATCATGTTCTCCTTCTTTTTCACTCTACTCTCATGCAGCCCTCTTCACATCAGTGTTCTCACCCGTCTCTTACCCATTATATGACACTCCCATAACTTGTTCCTCTTTCTCATCACTCATCTCTTATGTAACCCCCTGCACATCAGTGGCAGTTCTGCCTTGCTTGGGGTTTGGGGTGAAATGATTGGAAAAAAAAGAAAAGATCAAATTTGACAGGAAAACAATAAGCCAGAAAAGAGTTCCCCAAGTGAAAAGTGCAGGAAAAAATGATTAGCACTGAATTTATGGTTACATTTACCCAGCTCAACTTTAAGATGATAAATCTTTGCAACCAATCTAGTATTATTTATATTATTTACATTGTTTGGACTGTTGTCCTCATCTGTATTTACATATTCACAACATTTTGGTTATTGTACACTCCAACATCCTTCAGGTGATTGGAATTTTCAGCTGAACTCTTCATTTTGATAATTGGGGTATATTGTTCTTATTCCACTTTTATCCACTGGGCCACATGTTCTCAAGGTGTGTTATAGGCATAGGTTGGTAGGTCTTTGTGTGTATTTAAATGGGACCTAATAAAGTTAAGGCCAGAGAGATGTAATGTGAGTTCTTCTTGTTAAACATGTAGTATATCCAATGTAATGTGTTGACCATATTTGGAAAATAAAACATTCCTATAAACACAGTCAAAATCACTTACAGCTCCATGGACATCATGGAGAAAATAATAACCAAATTCTATAAGAAAATACTCAACAAAATCAATAACAACAACATCACTAAGCAACAAAATAACAGCAATAAATGCAACTGATACCTTTAAAAACCAAAGTAAACTATTAAACAAAAAAAAATGAGATATTGAGGAAATGTAGACATTCAAATAAATTATTGCTACTTAAGTACCAAAATAAACAAAAGCAAATAAACATGGCACAAAATGCAACCTCAAAATTATCACATACAAATACTAAAAACACTCAATCAGAACCTAGCAAAAACAAAAAAAGAAGCAGATGACAAGGAAAGAAAGTAAAAAAGAAAAGGAACAACCACATATTACAACAATCATCAAATAAAAAAAATCACACACTAAGCCAACAAAAGAATACACACACACACACACACATACACACACACACACACACACACACACACAAAATACAACCAGCATACATACATACATACATACATACATACATACATGTGCACAAACACTTAATCATGTCTTTAAAAAATATTTTAAGCAAGCATATATGCTGACACAGTAAGAAGAGGTCAGCTCAACTTAGCAAAAAGTGGTCAATTCAACATAAAGCAATTAACAGTACATATACATAAGCACACATAAAAGGGTTCAACAAAATATAAAGTACCAACAAATCCTATACCACTTAAGAAACAGCAAAAGCTAAAGATAAGAAATGATACAATATTCATCAAGCAAAAAATTATGTATACGCAAAGATATCAAATTACACCAAGCTTCATATAAATGGGGAAAAATGGGAAATAGCAGTAGAAAAAAATCAAATGACTCTGAAGAGTAAAGACATTGCAATAATACCCTCACAAAACATTGAAGTCAGCATGACTGAAATAACACAGCTCAACAGTAAACAACTGAAAACCACTGCAATTTTGGCACTAAAAATATCATTACAATTTAACACTATATGTATATATAGGCAGCATATCTTTATTCAATTATGTTGGGTTGAATAATCTGAACATATGTCTATTTTTTATTTTAGTCCTCTCAAATTCTCTGACCAACTTGTTAATGTTGATATTGAATTAATTAAGGCAGGTGTTGTAGATTTTTTTCCTAGCAATTCACTCCTGAAGATGATCTCAGATGAGATTGAAAGTATTTCAGAAAATAAAAGAAAAGAAAAGAAAAAAATCTATGGAGCCTTCGTTAATGAATTTAATATCAACATTAAGAAGCTGATCATAGAATTCAAGAAGATTAAAATAAAATAGATATAATATTTCCAGATTATTCAACCAAACACACACACACACACACACACACACACACACACACACACACACACACACACACACATATATATATAGTGTTGAATTGTCATAATGTTTAGCACCAAGGGTGTTGATTTTTAGTAGTTTTACTGTTAAAAAGTATTTTGGCAGCATTCAAACATGACCTAAAAAAGAAACCCTCTTAATCATGCATACCAACAGGGTAAAAAGAAGGTTAAGAAACACAATAAAAAAAGAGGTCAGCTTAAATGACAAGAAGAAACCATTAAAAAAAGCAATTAAGGGGACAGACACTCAGTATAAAGCAATTAAGCAAACATCCATTAAAGCAAGCACTAAAAAGCATTAAAAAGTAATAAAAAGAAACCAAAAGACATTCACAGATAATACAACACTTAAACAAAAGTCAACACAACAAACGTAAAAGTGACTGACCACTCCCACAAAAAATATCTAATTGCAACAAAATCCATATACAAAAGAGAAAAAACCAGTTTACAGCAGCAGAAAGAAACCTTGCCCTGATGAGTGTTGACATTATAATGGTGTCCTCACAAAACTTCAAAGTTGGTGTGAACCTGCTCAGTTGATTGATAAACTTTTTAGCATTAATTATAAATATATATATATATATATATATATATATATATATATATATAGTGTATCGAGGCAGCAAATAATTTTCTAAACATATACTGTTAAATATAAGAGAAAATGAATGTCTAATGTTTAATCATGAGCTGTTCTAAACGTCATATTTTGGCTTTAATTTCAGTTGAAAATAAAGACAAAAATTTTTATTAATTTAGTTCTGAGCTTTCGGCTCACATGAGCCATCTTCAGAGAGGTTTTTAAGATGGTAACACAATAACATCCACCATCACCGACAATTTTAATTTGTGTTGACATAAAACTCCGCTAGGCAATGGCAATAGTTACCAAAAATAGCAAACGCAGTTCGCAAATTTGCAATGTGGTTCTAAATCACTTTTAAATCTGGCCATAACACATTATATTGCATTTGAATACGTGGTTCTGTTGTCATTTCACGCTATCATGCAGAGTTACATCATAGAACCGCATTGTAAATTTGTGAACTGTGTTTGTTATTTTTGGTAACTATTGCCGTTGCCTAGCAGAGTTTTATATCAACACAAAATAAAATCGTCAGTGATGGTGGATATTATTGTGTTACCGTCTTAATAACCTCTCTGAAGATGGCTCATGTGAGCCGAAAAGCTGAGAACTAAATTAATAAAAAATTATCTAAATGTTGGAGAATTTTTGTCTTTATTTTCAACTGAAATAAAAGGCAAAATATGACGTTTAGAACGGCTCATGATTAAACATAATAGACATTCATTGTCTCTTATATTTAACAGTATATGTTTAGAAAATATATATATATACACTACCAGCCATAATTATTAGGCAACCCCAGTTTTTTAAAAGAAATGATGTATTTCATATTATTTTTAGTATTTATTGCCAAGTGGATAATTCTAAATGAAAATAAAATGGTTCTTTTGTTATTATTACTCTGCAAAATGTTACAAGGCAAGGAAGTAAAGATGAACTTGTCTGAATCACCCTAAATTTTCTTCATTCTTTCATTGATGAAACTGCAATATAGGTAATTATTAAATATTTATAAATTCATTTGATGCACATATTATTGTGCAGTATTAACAAAAGAACCTTTCTATTTTCATTTACAATTATTCACTTGGCAATAAATACTAAAAAGTAGTATGAAATACAACATTTTTTAAAAACCCTCAGGTGGCCTAATAATTATGGCCGGTATCATATATATATCATGGCTGGCTACTCGTATTTGAGAATACCTGTCTGCTGGAGTGCCTAGCCAATCCCCATTGTAAACACCTGCTCAGGCACACTTGTGTTTGTTCAACATCCACAAAGACCATCTGTGGTTTATACTGCAACGATGCTGAGTAGACCTTAATTACAGTTTCTGGGAGAGAGCGTATTATCTAGCCTGAACGACAGTTTGAATAAGACCAATGACGTGTGACTTTGAGCTAGCCCAACTATTGACAACATCTCAAAGAGAGCTGTCTACCCAATTTCACTCACAAGCTTGGGTCAATCTGTAGTATGGTTCTTCAGGGAAATTTCCAAAGTTGCCGCACGCTGGAATCGCCTCCTTTAGACTGATAATATCAAAAAGTCACCTTCCTGACAAATCGACCATGGTGAGATTTGAAACCAGGCTTCCTGGTCAGAAAGCGAACGTTCTAACCACTCGGGCATGTGTCGTTATATATATATATATATATACACACATATATATTCATCTACACACACACACACACACACACACACACACATATACAGAGAGGGAGAGTGCAAGAGTGAAAAAGCAGTTTTTGAATTACCTACTTTAAGGAATGCCTATATCTCAAGATGTATGTTGTGATGCAATGGATATCAGCTCGGAATGAGAAATCAAGGAGCTGAGTTCGAATTCCAATTGAATTCATTGCATTCACTTGCGTGCGAGTACCCATGGGAAAGGTATTAATCCGTCTCTTCCCTCCAGTTATGGGTTAAGTAACAAGACAAATTGGGTTCTATTGCCTTGGTTGGCAACCAGTCTACTGCAGAAAGTAATGGTAACCTACTGCAGGATAATCTTCTGCCCAGTCAGTCATGTCTTTTTGGAGACATGATTGCCCAAGCATATATCGCATATGGCACTTAACTGACTGATTGAATATAATAGTCGGAAACATAATTAAAACTTCTATTGGGCATAAAGTGAAAGATTGGTCTATATTATTATAAAGTAATAAACTGATCCTGCACTAATTATACTTAATATAATAATGTAATATAGTTTATCTCTTCTCTCTCTAGCTATGAGTTAAATAGCAGGTCAGATTGTGTTCTATAGCCTTGGTCGGCAATCAGTTTACTGCAGAAAGTAATGGCAACCTACTGTAGGATAATCTTCTGCCTAGTCGGTCATGTCTCTTTTAAGACATGATTGCCCAAGTGTGTATCACGTATGGCACTTAACTGACTGACTATTTCTCAGTGGGTATGAAACTGAAGATCCGTGTCAGTGGAAAACATTAAACTGAGAAAGGTTAACATCAACCATGCTGATGGAAGACAAAAAAGAGATCTTAAAATTATTAGATGAGAGCAGTTTAGTTTTGGAGGTCTTAACAAGCCATTTCTTGCTCCAGTTAATAACAGACTGGAAGTCATTATCAAGATCCGCTCACAATTTGACTTTATTGAACCGATTAAACTTATTAAGACTTTCACATTTTCTTTCATCTTGATGATCTTATAGTTGTTTTAATACAACAAATGTTCAAAATTTTTTAAACCATTAGTGACAGCATTTTTGCGACGAAAAGCACGACGCCTTAAACTTTTGAATGATTATTTTACAAAGTCAGTGAGTGAATCAATGAGTCTTCCTATTTTTAATATGTGTTTACCTATTTTCAGCTGAGTTAATTTTGTTTTTATTAACATGAAAGTAAATTAAATGATTCTTCCCTTTTTATACTCATGACTTTGCTGGCAATGCCTTATGCGTATTCGTTGCATTTTTGGTTTCTGGTGTCATGACGAAGTGAAAAGATGTAGAAATAGAAAAACCCTCTAAAGAAGGGAGTTTCAAATAATGTCACCAACATGTTTCACCATGGGTGTTTAGGGAGTTGGGGCTGGGTTGTGGTTTCAAAATAACCTGCTTCTCTACATAATATATTTTTTAAAAATTACTTTTTATGCATATATGCCCCATCGATTATTACCTCCCCCTCCCCCTCCCCCCTCTCTCTCTGACTCTCTCACTTTTACAATTTCTTTTACGTTTTCCCTTGTCTTCTTTTTCACTATCTCATTATTTTTCTCTTTCTTTCTTTCACGCCCTTTACATCTTTCCTTCTCTCTGTCTTTCCCTTTCTTTCTACAATTTTCTATTCCTTTCTTTCTCCTCTCTCTTTACTTACCTTCTCTTTCTCTTTCTGTTTATTTTCATTCATTCTACCTTTCTCTTATCGTCTTTCTCTTACCCAATTTCTTCTTTTTCATTAATCCCCCTTCTCTCTCTCTCTCTCTCTCCCTCTCCCTCTCTGTATTTACTTCTCTCTCTACTGATATATATATATATATATATATATATATATATATATATATATATAGGAAGAGAATTGGGAGAACTTTTTCCAATTACAGTGATATTAAAGTATGGAACAAGATCCTTGACATGTTACTTCAGTGATGAGTTTGGAGAAGTGAGTTGATTAAAACTGGAGAAAACTTAACAATAACAGTGTATTAGCAAAAGGAAGTTAGACTCAAACAAACTGACATTGGACTTTAACTATTCCATACATTTTTTTTGGGCTGAGTCTATAGATAATTTCCATTTTCCTTTACCAAATTCATTCTTCAAAAACTAAAGTAAAATTACATTTCATGCAATTATATTTTCGCCTTCTATTTGTCAACAATTTCTTGCCACTTATCAAGCAGCTCTTTGATATGTTTTCAGGAAAGTTTTGAGATTTTGATGTGGAAATGTTTCCAATGAAATCTTGAATTCAAGAGAAAGCTTTCCCTCTATCAAAGTGTTTTTGAGGTGATCAAGAAAGGTTGATGCAAGGTCAGGACAATATGGCAAATGGGATAGGACAGATCAACTGAAATCCAAAATTTTTTCCTGTTTTAACAAGATAAAGCTATAGTAGAAAGATTTATTCTTTTATTTGTTTTTCCCCTATTATGGGCATTAATATATCCATGATATAATAACACAAATGGAAGATAATGGTTGAAAGGAAAAAGAATGACAAACATACATTGTTCTCAGAGAGACATACAGACTATATATACATGGAGAATAATATATCACATACGACCCACGTCTATTGAACAGGTTAAGAGGCTCATCCCTTGTTCCCTGTTTAGGATATGGTTTACGGCTTTCTCTTTTCCAATCTTCTCACTTTGTTTTTTTTTTTGTTTTTTTTTTTTTGCAATTGGAGTAGATAGATCTATCTATTGCCTGGTTCACACTCCACCTACGTCTATTGAACAGGTTAAGAGGCTCATCCCTTGTTCCCTGTTTAGGATGTGGTTTCTGGCTTTCTCTTTTCCAATCTTTTCACTATTACGTAGCCCCCTGCACATCAGTGGCGTTACCGCCTTGCTCGGGGTGATACGATTAAAAAAAAATATCTGCACATCAAAGCAGATTAGAAAGAGAAACAAAAAGGAAGGATTTTACATATAACATGGATATAGCACTGTGTCTAGAAAAACCATGTCTTAGACTCCAGATTCAAATGGTTTGGTTTCCCCTATGTCTCATATTCCACAAACAGGAAACAACAACTCTGACTGTCAAGATTATTTTGGACAGTCCACAGCCTTTTTCATTGAACATTGTCTTGAACTATTTTTTATCACTTACTATTGTATATTTTACAACCAGTTAGTTGGAATGATACATTCGCCATTATAAGTGTTTCCTAAATCTGCAATTACTTATGACTCAATGTAATGGAAAATTCCGAAGATTAACAAAATGGTTTGACAACGGATATATTGAAATTACTTGTTTGAACATTATTTCTAATTAATACTTGTATTTGAATAGATATTCTGTTTTTAACCAAACAGTATATTTATTTCTACCGGCCTGATTATTTGTTTAACATTATTTCTAATCGATACTCGTATTTGAGTAGATAACCTGTTTTTAATCAAACAGTATGTTTATATATTTATTTCTACCGGCCTGATTATTTATGATAAATTTTGTGACGAAATTGGTGGCTTCTCCTATGTTGATAGGGGTCGCAGGTTTGAATCCTGCCGAATGACACACATTTTCACAACAAAATTTATCATAAATAATCAGGTCGATAGAAATAAATGTACTGTTTAATTAAAAACAGAATATCTCCTCAAATCAGTCAGTTAAGTGCCATGCATGAAACACACTTGGGCGATCATGTCTCAAAAGAGACATGACTGACTGGGCAGAGGATTATCCCGCAGTAGGTTGCCATTGCTTTCTGCAGTAGACTGGTTGCCAGCCAAGGCTATTTAACCCATAACTGGAAGGAAGAGACGGATTAATACCTTTCCCAAGGGTATTTGTGCATAAGTGAATGCAATGAATTCAACTGGAATTCGAACTCAGCTCCCTGATTTCATGTTCCGAGCTGATATCCACTGGACCACAGCGCACATCCTCTCCTCAATGTTCAAACAACTAATTTCATTATGACTCAATCTAATATTTACTTCTCTTGTAGTTTATATTTTTCTATTTATCTTGATCCATGGCCTTGTGTCAGAGTCAGATCAATCTGGCAAATATCTGAAAATCTGTTGTTTGAACATTATTTTAAATAGATACTCGTATTTTAGTAGATACTCTGTTTTTCATTAAACAGTATATTCATATATATATATATCTAACGGCCTGAATATGTTTGACAAATTTCTTTAGAAAAATATGTGTCAGTTGACAAATGAATAACACATATAGCTGAGTGGATTAATGTGTGGTGAAATGAAAACCTCTCCCAGGGAGTAGAGACTCAGACTCAGACTCACTTGGCTGAAGTGTCTCATTAATCAAATACTTTGTGATGGTGTAGCAGAGAAAATTAGTTTTATGATTGAAACAGATAAGAATAATATTTGGGTACCACAAGACCACATAATTGATTCTGAAATTAATTCATGCCCGATGAGGCCACGTAGAGCTTTTGAAGTCTATTAAGGCTGAGAAGTGAGGATTAGGTAGCTCCAAGCAAGATGTGTCAGCAATACTCTATTTTTGGTCTAATCTGACTATTGTGAATTGAAGTATGGCAGGAGAACTCAGTCAAGGATGGGAAGTGTGCATTGGTCATCTCCAGCCAAGATATAGCAGCAACTACTCCTTTCCTTGTCTAATCAAACTATTGTAAAGTGAAGTACTGCAGGAGGACTCAGTCAAGTATGGGAAGTGTGCATTGGTCATCTCCAGCCAAGATATAGCAGCAACTACTCCTTTCCTTGTCTAATCAAACTATTGTAAAGTGAAGTACTGCAGGAGGACTCAGTCAAGTATGGGAAGTGTGCATTGGTCATCTCCAGCCAAGATATAGCAGCAACTACTCTTTTCCTTGTCTAATCAAACTATTGTAAAGTGAAGTACTGCAGGAGGACTCAGTCAAGGATGGGAAGTGTGCATTGGTCATCTCCAGCCAAGATATAGCAGCAACTACTCTTTTCCTTGTCTAATCAAACTATTGTAAAGTGAAGTACTGCAGGAGGACTCAGTCAAGGATGGGAAGTGTGCATTGGTCATCTCCAGCCAAGATATAGCAGCAACTACTCTTTTCCTTGTCTAATCAAACTATTGTAAAGTGAAGTACTACAGGAGGATTCAGTCAAGGATGGGAAGTGTGCATTGGTCATCTCCAGCCAAGATATAGCAGCAACTACTCTTTTCCTTGTCTAATCAAACTATTGTAAAGTGAAGTACTGCAGGAGGACTCAGTCAAGTATGGGAAGTGTGCATTGGTCATCTCCAGCCAAGATATAGCAGCAACTACTCTTTTCCTTGTCTAATCAAACTATTGTAAAGTGAAGTACTGCAGGAGGATTCAGTCAAGGATGGGAAGTGTGCATTGGTCATCTCCAGCCAAGATATAGCAGCAACTACTCTTTTCCTTGTCTAATCAAACTATTGTAAAGTGAAGTACTGCAGGAGGATTCAGTCAAGGATGGGAAGTGTGCATTGGTCATCTCCAGCCAAGATATAGCAGCAACTACTCTTTTCCTTGTCTAATCAAACTATTGTAAAGTGAAGTACTGCAGGAGGACTCAGTCAAGGATGGGAAGTGAGGACTGAGAAGCTGCAGTCCAGATATGGTAGCAAACTTTGGTTTTACTCTAATCTGACTATTGTAAAGTGAAGCATGCTAGAAGGACTCAGTCAAAGATAGGAAGTGAGGATTGGGTAGCTCCAGCCCAGATAAGGTAGTAACACTCAATTATTGGACTAATCTGACTGCTGTAAAGTGAAGTATGTCAGGAGGATTCAGTCGAGTATGCGAAGGGAGGATTGGGCAGCTCCATACCTGATATGGCAGCAATACTCTATTTTTGGTCTGATCTGACTATTGTAAAGTGAAGTACTGCAGGAAGATTCAGTCAAGAAAGGGAAGTGAGGACTGGGCAACTCCAGTCGAGATATGACAGCAACTTTCCACTTTTGGTCTAATCTGACTATTGTAAATTGGAGTATGGCAGGATAACTCAGTCAAGTATGGGAAGTGTGCATGGTCATCTCCAGCCAAGATATACCAGCAACACTCTTTTCTTTGTCTAATCAGACTATTGTAAAGTGAAGTATGGCAGGAGGACTCAGTCAAGGAAGGTAAGTAAGGATTAGGCACCTCCAGTCCAGATATGGCAGTAACTATCTATTTTTGGTCTGATTTGACTATTGTAAAGTGAAGTATGGCAGGAGGACTCTGTCAAAGATGGAAAGTGAGGATTGGGCTGCTCCAGACAGTTATGGCAGCAATACCCTATTTTTGGTTTAATCCCACCATTGTAAACATGAAGTATGGCAAAAGGACTCTGTCGGGGAAGTGGAAGTGAGGATTTGGCAGCTCCAGATCTGATTTAGCAGCAGCACACTATTTTTGTCCAAATCTCACTATTGTAAAGTGAAGTATAGCAGGTGAAATCACACAAGGATGGAAAGTGAGAATTGGCAGCTCCAGACCAGATATGGCAGCAACACTCTATTTTTGGTTTAATCTTACAATTGTCAATTGAAGTATGGCAGGAGAACTCAGTCAAGGATGAGAAGTGTGTGTTGGGCAACTCTAGCATAGATATGGCAGCAATACTCTATTTTTGGTCTAATCTGACTATTGTAAAGTGAAGTATGGCAAGATGACTGATTCAAAGATGTTAAGTGAGGATTAAGTAGCTCCAGCCCAGTTATGGCAGCAACACTCTAGTTTTGGTCTAATCTGAATATTGTAAAGTGAAGTATAGCAGGAGAACTCAGTCGAGGATAGAAATTGAGTATTGGGAAGCTCCAGCCCAGGTAGTGCGGCAACACTCAACTATTGGTTTAATCTAACTATTTTCAAGTGGAATATGGCAGGAGGATTCAGTCAAAGAAAGAAAGTGAGGATTAGGCACCTAGAGCCCAGATAAGGCAGCAACACACTATTTTTGGACTAAACCAACTATTGTAAAGTGAAGTATGGCAGGAGGACTCAGGTGCAGATGGGAAGGAAGAATTTGGCAGCTCCAGCTGAGAAACGCAGCAACATTCTATTTTTGGTCTAATTTGACTATTGTAAAGTGAAGTATGGCAGGTAGACTAAGTTGCGCTAGAAAGTGAGGATTGAGCAGCTCCAGCTCAGATATGACAGCAGCACTTTATTTCTGGACTAATTTGACTATTGTAAAGTGAAGTATAGCAGGAGGACTCAGTCAAGGATGGGAAGTGAGGAGTGGGCAGCTCAGCAATACCCTATTTTTGGTTTAGACTGACTTTTGTAAAGATGAAGTATGGCTGGAGGACTCATTCAAGAATGAGAAGTGAGGATTGTGTAGTTGCAGTCTAGATATGGTAGCAACACTCTATTTTTGGTTTGATCTGACTCATATATAAGATAGATAGATAGATAGATAGATAGATAGATAGATAGATAGATATGATACAAATCCTATATCATCCAAAAGTTAGCTAAAACACACAAAGTAAAATTGCACACCTGCAAAATTGGATTCAAATGACTAAAAACATTTTGGAAAAACCCAGACCAAGGCAAAATTTCACAAGTCAGTGTGAAAAGATTCCTCATTGGAGGCCACAATTTGAACAACATAAGGTATGCAGATGATACAGTTCTGATTGCAGACACGGAAAGGAAACTACAAGACCTCCTACAGAAGGTAGCTGAAGGGAGTGACAAGAAAGAACTACAAATAAACTGCAAGAAAACAGGATGCATAGTCATCAGCAAAAGGAGCAGCCCAAAATGCCAAATACAGGCGGAGGATACTAAAATCAAGCAGGTACAAAAATTTAAATACCTGGGAAGTGTTCTAACAGAAGATGGACGGTGCAACACAGAAATCCGAAGGCAAATTGGCATGGCCAAGGATGCATTCCAGAAGCTGAAGAGAGTATTAAGAGACAGGAAAATTTTGCTAGAAAGAAAGAAGAGAGTACTGGATTGCTATGTGATGTCAGTTCTTCAATATGGTAGTGAATGCTGAACAATATCATCAAAGATGAAGGAAAAACTTGAAGCAACTGAAATATGGTTCTACTTAAGGATGCTGCGGATATCATGGATCGAGCATGTGAGTAATGATGAGGTTTTGGAAAGGATGGAGGCAAAAAGGAAATTAATACTGAGCATCAGGAGGAGACAACTAAAGTTCCTTGGACATGCAATGAGGAAGGAGGGCTTAGAGAACCTGATGCTAACAGGCCAGATAGAGGAAAAGAGAAACAGGGGAAAACAGCATGTAATGTACTTGACTGGCCTGAGCAGGTGGATGGCAGAATGGGGGTTGCGTGGTGTAACAGGAGAAAGTGTGCTAAGAGCCACCAGGGATAGGGATATGTCGAAGGCTATGATCGCCTATGTCCTGAAAGGACAGGGCACATAGAAGAAGAAGATATATGCCAACTGTTTATAAGAAATTATAATGTGGATATAAAGTGGGGGATCAATTCTATATTATGATCAATATATAAACTGCTCCCTCATTTTGTAGCCATGCTAGTTTCTATACATTTATATTCTAGATTTATGGGCTTGAACTAGTGGATGGCAGAGCGGGGTTTGGGTGGTGTGACAGGAGAAAGCATGCTAAGAGCCATCAGGGATAGGGATGTGGAAGGTCATGATGTCCAACATCCTGAAAGGACAAAGCACATAGAAGAAGAAGAATTCTCAGTTGATACGCTTTTCTTTATAACTGTATTACTACTACTTTTATTCTGTCTTATACTGTCTTGTTGGCTGGGGCACCTATGCAGAGGAGTAAACCCCCGCCCCAATGTGGTATTCTGCGAATGATAATAAACTACATCTGGGTCTTTGGTTTGACGATAAACTGCATCTGGAAGCAAGGCCTCAAAGAGACAGGAAAATTAAGAAGTTTTGAGGCGCGTGTAACCACCTCTTTGTTTTTATGTTCCAAGGTATACACTGACCCGGGGTGGTAGCATCTGTTAGGGTCCCAGCTATGGGTATATAGTTAACCCTAAATTGGGGTAAAAAACACTATGTAAGTATAAAAATAGATTTTTATACTGAAAATTCTAGTAATATGTTTTTCAAGAAGAAATTATTAGCAGCAATATATTATTGAAGGAAAACATTATTAGCAGTAATATATTATTGAAGGAAAACATTATTAGCAGCAATATATTATTGAAGGAAAACATTATTAGCAGCAATATATTATTGAAGGAAAACATTATTAGCAGTAATATATTATTGAAGGAAAACATTATTACCAGCAATATATTATTGAAGGGAAAACATTATTACCAGCAATATATTATTGAAGGGAAAACATTATTAGCAGCAATATATTATTGAAGGAAAACATTATTAGCAGCAATATATTATTGAAGGAAAACATTATTACCAGCAATATATTATTGAAGGAAAACATTATTACCAGCAATATATTATTGAAGGAAAAAACATTATTAGCAGCAATATATTATTGAAGGAAAACATTATTACCAAAAGCAATATATTATTGAAGGGAAACATTATTAGCAGCAATATATTATTGAAGGAAAACATTATTAGCAGCAATATATTATTGAAGGAAAACATTATTAGCAGCAATATATTATTGAAGGAAAACATTATTAGCAGCAATATATTATTGAAGGAAAAACATTATTACCAGCAATATATTATTGAAGGAAACATTATTAGCAGCAATATATTATTGAAGGAAAACATTATTACCAGCAATATATTATTGAAGGAAAACATTATTACCAGCAATATATTATTGAAGGAAAACATTATTAGCAGCAATATATTATTGAAGGAAAACATTATTAGCAGCAATATATTATTGAAGGAAACATTATTACCAGCAATATATTATTGAAGGAAAACATTATTAGCAGCAATATATTATTGAAGGAAAACATTATTACCAGCAATATATTATTGAAGGAAAACATTATTAGCAGCAATATTTTATTGAAGGAAACATTATTAGCAGCAATATATTATTGAAGGAAAACATTATTAGCAGCAATATATTATTGAAGGAAAACATTATTACCAGCAATATATTATTGAAGGAAAACATTATTACCAGCAATATATTATTGAAGGAAAACATTATTACCAGCAATATATTATTGAAGGAAAACATTATTAGCAATATATTATTGAAGGAAAACATTATTAGCAGCAATATATTATTGAAGGAAAACATTATTACCAGCAATATATTATTGAAGGAAAACATTATTACCAGCAATATATTATTGAAGGAAAACATTATTAGCAGTAATATATTATTGAAGGGAAACATTATTAGCAGCAATATATTATTGAAGGGAAACATTATTAGCAGCAATATATTATTGAAGGAAAACATTATTACCAGCAATATATTATTGAAGGAAAAACATTATTACCAGCAATATATTATTGAAGGAAACATTATTATTAGCAGTAATATATTATTGAAGGGAAACATTATTAGCAGCAATATATTATTGAAGGAAAACATTATTACAGCAATATATTATTGAAGGAAAACATTATTAGCAGCAATATATTATTGAAGGAAAACATTATTAGCAGCAATATATTATTGAAGGAAAACATTATTAGCAATATATTATTGAAGGAAAACATTATTAGCAGCAATATATTATTGAAGGAAAACATTATTACCAGCAATATATTATTGAAGGAAAACATTATTACCAGCAATATATTATTGAAGGAAACATTATTAGCAGCAATATATTATTGAAGGAAAACATTATTAGCAGCAATATATTATTGAAGGAAAACATTATTACCAGCAATATATTATTGAAGGAAAACATTATTACCAGCAATATATTATTGAAGGAAAACATTATTAGCAGTAATATATTATTGAAGGGAAACATTATTAGCAGCAATATATTATTGAAGGGAAACATTATTAGCAGCAATATATTATTGAAGGAAAACATTATTACCAGCAATATATTATTGAAGGAAAACATTATTACCACAATATATTATTGAAGGAAAACATTATTAGCAGTAATATATTATTGAAGGAAACATTATTAGCAGCAATATATTATTGAAGGAAAACATTATTACCAGCAATATATTATTGAAGGAAAACATTATTAGCAGCAATATATTATTGAAGGAAAACATTATTACCAGCAATATATTATTGAAGGAAAACATTATTACCAGCAATATATTATTGAAGGAAAACATTATTACCAGCAATATATTATTGAAGGAAAACATTATTAGCAGTAATATATTTTATAAAGAAAAATATTGCCAACAATACTTTTTTGAAATAAAAAGTGTCAATGGCAATATATTTTTGGTATTTGTCTATGTTTCTGAAATGAGGTAGTATTTACACTAGTTACATTAATCGGATTATTGCCCTTACCTTTGTTGCCATTTGTACGACATTTCAGCCATTGTATGCTATGGTGCTAGAAATCAGGTGCTAGAAATTTCAAATCGAACCCTTTATTATGATCTCTGGGATATATCATTCTCATTCCTTGTGCAAAGTGTCTTTGGTAGTCATAACTTATCTCCCTCTAACTCGACTCTATGTTACTTGTTCACATCTGCTGTAGCCTGGTATTGAAATCACAACTCTCAGAGTCAAGTCACTGAAACTAACCAACATCTATATCCAAAATTTCAGTTGTTCTTGTCCTTAAGGACACATTGCCCTGTGGATATCATATAAATTGGATTACTAGTTTTGTCTCATTTTACAATTGTTACTTTTTATCACAATGTTCTGGGTCAATAGACTCTTTATTACTGTAAATGTAACATCAGTTTTATTCCATCTTATTCTTGCTTTTATTCTAACAATTGTAGGGGCCTCGATGATACTTGGTATATTGGCCTTGTGCCAAACACGCCTGAAGTCCCAACAATTTAAATATCAGAAGGTTGAAGGTTGGATGTTGAAATATGGAAGGATAAAATATTTTGTTTCTATATTAAAGCAAAGATTTATTAACAGAATGACAAAATTGTAAGAAGAAAATATAAGTGAAATTTTGTTAATTGAACACTATAATATATTTATGAGAAGAAAAATGTTCATTGAGAAAATGCATGCAGCTTTAAAATTGTTCAAAGAGAAATGTCAGTATTTAAAATATCCACAGAAGTTTAGAGTTCATGGTTGATAGTAGCAGAATGTAAAATTTTATGTTCCTTTCCCTTTTTTGGTAGATTGGCGACAGGGTGAAAGAGAAGTTAAAACCAATAAAGAAATTGTACTTATCACAGACAGTGCTCTGTTGTTGTTGTTGTTGTTGTTGTTGTTGTTGTTGTTGTTGTTGTTGTTGTTGTTTTCTTTGGCAGCTGGAGTGAAAACAAAAAAAAGAAAATTTGAAGTAAAGTCAGCTTGAAGTTTTTTTTTTTTACATTGTGAGATGCTATCAGATACCACTCCCATTATGACTGATTTTGACTTAATGTCCTTAAGTAGTGAATCTGATCATGTGACTGGGAGGCATTTTCTTCTTTAGGTGTGACATCATATATGAATTTTTTTATTTCTTATCCAGTCAGGATTCAGAATTTTACTTTTCACACTAACTTATGAAATTTGCCTTGGTCTAGGTTTTTCCAAAATGTTTTTAGTAATTTTGATCCACTTTTGCAGGTGTGCAGTTTTACTTTGTGTATTTTAGTTGGGTTTTTCCAAAATGGTTTTAGTTTTTGGATCCACTTTTGCAGGTGTGCAGTTTTACTTTGTGTATTTTAGTTGGGTTTTTCCAAAATGGTTTTAGTTTTTTGGATCCAATTTTGTAGGTGTGCAATTTTACTTTGTGTGTTTTAGTTTAACTGTTGGATGATATAGGATTTGTATCTTATACAATCTAGGTCAATACACTCTTTGTTAATGCTATTATTATATTAATAGTTTTATTCCATCTTATTATTGTTGCTTTTTATCCCAACACTCTGGGTCAATACACTCGTCATTATTGTTATTTTATTAATAGTTTTATTTCATATTATTTTTCTAGCTTTTTGTCACAACCCTTTGGGTTGATTGGGTTTTGGCTCAATATTCTAGTTCCATTCTCTCCATTAACCAACATAGACAAACACTTTCCTACCTATCATCTCTTTTAGAGAGTGGCACACTGTGCCTCTTTGGCCTCACTATTTCAACTAACCAGAAATGGTATGACTACATCGAATCTATAGCTGCAGCTACTGCTAAGAAGGTTGGATCATTCTGCTGGGCCAAGAAGTTTTTCTTGTCAGATTCATCTTGCACATTTATAAATCTACCCTTCATCCATGCATTGAATACTGTTGCCATATCTTGTTGGGAGCTCCTGCTATACAGGAAAAAAGGTTCTGCAATGTAATCAATCCTGACTTGGCATCTCGACTTTAGTCGCTTCCTCACTAATGTGATGTGGCTTCCCTCTGTCTTTTCTACAAATATTTTCATAGCAACTGCTTTGATGAGCTTTTTTCCTTGGTGCCCCATCCACATGAATTTAAGTATACTACTAGATTGGCATTTAGGTACCACCCTTTTACCGTTGAAATAGTTAAATGTAATTGCCTTTCCTAGTCTAACAGTTTCTTTTCTCACACTTCACACCTGTGTAACTCCCATTTGCTTGCTTCCTTGATAGCTGCAATTTCCAAAAGTTTAAATGCCACATCAATTGCCATCTTCTGTCTCCCTGAATTCTATCTATCTTTTATCTTTTCTTCAACACCCACTGTACCTCTCTCTCTCTCTCTCTCTCTGAATTTTGACTTGGCATCTCAACTTCAGTCACTTTCTCATTGACATGATATGACCTCCCTCTGTCTTTTCTACAAATGTTTCCATGACAACTGCTGAAACCAATTTTTTTTCATTGGTGCCTCAACCACATAAATTTAGACTTGCTACTTGACTGGCATCTATGTTCAACCCGTTTACCATTGAACTAGTTAAATGTAACTGCCTCTTCTACTCAGTTATTTTTCTTGCACTTCTTACCTGTGGAACTCCCTTTTGTTTACTTACTTCCCTGATAGTTACAATTTGCAAAAGTTTAAATGGTTAAATAAAATAAAGACAAGAGGAAAACTGTATTTTAAATCACCTACGCATTTCGAAGGCAAAAAGACGAAATGAGCTTTATTCTAAATTATGTATCTATAAACAAACATTTCCTTTTGTTGAATTTCCTTTTATTTTAACATCTCGTGACTTTGCACTACCCATGAAGAAATTCTAAAACAGACTAACATACATAATAAAAAGTTTCAAAGAAAATGATTGAATTCCCTTCATTTTAATATGTCATGACTTTGCACTACACATGAAGGAATTCTAAAAACTAAAATTATCTGTTAATCTTTTGAAATGATTTGTGAGCATTTTTGTGGTTGCCAAAACTGTTAGTTAATAGATACGTAATTTAGAATAAAGCTCATTTCGTCTTTTTGCCTTGATAAAGTCCATCACAGGACAAAACGTGTAGGCGATTTAAAATACAGTTTTCCTCTTGTCTTTATTTTATTTAACAATCCTGTCCTTAATCTCAGATCATAACTGAGTATATTTTTACAAAAGTTTAAATGCAATGTCAATTCCCATCTGCTGTCTCCCTGAATTCCATCTAGCTTTTATCTTTTCTTTAACATCCCCTGTACTCTTCACTTTTTCTCTCTCTCCCTCTCTGCAAACCCTTGTGCACAAGTGGCTGTCTCACCTTGCTTTGGGTGATATGATGAAAAAAAATTTCTAACTCTGAGTATTTAGTATTTTGATACACTGGAATCAATAGAATAAGTTTCTATGTTTTTGTTTTTTTTTTACACTTTCTGTTCTTCTTGATAAAAAGCCCAAGGTGTTATTTTCATAAGAGAAAATTGAGTTTTTTCATCTCTTTCTACTCTCACTTGAGATTATGGTCTAAATTTATACTGGTCACCACTGCTTTCATTTGACTCTCCTTTGAACATTTCATACAACTTTTACACCAAAGAGTAATTTTGCTTTTATGTTTGGCTCCCAGACATCACTTACACTTTACTGAAGTTTGCCACTTTCCAATAAATGGATTTTTAATCGAGGTCTTTGTATATAACTCTTAGCAGTAAGCGTAATCATTCAACTTGGAGCTTTTTACAGATTTTTCTAAGGGAGAGTGAGATGGGGAGAAGGTAGGGTTAGAAAAATAAAACATTTTTAATAATTCAAAGGCAAATGTTAGAAAATAGTTTAACAGAAAGTAGTATTGTCTGAGACGGTTTGATAGGACTGCTTTACAATTTTGGAATAGAACTAATTGTTTCCAAAAATTACTGGAAAAGAAATCACGTTAACATTGATATAATGACTTATCTGCTTACAGTATTTCAGGAATCGAAAGTATTTTCATTTTATGCTTCTTTGTATATTTGTCCTGCAAACAGTATTATATCCATGTGAGTCTGTGAGTCCGAATAACAAAATAAAAGGACATAAGACATGCAATTCAAACAAAAAATAATAAATGTTTTCAAACACCATACTTGTGTACAAATGTTGGTATTATAAGTAGTTGAAGTGCAATGAAAGTTTTAATAACAGTTACACAACAAGAAAGAAAAGAAAATTGGAATCAACATGAAATTCAAAAATATCTCTGAATAACTAGGAGTTATTTATTAAATATTTCTAAATAACTAGGTATAGTTATTAAGTATACCTAAATAACTAGAGTTATTTATTAAATATTTCTAAATAACTGGATATAGTTATTATATATACCTAAATAACTAGGTTTATTTATTAAATATATCTAAATAACTAGATATAGTTATTAAATATACCTAAATAACTAGAGTTATTTATTAAATATTTCTAAATAACTAGATATAGTTATTAAATATACCTAAATAACTAGGTTTATTTATTAAATATTTCTAAATAATTAGATATAGTTATTATATATACCTAAATAACTAGAGTTATTTATTAAATATTTCTAAATAATTAGATATAGTTATTATATATACCTAAATAACTAGAGTTATTTATTAAATATTTCTAAATAACTAGATATAGTTATTAAATATACCTAAATAACTAGGTTTATTTATTAAATATTTCTAAATAACTAGATATAGTTATTAAATATACCTAAATAACTAGAGTTATTTATTAAATATTTCTAAATAACTAGATATAGTTATTAAATATACCTAAATAACTAGAGTTATTTATTAAAAATATTTCTAAATAACTAGATATAGTTATTAAATAATACCTAAATAACTAGAGTTATTTTATTAAATATTTCTAAATAACTAGATATAGTTATTAAATATACCTAAATAACTAGGTTTATTTATTAAATATTTCTAAATAACTAGATATAGTTATTAAATATACCTAAATAACTAGAGTTATTTATTAAATATTTCTAAATAACTAGATATAGTTATTAAATATACCTAAATAACTAAATTATTTATTAAATATTTCTAAATAACTAGATATAGTTATTAAATATACCTAAATAACTAGAGTTATTTATTAAATATTTCTAAATAACTAGATATAGTTATTAAATATACCTAAATAACTAGGTTTATTTATTAAATATTTCTAAATAACTAAAGATATAGTTATTAAATATACCTAAATAATAGAGTTATTTATTAAATATTTCTAAATAACTAGATATAGTTATTAAATATACCTAAATAACTAGAGTTATTTATTAAATATTTCTAAATAACTAGATATAGTTATTAAATATACCTAAATAACTAGAGTTATTTATTAAATATTTCTAAACTGGAATATAGTTATTAAATATACCTAAATAACTAGAGTTATTTATTAAATATTTCTAAATAACTAGATATAGTTATTAAATATACCTAAATAACTAGGTTTTAATTATTAAATATTTCTAAATAACTAGATATAGTTATTAAATATACCTAAATAACTAGAGTTATTTTATTAAATATTTCTAAATAACTAGATATAGTTATTAAATATACCTAAATACCTAAAGAGTTATTTATTAAATATTTCTAAATCACTAGATATAGTTATTAAATATACGTAAATAACTAGGTTTATTTATTAAATATTTCTAAATAACTAGATATAGTTATTAAATATACCTAAATAACTAGAGTTATTTATTAAATATTTCTAAATAACTAGATATAGTTATTAAATATACCTAAATAACTAGAGTTATTTATTAAATATTTTCTAAATAACTAGATATAGTTATTAAATATACCTAAATAACAAGAGTTATTTATAAAATTTTCTAAATAACTGGATATAGTTATTATATATACCTAAATAACTAGAGTTATTTATTAAATATTTCTAAATAACTAGATATAGTTATAAAATATACCTAAATAACTAGAGTTATTTATTAAATATTTCTAAATAACTAGATATAGTTATTAAATATACCTAAATACCTAGAGTTATTTATTAAATATTTCTAAATCACTAGATATAGTTATTAAATATACCTAAATAACTAGAGTTATTTATTAAATATTTCTAAATAACTAGATATAGTTATTATATACCTAAATAACTAGGTTTATTTATTAAATATTTCTAAATAACTAGATATAGTTATTAAATATACCTAAATAACTAGAGTTATTTATTAAATGTTTCTAAATAACTAGATATAGTTATTAAATATACCTAAATAACTAGGTTTATTTATTAAATATTTCTAAATAACTAGATATAATTGTTAAATATACCTAAATATCTAGAGTTATTTATTAAATATTTCTAAATAACTACATATAGTTATTAAATATACCTAAATAACTAGAGTTATTTATTAAATATTTCTAAATAACTAGATATAGTTATTAAATATACCTAAATAACTAGAGTTATTTATTAAATATTTCTAAATAACTAGATATAGTTATTAAATATACCTAAATAACTAGAGTTATTTATTAAGCTCTTCTAAATAACTAGACCATGGTTATTAAATATACCTAAATAACTAGAGTTATTTATTAAATATTTCTAAATAACTAGATATAGTTATTAAATATACCTAAATAACTAGGTTTATTTATTAAATATTTCTAAATAACTAGATATAGTTATTAAATATACCTAAATAACTAGAGTTATTTATTAAATATTTTCTAAATAACTAGATATAGTTATTAAAAATATACTAAAATAACTAGAGTTATTTATTAAATATTTCTAAATAACTAGATATAGTTATTAAATATACCTAAATAACTAGAGTTATTTATTAAATATTTCTAAATAACTAGATATAGTTATTAAATATACCTAAATAACTAGGTTTATTTATTAAATATTTCTAAATAACTAGATATAGTTATTAAATATACCTAAATAACTAGAGTTATTTATTAAATATTTCTAAATAACTAGATATAGTTATTAAATATACCTAAATAACTAGAGTTATTTATTAAATATTTCTAAATAACTAGATATAGTTATTAAATATACCTAAATAACTAGAGTTATTTATTAAATATTTCTAAATAACTAGATATAGTTATTAAATATACCTAAATAACTAGAGTTATTTTATTAAATATTTCTAAATAACTAGATATAGTTATTAAATATACCTAAATAACTAGGTTTAATTATTAAATATTTCTAAATAACTAGATATAGTTATTAAATATACCCTAAATAACTAGAGTTATTTATTAAATATTTCTAAATAACTAGATATAGTTATTAAATATACCTAAATACCTAGAGTTATTTATTAAATATTTCTAAATCACTAGATATAGTTATTAAATATACGTAAATAACTAGGTTTATTTATTAAATATTTCTAAATAACTAGATATAGTTATTAAATATACCTAAATAACTAGAGTTATTTATTAAATATTCTAAATAATAGATATAGTTATTAAATATACCCTAACTAGAGTTATTTATTAAATATTTCTAAATAACTAGATATAGTTATTAAATATACCTAAATAACAAGAGTTATTTATAAAATTTTCTAAATAACTGGATATAGTTATTATATATACCTAAATAACTAAAGTTATTTATTAAATATTTCTAAATAACTAGATATAGTTATAAAATATACCTAAATAACTAGAGTTATTTATTAAAAATATTTCTAAATAACTAGATATAGTTATTAAATATACCTAAATACCTAGAGTTATTTATTAAATATTTCTAAATCACTAGATATAGTTATTAAATATACCTAAATAACTAGAGTTATTTATTAAATATTTCTAAATAACTAGATATAGTTATTATATATACCTAAATAACTAGGTTTATTTATTAAATATTTCTAAATAACTAGATATAGTTATTAAATATACCTAAATAACTAGGGATTATTTTATTAAATGTTTCTAAATAACTAGATATAGTTATTAAATATACCTAAATAACTAGGTTTATTTATTAAATATTTCTAAATAACTAGATATAGTTATTAAATATACCTAAATATCTAGAGTTATTTATTAAATATTTCTAAATAACTACATATTAGTTATTAAATATACCTAAATAACTAGAGTTATTTATTAAATATTTCTAAATAACTAGATATAGTTATTAAAAATATACCTAATAACTAGAGTTATTTATTAAATATTTCTAAATAACTAGATATAGGTATTAAATATACCTAAATAACTAGAGTTATTTATTAAATATTTCTAAATAACTACATATAGTTATTAAATATACCTAAATAACTAGAGTTATTTATTAAATATTTCTAAATAACTAGATATAGTTAGCTTAAATATACCTAAATAACTAGGATTATTATTAAATACTTCTAAATAACTAGATATAGTTATTAAATATACCTAAATAACTAGAGTTATTTATTAAATATTTCTAAATAACTAGATATAGTTATTAAATATACCTAAATAACTAGAGTTATTTATTAAAATATTTCTAAATAACTACATAGTTATTAAATATACCTAAATAACTAGAGTTATTTATTAAATACTTCTAAATAACTAGATATAGTTATTAAATATACCTAAGTACCTAGTGTTATTTATTGAAAATATTTCTAAATAACTAGATATAGTTATTAAATATACCTAAATAACTAGAGTTATTTATTAAATATTTCTAAATAGCTACATATAGTTATTAAATATACCTAAATAACTAGGGATTATTTATTAAATATTTCTAAATAACTAGATATAGTTATTAAATATACCTAAATAACTAGAGTTATTTATTTAAATATTTCTAAATAACTAGATATAGTTATTAAATATACCTAAATAACTAGAGTTATTTATTAAATATTTCTAAATAACTAGATATAGTTATTAAATATACGTAAATAACTCGGTTTAATTATTAAATACTTCTAAATAACTAGATATAGTTATTAAATATACGTAAAGAACTAGGTTTATTTATTAAATATTTCTAAATAACTAGATATAGTTATTAAATATACCTAAATAACTAGGTTTATTTATTAAATATTTCTAAAAGACTAGATATAGTTATTAAATATACGTAAATAACTAGAGTTATTTATTAAATATTTCTAAATAACTAGATATAGTTATTAAATATACCTAAATAACTAGGTTTATTTATTAAATATTTCTAAATAACTAGATATAGTTATTAAATATACCTAAATAACTAGGTTTATTTATTAAATATTTCTAAATAAATAGATATAGTTATTAAATATACCTAAATAACTAAAGTTATTTATTAAATATTTCTAAATAACTAGATATAGTTATTAAATATATACCTAAATAACTAGAGTTATTTATGTAAATATTTCTAAATAAATAGATATAGTTATTAAATATACCTAAATAACTAGAGTTATTTATTAAAAATATTTCTAAATAACTGGATATAGTTATTAAATATACCTAAATAACTAGAGTTATTTATTAAATATTTCTAAATAACTGGATATAGTTATTAAATATACCTAAATAACTAGAGTTATTTGACAAAAATATTTCTAAATAACTGGATATAGTTATTAAATATACCCCTAAATAACTAGAGTTATTTATTAAATATTCTAAATAACTAGATATAGTTATTATATATACCTAAATAACTAGAGTTATTTATTAAATATTTCTAAATAACTAGATATAGTTATTATATATACCTAAATAACTAGAGTTATTTATTAAATATTTCTAAATAACTAGATATAGTTAATAAATATACCTAAATAACTAGAGTTATTTATTTAATATCTAAATTAGTAGATATAGTTAGTATACCTAAATAACTAGAGTTATTTATTAAATATTTCTAAATAACTAGATATAGTTATTAAATATACCTAAATAACTAAAGTTATTTATTAAATATTTCTAAATAACTAGATATAGTTATTAAATATACCTAAATAACTAGGTTTATTTATTAAATATTTCTAAATAACTAGATATAGTTATTAAATATACCTAAATAACTAGAGTTATTTATTAAATATTTCTAAGAACTAGATATAGTTATGAAATATACCTAAATACTAGTGTTATTTGTTAAATATTTCTAAATAACTACATATAGTTATTAAATATACCTAAATAACTAGGTTATTTATTAAATATTTCTAAATAACTAGATATAGTTGTATTAAATATACCTAAATAACTAGAGTTATTTATTAAATATTCTAAATAACTAGATATAGTTTATTAAATATACCTAAATAACTAGAGTTATTTCTTAAATATTTCTAAATAACTAGATATAGTTATTAAATATACGTAAATAACTCGGTTTAATTATTAAATAATTTCTAAATAACTAGATATAGTTATTAAATATACGTAAAGAACTAGGTTTATTTATTAAATATTTCTAAATAACTAGATATAGTTATTAAATATACCTAAATAACTAGGTTTATTTATTAAATATTTCTAAAGAACTAGATATAGTTATTAAATATACGTAAATAACTATAGTTATTTATTTAGTATTTCTTACATAACTAGATATAGTTATTAAATATACCTAAATAACTAGGTTTATTTATTAAATATTTCTAAATAACTAGATATAGTTATTAAATATACCTAAATAACTAGGTTTATTTATTAAATATTTCTAAATAAATAGATATAGTTATTAACATACCTAAATAACTAGAGTTATTTATTAAATATATTTCTAAATAACTAGATATAGTTATTAAATATACCTAAATAACTAGAGTTATTTCACAAATATTTCTAAATAAATAGATATAGTTATTAAATATACCTAAATAACTAGAGTTATTTATTAAATATTTCTAAATAACTGATATAGTTATTAAATATACTCAAAATAACTAGAGTTATTTATTAAATATTTCCTAAATAACTGGATATAGTTATTAAATATACCTAAATAACTAGAGTTATTTATTAAATATTTAAATAACTGATATAGTTATTAAATATACCTAAATAACTAGAGTTATTTATTAAATATTTCTAAATAACTAGATATAGTTATTATATATATCTAAAATAACTAGAGTTATTTATTAAATATTTCAATAACTAGATATAGTTATTATATATACCTAAATAACTAGAGTTATTTATTAAATATTTCTAAATAACTAGATATAGTTAATAAATATACCTAAATAACTAGAGTTATTTATTAAATACTTCTAAATTAGTAGATATAGTTATTAAATATACCCAAATAACTAGAGTTATTTATTAAATATTTCAAATAACTAGATATAGTTATTAAATATACCTAAATAACTAGAGTTATTTATTAAATATTTCTAAATAACTAGATATAGTTATTAAATATAATTAAATAACTAGGTTTATTTATTAAATATTTCTAAATAACTACATATAGTTATTAATATACCTCAACAATCTCTAGAGTTATTTATTAAATATTTCTAAAGAACTAGATATAGTTATGAAATATACCTAAATACCTAGTGTTATTTATTAAATATTTCTAAATAACTACATATAGTTATTAAATATACCTAAATAACTAGAGTTATTTATTAAATATTTAAATAACTAGATATAGTTATTAAATATACCTAAATAACTAGAGTTTATTTATTAAATATTTCTAAATAACTAGATAAGTAGTTTTATTAAATATACTAGAATAATTAGAGTTATTTATTAAATATTTAAATAACTAGATATAGTTATTAAATATACGTAAATAACTCGGTTTAATTATTAAATACTTCTAAATAACTAGATATATGTTATTAAATATACGTAAAGAACTAGGTTTATTTTATTTAAATATTTCTAAATAACTAGATATAGTTATTAAATATACCTAAATAACTAGGTTTATTTATTAAATATTTCTAAAGAACTAGATATAGTTATTAAATATACGTAAATAACTTATTATTTATTAAATATTTCTAAATAACTAGATATAGTTATTAAATATACCTAAATAACTAGGAGTTATTTATTAAATATTTCTAAATAACTAGATATAGTTATTAAATATACCTAAATAACTAGGTTTATTTATTAAATATTTCTAAATAAATAGATATAGTTATTAAATATACCTAAATAACTAGAGTTATTTATTAAATACTTCAAATTAGTAGATATAGTTATTAAATATACCTAAATAACTAGAGTTACTATTAATATTTCCTAAATAACTAGATATAGTTATTAAATATACCTAAATAACTAGAGTTATTTATTAAATATTTCTAAATAACTAGATATAGTTATTAAATATACCTAAATAACTAGGTTTATTTATTAAATATTTCTAAATAACTAGATATAGTTATTAAATATACCTAAATAACTAGAGTTATTTATTAAATATTTCTAAAGAACTAGATATAGTTATGAAATATACCTAAATACCTAGTGTTATTTATTAAATATTTCTAAATAACTACATATAGTTATTAAATATACCTAAATAACTAGAGTTATTTATTAAATATTTCTAAATAACTAGATATAGTTATTAAATATACCTAAATAACTAGAGTTATTTATTAAATATTTCTAAATAACTAGATATAGTTATTAAATATACCTAAATAACTAGAGTTATTTATTAAATATTTCTAAATAACTAGATATAGTTATTAAATATACGTAAATAACTCGGTTTAATTATTAAATACTTCTAAATAACTAGATATAGTTATTAAATATACGTAAAGAACTAGGTTTATTTATTAAATATTTCTAAATAACTAGATATAGTTATTAAATATACTAAATAACTAGGTTTATTTATTAAATATTTCTAAAGAACTAGATATAGTTATTAAATATAATAAAATAACTAGAGTTATTTATTAAATATTTCTAAATAACTAGATATAGTTATTAAATATACCTAAATAACTAGAGTTATTTATTAAATATTTCTAAATAACTAGATATAGTTATTAAATATACCTAAATAACTAGGTTTATTTATTAAATATTTCTAAATAAATAGATATAGTTATTAAATATACCTAAATAACTAGAGTTATTTATTAAATATTTCTAAATAACTAGATATAGTTATTAAATATACCTAAATAACTAGAGTTATTTATTAAATATTTCTAAATAAATAGATATAGTTATTAAATATACCTAAATAACTAGAGCTATTTATTAAATATTTCTAAATAACTGGATATAGTTATTAAATATACCTAAATAACTAGAGCTATTTATTAAATATTTCTAAATAACTGGATATAGTTATTAAATATACCTAAATAACTAGAGTTATTTATTAAATATTTCTAAATAACTGGATATAGTTATTAAATATACCTAAATAACTAGAGTTATTTATTAAATATTTCTAAATAACTAGATATAGTTATTATATATACCTAAATAACTAGAGTTATTTATTAAATATTTCTAAATAACTAGATATAGTTATTATATATACTCTAAATAACTAGAGTTATTTATTAAATATTTCTAAATAACTAGATATAGTTAATAAATATACCTAAATAACTAGAGTTATTTATTTAATACTTCTAAATTAGTAGATATAGTTATTAAATATACCTAAATAACTAGAGTTATTTATTAAATATTTCTAAATAACTAGATATAGTTATTAAATATACCTAAATAACTAGAGTTATTTATTAATATTTCTAAATAACTAGATATAGTTATTAAATATACCTAAATAACTAGGTTTATTTATTAAATATTTAAATAACTAGATATAGTTATTAAATATACCTAAATAACTAGAGTTATTTATTAAATATTTCTAAAGAACTAGATAGTTATGAAATATACCTAAATACCTAGTGTTATTTATTAAATATTTCTTAAATAACTACATATAGTTATTAAATATACCTAAATAACTAGAGTTATTTATTAAATATTTCTAAATAACTAGATATAGTTATTAAATATACCTTAAATAACTAGAGTTATTTATTAAATATTTCTAAATAACTAGATATAGTTATTAAATATACCTTAATAACTAGAGTTATTTCTTAAATATTTCTAAATAACTAGATATATTAAATATACGTAAATAACTCGGTTTAATTATTAAATACTTCTAAATAACTAGATATAGTTATTAAATATACGTAAAGAACTAGGTTTATTTATTAAATATTTCTGTATTAACTAGATATAGTTATTAAATATACCTAAATAACTAGGTTTATTTATTAAATATTTCTAAAGAACTAGATATAGTTATTAAATATACGTAAATAACTAGAGTTATTTATTAACATTTCTAACAACTAGATATAGTTAATAAATATACCTAAATAACTGTGAGTTATTTATTAAATATTTCTAAATAAATAGATATAGTTATTAAATATACCTAAATAACTAGAGTTATTTATTAAATATTTCTAAATAACTGGATATAGTTATTAAATATACCTAAATAACTAGAGTATTTATTAAATATTTCTAAATAACTGGATATATTATTAAATATACTAAATAATCAGAGTTATTTATTGAATATTTCTAAATAACGGATATAGTTATTAAATATACCTAAATAACTAGAGTTATTTATTAAATATTTCTAAATAACTAGATATAGTTATATATACCTAAATAACTATTATTTATTAAATATTTCTAAATAACTAGATATAGTTATTATATACCTAAATAACGTATTATTTATTAAATATTTTTAAATAACTAGATATAGTTAAAATATACCTAATAACTGTGAGCTATTTTACAAATATTTAAAATAACTGATATTAGCATAAATATACCTAAATAACTAGGTTTAATTATTAAATATTTCTAAATAACTAGATATAGTTATTAAATATACCTAATAACTAGAGCTATTTATTAAATATTTCAAATAACTAGATATAGTTATTAACATACCTAAATACCTAGAGTTATTTATTAAATATTTCTAAATCACTAGATATAGTTATTAAATATACCTAAATAACTAGGAGTTACTTAATAATATTTCTAAATAACTATATTATGCTATTAAATATACCTAAATAAAAAGAGTTATTTATAAAATTTTTCTAAATAACTGGATATAGTTATTATATATACCTAAATAACTAGAGTTATTTATTAAATATTTCTAAATAACTAGATATAGTTATAAAATATACCTAAATAACTAGAGTTATTTATTAAATATTTCACAACTAGATATAGTTATTAAATATACCTAAATACCTAGAGTTATTTATTAAATATTTCTAAATCAATTAGATATAGTTATGAATATACCTAACAATAGAGTTATTTATTAAATATATTTCTAAATAACTAGATATAGTTATTATATATACCTAAATAACTAGGTTTATTTATTAAATATTTCTAAATAACTAGATATAGTTATTAAATATACCTAAATAACTAGAGTTATTTATTAAATATTTCTAAATAATCACATATAGTTATTAAATATACCTAAATAACTATTATTTATTTAAATATTTCTAAATAACTAGATATAGTTATTAAATATACCTAAATAACTAGAGTTATTTATTAAATATTTCTAAATAACTAGATATAGGTATTAAATATACCTAAATAACTAGGTTTATTTATTAAATATTTCTAAATAACTAGATATAGTTATTAAATATACCTAAATAACTAGAGTTATTTATTAAATATTTCAAATAACTACATATAGTTATTAAATATACCTAAATAACTAGAGTTATTTATTAAATATTTCTAAATAACTAGATATAGTTATTAAATATACCTAAATAAATTAGAGTTATTTATTAAATACTTCAAATAACTAGATATAAATATTAAATATACCTAAATAACTAGAGTTATTTATTAAATATTTCTAAATAACTAGATATTGAGTTAAATATACCTAAATAACTAGAGTTATTTATTAAATATTTCTAAATAACTACATATAGTTATTAAATATACCTAAATAACTAGAGTTATTTATTAAATACTTCAAATAACTAGATATAGTTATTAAATATACTTGGCACCTAGTGTTATTTATTAAATATTTAAATAACTAGATGAAGTTATTAAATATACCTAAATAACTAGAGTTATTTATTAAATATTTCTAAATAACTACATATAGTTATTAAATATACCTTAAATAACTGGAGTTATTTATTTAAATATTTCTAAATAAATTAGATATAGTTACAAATATACCTAAATAACTAGAGTTATTTATTAAATATATTTCTAAATAACTAGATAGTTATTAAATATACCTAAATAACTAGAGTTATTTATTAAATATTTCTAAATAACTAGATATAGTTATTAAATATACGTAAATAACTCGGTTTAATTATTAAATACTTCTAAATAACTAGATATAGTTATTAAATATACGTAAAGAACTAGGTTTATTTATTAAATATTTCTAAATAACTAGATATAGTTATTAAATATACCTAAATAACTAGGTTTATTTTATTGTATACTTTAAAGAACTAGATATAGTTATTAAATATACGTAAATAACTAGAGTTATTTATTAAATATTTCTAAATAACTAGATATAGTTATTAAATATACCTAAATAACTAGGTTTATTTATTAAATATTTCTAAATAACTAGATATAGTTATTAAATATACCTAAATAACTAGGTTTATTATTAAATATTTCTAAATAAATAGATATAGTTATTGAATATAATTAAATAACTAGAGTTATTTATTAAATATTTCTAAATAACTAGATATAGTTATTAAATATACCTAAATAACTAGAGTTATTTATTAAATATTTCTAAATAAATAGATATAGTTATTAAATATACTCTAATAACTAGAGTTATTTATTAAATATTTCTAAATAACTGGATATAGTTATTAAATATACCTAAATAACTAGAGTTATTTATTAAATATTTCTTAAATAACTGGATATAGTTATTAAATATACCTAAACAACTAGAGTTATTTATTAAATACTTCTAAATTAGTAGATATAGTTATTAAATATACCTAAATAACTAGAGTTATTTATTAAATATTTCTAAATAACTAGATATAGTTATTAAATATACCTAAATAACTAGAGTTATTTATTAAATATTTCTAAATAACTAGATATAGTTATTAAATATACCTAAATAACTAGGTTTATTTATTAAATATTTCTAAATAACTAGATATAGTTATTAAATATACCTAAATAACTAGAGTTATTTATTAAATATTTCTAAAGAACTAGATATAGTTATGAAATATACCTAAATACCTAGTGTTATTTATTAAATATTTCTAAATAACTACATATAGTTATTAAATATACCTAAATAACTAGAGTTATTTATTAAATATTTCTAAAAAACTAGATATAGTTATTAAATATACCTAAATAACTAGAGTTATTTATTAAATATTTCTAAATAACTAGATATAGTTATTAAATATACCTAAATAACTAGAGTTATTTCTTAAATATTTCTAAATAACTAGATATAGTTATTAAATATACGTAAATAACTCGGTTTAATTATTAAATACTTCTAAATAACTAGATATAGTTATTAAATATACGTAAAGAACTAGGTTTTATTTATTAAATATTTCTAAATAACTAGATATAGTTATTAAATATACCTAAATAATTTATTAAATATTTCTAAAGAACTAGATATAGTTATTAAATATACGTAAATAACTAGAGTTATTTATTAAATATTTCTAAATAACTAGATATAGTTATTAAATATACCTAAATAACTAGGTTTATTTATTAAATATTTCTAAATAACTAGATATAGTTATTAAATATACCCTAAATAACTAGGTTTATTTATTAAATATTTCTAAATAAATAGATATAGTTATTAAATATACCTAAATAACTAGAGTTATTTATTAAATATTTCTAAATAACTAGATATAGTTATTAAATATACCTAAATAACTAGAGTTATTTATTAAATATTTCTAAATAAATAGATATAGTTATTAAATATACCTAAATAACTAGAGTTATTTATTAAATATTTCTAAATAACTGGATATAGTTATTAAATATACCTACATAACTAGAGTTATTTATTAAATATTTCTAAATAACTGGATATAGTTATTAAATATACCTAAATAACTAGAGTTATTTATTAAATATTTCTAAATAACTGGATATAGTTATTAAATATACCTAAATAACTAGAGTTATTTATTAAATATTTCTAAATAACTAGATATGAGTTATTATATATACCTAAATAACTAGAGTTATTTATTAAATATTTCTAAATAACTAGATATAGTTATTATATATACCTAAATAACTAGAGTTATTTATTAAATATTTCTAAATAACTAGATATAGTTAATAAATATACCTAAACAACTAGAGTTATTTATTAAATACTTCTAAATTAGTAGATATAGTTATTAAATATACCTAAATAACTAGAGTTATTTATTAAATATTTCTAAATAACTAGATATAGTTATTAAATATACCTAAATAACTAGAGTTATTTATTAAATATTTCTAAATAACTAGATATAGTTATTAAATATACCTAAATAACTAGGTTTATTTATTAAATATTTCTAAATAACTAGATATAGTTATTAAATATACCTAAATAACTAGAGTTATTTATTAAATATTTCTAAAGAACTAGATATAGTTATGAAATATACCTAAATACCTAGTGTTATTTATTAAATATTTCTAAATAACTACATATAGTTATTAAATATACCTAAATAACTAGAGTTATTTATTAAATATTTCTAAATAACTAGATATAGTTATTAAATATACCTAAATAACTAGAGTTATTTATTAAATATTTCTAAATAACTAGATATAGTTACCAAATATACCTAAATAACTAGAGTTATTTCTTAAATATTTCTAAATAACTAGATATAGTTATTAAATATACGTAAATAACTCGGTTTAATTATTAAATACTTCTAAATAACTAGATATAGTTATTAAATATACGTAAAGAACTAGGTTTATTTATTAAATATTTCTAAATAACTAGATATAGTTATTAAATATACCTAAATAACTAGGTTTATTTGTTAAATATTTCTAAAGAACTAGATATAGTTATTAAATATACGTAAATAACTAGAGTTATTTATTAAATATTTCTAAATAACTAGATATAGTTATTAAATATACCTAAATAACTAGAGTTATTTATTAAATATTTCTAAATAACTAGATATAGTTATTAAATATACCTAAATAACTAGGTTTATTTTATTAAATATTTCTAAATAAATAGATATAGTTATTAAATATACCTAAATAACTAGAGTTATTTATTAAATATTTCTAAATAACTAGATATAGTTATTAAATATACTAAAATAACTAGAGTTATTTATTAAATATTTCTAAATAAATAGATATAGTTATTAAATATACCTAACTAGAGTTATTTGTAAATATTTCTAAATAACTGGATATAGTTATTAAAAATATACCTAAATAACTAGAGTTATTTATTAAATATTTCTAAATAACTGGATATAGTTATTAAATATACCTAAATAACTAGAGTTATTTATTAAATATTTCTAAATAACTGGATATAGTTATTAAACATACCTAAATAACTAGAGTTATTTATTAAATATTTCTAAATAACTAGATATGATTATTATATATACCTAAATAACTAGGGTATTTATTAAATATTTCTAAATAACTAGATATAGTTATTATATATACCTAAATAACTAAGAGTTATTTATTAAATATTTCTAAATAACTAGATATAGTTAATAAATATACCTAAACCTTTAGAGTTATTTATTTAATACTTCTAAATTAGTAGATATAGTTATTAAATATACCTAAATAACTAGAGTTATTTATTAAATATTTCTAAATAACTAGATATAGTTATTAAATATACCTAAATAACTAGAGTTATTTATTAAATATTTCTAAATAACTAGATATAGTTATTAAATATACCCAAATAACTAGGTTTATTTATTAAATATTTCTAAATAACTAGATATAGTTATTAAATATACCTAAATAACTAGAGTTATTTATTAAATATTTCTAAAGAACTAGATATAGTTATGAAATATACCTAAATACCTAGTATTATTTATTAAATATTCTAAATAACTACATATAGTTATTAAATATACCTAAATAACTAGGATTTATTTAATAAATATTTCTAAATAACTAGATATAGTTATTAAATATACCTAAATAACTAGGTTATTTATTAAATATTTCTAAATAACTAGATATAGTTATTAAATATACCTAAATAGCTAGAGTTATTTCTTAAATATTTCTAAATAACTAGATATAGTTATTAAATATACGTAAATACCTCGGTTTAATTATTAAATACTTCTAAATAACTAGATATAGTTATTAAATATACGTAAAGAACTAGGTTTATTTATTAAATATTTCTAAATAACTAGATATAGTTATTAAATATACCTAAATAACTAGGTTTATTTATTAAATATTTCTAAAGAACTAGATATAGTTATTAAATATACGTAAATAACTAGAGTTATTTATTAAATATTTCTAAATAACTAGATATAGTTATTAAATATACCTAAATAACTAGAGTTATTTATTAAATATAAATAACTAGATATAGTTATTAAATATATACCTAAATAACTAGGTTTATTTATTAAATATTTCTAAATAAATAGATATAGTTATTAAATATACCTAAATAACTAGAGTTATTTATTAAATATTTCTAAATAACTAGATATAGTTATTAAATATACCTAAATAACTAGAGTTATTTATTAAATATTTCTAAATAAATAGATATAGTTATTAAATATACCTAAATAACTAGAGTTATTTATTAAATATTTCTAAATAACTGGATATAGTTATTAAATATACCTAAATAACTAGAGTTATTTATTAAATATTTCTAAATAACTGGATATAGTTATTAAATATACCTAAATAACTAGAGTTATTTATTAAATATTTCTAAATAACTGGATATAGTTATTAAATATACCTAAATAACTAGAGTTATTTATTAAATATTTCTAAATAACTAGATATAGTTATTATATATACCTAAATAACTAGAGTTATTTATTAAATATTTCTAAATAACTAGATATAGTTATTATATATACCTAAATAACTAAGAGTTATTTATTAAATATTTCTAAATAACTAGATATAGTTAATAAATATACCTAAATAACTAGAGTTATTTATTAAATACTTCTAAATTAGTAGATATAGTTATTAAATATACCTAAATAACTAGGTTTATTTATTAAATATTTCTAAATAACTAGATATAGTTAATAAATATACCTAAATAACTAGAGTTATTTATTAAATATTTCTAAATAACTAGATATAGTTATTATATATACCTAAATAACTAGAGTTATTTATTAAATATTTCTAAATCACTAGATATAGTTATTAAATATACCTAAATAACTAGAGTTATTTATTAAATATTTCTAAATAACTAGATATAGTTATTAAATATACCTAAGTAACTAGAGTTATTTATTAAATATTTCTAAATAACTAGATATAGTTATTATATATACCTAAATAACTAGAGTTATTTATTAAAACTTTTCGTGAAGTTTCCATGTGGTTGTTTGTTAGAGGCCAGCTTGACATCCATTGACCTACAGCAGTCAAAAAAGGGGGAATTCTTATTTGTCTGTGTTGGGTCGCTCTCCACCTTTTCACGGAAATGGTTTATTCGAATCACTATATAAAATAGTAGTGATTATAACTCAAAGAAGGAAGCCGAGTAAGGAAGTCGAGTAAGGAAGTTGAGTGACCGAGTCAGTCAGGTATTTCCGGTATTGCACCAGAAGTGTTCTACTAGTCAATCTATCACGTCTCTCCGGCGATACTGTATACTAATTACCTTGTTCTGTATTCTACTAATCCTCACCTCTTGTAAATACGTCTCTTTCCTGTCAGTACACCTACTTTTATCCTATTACGTTGTTTTGTATTATTTCACATAATTCTGTTACCTGACGTAACAGTCTGCCAAGGTGGAAACAAGGCAGGACTATCATTGGCTTGTCTGTTGACCAATCAAAAGACTCATTACTTGCCAGTTAAAATAATGCCATTAAAGAGAGCTCTAGATTGTCAACTTCTTTTAAATTCTTAAGAGAAGCTGTTACAGATGTATTAATAAAACATGTTACAGAAGGATAAAGAAAGAAACTTTAATGCCATTAAAGAGAGCTCTAGATTTTCAACTTCTTTTAAATTCTTAAGAGAAGCTGTTACAGATGTATTAATAAAACATGTTACAGAAGGATAAAGAAAGAAACTAAGTTGAAGTTATAAACTGTTAAATATGATATTCAGTATGTGTCTCTAAAGTACTGACAGCAAAGGAAGTATATGTTGCCACTCCCAAAGTCAAAGGCAAAAAAGGAAGAACCTTCCAAATATAGTCCCACATGTGATTATTATCAGGGGGCAGTAAACTAAGAACAATCAAATCATAAACATCACTTTGAAGTTAAGCAGTGTTGAGTCTGGTCAGTACTTAAATGGGGGACAACTTGGGAACATCAAGTACTATAAGCAAAAACTGATAAACTAAAAGAAGAGAAAATGCATGGTTATCACCAAAAGAATGAGACCAAAATGCAAATTACAAATTGGGGATCTTCTTCTTCACGTGCTGTACTTTCACTTGGCTCTGTCTGTTGTTGCTCTCAGAATTCCTCCTCTTGGTATCTCTCCCAAACTCTGCTCTGCTGCCCATTTGCACAGAGGTATCAAGTAAATCCTGCACTGCTTTCCCCTGTCTCTCTTTCTCTCTCTCTATCCTGTGAGTATTAAATTCTCCAGACCCTCCTTCCTCTTTACATGTCCTAGAAACATCATCTGTCTCTTCTTTATATTAAGTATGAGTTTTCTCCTCATTTCCATCCTCTTTTTGAGGAAAACTGGAAGCAGATAGGCAGGAGTCATAGAGTTTAGAGAGGGCAGAGGAGAGTTCTGGGGCACATTTCTTCAGTACTATGACTGAGATTCCGTCACCGCTGCTCGCTTTGTGTGGGTCAAGTTGTGCAATTATCTTGGTGACCAGTGAGAGTGTAATGTGGAAATTATTTAGTTGAGCCTTAGTTCTGGGTGGGAAGTCGGGTGTAGGTATTCCTAACGAGTCCAGTGTCGAAATGGTGGAGAATCTATGGGCAAAGCATTCAGCCTTGTTGGCTGGGTAGGTGAGAACTTCAAATTCATTGATTAGTGGGGGTATTGAAGTCTTGTTCTTGTTGAGCACACTTTTGCAGAGACGCCAGTAATCTTTGGAGCCAAATTTAGAGGATGCTATGCATTGCCTCATTCTGGTAGCTTCGATAGAGCCAGAAGAAATGGTTCCAGTGGGCAATGGTGGCCAAGCAAGCGGGTGAGAACCAGGGGGACGAATTTGATTTTAGTTGGAATTTCCTGGCCGGGATAAAAGCATCGATGCCAGCCTTAACCCAAGAGGAGACCTCGGAGACACATTCTTCGACAGGAAGATGGAAGACGTTGTTCCAGGGGACGTCGCAGAGGAAGTCTTGGAATGAGTCCCAGTCTGCTCTCTGGTAGCAGTATGATATTCTGCTGGTCTGGTTTTCTTGGGTAGAGTTAGCACGGATTGAGATGTTGACGGAGACTACGGCATGGTCAGAGTTTCCGAAGGGGCAGAGTTGCCTGATAGTGCAGGAGTCTGGGATGGAGGTAAAGCAAAGGTCGAGTAAAGAGTCCCTTCCATTAGGGTTATTAGAGAAATGCATGGGGAAGTCCACCACTTGTGTTAGAGCTTGGGTTATTGAAAAATACATGGTGCGGATCCCAGCAAGGTCGGTGGCTGAGTTTTCAAGCCACTTGGTGTGGTGGGCGTTAAAATCGCCAAACACAAATATATGGGCAGATGGGTGAGAAGAAATGGCCCTGTTGATATTAGTAGAGATGCAATCAAGTACTGTACAGTCACAGGAGGAGGGAGAGCGGTAGAGGAAGAAGAGATAGCTAACCGAGCTTAGAAGTGAGAGACAGAAGCACATGAAGGAATGATCCAGGGATTCAAGAGATGTGACCCTGGCTAGGAGGAGTTGTTCGCTGACATATACACCAAGCCCATGCATATGGACATTGGAGTCCTTCCTGAAGAGGGGAAGGTAACCAGGAACGAACAGCTCCGAAGAGTGGATAGAAGGGTCAAGGTTAGTCTCACATATAGCTAAGATATCAGGTGAGTTAGTTAGAAGGAATGATTCTACACTATTAAAGTTACTGCGAATACCTTGTATGTTTGTGAAGGAAACGCAGATAGGTTTGGGCGATTTATGACTAGCTGGTTTAGTCTTGCTGTTTTGTTTGTTTAATTTCATGCTGGTTATATGTGGATAGAGAGAGGTCTAGAGTAGGGTCAGATGGTCATTAATTACAGCAGGTGAAGGATGGTGAATGGCACCGCCTGCAGCATAATGTGGCCTCGGGGTTGCCCATCAGAAATTCATGCAGGGATGCCCGTCCATGCGTGAAATGGCACTACAGGAACCCCGATATTATTCAACTGTTGATCAGAGCAGCCTCTCAAGACACTACGCAAGAGTTCGGGCTCCTAACTACCAGTCGGAAGCAGCAATCAGGAAACTGCCAACCTGGTACCCTCAGAATGAAGAGATGTTGCCGCCATACTCACCAACTGCAAAAAGCTTCCAGCCGAACCGACATCAAGACCGAAAGAGAGAGAGATGAACCGGGAACCCCTTCCTAAACAAGAAACAAGGCGATCACCTCTACTCCTGTCCAAAAGAAGGGGGTGGAGTGTGAGACAGGGTGATAATAGGTACTATCTACTCCAATTAAAAAAAAAAGTAAATGTGAGACTGAAGTTTACTAAGTTTTAACTTAGTATAAGTTGAAACTAAATTTGATAATTAAATCAATTTACACAATTATAGTCGCAGTGCATTACAAGAGCGACTAGTAGAGAACTTAGGTTAGTAACAAAACAAGAACAAAAATTGTACAAAAAAGATAAGAACCAAAGGAATAAAAAAAAATTTTAAAAAATACCGCAAAATAACATCAGACTGGCTAAAACTTACCAGTTGCAGGCTGACTGACAGAAAAAAGTTAAGAAAATTTCAAAAATTATCTTAATTTTGTTTTCCCCATTCCGTTCTGGAAAGTTTAAGCTGCCCTTAAGTAAGTAGTAACAGGGAGTAGTGTGAGGGTAGAATACATTGAAGTGGGAGGGGGGACACCTCAAAGCCATGTGTCCAGTTAGCAAGGGAGAAAGAGGAAGAGAGAACAAAAAAGAAAACAAACATGGCCGGTCTTTACTCAGAATTCCTACATATAACCGAAACCCTATATACCAAAACTAAATTTGATAATTAAAAACAATCATAGTCACAGTGCATTACAAAAGCGACTCTGGCTTTCTTCAGGTTCTAGGAATTTCTAATCAAGATAAAGGGAGATAACTACATAGCTACCAGAAGTGTCATCACACATGGAATGAAAATGATATACCCCAATAATAGCAATAAAGAGTTTGGTTTAAGATTCCTAGCATTTGTAGGAGGCTATAGCGGACAATGGCCAATATGTCCTAAACATGGCAATAAAGATTAGGACAAGAGTCTGAACAATGTAAATAGTGTAAATACTACCTCATCTCAAAGGTATAGACAAATACTGATAAAATTATGCTTATAAGTAAACAATCTAATAAATAAATATTAAATATTGTTTAATATTTTTGTTGTAAATTCTCAAAAACAAAAATGTATATGAATACCCTTTCATCGTATATTTAAGTTTAATTTCAGTTCTAACAATCACTTTTTAAAACAATAAGTCTTGCTGAAGAGTGAAGATATTTAAAAAAATAGCAACGTCAAGGGAAAAACCTTCCTTTTGACATTCTATTATTTTCTGGGTACAAAGATGAATTTTTGCTGAATATTATCAAGTAGAGAATATTACGGATGTGCAGTGAATGTCAGCTCAGAATGAGAAATCAGAGAGCTGAGTTTGAATTCCAGTTGAATTCATTGCATTCAATTATGCACAAATACCCTTGGGAAATGTATTAATTCATCTCTTCCCTCTAGTTATGGGTTAAATAACAGGACAGATTGGGTTCTACAGCCTTGGTTGGCAACCAGTCGACTGCAGAAAGTAATGGCAACCTACTGCGGGATAATCTTCTGCCCAGTCAGTCATGTCTCTTTCGAGACATGATCGCCCAAGCGTGTATCACGTATGGCACTTAACTGACTGACTGAATATAATAGCTGGAAACACAATTAAAACTTCTACTGGGCATAAAGTGGGGAATCGGTTTTCTATTGTTATGAAGTAATAAACTGATCCATCTCTTCTCTCTCCAGCTATGGGCTAAATAGCAGTACACATTGGGTTCTATAATCTTAGTTGGCAAGCATTCTACTATAGAAATTAATGGGAATCTATTGTAGGAAAATCTTCTGCCCATTCAGTTATGTCTCTTTTAAGACATGATCACCCAAGCATGTCTCATATATAGAACTTAACTGACTGAGAGATTATTAAATGTATTTATTAAATTATGATATCTAATTCTGCATCTGTTGAGGCATTTGCATGTTGTAGATAAGTTGGAAAACATTCTTTAACCAACCATGTATAAATGAGAGACTGCTGTCCAAATATACCCAATATATAGCTAGTCTATAATCATGCATAATACTTTTTTTCCTATTTCTTAAGACATGAATTATTTTTTCTTTATTTCTAGATTGCAAATACTGTGGAATTTCCATCAATTCTGTATATACAATGAAAGCATTCTAAAACTGATTGTTTTGTTGCAATCCTTTAATTTCAAAATTCCTACAAGCCAGCCATGAAATAGAGGCCTTGGCATGCCCTTATGATATGTGTCAGTTGGAGTTCCGCATGTCTGGTTCTGTCATTTCTATGCTGAAGAAAAAGCCAATTTCAAATCTATCATTTTTAACCCATCTCTGAATTTATCCATCTGTACAAATCCGTTTTGGAGAAGCATTCAGTTCAAATTGAAGTAACCTGACATGCATTCCTTAAAAAAAAAACAAAAAAACTATATATCATTAAAGAATATAAAGAGATAAAAAACAAGAAAATATTTTTATTTGTACCCTTTTACTTACTGAATTTCTATGTTAACTGCTAGTCATTTTGTTAAAGTTGTATTCATTATTCATAATAAAGTTCACCCAAAATAAGGCTCAAGAGCCATCCAAAATAGTAGGTTATTATTAAAATGGTTATAATTAATGAAGTGTGTGATAAGAATAGGAAACAAGTTGGTAGGGAGTAAAGATTATGAGAATAGGGAGGATAGATAATGATTGATATGAAGAGATTAAGGTTATAGTATTCGGAGATATATACAGGTGATTTCCAGTCATTTTGTCAAAGTTATATATATATATATATATAATTCAACCAAGGCAGTGGTTGAATATATTCTTAAGTCCAACACTGAGTGAATCTAGGCAGCTTTCAAGCTTCATCACTAATTTAGTTCTCAACCAATTTTTAAACAGTTTACAAAGTTAGATAGGACACCAACTTAGCTACATTTTGGAAAAAGATTTTTGAATTTTGGTTGAGTAGAAAAAAGTTACATCAAAATATGTGAAGTCCAAAAAGGAGACTAACTACATTAGTACATAAGTGAGTCAGTGACTAATGCATCTAATAATAAATCTTATTCTTTATAAGCCAATTTCAAATCTATCATTTTTAACCCATCTCTGAATTTATCCATCTGTACAAATCCATTTTGGAGAAGCATTCAGTTCAAACTGAAGTAACCTGTCATGCATTCCTTAAAAAAAAACTATATATCATAAAAGAATATAAAGAGATAAAAAAGAAGAAAATATTTTTATTTATTTATTTTATTTTATTTTTACCCTTTTACTTACTGCATTTCTATGTTAACTGCTAGTTGTTTTGTTAAAGTTGTTTTCATTATCTAAACTTATTTATAAATGGAACTTTATCTGCTTGTGTGTCTGTGTGTATCCGTTAACTATAGACTCTGAAACGGCTGAACTGATTTTCTTGAAAATATACACAGTTGTACTATAAGCATCTGTGAGTGTTCTTGGCTAGATTTTGTGTCAAGGTACCCCCGATAAATATTGAAAATCGATAATCGAAAAAATCGGGTTATAGAAAGAGTTGTCCGATTTTAATCAAATTTGATACACTCATAGACAAAGACATAAGAAACAATATTCAGAAGTTTCAATGTTGCAGTTCTTACAATAGTGCAGAAAATTTGATATCGATACCAGGGAATCAAAATTTGACTGACATCCATTCATTTTTCTTTCAGTGTACGGTTTTGCTTTAACTGGAAACAAATATTGCTTTTTAGTCTTTCGTGCCAATGTCCAAAGAGTCTGAGCTCCAGAATCATGGATTAGTTTTAAAGCTTTCATTACACCCAAGCAATGCTGGGCTATACTGCAAGTCTTGTTCATAATAAAGTTCACCAAAAATAAGGCTCAAGAGCCACCCAAAATAGTAGGTTATTGTTAAAATGCTTATGATTAATGAGGTGTGTGATAAGAATAGGAGACAAGTTGGTAAGGAGTAAAGATTATGAGAATAGGGAGGATAGATAATGATTGATATGAAGAGATTAAGGTTATAGTATTCGGAGATATATACAGGTGATTTCCAGTCATTTTGTCAAAGTTATATATATATATATATAATTCAACCAAGGCAGTGGTTGAATATATTCTTAAGTCCAACACTGAGTGAATCTAGGCAGCTTTCAAGCTTCACCACTAATTTAGTTCTCAACCAAATTTCAAACAGTTTACAAAGTTAGATAGGACACCAACTTAGCTACATTTTGGAAAAAGATTTTTGAATTTTGGTTGAGTAGAAAAAAGTTACATCAAAATATGTGAAGTCCAAAAAGGAGACTAACTACATAAGTACATAAGTGAGTGAGTGATTAACGCTTTTAATAATAAATCTTATTCTTTATAATTGTTTTCTGTTTAATATTTTTGCATATGGTTTTCAACATTTAAATTCTGTTGATATCTTTTATCATTTTTGTCAATCAAACTTTGCTTATCACTTATTTTATCAGAATTGGTTATCAAAATTTATTATAAATAATCAATTTTTTATTGTTCTTTTAATCAACTGCACATAAATTCTTTAGTGAATTTGACTGGAATTTGAACTTGGATCTTTGATTTCTTATTCTGAGTCAAAATCCATTACACCGCCACACACATATATACATAGGTGGGGATTTTAATGATCACCCTGAGAAATAGTTGGACTGATTTTTTAAAGCATTATGAAAAGAAGCTGTAAAATCAGCTCACCTCAGAACCCACCCAAAAAAGAAGTACTTAGCTTTATATATACACCCTTGTGCAAATTAACCGAAACAAAATAAATAATGTCTTCCTAGGATCTTTCACACTTTTCCCGATCGCATATATTGACAGACAACAAGGAACCCATATATATAACAATATAATCTTATATTTTTATTCTTCATCAGTGACAATTGTGTGTAGGAAGAGAGCAGTCGGAGTGAGTTCACACATGCAAAAAAGCTGTCAGGAGCTGGAAGCCATCAAGAATTATTTTCTTTGGTCAAAATTCTAGATTTAAACTAGTCTTAAAACTCCCACGCAACTCACATGGCCACACCTTTTCACTCATGCATTTTTTGCACTTTTTGGGTTGCCATTTTGTTGACTTTATCTACAGCCAGATGTATCTGTCAGTCACATTTGCCAGTCTATTGCCTTTGAAGCCAGTTGTCACTTTTGTTGACTTTATCTACAGCCGGATGTATCTGTCAATTACAACTGCCATTCAAGGTAATATATTACATACATCGTCTCTTGACATTGTTTTTTCTTCCAAACCACATTTTTCTTCCTGTTTTGGACTAATTAATCCAGTTTACAGCATTTACATTATTCGGACTATTGTCCTCATCTTTGTTGAGAGGTCGGTTCAAAATTTCTAGCACCTGAAGAAGGCCGGAGCATACAACATCCGAAACGTCATACAAATGGCAAGAAAGATGAGGACACTAGTCAGAATAATGTAAATACTATAAATACTACCTCATCTCAGTAATATAGACAAATACTAATGGATCCAGTTTGTTTCTTTGTCTTGATAACATGACTGACTGTTGAAATCCTGACACCAACAATATCCATGATCTCACTGTAAGGTTTACCAGTGTGTTCACGCAGTGTTAGAATTGTTATACACTTCTTTGGAATAATATCCATTGCAGAATGATCTAGGATAACTAACTGACACTCAAGACAATAGTGTCTGGGAATAATAAAATTCTGATGTAATCATGAATGGAGCAATATTTTTCAAGGCTAAGCAAGTTTCATCATACCCCAAAAATATATTTATATTACTGCACACACATGCAAGCATCCTAATCTGAAGACAAAATATAAATCAATTACACCCTGTCACTCCAGTGGATCTAAAACTGACTGTATAGTGCAAGAAAGGAAACTAAAGCAGTTGTTTCAATTAATTTGCCCAAGAGTGTAATCTGTACTCCTGAAAAGGCTGCTGAATAGGTTGAAACAATGTATTTAACAAGAGCCACAAAAAGAATGAATTTAGCTGTCTGAATAATTTTCACAAGAAAAGAAATAAAAAATTTGATTGGCTAAAAAGAGGGAAACATTTACCTCTATTTTAGGTGTGAATCAGTTTTCATTATGGCCGAAGAATTAACTGAAACTTTTTTTTATTGCTTGGGGAAAGAAATTGGAATTTTATCTGTGAACACTTGAAGTAGGAAGCATTTACCATGTTCTCAAAGAGAAAAAAAAAGAATGTTAATGCCAAGTGCATATTTCTCGTTTTATTCTTTACTTTTCATTCATCAAATTCCAATTTTATTCGTCTTCATCGATTACGAACAGACATTTTGTTTTTACAAATGATGGCTGATTGCATTTTTTATTTAATTTCACAAAGCAAGTATGTAAGACAATTTTAAACATTATATATATATATATATATATATATATATATATGTGTGTGTGTGTGTGTGTGTGCGTGTATGTGTGCACATTTCCATGATTGTATACAGTTTCCTGTTTTCAACATGTGTGTGTCTGTAACAGAAATTGTATACACACATAGATGTGTATGTGTTCATTTTCCTCTATTCTACAGGCATGTTGGGCACCTCAGTATGGTGTAATGGTTAGCAAGCTTGTCTTGCTAGAACCTTTTACAACTGAGTGGTGAGCTCAATCCTCACTGGGTACTCCAAACTCTTGGCCTTGTACCACATCTAAATGGTGCTTATCTATCTATCCATCTTGGGCACCTCGGCATGGTGTAGTGGTTCACAAGCTTGTCTTGCTAGAACCTATTATAACTGAGTAGTGAGTTTGATCCTCACTGGGTACCCTATCCTCTCTTCATTGTGCTACATCAAAATGGTGCTTAGAAAATCAACTATTTTACAAGTATTCACACATGGGTTTAACATAGAAACTGTGTATGCAGACATCTGAATATATATATATATATATATGTATATATATGCATATAACATAGTGATGATCATCCACGTATACTGTCTTAATATGTATAGGAAAGAATATTAATAAAAAGTTTTGAATTTAAAAATGTACTTTTTTTAACAGTATTTGTTGATTTTTATTATATTTTATATTTCAGACCGCCCTCGGTCCTTCATCAGAAACAACTGATTTTTAAATTTGAATTAGAAATGTATTTCACGATAGCGTTCGAATATTTTTTTGTTTACATCACGTGGTGTGTTTGTTCACAACATGCGGCATGTCCGTAGAGAAAGTCTGTTTGTTTTAGATAAAAATTTCTTGGAATATCTGAAAAAAATTTTTTAGCTATTGAAATATTTGTAAAGATTCAACACACCTAAGTCCCTATTTAACCCTAGCTTGTGTGTATTTAATTTTAAAATCCAGTATGTTTCTTTCTTTCTGCGTGTGTATGTAGAACTAAAATTGGAGTCATCGTGAAATACGTTTCTAATTCAAATTTAAAAATCAGTTGTTTCTGATGAAGGACCGAGGGCGGTCTGAAATATAAAATATAATAAAAATAAACAAATACTGTTAAAAAAAGTACATTTTTAAATTCAAAACTTTTTATTAATATTCTTTCCTATATATGCATATATATATATATATATGTATATATATATATATACACAGATAGAAATGAAAAAACAATGATGAAAACAGGTGCACCTAAATGTAAATATATATATATATATATATTTACAAAATTTTAATGAAATGGATTAACTCTGAAATATTTTTAATTTATTTATTTAAATTAAGAATTTAAATAAATAAATAAATAAATTTAATATAAATAAATAAATTTATTTAAATTAAGAATTTAAATAAATAAATAAATAAATTTAATATAAATAAATAAATTTATTTAAATTAAGAATTTAAATAAATAAATAAATAAATATAATATAAATAAATAAATTTATTTAAATTAAGAATTTAAATAAATAAATAAATAAATTTAATATAAATAAATAAATTTATTTAAATTAAGAATTTAAATAAATAAATAAATAAATTTAATATAAATAAATAAATTTATTTAAATTAAGAATTTAAATAAATAAATAAATAAATTTAATATAAATAAATAAATTTATTTATATTAAGAATAATCTTAATGGCTACTCATAATTGAGGAGATAGTCTGTTTTTTTTTATAGCTAAACTATACATTTATTTACATCTTCTGGTCTGAATAATCAAGAAATTTTGTTGGCACATTTTTCTAAAAAGATTTCTCGATTATTCAGGCTAGTAGATGTAAATAAATATACTGTTAAACTATAAAAAATAGAGCATCTACTCAGACATGAGTATCTATTAACAATAATGTTTAAAAAAAAAAAAATATATATATATATATATATATATATATATATATATATATATATAAACTATAAAAAATAGAGCATCTACTCAGACATGAGTATCTATTAAAAATAATGTTTAAAATATATATATATATATATATATATATAAACTATAAAAAATAGAGCATCTACTCAGACATGAGTATTTATTAAAAATAATGTTTATATATATATATATATATATATATATATATATTTCCAGGTGAAGAGGACTCAAGGTTTTACTATTTTGAGTGCCCTGGAATTTATTTTATTATGAACAGTGATCAATATAATAAATATTATAGAGCTTGATATAATTATATAGTTATGAATTAATTTTACATTGCAACAGAAATTTCTGTGTTTCAAGATAGACTCTCATCATCAGGCAATGTTTGATGTTGGTTCAATGATGAGAATCTATCTCAAAACATAGAAATTTCTGTGTTGCAATGTCCAAGTAATTCATAAATATAAATTTTATATCTATCTATCTATCTATCTATCTATCTATCTATATATATATATATATATATATATATATATATATATAAAATGTAATTAAAATTATTTATTTGCAGAGCCAATATATATATATTACATGTAAAAAAATTCAAATTTTCTAAGATCATATGGTCATTTCAATGAGTGAAATTCACATCATCAGCAATCTTAATGATTAAGATTACTGATAATGTGAGTCTCACTTGTTGAAATGACCATATGATCTTGGAAAATTTGAATTTTTATATATATATATATATATATATATATATATATATATATATTTCATTATATATATATATATATATATTTGAAATTCATTATGAAATGGATTAACTTCAAGATTTTTAATTTATTTGTTTCATGTCAAACAGAAAAATATTTTTGTGTCACACATGACATCTTTTAGGTTTTCATCAGACTAATGTCATGTTTATGTTGATGTAACTATGAGCACAAAGGGAAGGTATCTTTGAAATTTAATTTTTTTGTTGATTTAATATATATTTGGGTTTATTGCCTATCCAAATTCCATTTGGTTTCTTTTTTATATTGTTATCAATTTTGTTATGAAATATCAGATATTGTGATAGATAACCTGTCAAGAAAGGTGTAATGTAAGAATAGGGAGACAGATTTACAATCGGTGATCTAGGAATTTGTATTCAGCTCACTGTTTCAACTTTTTGTGCCAATATGTGTTAGACTAGCTGCACATCCTATATATTAATATATGTTTGCTTCATACTTGTATACATCATTTCACTGCAATTTTAAACAATAATATATTTTGTTTTATCATTTACACACATACTAACATTACTGATTTATAAACACATACTTTCATACATTAAGCTACCCATGATTCTCCTCATATACATAATTTAAAAAATTGTTTATTGTTTAAATACACTTGACACATCCATTTATGCATACATACATTTAAACAGACATTTTTACAGACTTACATTTAAAATAAATATCTATTGTTTGTATTACATGTGACACAGATACATATAAACAGGCATGGGTTCTTTATATTTAAAACTTATCATCTATTGCTTTATTACACATGACACATATTTGACCAATGAAATCAAATCTCAATTAACATCATGTCCATTTGTTTTTAAAGATTGTGTCTTATTAACAAATCTCTAAAAAAGCTTAATAAGGTGGAGCATGTTAGATTAAAGATATTTTTCCTACCCGTTCTTTACTTATTCTATTCATATATATATATATATATATATATATATATATATATATATATATATTTATTAATAATAAATATACATTTTTCACACACAATGTAATTATCAAGTACTGACAGAAAAATCAGCACCTGTCATGTTTGAAGAAAAAAAAAACCTATTCCCATCACTATAAACACATATGTATAAAAATCTGCATATTCAGTAAAGAGAAAATCCCAATTCCCAAATCCTTAATAGAAAAGCTGAAAGTGTTTGGAGATATGTAGAACATTTGGATTGTTATTATACTCTTTATGTCCAGAAAAGAAAACACTCATACTAACACAAGTAAAACTGAATAAAAAGGTTAATCGCAGAACCTTATCAGTTGTCTTTAATGAAACTTGCATGTGTGTATATATATATATATATATATATATATATATATATATATATATATAACGTAGCACACTTGGTATGCTATCCAGGTAAATTCCGATAGTGACAAACTCAAAAGAACTCAATGTTAAATTCATTTATTTAATTTAACAGAGTAATATAATTTAAAAAAATTTTTCATTAATTACAAAGGGTAATACATATTTCACCACATAATGCTGTTATTATAGTGGCTCATCTGACAAGTTGCTATAATAACAGCATTATGCGGTGAAATATGTATTACCTATTGTAATAAATCAAAAAACTTTTCTAAATTATATATATATATATATCAATATAATCACACATAAAGCCCACAAACATAAATACGCACAAGAGCACCAACTCTTAATTATGACCCAAAAATCCTTTAAGTGGTCTCATATACTAACACAGTATTTACAATCACTGATCTAGGAATTTAAAAAGTTGAATTCCTTGCATCCACTTATGCACAAATACCTTTGGGAAAGGTATCAATCCATCTGTTCCTTCCAGTTATAGGTTAAATAATTTCTAAATTATAGAGTTAATTTAAAGGTAGATAATTCATGGTTACCAGAAGTGGTATTGCACATGGAATGAGAATGATATACCCCAGTGACCATAATAAAGGGTTTGGTTCAAAATTCCTAGCACCTAAAGAAAGTCAAAGTGTAAAATGGTTGAAATGTCTGAATAATGCAAATAGTGCAAATACTATTTCATATCAGAAATATAGACAAATAATGAGCATCCATAGAAGTAATATCAACCATCTTGAGATTCTTCCCAGAACTGGTTCAATTATGAGTCCTATAAGCAATTAGGGTCGTAGGGGGCACAATACATACTGCTACCTTAGCAGCTGTGAAATGTCTTGTGCAATTTGCAAGAATCAAGACATTGTACTTAAATTTTTGAAGAGCAAAGTTGGCTTGGAAGCAAGAAGCCAGAAGAAAATTTCACAGGCAATAAATGCAATAGAAGGAACTTCTAGCAAAGAACTTACAGTTGCATCTAGCCATTTCAACTGTTAAATGATGAGATCTTGCTTCCAATCTAGTACAGAACTTAAATTCATAAAGTCTATGTACCATAGAGAAAAGTTCATCCAAACAATTACCATAAAATTATTTATAGAAAAGCCAGAGGGAAGTTACGTTATGGTTGTGGAAATGGTACTGAGCTGAGATGCCTGGTCAGAACCAGTAATATTACATATTCTTCTTTTGATTTTATTAAGAATATCTAAATAAATGCTAAACCATATGTGGCAGCAACATTCAAAGCAAGAATGAATGGTAGACTTATAAATATGTAAGATAGATTCTGGAAAGGAAAATTGTCTTGCCCAACACAGTGAACCAACTTTCCTAGACATAAAGTGGGATTTAAATAGCCTGTTCTGCTTTTAACATTAGCATGCCCATCAGTTATTAATTTTTGTTTTTTTTGTTTTTTTATATAATCATTTCACCTGAGTGAGGAAAAACCTATCACTGGATCACAGGGGGTTACAGTGAGAGAAAAAACAAAGTACAATGGATGACTAAGAAAGGATAAGATGGAAATCAAGTAGATAAAAAATGGCAAATGATGTTGCATTTAAACTTTTAGAGATTGTATGTGCAGTGGATATCAGCTCGGAACGAGAAATCAGGAAGCCAAGTTCGAATTCCAGTCGTATTCCTTGCATTCACTTATGCGGAAATACCCTTGGGAAAGGTATTAATCCATCTCTTCCCTCCTGTTATGGGTTAAATAATAGGACAGATTGGGTTCTGTAGCCTTGGTCGGCAACCAGTCTACCGCAGAAAGCAATGACAACCTACTGCGTGATAATCTTCTGCCCAGTCGGTCATGTCTCTTTCAAGATATGATCGCCCAAGCATGTATCATGTATGGCACTTAACTGACTGACCTATCAGGGGAAGGAGAAACAAGGGAAAGCAATGGACTTGAGCAGATGGATGGTGAGTGGGATAACAGGAAATGGGATGTTAAAAGCTACAAAGGATAGGGAAATGTGGAAGGCCATGATCACCTATGTCATGAAGGAACATAGTACATAGAAGAAGAAGAAGAGTTTCAGTTTGAGTTTGAGTTTTATTTAACGGCATATCAACACCTCTGTGGGTTATTTAATGCCAAAAAGGTGCGGTTTTAAGGTATCTTTTTTAGTGTTCAATTATAGTGAAAAGGTTGATTTAGTCAGATTTTAGTGAATAGTTTTTGTTTTTATTCTTTTTTTATTTTAGAAAAATGAAAATGTCTTCTTGTTTTGTATTGCTGAGAATATTTTTTCTCTTTCAAAAATGTATTATGGTAATTTTTCTTCAAAAATGTATATTTTTCTACAAAAGTTGATTTTTATGTATATGTTTATATAAAAGTGTATTTTTATACTTTCATATTGTTTTGACCCCAGTTTGAGGATTAACTATTTGCCCATAGCGTGGACCCTAACAGGTGCTACCACTACAGGTCAGAGTGGACCTGGGAACAACAGCAATTAAGAGTTGGTTCCATGCTCCTCATAACCACCCAATCAGAGGCCTTGCTGCAGGAAGCAGTTTACCATCATGCCCAGGACCAAAGAAGAAGAAGAAGAAGAAGAAGAAGCTATCAGGGATGCAAGCCAATGGAAGGGAGTTCCACAAATGGGAAGTATGAGAAAACAAACTATTAGAGTAGAAGAAGCAGTTACGTTTAACTATTTCAAGCTTGATGCCAGTCTAGTAGCTCTACCAGGGAAGAAAGTTTTTCAGTGCAGTTGCCATGAAAATGCTTGCAGAAATAAAGAAGGAAGCCAAATCATTCTGGTGAGAAAGTGACAAAAGGCGAGATACCAACATTTTACGTTCTTGTCCAAATAAAAAAAAACAAAAAGGAAAATTTTTTCATTTTCATGTCTTTACTTTTTATACTCTTTGTTTCTCTTTAATATCTATTTATCTGTCTGTCTGACTATCTTCACAAATGAATCTGTCTGTCTACGTCTTTCCAACCATTTCCAACATCCATAGCTCTACCCTGATTCCTATATAATCTCTGAACTTATTGATGATAGCTCTTGATTGTTTTCCCCATAATTTGGATTTACATCTTCTTGCTTACTTCTCCAGCAATGGCCACCAAACTTCACTCACCTCTCAAAGATTGTGCTCACAATCTTTGGTATCTTGCAATATAACCATTAAAAGTTCGGTTGAATGTTATTTTGAATAATAACTGAAACTCAGAAAAGCCATCAAAGAAAAATAAAATCTCTCAAAGTTACCATCTAAGTGACATAAGCAATTCAAATTGTTATTGGCTAATAATAATAATAATAATCATGTTGTACATCACAATTTATTCTCATGTCTTGACATAATGTCAAAGGTTCTACATTTACAGCTTCAATTCCAAACATTTATCTCTTGATCAAAGACTATTGTCACACTACTCTACTTCAGGTAAAAGTATTTACATTTAAAACTTGTTTTAATAGTTGGAATAAAAAGTGGGGTGCTGAGACCTTTAAATAATAGTTTTTTAAATTTTATAACCCTACTCCAAAGTTCTAACTGAATTAAAAGGTGCTTATCTACACTTCTGTGGCATAGCACTTGCTTGTACTGGACCCTCTTACTACACAGATATAGTTTGAATAGGATGGTTAGAATAAAAGGGTGTGTTAAAACCTTTAATGAATAATTTTTATAATTTTATGACCTTCCCCAAAAGTTCTAATTGAATAAAAAGGAGGAAAGGGCATAGCACTCATTCCTACTGGACTCTCTCATTTCACAGATGTAGTTGAGGTAAAGCCAGGAGCTCAATTAAGTTTATTAAATTGATCTTGTAGTAAACATAACCAAACTGCCCACAATTTAAGATTATTGCAAGGTTGGAAAGATAAAACTGTCTTGTTTGTATAAATAAATGAAAATTTATTTATCAAACAGCATAACATCAACTTGTATGTATGAAATGTTTCAAGAGAAAGTATAGTAAGGAGTTTAAAGATTTAAGAGTTCATTTGTTTTAGCGAAATGTAATTTGTGCATAAAAACATAAGTCCATGTTTTTGCTGTGTATATCAACAAAGTGGTAGCAATATTTTGTTCCTCTCTTTCTTTTGTGTTGACAGTGAGTAGGTGAAGGAAGAAGGAGAGATAAAGAAAACAGAACATGAGAACATGAGGGAGTATGAATGTGTGCTACTGGGAGATCAGGAGTTTGAAATATTTCTTTACATTGTGGGTGTGTTAAGTGTTCTCGCTTCTATCTCTGGCTGAAGTATATAGCCAACTCAGTCACCAGTCAGCTCTGAATGTAAACTCATTTTTGGGTAGGAAGAAATATGACATAGGTCATTGAAAGTTCAATTTGTTGTTTTCTGTAAATAGCTCTCTTTTCATTGGTTAATTAATATTTTTAAAATATCACTGATTTGCGAAATTTGCCTTGGTCTTTTTCTCAGCCTGGAGACAACCTTTTTTCCTATTGGTAAAAAAAGTATATTTTCACACTGGCTTGTGAATTTGAAAACAGTGAAAAAAAAAGAGTTTTTTTTATTTGGTACTTACCACAGATATACTATAGCAAAACTCAGAATTGGGTTAATAAAAAAGACAAGTTTTTTGTTGCTCTTTCAATATCTCTCTATCTATCTAATTATTCCCAAATGAACATGTCTGTCTACTTTTTTCCAACCATTTCTGGCATCCATAGCTCTGTCAAGATTTTCCTTTCTAATTTAAGTGTCATCTATGAGTTTATCAATGAAAATTCTTGCTGGTATGCCTCATGATTTTTTCCCATGATTTGGATCTTGTTATCTTCTCCACATATCCCCATAAACTGTCTTTTACTCTGTATTCTTGTATCTCTTTCAATATTAATTAACGTCTAATCTTTTCTTCATGTTATTGTTGCTTCTTATGACAACCTTATTGATTAAATCCTTTCCAACCAAATAACATGAAGTCAGAGAGATGGCAATATGACTAGACTGGATCAGAGTCACACCACTGAAGTTATTTGAATTCAGAGTTAAAGCATTTTTATTATTAAGAGCTTGTCTTTCCACCTTATTGTTGCTTCTTATCACAACCTTATTGATTAAATCCTTTCCTACCATTAAAATAACATCAAGTCAGAGATGACAATATGACTTGATTTGGAAAGAGTCATACCACTGCAGTTATTTAAGTTCAGAGCTATATTTTTGTCCTTATTAAATAATGACTAGTCTTTTCTTCATCTTATTGTTAATTCTTATAACTTTCAAGATCAAACAATTTTAGTAATTCAAGTGATGTTCAGTTAGGTACTGACTGGAATATGACATTAATCAGCTATTAATTCAAGGTTGTTAATTAGTCATGAATTATTTTTATGGGTAATTAGTGAGAAGATGTTTAATTATTAATTTTGGGTTAGGTCTTTTTTGTCTTATTGTTGCTTCATTACTTCCAAATTTGAAAAGTCTTTTTTCAATTAAAGTCACCTGTATGGAGTCAAAATTTAAGAAAGTGTTTTAAATGAGATTTGGACATTCAGACAGTGTTTCTACTATTGGGAAAAAGAAGAAAATGAAAGAAACATTAATCCAAATAAATAATGAAAATACTTAACAACAGAATAGAAAATAATTTAAGCCCATTTTGTCAAAATCTTGCTGGAGGAAAAGGAGAAGGAGGATTATTATTAATTTTTTCTTTTTTTACCCTTGTCACCTTCACTCCAAGATGTCTTCCTACTTCTTTCTGGGTGGCTTATCTATCTATCTATCTATCTATCTATCTATCTATCTATCTATCTCAGTCAGTTAAGTGCCATACATAATACGTGCTTGGGTGATCATGTCTTGAAAGAGGCATAACTGAGTGGGCACAAGATTTTCCTGCAGTAGGCTGCCATTTTTTTTTGTGGTAGACTGGTTGCCAACTAAGGATACAAACCCAATCTGTTCTACTGTTTAATCCATAGATGGAGAGAGAAGAGATGGATTAATAATACCTTTCCCAAGGGTATTTGCGCATAAGTAAATGTAACAAATTCAACTGGAAATTGAACTTGGCCCTCCAATTTCTTGTTCTGAGTCAATATTCATTGCACCACAATGCACATATATTCATATATAAGAATAAATGCATATCTAAACTTATTTATAAATGGAACTCTGTCTGTGTGTGCGTGTGTGTGTCTGTGTGTGTGTGTGTCTGTGTGTGTGTGTCTGTTACTTATAGATCCCGGAATGGCTGAACCGATTTTCTTGAAAATTTACACAGTTGTATTATAAGCGTTTACGAGTGTTCTTAGCTAGGTTTTGTGTCAAGGTACCCCTGATAAATATTGAAAATCGATAATCAAAAAAATCAGGTTATAGAAGGTGTGGTCCGATTTTAATCAAATTTGATACGCTCATAGACAAAGACATAAGAAACGATATTCAGAAGTTTCAAGGTTACAGTTCTTACAATAGTGCAGAAAATCGATAATATATATATATAAAAGGCAAGATGTTTGTGTGTGTGTCTGTTTATCTGCCTGTATGTCTGTATTTTTTCAGCCCTTTTATTTTAGTTTTTGCTTCAGGTTTGGCTCTAAGTAGGTATAATTATAGTTCTTAGTCTCAGCCATGATACCATTTACTCAGAGGACTTATTTAGCCTTCAAAATTCAGTTTACAACAAAAAAACTTATTTGATATCGATGCCAGGAAATCAAAATTTGACTTACATCCATTCATTTTTCTTTCAGTCTATGGTTTTGCTTTAACTGGAAACAACTATTGCTTTTTAGTCTTTCATGCCAATGTCCAAAGTGTCTGAGCTCCAGGACCATGGATTAATTTTCAAGCTTTCATTACACCCGAACAATGCCGGGCTATACTGCTAGTGCATATATATAAAAAATCAATCTGACAAATATATATATTAAAAATATAAAAATTGTCTATCTATAAGTTTTGCACCTCTATATACACTATGCCATACTTATATATACAAACAACCACACAAGCATACATGTGTGCATATATATCATATGTAAGTAAAAGAATGTTGAAAATATAAGAAACAATCTTGTGCGATTGAGTTAATTCAAAACAATTTCCTGATTCTTCCCTACTTTTCTGCCTAATTCACATCAAATTTTCTCAAGTACTGTCTGATTTTCCTCCCAAATTGGTCCTTTTCACTGGGCTGTTTTACAGAGAAATCAAAACCACTGTCCAAGGTAAAATGGTAAATTTTTGATTTGTTCCCCGAAGGCCTTTACCCCGTCAAATCTTTCCTAAACTTCCTTAATTACCTGCAAATTTATATGCTGAAATCAAATCGATGATTGTTTATTGAAGAAACCTACCTTTTTTCATGCTATCGACCAGAAAAAAAATTGGACTATATCTCACCCCTTACCACGTTCTCATATCTGATTCACCGCTGAATGACTTGAGGTGTAGGATACTTATTTCGGCCTGTTTACTTCCTTTGAGCAAATACTCCGCAATTTGTTTGGGTTCGGAACTCAATTTCTGCGTAGTAATTGCAAAAAGGAAGTAAATTGGTCGAAAAATAGACAAACTATGCATGAAGTCATTCTGCAGTGAATAACATTTTTTGGAGTGTGGTTACAGGGTGAGATAAACAGCAAAAAGAAGTTCGATATTTTTCTGGTTGTAAACTTGAAAAAAGTTACGTTTCGTCAATAAACAATTATCGATTTGAGTTCAGCATTTACATTTGCATGGAAATAAGGATGTTTTGGAAAGATTTGAAGGGGTAAAGGCCTTCGAGGAACAAAACAAAAATTTACCTGTAAAATGATTATGGCTAATTCTAATATATGTGCACGTACATGTTATGCGTCAAATTTTAGATAGAGTATAAATTGTAAACAGGATGTGTGTTGTGGTGCAGTGGATGTCAACTCAGAATGAGAAATCAGAGAACCAAGTTCAAATTTCAGCGGAATTCATTGCATTCACTTACGGGTAAATACCTTTGGAAAGGTATTAATCTGTCTCTTCTTCTTCCATCTATGTGTTAAGTAGCAAGATAGACTGGGTTCTATAGCCTTGTTTGACAACCAGTTAATCAAAGAAAGTAATGGCAACCTACTGTGGGAAAATCTTCTACCCATTCAATCATGTCTCTTTTGAAATGATCTCCCGAATGTGTATCACGTATGGCTGACTGAACCAATTCAAAAAGATTCAAACACTAGCACAAGAGATCTACATCTTTTAACAGAACTTTTAACAATCGAAAAATCTTTTAGAGGGTACATTTTCTTTTAAAAGGAACTTCAAAATATGTATTCTTTTAAAACAGATAAGCTTAACATACTTATTTGAAAGTCGAAGTTGAGAGGGTTTTGCCTGATTTGATTATTATTATCATGAAATTTTTACTTTTCATTTTTTTTGTGGGGGGTTCTTTTTTCTTCGTTTCTGTATTTACTTCTTACTGCTTCCTTAAGAAACAGCCTAGTTTATCCACTGGAGACAACCAAAATTATTTGTTTATCTTGTGGGGGCAAAATACGCGGATTAAAAGGAAAAATTAATGTCGAGTATCTTGTCCACAAAATACAACATAAACTTCAAGAAAAAACAACACAAAAATAAATGTTTTCTAGAAAAATAAAATGAAGAATCATATATTTCATACATGCACAATAGATAAACAATTACTATTTTTAGTCTCTTATTTGTTATGATAGTAAATTACCTTCAAAGTTCAAAGAGTTCGTTTGTTTAAGTGAAATGTGAGTGATTTAGAAAATCTCAGAGAAATGAATGATCAGAGAAAAAATGCTTACTTATTGTGCTAATTTTGAGGAGTCAGCTGAAGTGCCTTGTTTTTGTTGCTGTTTCTTTAGTGCCTGACTGGGGTTTCTGATTGACTGACGGCTAGCCTGGCTGGCAACCAAAAACGTGAATAAATAATTTAATCACGTGATCTGACTGAGATTTCTGATTGACTGACTGCTAGCCTGGCTGGCAACCAAAAACGTAAATAAATAATTTAATCACGTGATCTGACTGAGATTTCTGATTGACTGACTGCTGGCCTGGCCTGGCTGGCAACCAAAAACGTGAATAAATAATTTAATCACGTGATCTGACTGAGATTTCTGATTGACTGACTGCTGGCCTGGCCTAGTACCAAAAAAGTGAATAAATAATTTAATCACGTGATCTGACTGAGATTTCTGATTGACTGACTGCTGGCCAGCCTGGTACCAAAAAAGTGAATAAATAATTTAATCACGTGATCTGACTGAGATTTCTGATTGACTGACTGCTGGCTTGGCCTGGCCTGGCCTGGCTGGCAACCAAAAACGTGAATAAATAATTTAATCACGTAATCAACTGCAAACGCAAACTTTTTTTTTTTTTTTTTTTCGCCAAGAACCATAAACTCGGGTCTTTGAAAGTTCAAATGACTTTTTGTCCAAACGGCTACCACAATCACTTAATTTATTTTGGACCTTATTTTTTTGTATTTTGTACCAATATTTGTTTTTAGAAATTCTGATCCAATTTTGTGCATGTGTTTTCTACTTTTTATTAGTTGTAAAAATTTAGGATTTTTTATCCTATAATATGAATGCTACCTTATGAAATCCTTTGTAAAAAATTTTATTTTTATTATTTGTTTAAATGTATAATCGTCTAGTTTGTTTTTTTAAAGACACGTCCTTTTATAGGATATAAATTCGATATCATCCAACAATTAACTAAAGCGAAAAAGTAAAATCGTACACCGCAAAATCCGATCAAAACGACTAAAAACATTTTGGAAAAACCCAGTCTAAGGCAAATTTCACAAGTCAGTGTGAAAATGAAAATTCTGGATTCTGATTGGATAGGAAATAACAAATTGATCTATGACCCTGGTCAATTTTTCTTAACACCTAGAAAATGGGTATTCAGTTTCGATCCAGTCACTTGACTAAATTTAACTATTTAACTATGTCCCTTGACCGGTCAGATTCAGTCCGATATGGGAACGGTAATCTGAAGGACCTCGTCGCAATGTAACAAAAAAATTTCAAGACACGTCGACATACATTCATTCTTCTTCCTTCCAATTTTCCACCTTTGTCTTCACTCACATGCCGTCAAAGAAAACAACAGCAACAATAAGACATCTTCAACTGACACCTAAAAACTAACACCCGATAAGTACAATCTCCTTTATTGCTTGACTTTCCTTTTTCACTCTGTTACCAACCTTCTAAAAAAGGAAAGGAACACAGACTTTATTAGTAGCCTGATTAATCTTTTTACATACACGCATTCTGATCCTTTCAGCTATAAGGAAGATTTAACTACGTACATTTTTTTCTTCGAAGATTTAATGCATACAGATTAATTAACTACATGAATTTTCTGTTTGAACATTTTTTTTAATAAATTTGTTATTCAGTTCTATTAATAAAATTCTACTTATTTTACAAACAAAACAGTTTTATTTTTCCAACCATTTATTCAGCTTTCTGTTATTTGAAATTGTGAGGACTTTGGTTGTGTTTGGCACAAGGCCAATTTGACAAGCATAGCCGAGGATCTACACTTTTGAAAGAAGTGTATTTTTATCTAGGCAATATGGTTTGTGTAAAATTTGTTACAAATGTACATCTTTTTTGACTCTGTGGTTAAAACCCGTCAAACTTTGTGAAGGATTTTGTTATGTGTTGAGTGTAACAAAAGAAAAAAACTTTTTTTGATTAACCAAAACTCAGATATAAATCACAAACAAATATTTAATTTGCCAAAATATTAAATTAAAATATTTACAAATATACAGTTTTTGCATTCAAAAGGAAAAACAGAATTTACTACTGGCAGGTGAAGTGTTACAAAGGAGAAGGAAGGTGTCAAATATCTTTACCCAGTTAAGACAGTGAAGAAGTTTAAGTGCTATACTTTTTGGAAATTTTCAAATGTGTATATAAAGAATAATCATTAGTTTGGTCAATGAAAGAGTCAAAAATATATACTTACCCATATAGTTCTATGAGGTTCTCTTTCAGGTTTTAGTTGGTCAGCAACTTTTCTTAAAGATTCTTTTGGCTGGATATAAATCTCTGAATCAAAGCTGGAGTTGATATTGTCAGCAAATCCTTTTAACAACTGACTACTCTCTTCCCAAAACCTATTTTTATAGGAGCTAGCACATAAGTTGCATATTCTAAAATCCTTTAGAATTCTCTAGATTTTACTTGAATTTTCTCGGACATTCTAGCATCTTTCAAACGTTCTATTTCTAATTTCCTTATTTTTATGACTACTTCATGAATTAAAACTTTTTTGTAATAACAAGTAGGACTCAAATGAATCCCTTATTACAACTTTTGAGACATTACTAATATTATTTTTATATATAAATGCATCCTCGTAACCTATTTCCAGTTCATGGAAATTTTGTTTCGTATATATTAATCAGAGAGAAACATGATCTCAGTGAGGAAAATATTAAGAGCGACAACGGACAGGGGCAAGTGGAAGTCCATGATCACCTACGTCCTGAAGGTACACAGCACACGAAGAAGAAGAAGAAGAAGAAGAAGAAGAAGAAGAAGAAGAAGAAGAAGAAGAAGAAGAAGAAGAAGAAGAAGATATAGGGAGTTTGATCACGTTTATTAAATTGACATTGTGCCAAATGTAACTGAACTTCCCACAAGTTTGATTATCATCAGAAGGTTGGCATGAATAAAAGTGTTTCGTTTTTATGTTTAAGTGAAAATTTATTTACAGAACAGAATAACGTCAGTTTGTAGGAAGTGAGATTATGATCTGTAGAAATGTTCTAAGTGAAACAGTAGTTAAGACTTAAATGGATGCAGAGTTCGTTGTAGTAGTAAGGTCTTCGTACTTTTCTTTCATTTAGTGGCCAGTGAGTAAGTGAAGAAGAAGAAAAAGCAATAAACGAAAATTGTATTTATCGACGTTAATTTTTAGGATTCAGTTGAAGTATCTTATTGTTGTCCTCTTCATTTTCTGACAGCGTAAGGCAAAGGCGAAGAAGAGATAAAGGAAAATAATACGCAAGAAAGAAGGGGAGAACGAATGTATGTTGGAACCACATGTCCGGTTCAGCGGCTTGAAATTTCATTTTTACATTGTGGCGATGTCGGCTTTCATCTCTCACTGATTCACTTTCTTTATTTATATCAAAGAACCTTTTCACACTGGCTGGCAGGCAAATTCCATCAGTTTTGTAAATTCGTTCCTTTTCATTGTCTAGAAAATAATTCACGCTAGATCGCGAAATTTGGCTTCGTCTTTTTCCTTCAGTACGAAGTTAATCCTTTTTTTTTTGGTCAAAATTAGATTTCACACTGGATCATGAATTTGCAAACAGTGAAGAGAAGAGAGCTACTTTTAATTTCGTATTCACCACAAAGAATTTAAAAAAATTTTGTTTTTGCCCGAGCTGTAATTTCTTACGCATTTTTCGCTAGTGATCCTATAGTGAACAAAACAAGTTCTAGATTTAAAAATTCAAATGTTAAACACTGACTCGTTGATTTTGTTAGAAATAAACGAATTTACTCAAATTACAAACTTTGCTTAGCATACACAAACCTCGCGAAATTTCATACCTCGATGAAAAATATCTTTCGCCTAACTGAAAACTAGGAAACATCTAAAAACAAAATAGAAAGGCCAGAATCACATCTGGGAGTGAATTTCCAAATGACCTGTTCGGAGACCCCACAAACGAAATAAAAGACGGAGCAAGCTCGACCGTCACCAGAGAGAAATGAAACAAGCGTAATTAACACGTCCCTTCACAAACGTCAAGCGATCGCTATTATTGTCTTTATGTTTCTCTCTCACCTCTTACCTTTCATCTCCTTCCTTTTCACTATTCACCCGATCGATAACTTCAAAGACAATCCTATCTAACAATAAACGCTTATACATACATCCGTTCCTGCTTACGTACACATAAACTCACTCTTGCAAGGACTAGTACGAACTCTTGATACACTTAACTTCTTAATACTGTTTCTCATTGAATATTAACTTCTATCAGTTCATGTTATTCTTTTCTATTAATAGATTTCTATTTAAACATACAAAAGGTATACTTTTATTTTTCCACAAATCCACTTTAGGGATTCTGCTTCTGTAACCCCTCGGTACGGTCTCGCATCCGCGCAGACCTTAACTCGACTCGGCCCTGTTTAGGGATTCCGACGCCGTAACGTAATCTCTTGGTAGGGTCTCGCATCCGCGCAGACCTTAACTTGACTCGGCCCTGTTTAGGAACTCCGCCTCTCATCAAGTACCTTCCACTGGCATGAGCTCGCTTCCACGCTTGCCGGATGCAACCTAGACCCGACGGCGGACACGTCCCAAAACAGCCAGGCGGCTCTTCCAGCATCCCCCAGCCGACCAGCTACCGCTGCGAACGCCCCATTTCGACTCGGCACTGGACGAGGCCCATCGCTCGCCGCACCAACTCCATAGAGGCTACTACCCTCCAGACCTGGAGCCTACCTGAACAACAACTTGTACCAACTTACATAAATAAAAACCAAGGTTGTTATTGTTATTGCCTCTGCCATTTTCTCTTCATTGTCTTGGCTGTTCACACTTACCAAAATTCAAGTTTGCAGGGTCGACTTCATCCAACGACCCCGCAACACCACCTTCTGATAATTTTCTGATAATTCTGGATAAAACCTGTAAGTTGTAGAAAGTTTGGTTATGATTCACACAAGGCTGATTCAATAAACATGAATCATATACTTACTGCTTCACTGGTGAACCCCGACGTTTAAAACGAACACGCAGTGGAAATCTGATCACCCTATCACACTGATGACCCAGTGAAGAATCCCTACTACATCAACACCTTATTATGCACACAAAGGACATTTTTGTGTAAATTTTGTTTGTACATTTTTCGTAATTGTAAACTGTAAATAAATGTGTTTCCCCTTTTAAAATTTTACACAGAGTTTCTCTTGTGTCTTATAATATTTTGCACATATTTAACATGCCTTGCTATTTCAACTAAATTTGAATTTGGTAGAATTTTGAATTTGGTAGAATTTTTTTTAACAATCATATTGCCCCAAGCAAGGCATTTTACTGCCATTGTTGAGCAGGGCTTACATAGAAGGAAAGTTATGAGAAAGAGTGACAGTTTATAGCGGGTGTCAGGAAGTGGGTAAGAGAAGAATGAGAATACTGATGAGAGTGGAGTAGACGAAGAAAGAAGTATGAGAGAGAGGATGCAGGTTAGTGACATAGGAGATGACTATTGACTTTACATTTAACGATAGATAGATAGATAGATAGATAGATAGATAGATAGATAGATAGATAGATAGATAGATAGATAGATAGATAATTTTTTATAATCATATCGCCCCAAGCAAGGCATTTTACTGCCATTGTTGAGCAGGGCTTACATAGAAGGAAAGTTATAAGAAAGAGTGACAGTTTATAGCGGGTGTCAGGAAGTGGGTAATAGAAGAATTAGAATACTGATGAGAATGGAGTGAACGGAGAAAGAAGTATGAGAGTGAGGATGTAAATTAGTGGGATAAGTGATGACTATTGACTTTATATTTAAATTCTTGAAGATAATAGCTGTCAAGAAAGCAAGTAAATGGAAGAGAATTCCATTGATGCGAAGTGCGAGAGAAGAAGCTGCTGGAGTAGAATTTGCGTTTACAATTTCTTTTTTTCACAGTAAAAGGGTGGGACCTATTTGCTAATCTTGTGGCTCGAGCAAATTCATGTATGGAGGGAACCAGTGAGCTAAGTTTATCTGAGCAAAAGCCATGAAAGTATTTGTAGAAGAGACACAGGGAAGCCACATTGCGCCGGTGAGAAAGTGTCTTTATCCGAGCTGCTAAGTCGGGATCGATCACATTACAGATTCTCCGTTGGATTTTGTCAATAGTTAAAAGGTGAATATAAAATATTACAATAAACTTAGTGTTTATATAATTTTTTATATCTTCTTTAGCATGGATCCTTCTTATTTTGAAAACTTTCTTGTAATTTTCTCAGTCCTTGTCTGTTTTATCTTCACTGTTTTAGTAATAATTTATTTAATTTACATTTTGTTATATAAATGTTTATGTTATCTCATTAAGACAAGAGAAATAAACACTTAGTTTATTGTAATAATTCACCTTTTAATTATTTTACATTACTTTCTTTAAAAATAATTTGGCAAGCATGGATAAGTGTAATATCAGTGTTTCTTTTGCTTACAGGAAAAACATTATACAATTATGTCCCTCATGATCGACATACACTTATTTTATCCTGCATCTGGCAATCTATCAAAACATTTCAAATACAGTGGAAAGGTTACAAAGTTCATTTCTGTGTTTAAGAAATAGTTTTATTCTAAGCTTCATGCTATAAATAAGTAATACTTGCGTAAATCATATTAATTTAACATTAAATTTGCTAATTTTCCCAAGATAATGCGTCACAGATTTATATTTTATTTTTGCAAATTTTTTAAACTGAGAATTAACTTTTGTTTACAAATGTGTCGATCGCTCAAAAATAGTCGAAAAATTGAAAGATTAAGAAAAATATTGAAAAAATTCAGATTCTGATCAAAATAATTTCTGTTTGAAATATATCAGATTATTTTGCTTACTGGAAATAGTAAATTTAATAATTTAGATTTCAATTAAAACTAAAATAAAAGTTTCAAGAAAACTTTTTTTTACTTTTAAAAATTCTGTTTAAAAATTAGTTATCGAAAATGAGTGGAGGTACATATTTTAAAATGCAATAATTAGTTTTAATAAAATCTCTAAACATATAAAAGTGAATTTATATATTTTCTTTGTTTATGTGAATTGACACCAAAGATAGTAAACAGTATTTATTCATTATATTTAAACTAATTTATATAATTTATTAAAACGATTGGCGAAACATTGCCAAATGATTCAAATAAAAATTTATAAATAAGTAAATAACAAGGATTTTAATAATTTAATAAATGTTGATACATTTATGATGATAAAATTGTTTTCCTGTTTATTTGTTTATAAATGATAAATTTTAGTGAATACGGAATTAAAAATAACACTATTCTTTTCACTTTTTACGAAAATTCACAATCCTGTGTGAAATCTTAATTTTGAAAAATTAGGAAAAAAGGATTGGCACCATACTAAAAGAAAAAAGATGAAGCCAGATTTCGCGATATGATGTTAAATTAATTTTCTAATCAATGAAAGGAAGCGATTTGCAAAACTGAGCGTAAAGTTAACAAGCCGATGTGAAAAAGTCTTGAGTTATAAAAAGAAAGAAAGAAAGTCAAATCAGTCTGATGGAAGCAGAAATACGACACCGCCAAGATGTGGCAAAAGAAACTTCAAGCCACTGACTCGGACATAAGGTCCCATTACAAATTCGTTCTCCTTCTTCTTCTCGAGCGCTAATTTCCTTTACCTGTTCTTCTTTGATCTCACCATTCTCGCCGTCAACAAAGAAGAAAACGACAACAACAATAATAACAAGATACTTCAACTGACTTCTAAAAGTTAACGTCACAATAAGTACAATTTTCCTTTATTGCTTTACGTTCCTTTTCACTTTCTCGCCGGCCATAAAAAAGAAAGGAACACAGACTTCATTACTATCCTGTTAATTCCGCATAAACACATACTACTAGTTACAACTAGAACTCTGGATTCACTTAACCCCTTAACTACATTTTCTTTTTGAACATTTAACTCCTACCAATTTATGTTATTCTGTTTTCTTAATAAAATTCTACTTTAACATACAAACGAAATACTTTTATTCTTCCAATCTTCAACCTCTGATGATTAAGAATAATCTTTGAGTTGTAGGGAGTTCGGTTATGTTTGACACACGGCCAATTTAATAAACAGTCTTCCCTAAACCTTCTCCCTAATTCAAAATACTGCAGTGCATTGTATTTTGTCATGTTAGAAATTTACGAATTAAGTTAGACAGAAAACATAGGCAAACCTTGTTTTGTGTGATTGCAGGTTTTCAACTCCATATTTGAGAAAGGAGGATAAAACTCAAGAAAAAAACAGTCATGTTGCATCGTATTTACATTATTCGGACTATTTTCTTTATCTTTGTTGCCATTTGTACGACGTTTTGGTCGTTGTACGCTCCGGCCTTTTTCAGGTGCTAGGAATTTCGAACCAAACCTTTTATTACAATCACTGGGGTATATGAACTTCATTTCTTGCCTAGTGCCTCTTCTAGAAGACATGAATTATTTTCCTCTAACACTGTAAGTTACTTGTCCTTATGGACACATGGCCCAGTGGCTATAGACGTTGGTTAGTTCCTGTGACTTGACCCAAAGACCTGTGAGTTCAATACCAGCTACAGCAGTAGTGAACAAGTAAATTACAGGGTTGCATTGTGTTGTCGGGTTCCAGAACACCCCGGATTAAAAAGGGAGATTTTAATGTAGGATATCCGGTCCACAAAAAAACAAAAAAAAAAAAAACAACAAAAAAACACAAATTTCAAGAAAAGACAACGCAATAAGAAAAGTTGTATAAAAATATGAAAATATTGTATTTGACAACATATGTATAGTATAAACAATTCGTACAATTCTTTGTATCCTTTGCTTGATAGAAAAATGTCTTTTGAATTTGAGTGAATGTTGGCTGAATATAAAAGTGTCTGTTTTGAGTTGGTAATTAAACAGAGTAGTAGCATAATGTTTCTTTCCCTTTTATGTGTCAAACGCTAAGTAGGTGTTAAAGGAAAGTGTTTCTAATGAGATTTCGCGAAGAGAGAGAGAGAGAGAGAGTCAAATGGAGATAGTAGTAATTGGTAGAATGCGTGTGTAAAACGATGAATCAGTCTAAACTCAGAAAGTCTCTGTTTCTTCTCCTTTCTGGCTGACGAGAGATGTGAAAAGTTTTACGGCCGTTGAAGGTATCTTGTTGATGTTGTTTTCTTTCTTTTTCTCATTCGTAGCGCTTGAGTCGGCGACGGACTTGTTTGTCGGCACTGGTCTCTTTGATGTCGATGCCTATCTGCCTGTGCGTATCTGACACTGCATCTTTCGGGCTGATTGGCTTGGCTGACTGTCTCTTCTGACTCGCTGACAGATCGACTGCTTGCTTGACTGTCGGATTGACCGAGTACTGTCTCTCACTGACCCACTGACTGACTGTCGAGACTAGTCAGGGGCTATCCTTAAATATTGAAATCTCATCACGTGGTAGGCTCCCAGGTCGTTTTTTCTTTAGCTGTGAAAAAAAAAAAAACAGTTTCTCTGACGTTATTTGAATTTTTTGATTTGTCAACCAATCAGGATCTAGGGTTTTGCAATTTACACTGACTTGTGAAAAAGAAATGCTTTTAGCCGTTTAAATCCTCTTTTGCGGATGTGCAATTTTACTTTGGGTTTTATTCAAATGCTGTAGTCGTTTGAATCCGATTTTGCGAGTGTGCCATTTATTTTGTGTATTTTTAGTTGGTTGATGGGTGATATAGGATTTGTATCCTATAGTGTCAACGTGTAGTAGACCTCTGCATGCTACTGGATTAAAACCAAAAGAACCAATGGCCATACTGTGAGTTAACTACGTCCTCATTGGACAACAAATATTAACACATTTTTACTGTATATTTTTATGTGCTAGTTATAGATTTCTGTGCAAGTTAAACACAATGCAGACTCTACCAAACTCTTACAATAATAATCGTTTCCGATGGGTCAATATATCACAAAGTCGTAACAACACCTACGCACAATTGTTTAAACCCAAAAGACCGCTAAAATCTTGAAACGTGTTCTTGATCCGATCACGTGACTAAGAATTAAATAAATATCATGCACAAGCACATTTTCATCAATTAGTTGCGTGACGAATAACCAAGAGCGAAACTACCCCACGTCACTTATACTTTTGAAGTTTCAAAGTCAAAATTTCTTAACACGAAGCAAACTTCAATTCACTCACTCATCATTCACTGGATTCATACCATGGAAATTCTAGACCACATAGCTTATACTTATCAAGAATCTACTTATCCAGACTCTATAAAACATTTCTTTCACTGGATTTCATTAACTACTCAGTTAAAGTTCTCAACAACAAAACAAATTTTAATCCAGCATTAAAACATTTTAATTTAATCTCGGACAAAAAAAAAAAAAATACGGCCAAAGAAAGATAACTTTGTAAGCAAATTCTTACAATTTACATTACAGAAATTGTACAACACAAACTGCTTGAATTTTTACTTAAATAAGTTTATTAATTCACAAACAAAACCTCTTCACTCACAAATCTCAAACAATACGAATTACTTCACACCTTCACTTTTTTCGCGGGAAAAACAGTATAGCGTAATGAAAAAGGCCACAAACTTAACGAAAATAAAATTTTATCGTCAAAATGTTCATGGTATTAAAATGAAAGGCTATAGCGGGTATCTTATCTATTTACTATTTTTCTAGTTGTAGTAGGATTCTGTTCTAGTGAAGGGTAATTGATACCGTTGCAGGTTAACAGAATTTGGCCTCGTGGAAGATAGCCCACTATAATTCATAAAATGATTATAAATCAAGAAAGGCAATTTGAGTAGAAAATAACATTTATATATATACACATATCAATTAATGTTTTACAAATAAAGCAATACTTGAAAGATAGGTCCAACGGAGGTTAAAGTGTTCATGACAAATAATAATGAGCTGAAAGAGATAAAAGGCTTAAGAATGTGAGGAATGTTCATTTGGAAGTTGCCACTTCTAAGGTCAGTAAGTCAATAAGTTGGTTTGTGAGGAATGTCTTTGAAGAGGTCACTCCTGAGGTCAGTAAGTACTTTTGAGACAGGGAGAAGGAAAGAGATCAGCATAGTAGCCGCTCGACTTATGTCAAGGGGAGGCACTGGTTCCTCTCGCCTCTGTCCTTCTGTCTTTCTGTCTGACGATGCTTTTTGTCTCCGCTTTTTATATCCGCTTTTTGGATCAAACAGCTCGTTTTGAATTTCACGCTTGGATTTGATTCCGGGCTTCCCATTGGCTGGTAAATAAAATTCGCGTAGGCTCGCGAAATGGAAATTTGATATTTGATTAATTTTTATTTTTCAACCGGAACATCTGAGCGAATACACCTGCGCAGAGATGATTTTTATTCATTCGCTTTCTGGTTGTTATAGAGCAAACTTCAGGTCCCTCGCTTTTGCTCGTCCGGTATCACGACAAGACCAAAGTATCTTTTTAAAAAAATTCAAAAAATAAAGAATTTTAAAAATTGTTTTTTGAATTTTTTAAAATTCTTTCTAACACGAAATTTTGGTTAAAATCTTGTTTTGTTTACGCCATCGCCGTGGCTAACTTTTAATATTGACTTTTTATGCGCTTGTTTTCCGTTGGAAACACATTTATTTGGAAATTCTTGTAAAAATCAAATAATTGTCCAATTTTAATGACATTTTCAGGACTTATTCACAAATGAATGAAATTATTTTTGCTATGTCTTTTTTAGAAAATTGTGGTAAAACAATTTTTTTAATATATTACCCCACCACTTACTTAATTTCATGAAATTTCGCACAAAACCTTCTTATTTATTGAAACTATTTTTTTTTGTTAAAAGTGGGAGTTATTGGAGATTGTAAATCACCTACTTTTTTTTCAAATTTGTACCATTTAACTGAAAATCTGCTCTGAATTGAAAAATCCAATAAAACTATGACATTACTTAATTAGAAAAGCTTTTAATTGTTTTTGTAAATAAGTAATATTAAGGACATTATTGTCAGAAGAAATAAAACTTTTCTGATGAATAATGAATTTTTACAAGAATTTTTTCATTTTTTTTATTTTTACATTTTAATTATAATAATTTATAATAGTTTAAAATCGTGTTAAAATTCTGTATTGGGGTATTTATTGGTTGTGATGTGATATAGTAATTAAGTGGAAACGAAATTTACGAGTTCAAAATTACAAAGATTAATAAACGTAGTTACGCTATCTATTTTTAAAATAATTTTTTATTTTGTTACCTTATTTTCATGTGTGGTAGACTGAAATTGCCATTATTATGAAAAGGTTATATAATTTAAGAGTTTTGTCCCTTCCCCTAGATTTATGAAAATTGTTATGGTCATGCGTAGCAGCTATCAGCTTCGTCATTCAACAGCCCATCAAACGTTCGATCAGATGAAGAACACAACCAATTGTTAATAATTTGTTGTATATTACTTTTTTATGCTATAAGTAAGTAATATTTATTTAAAATCAGATTAATTTAACTTTCAGTTTTCTAATTTTACTCAAATAAAGTGTCAGAAATCTTTTGAAATATTTCTTAAAATCGATGAATTTTTGTTTGTTTACAAGTGTCTTAAAATTAAGAAACTGGCCACTTTTCAGAAAATTTTAAGAAATCGAGATTAAATGTGACATTTCAATCCATATAATTTCTATCTGAACTACACCGGAATTTTTTACTTAATGGAATTGATAAATTCAATCATTAAGCTTTTAATTAAATCTAAAATGAAATCTTCAAGAATGTTTTTTCATTTTAAAAACTTCATTTTAAACTTTGGTATTGAAATTTTATGACGAGATAATGAAAGTAACTCTCTTAGTCTTAAAGTATTATTGTTTGTTATCCGAAAAGGAAAAAAAAAAGATATTTATTGTTGTTTTCTCGTGTTGTTCTTAATCTTATTCTATGTATGTTAAATATTTAAATTTTAATGTTAATGGAAATTGTTAATTCATCACGCAGCCTATATCTCAACAATTATTTACAACACAACCACGACAAACACACGCAGTGACTTAGGGACAACAAATCTGCGCCCTCACAGCAACAATAAAAACAAAGAAACTGGGGATACACTCTTGTGCCAATTTTGAAACAAAACGAATAGTGTCTTTCTAGGCTTTTTCACTGTTATGTCGTGAGTAAGAATAAATAACTCAACAACAGGAATAGGTTAATTGTTGTATTCCGTGAAAATAGTATTTAAGGTTATTAGTATCCAATACAAGAATAGAGGTTAATCGTCTCAACCGTCGTAAGTACAATGGGTACTTCCGGGTCGTCACCGGAAGTCTACGACTGACTTGTCGATCGGCTGCTCGGCACACTCTCTACCCAACGTAGATGCCACCATTACTTTACATAGTAATGGAATAGTCCATTATAGCCGAATAGGCGCGGGCGTCCCAACATTCACACTTTTCCTGATCACGTATAGATAGATAGATAGATAGATAGATAGATAGATAGATAGATAGATAGATAGATAGATCCTTGTGCACATTAATTGAAACAAAACGAATAATGTCTTCCTATGGTCTTTGGCACTTTCCTGATCGTCGTCTCTTGGTGTTGTTTTTTTTTCTTCCGACCGAATTTTCCTTTACATTTTGGGGTGATGGATCAACTTTGTTTCTCAGCCTTGATTACAAGACTGATAGTTGAAAGAATGACCTCAGCAATATTCACGATCTCTCTGTAAAGCTAACCAGTGTGTTTGTGCAGCGTTACAATTTTTCTACGCTTTATTGGAGTAGCGTACATCGCAGACAATGGCCTAGGATGACTAATTGACATTCAAGACAATAGTGTTTGGGCGTAATAAAAATCTGATACAATCACGGGTGAAGCAATATTTTTCAAGGCCAAACAAATTGCATCATACACTCCGAAAATAAATTCATATTATTGTACACAACTGCAAATGACCTAATCCGAGAAAAAAATAGAAATCGATTACACCCTACAACTCCAGTGGGTCTAAAACTTACGTATGGTGAAAGAAAGAAAACTAAAGCAGTTGTTTCAATTAATTTGCACAAGGGTGTAGTTAGATTACACTTTCTCTGATCATATATATATATATTATCTATTGGCATTGTTTTCCTCTTCTGACCACATTTTCCTTGATGGTTTGAACTCATGAATCCAGTTTGTTTCTTCCTCGTGATGACACAACCGACAGTTGAAATGCTGATACAAACAATACGCGCGATCTCTCTATAAGGCTTGCAAGTGTGTTTGTGCAGTGTTACAATTTTTATGCACTACCTCAAAGTAACGTCCATCACAGACAATGGCCATAACTAATCAACAGTTGAGACAATAGTGCCTGGCTGTGATAAAAGTCTGATGCATTCATGGATGACACAATATTTTTCAAGGCGAGACAAATTTTATCATACACCCTGAAAATAGATTTCTATTGTTGCATACCACTTGGATGACCTAATCTGAGGAAAAAAATAGATATCGATTACACCCTGTCACTCCAATGGGTCTAAAACTGGCCGTATGGTGAAAGAAATGAAACTAAAGCAGATATTTCAATTAATTTGCAGAAGATAACACTGACCCCTTTATCTAAGTTAGTGCCATGTAACTAGAGTGAAATTTTAAACATATTAGATTTAGAATGTTGTAAATCTAACATTCTTGTAAATAATCTAAATAGGTTTTAATATCTAAACTTATTTATAAATGGAACTTTGTGTGTGTGTGTGTGTGTGTGTGTGTGTGTCCGTTACCTATAGACTCCGAAATGGCTGAATCGATTTTCTTGAAAATTACACAGTTGTACTAGAAGCGTTTGCGAGTGTTCTTAGCTGGGTTTTGTGTCGAGATACTCCCGATAAATATCGAAAATCGATAATCGAAAAAATCGGGTTATAGAAGGAGTTGTCCGATTTTAATCAAATTTGATGCACTCATAGACAAAGACATAAGAAATGATATTCAGAAGTTTCAAGGTTGCAGTTCTTACAGTAGTGCAGAAAATCGATAATATATATATATATATATATATATATATATATATATATATATATATGACAAGATGTTTGTGTGTGTGTGTCTATTTATCTGCCTGTATGTGTGCATTTTTTTCAGCCCTTTTATTTTAGCTTTTGCTTCGGGTTTGGCTCTAAGTAGGTATAATTGTAGTTCTTGGTCTCAGCCAGGATACCTTTTACTCAGAGGACTTATTTAGCCTTCAAAATTCAGTTAACGACGAAAAAACTTATTTGATATCGATGGCAGGAAATCAACATTTGACTTACATCCATTCATTTTTCTTTCAGTCTACGGTTTCGCTTTAACTGGAAACAACTATTGCTTTTTAGTCTTTCGTGCCAACGTTCAAAGAGTCTGAGCTCCAGGACCATGGATTAGTTTTAAAGCTTTCATTACATCCGAGCAACGCCGGGCTATACTGCTAGTTTTTGTTATAAATTCTAAAAAAGAAAAAAGTTTAAATTGACTTTCATATGTTTAGGTTATATTTTAATTCAGTTCATCCCTTTTTAAACACTGCCGTAGTTTAAAGGTTTATTCATAAATATTCTGACGGAGGACGGAGATTCGAAGGCGTATTGAGATGGCCAAGGACGCATATCAGAAGCTGAGTAGATTATTAATAGACAGTAAATTTTCGTTAAAAACAAAGAAAGGAGTACTGGACATGTGATATCAGTCCTCCTATATTGTAACAAATGCTGGAGAATCTTCTCAAAGACGAAGAAAAAACTCAAAGCAACAAAAATGTGGTTATACAGAAGGATACTGAGGAAACTATGAACCAAACATATGAGCAAGAACGAGGTATTGGAGAGAATGGAAACGAATAGAAAACTTATACTTAACGCCAGGAAAAGACAGCTGAAGTTTCTGATTCGCATAATGAGGAAGGAAAACTTGGAGAATCTGATACTCACAGGGAGGATAGATAGAAAGGGAGACAGGGAGGAAACAACGCGTGATATATTTGACAGATTGCAAAGCAGCGTTTGAGAGAAATACCAAGACAAAAGGTATTAAAAAATACACGGGATAGGAAGAAGAAATAAGGGCCATTATCGCGTACATCCTGAAGGTACACAGTACATGCAAAAAGAAGTGTGAAGGTGTTTAAAAATGCGCTATCATGGGGGAAAAAGTACTTTCGACGCAACGTCCACGTTTGCCAAATTTTATAAATGTCTTCTTTGTTAAGATTATTTAAAATGACAATGAGAAATCATGAACACATGAAAATAATCGTTATGTTGATACACACAACACTAGTACACCGTATCGTAGCCCCAGGCTACTCACCTCAAAAGCTCTGGTTTTTACATCTTGTGAACCTGACTCAGCAAAACAAAAACGAGGCTCACAACGACTGTGACGTACAGAGGGGCGTATAAAAGGAGCACTTTAAAGGCAAAAAAGTCAGAAGCTGTACGGCATGGGCGAGCAAAGTATCGATTGCTGATGCCTGATACCATGCTGCCTGACGCCTCCAAACACTACTAGAAAGTAATGGCAACCTAAAGCAGGAAAATCTTCTGCCTAGTCAGTCATGTCTCGAAAGTGACATGATTGCCCAAGCGTGTATCACATACGGCAATTAACTGACTGATATATATTCAGATTCCCATTCGTACGGATGTCCCTTTTTTTTCTCTCTCTCTCTGAGAACGCTTTTTAGATGAAGCCAGCTATTCTCTACGGTTTTAGTATGAAAGAAAATGAGTCTTTTTCTGAAAGATATTTTTCTACAACTGGTTTTAGATTGTGGTGATACCGACCGAGGAAAAGGCGAGCTGACCGGATGTTCGCTCTCTCACAACAAAAAGGCAAATGAACAAAACTCGTCGTGCGCATCCGAGTTCGCGCAGATGTTCCGGTTGAAAAATAAAAATTAATCAAATATCAAATTTCCATTTCGCGAGCCTACGCGAATTTTATTTACTAGCCAATGGGAAGCCCGGAATCAAATACAAGCATGAAATTCAAAACGAGCTTTTGATCCAAAAAGCAGATATAAAAACGGAGACAAAATGCATCATCAGACAGAAGGACCGATAAGATAGAGTTACCTGCCTCCCCTTGACTTAAGTCGAGCGGCTACTATGCTGACCTCTTTCCTTCTCCCTGTCTCAAAAGTACTTATTGACCTCAGGAGTGACCTCTTCAAAGACATTCCACACAAACCAACTTACTGACTTACTGACCCTAGAAGTGGCAACTTCAAAATGAACATTCTTTACTTACAAGACGCCTCCACACTCCTAAGACTTTAATCTCTTTCAGCTCATTATTTTTCATGAACATTCTAACCTCCGTTGGACCTTTATTTCAAGTATTGCTCTAATTGTAAAACATTAATTGATATGTGCATATATATAAATGTTATTTTCTACTCAAATTGCCTTTCTTGAGCGGGTATTTTATTTTATTTATTCCTTTTCTAGTAGTAGTAGGATTCCGTTTTAGTGAAGGGTAATTGATACCGTTGCAGGTTAACGGAATTTGGACTTGTGGAAGATAGCCCACTATAATTCATAAAATGATTATAAATCAAGAAAGGCAATTTGAGTAGAAAATAACATTTATAAACATATCAATTAATGTTTTTACAATTAAAATAATACTTGAATATAAGTCCAACGGAGGTTAAAGAGTTCATGACAAATAATAATGAGCTGAAAGAGATAAAAGGCTTAGGAATGCGGAGAGCGGAGGTATGTTCATTTTGAAGTTGCCACTTCTAAGGTCCGTAAGTCAGTTGGTTTGTGTGGAATGTCTTTGAAGAGATCACTCCTGAGGTCAGTAAGTACTTTTGAGACAGGGAGAAGGAAAGAGATCAGCATAGTAGCCACTGGACTTAAGTCAAGGGGAGGCACTGGTAACTCTGTCTTATCGGTCCTTCTGTCTGATGATACTTTTTGTCTCCGCTTTTTGGATCAAAAGCTCGTTTTGAATTTCATGCTTGTATTTGATTCCGGACTTCTCATTGGCTGGTAAATAAAATTCGCGTAGGCTCGCGAAATGGAAATTTGATATTTGATTAATTTTTATTTTTCACCTGGAACATCTGTGCGAATACCTGCGCAGAGATGATTTTTATTCATTCGCTTTCTGGTTGTTATAGAACGAATATCCGGTCAGCTCGCTTTTTCCTCGGTCGGTATCACCACAAACTTCAAAGAAACCAATAACACGAATCTCCTGTTCACTACGGTATTCGCAATTCTCTCTGTCGTCACTTTAATAACTTTATAGATTGGGTAACAGTTACAATTTGCATGGTAAAAAGATTCAGGTAAAAGTCTATCCGACTCCGTTTTTTTTAAATATATGTCTCGTGAAGACGCCATTTTCTTTTTCGGAATATTTCACATCCGAGACACGTGCTAATCCGTTTTTGTGCCGGCGATAAGCCATTTTCCCTTGTGTTACAACCACCGACGATTAACTCATCGTCGGTGCAGCTCCCCATCGACGTCGATGGGGGTATAACCTTATATTTAGTTGCTTCGTCATTATTCCTTTTTCCCATTCATTATTTCTGACATGCGGCTTCACCTGTAGTACGGCCGTCTAACATCGGTCAGTCAGTTAAGTGCCATACGTGAAACACGCTTGGGCGATCATGTCTCAAAAGAGACATGACTGACTGTGCAGAAGATTATCCTGCAGTAGGTTGCCATTGCTTTATGTGGTAGACTGGTTGCCAGCCAAGGCTATAGAACCCAATCTGTCCTCTTATTTAACCCATAACTGGAAGGAAGAGACGGATTAATACCTTTCCCAAGAGTATTTGCGCGTAAGTGAATGCAATGAATTCAACTGGAATTCGAACTCGGCTCTCCGATTTCTCGTTCCGAGCCGATATCCACTGACATCGGTAGTGTGTTTAAAAGGACTGACGAAAGCCACATAATATGTAAAAAATCACATATATTTCACATATAAATGCAACCTTGTGAAAATTGCAACAAATTAAAAATGAAACATAAAATAAAATACAAAAAACAATGCATTTTGAAGGTACAAAAAACATTAAAGAGAATAAAACTTTTAGGGAAGTTTTATACTTAATAACGATGAATGAAGGTTTTTATAGATAGGAAAATCAGCAGGAAAGTTTTGGGTTTTAACATTAACGAAGAAGGGTAGAAAAAGGTAGAAGAATTGTTGTGTATGTAAAGCATCACTTTCTCGCAAAAACATCAAACGACTGGATCCAAAATTGAGGCCAATTGTCTCTGACAACTTGGTCTGGGATACCATATCTTGCAAAATAGTGCTTCAATCTGATGATCACTGTCTTAGTGTCCGTATTGTGAAGGTGATCAATCTCCCAGAAATTGCTTAGGTAGTCGACTGTAAAGAGATAGTCTCTGCCCTCAAATAGAAATCTGTCCACTCCAACTTATGCTCAATGTCTGTCAGGAATTTCATTAACTATTAGAGGCTCTGCATCGTTACTACTTTATAGTTCCGACATGTCGGATATTTTGCGATATATGCTATGATGTCACTATTTGTGTTCGGCCAATATAGACATTCCAGTGCTCTTCGACAACACTCTTTAACTTCTAAATGGAAGAAATGCAGTTTTTTCCTTAACCCGTTGCTACAAAAGACTGTTATGGTTTATAAAATGGCGAATGTTCTAAAAATAAAAAAAGGTAGACACACTGACGCCAAGAATTCAAAATTGGGCGGCAAAATAAGGAACCGTTTCTTTTGGTAGGAGTTAAGGACAGTAGATAGATCTATCTTTCGCCCGGTTCACACTCCACCCATGAACTTTTTCTTCCCTTATTTACAATCGATCAAGATAACAACAGAGGAAGGAGAACAGCACTCTCCCATAAACGTAGCGATGCCACCCTCGAACCTACCTACATGCAACCACCTAAATACCAAAAACTTGTTTCTTCAATCGGAAGCGATCTTCTCGGTACGGAGGATAACATCACAACAAACGAAATTTGCTAATGTGGTGCAAGTCTTGCCTCTTTCAGTGGTCGTCGAAGTGGCCGACATCCTGGAAAAGGTACAAGAGCAGGATCCATGTACTCTGCTAACGACGCAATCCTAAAACTCACCGGCCGTTCAGACGATGATCTACTCTGCAAACTTTTCACCCACATTACCAGAACACCCTCACAGCTCCTACACTTTATGTGGAACCAAATGGGAAAGCATTCGATGGCCGAGAACTGTGGATGGATAAGCTACATACCACAATAACTCAGATATTGGCATCAATTGCAGAAAACACACCACTGGACCAAGTAGCATACTCCGCCGAACCCAGCAACAGCAGCAGCAGCCACCAACGGAAGCAGCTGCTCTCAGCATCGTTTTCCGAACTCAACAGCAGCCACCAGCAATAGTCCTTCTAAGGACTACCTAACTACATATACGATCGTCCTTCTAAGGGCTATCCGGTTACATATGCGATAGTTCTTCTAAGGACTGCTCGACTACATATGCGATAGTTTTTCTAAGGACTGCCTGACTACATATGCGATGGTCCTTCTAAGGACTGCCTGACTACATATGCGATAATCCTTCTAAGGACTATCCAATTACATATGCGATAGTCCTTCTAATTTTACAAAAATAACGTGTCAGCGATGCATATTTTTGTTGCAAGATTTTTAAAACTGAAAATTAGCTTATAAACTTTATCGATCGATCAAAATGGCCGAAAAAGTGAAATTTCTTTAAAATTCTGAACATTTTAGATTCTAGTCAATATAATTTCGGTTAATACACCAGAGTATTTTGCATACGGGAATTAGTAAATTTAATCTTTTAGCTTTCAATTAACGTTACATTGAAAGTATAGGTGCCTCGATGATGTTTATCAAATTGGCCTTGTGTCAAACAACCGAAGTCCCTACAACTGAAAATATCAGAAGGTGAAGGTGGAAGAATAAAACTGTTTTATTTGTAAAATAAGGGGACTTTTATAAACTGAACAGAATAACAAATTTGTAATAAGAAAACGTTTAAATAGAAAATGTATGTAGTTAATTAATTAGTAAAAGTTCAATGTTCAAAGTGTACATATTAAATGTTCCAGAAAAATAGTAGTACGTAGCAGGATGTGTGTATGTGAAAAACATTAACAGATTACTAATAACATCTGTGTTTCTTTCCATTTTTTAGGGCCCGAGAGAAAGTGAAAAGAAAGATGAGGCAATAAAGGAAACTGTACTTATCAAACATTAATGTTTAGGAATCAGTTGAAGTATCTTGTTTTCGTTGTTGTTTCTTTGACGACGTATGAGTAAAGACGAATAAAGGAAAATTGGAAGAAGAGGAAGAACCAGTGTATGTCGACGAGACATGACAGAGTCGGTGTGTTGAAATTTTTTCCTTACATTGTGACAAAGGTCTTATCAGATCACTGCTCCAATCAGACTGTTTATGGCAGGTCAAGAGACGTGAATAAGTACTTAGCAGGTCACGTGGTCGGATACAACTGCATACCTATTTTTTAGGTGTTGATAGGGGTCATAGTTCAATTTGATATTTCCTATCTAATCAGAATCTTAATTTTCACACCGGCTTGTGAAATTTCCCTTGGTCTGGTATTTCCAAAATGTTTTCAGTCATTCTGATCTGATTTTGCGGGCGTGCAATTTTACTTTTTGTATTTCAGTTAATTGTTGGATGATATAGCATTTGCATCTTATAAAAGCTTCAAGAAAACTTTTTTGTTTATTAAAACTTATTTAAAACGTAGGTATCGAAAATGAATAGAGATATACCTACGTTAGGGAATATAGTGACGAAGACCGATTGCGATGTAGATCTCAGGGAAGAAAGACGTCCCTAGACTACAGATCTTTTAATAAAAACTAGATGGCCTCACCAAATTCATAGAGAAACTGTTTGTTCCAATCCCATAAATGGGATAAAGTCACGAGGGTCACGTGACAGTTAGTTGTGATATAGAGCTTGGAGAAGAAGGATGTTCGCAGCCGACAGCAGTTGGTCTTACAGTAAAAGGTACGTGGCTTCACTAGGTTTATAGAGAAACTGTTTTAACTCCAGTTTTCTCTTCGGGAAATATTCCCATTTTTTTACACACCATACTTTCTCTGCGTAAGACACATGTATATATAGCGGGTATCTCTTCTCTTCTTTATTCTTTTCTAGTAGTAGAAGGATTCTGTAGCAGGTTAACTGAATTTGGCCTTGTGGGAAGATAGCCCACTATAATTCATAAAATGATTATAAATCAATAAAGGCAATTTTAAGTATAAAATAACATTTATATATATACATTTCAATTAATGTTTTACTAATAAAGTAATACTTGAAATAAAAGTCCAACGGAGGTTAGTGGGTTCATGGCAAATAATAATGAGCTGAAAGAGATAAAAGGTTTAGGAGTTGCCACTTCTAAGGTCAGTAGGTCAGCAACTTGGTTTGTGTGGAATGTCTTTAAAAAGGTCAGTTAGTACTTATGAGACGGGTGAAGGAAAGAGGTCAGAATAGTAGCCGCTCGACTTAAGTCAAGGAAGAAAACTAATCAGCTCGTCCGTCACCGCCAGTCTGTTTAACGATGCTTAGTCTCCGTTTTTTATATCTGCATTTTTGGATCAACTAGCTCGTTTCGAATTTCATCCTTGTACTTTATTGGAGTAGATAGACTAAACTATCGCCCGGTTCACACTCCACCCACGTCTATTGAACGGGTGAAGAGGCTCATCCCTTGTTTCCTGTTTAGGATGTGGCTTCTGGCTTTCTCTTTTCCAATCTTTTCACTCTTACGTATCCCCCTGCACATCAGTGGCGTTATCGCCTTGCTCGGGGGGATATGATTAAAAAATAAAAAATTGGTTCCGGGCTTCCCATTGACTGGTAAATAAAATTCGCGAAGGCTCGCGAAATGGTAATTTGATATTTGATTAATTTTTATTTTTCAACCGGAACATCTGCGCGAACCCGGATGCGCATGACGAGTTTTATTCATTAGCTTTCTGGTCGGCATAGAGCCAACATCCGGTTTGCTCGCTTTTGCTCGGTCGGTATCACCACATATGTATTTAATTTTGTGCATGATATAGCATTATAAAACTCTCTTTGGGAACAAAGCATATTTGTCATGCTTTTTCTATTCAGCAATCCTGTTACGCTTATAAGATAAAAAAAAAATCCTATATTTTACAGCGAATAGCTGAAGCCTCGAAAAGTAGAAAACGGACACGTAAAATCGGATCAGAATCACTAAAAACAAAGATTTTCCGGCAATATGTTGTTATCACTTTCTGTGGTAGATTGGTTGCCAACCAAGGCTGTAGAACCCAATTTCTCCTGCTCATAGCTGGAGTGAGAAGCAACGGATTAATACCTTTTCAAAAGGCATTTGCGCGTTAGTGAATGCAACTAATTCAACTGGAATTCAAACTCGTTGTATTCACTAACGCACAAATAACGTTGCGCGACAATAGATAAGCGAAAAGCTACGTCTTGAGTGAGAAAGAGCACGGAAATGATGTCCTTGAACCTCTTTCTTTTGTTGCCGACAGTACACGAGGAAAAGGAGAATCAATGAATCAAAATAAAAGATTCGGTTCGAAATTCCTAGCACCTGAAGAAGGCCGGAGCGTACAACGGCTGAAACGTTGTAAGCATGGTAATAAAAATGAGGAAAATAGTCCGAACAATGTAAATAATTGTTATATCCCGGGAAGGAACAACAGGGAAAAGAATAGTATGAGAATAATACTTAATCACTAAAGATAGATTAGAAGAGATTTATTATACCACAGTACAATAAACCAATAGACGTACAAGAACAATCAACGAGTAGTAACAGGAATTACGATCAAGTAGAAAATGTCTCTGCCCATGACGTATGCGTCCGTCTAGTGACGTATGCTTCCGTCTAGTGACGTATGCTCCCGTCTAGTGACGTAGGCTCCCGTCTAGTGACGTAGGCTCTCAGTCACAGTCTTTTATAGACTGGACCATATCCATTACGGAGTAGGATAGGATGTTCCTCTACAACAAAAATATAAATACAACCTAATCTCAGAAGTATAGACAAATAAAGAATTGTTTAGCCAAGTTTTTAATTCGGTTACATTTCCGTCTCATCTAACAAGAAGGATATAATGAACTCAACTGGAATTCAAACTCAACTCACCAATTTTTTCTGAGTTGCTAACCATTATTATTACATTATTTATATTTGAATTTATCCATTAAAACTGCCGCTTTATTAAAACATAAAGGTAACATCTGAATCTTCATCCTTTAAAACAATTATTGAATATTTTTCAAACTATATTTTATTTATTAAATATTCTTCTGTGATAAGACTGGGTCAACCGGAAGTTGTCGTCTCAAAGTCAGATATCGAATGATCAAAAATCATACCCGGACACATAGTGCCACTTCCGCTAGCGTTTTGAAAGATTCGAAAAATAAAATTGATAATATAATTCGACCACTGACAGCACTTTCTTCGGATTTTTCGAAGGGTTTCATTTTTGAGTCAGAACCTGCTGGCTGGAAACTATACATACGAAATATAACAGAGGAAGGAGTTCACAAAGAGATTCCGTTTTTTGTCTGAACTCGTGCATGGATAGCTCATCAATTGAATTGACATTTCCCGCTTTACCGATGTTATAACTACGTTTTCGTTTGTTGTGTTGCTTCGTTTTGGTATAATTAGAAGATAACACAAACTTGAATTAATGATGCTTATTTTTGGTATAAAACCTTAGGTTTTTACATCAAGTTAAAACCTTTAAATTTTGTGTGGATACAGGAGCTGGCGTCTCTGGGTGGATACAGGAGCAGACTAGCTAAATTCTGTGGGATACTAATAGTAAACGAGCCTATCCCTTCTGGACTCTAGTGGTCAACTGACTAGCCTCTTCCCCTTTTTAAATCTCCTACACAAAACTACTGTCCTTAACTCCTACTTCTTACTCCTACTCTTACTCCTACTCCTACCAAAAGAAACGGTTCCTTATTTTGTCGCCCAATTTTGAATTCTTGGCGTCAGTGTGTCTACCTTTTTCTATTTTTAGAACACTCGCCATTTTATAAACCATAACACGTTCCCAGGGGTTTTATATAATACACCTCAATGTGTGTAAGTGAACTTTTTCTTTCTTCTCAAGGGTTTTAAAGTGAACACACCACAATGTGAGTAAGCGTGGGGGCAGAATACCCAAAATAAAAGAAAAGGTTAATGCCGAGTATCCTGTCCACAAAATACAACACAAATTAAAAAAAAAACAATACGAAAAGAAATGTTTTGTAGAAAAATAAAAAGAAGAAACATATATTTCATATATACGCAAAAAATAAACAATTAGTATTTTAACCTCTTATTTATTATAGTAGTAAAATACTTTAAAAGTTCAAAGAGTTCGTTTGTTTAAGTGAAATGTGTTTGCTTTAGAAAGAACTGTAGAAATTAATATTTAGAGAAAAAGTTCACTTATCGTGTGTTAATCTTGAGGAGTCAGCTGAAGTGTCTTGTTGTTGTTGTCGTCCTCACTTTAATGACTGGCTGGGGTCTCTGAATGACATTGCTTCTGGTCTGCAATAAAAAACGTGAATAATTCAATCACGTGATCAGCTCCAAACGCAATTTTTCTTTTTGCGCCAAGAACCATAAAAACATGCCATTGAAATTGTAATTGACTTTTTTTTCCCAATCGGCTACCAGAATCAATTAATTTATTTTGGAGCTTATTTTTGTGTTTTGTACCGAATTCGTTGGAAAATATAAAATTTTGTATCTGTTGTGGGATCGCCCCTTTTTGTATATAATAATGGACTCGACTAGGTGTACATATAATCCTGCCTATAGCGAGAACGGCAGTTGTAAGCCCGGAAATCCCAGTCATAATTGACCATGTGTCACATGTTGCCCTTACTGATAGGGACAACTAAATAATGTTGTAAGTTGGTGAGCAGAGTTAGTTGGAGTTGGTTGGATCTGGAATCACTGTTACAGTTGCTCTGAGCTCCACTCAGCTAGAATCAATTACTCGGACATACTATTTCACTTCAAGACTGTATATATTTCTTTCTACAAATAGTATTCTTAAAATAAATTGACTAACCCGCGTTCCACTTTGTGCATTACGTTCAATATAACCTATTTTTTCTTTCTTCATATTGGTTTTTGTTATTATTTTATGCGATTCCTCACCCGGAATCCACAACAGAGGAATAATGACAGGCTATCTTGTAAACCGATCAATAATAGCGAGTAGATAATGATGTCCAGTTGATTCTGGTAAGGGTCCCGCTATATCGATGCGTTCAATATAACCTATTTTTTCTTTCTTCATATTGGTTTTTGTTATTATTTTATGCGATTCCTCACCCGGAATTCACAACAGGATCCTATAAACACGCTCTGCAGACTGATAAATATTGAAAATATTTTTTAATATCTGATATAAGTTTTAAAATGAGTAAGCCATCTTGTAGTGATGTTTTAGTTGTGTTTGTCAGTGTGGAAAATGGTTCACTTACTTTGGTATTCGGCGAGAGTGTAGAATGTTCCGACGTAAACCCAAAGTACGCTAATTTTGGAGAAAGCTTCTTGTTTGCTTTTTGCCGCAATTGCAAAATATTTTTTTTTTTGCGCCAAGAACCAAGATTCCTGTTGACTACTTGAAAAGGTTCTGCGTAAGTAAGGCAAGGGGGTCTTTTTGCTGCATCGTTTCGTCGGAAAACATATTCACAAATGTGAAGGAATTTTGCTTGTGTTCTAGTGAGTGTAAAAACTAAATCACTCAACCTGTAGTTGTGTAACTTGAGAATGCAAAATAGTCCTTTCCGAATCAAAGTGTATATTAGCAATTTGAAACGCACGAGTTTGTCCAAAGAGAGCGTGTGTAGTTAATCTTGTGGTGATCTCGACCGAGCAAAAGCGATGGACCGGATGTTTGCACCTCACAACCAAAAAGCAGATGACTAAAAGTCGTCGGTACGCATCCGTGTTCGCGCAGATGTTCCGGTTGAAAAATAAAAATTAATTAAATATTAAATTTCCAGTTCGCGAGTCTACGCGAATTTTATTTATCGGCCAATGGGAAGCCCACAATCAAATACGGATATGAATTTCCAAATGATCACCTGCAATCCAAAAAGTCGAAATAAAAAGCTGATACAGAAAACATCGTCAGACAGACCGACGCAGGCCGACACACACGGACTGACTCGAGAGAGGAGTGTAATCAGTATCCCCTTGACCTAAGTCAAGCGGCTTACTATCCTAGCCTCCCTTCCCTCGCCTCTCATCTTTCGCTGTCTCAAAGCTACTTACTGACCTAAGGAGCGAATACATCAAAGACATTCGTTACTTACAGCACTCCCACATTCCTAAGTATTAATTCTCTTTTCAGCATTTTATTGCCATGAACATTTTAACGTCCATTGGACCTATACTTCAAGTATTACTTTAATTGTAAAAAACCTTAATTGAGATGTGTATATATAAACACACGAGAAAAAAAAAGCTCCCCGAGTTCTTCTTATCAGCCATATTTATATTTCCCCAACTCTCGTGGTAGCTGTGAATTTGCGGCACATTGTCTTCATAAAAGTAATATGGCTTCCCAACGAGATTCTTTTGCGCGCGGACGTTCATGAAGAAATTTTTTTTCAAACTACGCAATCTTTGTTTAAACTTTTGTCCGAAAGCTGTAGTTGGCTGTAGGAATGTTTACCCACTCCCCCACAAGAGTGAGTTGTGACACAAGGTCAGTTTTTAAAGTGGGGAACATAAGCGCGGACGCTCGGTTCAAAGTTCAAATATTTCCCAACTACCGCTGACGCAGCAACTATTGGGTAAAGAGTGTTTACTTTATAGATTGTTTCTGCAGGTACATTCCCCAGAGGAATAATGACAGGCTATCTTGTAAATCGATCAATAATAGCGAGTAGATAATGATGTCCAGTTGCTTCTGGTAATGGTCCCGCTATATCGATGCGGAGGTTTGTTAACCTACCGTCTGGTTTTATAGACTTCTCGAAAGAAAACTTTGTGTGTCTGTTAACTTTGCTTTTTTGGCAATTGAACTAAGTTTGAATCTAGTTTCTTATGTAAGCATGCATGTTTGGCTAGACAAAAAAACGACTCCTAATCAAATTGGTGATTGCTCTGTGTCCAGGATATAAGAGGTTGTGAAAATTTCTCGAATATCTTTTTTCTCAATCAAGGTGATATATATGGTTTTGAATAACCAGTCTCAGCATCATAGAGTAATGTTTTTGTTCCAAAAGGGACGGGATATTCTTTCACTTGTAAAGAAGTGTCCTTTTTACTTTGTTTAATGTAGCATCTTCCTGTCGTTCATCTGCAATGAGGTCAAAGGCAAGGGTTTCAGAATTGAGAGATTGTATCATGGAGCGCGAGAGTGTATTTGCCAGGATATTGTCTGAACCTATAATGTAACAGATATCCGAAGTAAATTGGAAGATATAATCCAGTTGTCAGGGGTATATCTATCTGTATTCACATGTAAAGCGTAAGTGAGGGGTTTGTGATCTGTGAAAACAGTAAAATTTCGTCCATCGAAATGTCGAAAAAACCTTATGGGTAAGTGTAATGTCCTGACCAATAAAAGGGAAATAACATCTGGTGTCACAGGGGTTAAGGCCCCTGCAGATCCGGAAGGAAAAAAAAAATAAGAAGGGACGCCAAGCATGCTGGCTGTGGTTCGTCTTCGCTCTCTCATTATTCATCAGTCAGTTAAGTGCCATACGTGAAACACGCTTGGGCGATCATGTCTCGAAAGAGACATGACTGACTGGGCAGAAGATTATCCCGCAGTAGTTTGCCATTGCTTTCTACGGTAGATTGGTTGCCAGCCAAGGTTATAGAACCCAATCTGTCCTGTTATTTAACCCATGACTGGGAGGAAGAGACGGATTAATACCTCTCCCAAGGGTATTTGCGCATAAGTGAATGCAGTGAATTCAACTGGAATTCGAACTCGGCTCCCTGATTTCTCGTTCCGAGCCGATATCCACTGCACTACAACACACATCCGCTATCCATCCTATTATCCCAGAATATCGATTGTCTCCAACACCAAACATTACAATAAGCAAATTGGGAGTTATCCTTTCGATCAGGTGCTACATTTTTGTTGTGATGTGTTTAATTTGATCGAGAAGAAAGAAATAAGCTCTTCTGAGCCATTTTGCTTCTGATGTAGAACCGTTCCAGTTGAATCTTCTGAGGCGTCGGTCGTCAACGTGAGTTTTGATTTAGCATCGTCACTGATATAGAATAATTTAGTAAAATCTGCTAACGCTTTTTTTTAGCGACATGAATTACAGCTAACGCTTCTCCGTCTGTCAGTATTTGTGCATTTTCTTCTTTTGTTTTAGCAACAGGTTTTTGAGTGGGATCAAAATTTTAGAACAACCTTGAATAAATCTACAGTAATAATTTATTAAACTGAGAAATTCTTGTAGTTGTCAAAGTGATGTCGGGTGCGGGAAATTTTATGTTGCTGCTACTTTCGTTGGGACAGGCGTGATTCCGTTTTTGTCAATCACATGGCCCACGAAGTTCAACTTCACATTTGTGTACATCAATATAAATGCGGTTCTCTAGAAAACTTGTTGCATATATTGTTGGTATTCTTTTCTGTCACGACTAGCGATAAGCATGTCATCAATGTAAGCAAAAGTAAAGAATAATCCTCCTCAAAACTTTGTTAATAAAAACTCAGATTGCAGTTTTCTTTATGTCTTCTAATACTGGAATTCGGTAGTGTGCCTTAACCAAATCCAATTTTCTCAAAACTTCGGTTCCCTGCAAACCTATGGCAAAATCGTGTAAATGTGGGATAGGGTATCTATCAGGAACTGTTTTCGCGTTGAGTGTTCTAAAATCCTCATTTGTAGCGGAGAGCAGTATGAGCTTTTTGAAGGACGTATGATACCAATTGCAACATATGTCAAAATTTGTCTTTTGCTATTTTGTATTTGTCTGGACGTAATCAGCGTGGTGATGCATGTGCAGGTCGTCCAGTTGTGGTGATATATTGTTTTTGTGACGGATTTCATCTGCATGTTTTATAAGAGTGGTAAGTGTAAACAGGACAATTTCATTAGAAACAAATGTGGTTCTACAGAAGGATGCTGCGAATATCATGGATCGAGCATGTGAGCAATGATGAGGTCTTGGAAATGATGGAAACAAAAAGGAAATTAATACTGAGCATCAGGAAGAGACAGCTGAAGTTCCTGGGACATGCAATGAAGAAGGAGGGCTTGGAGAACCTGATAATAACAGGTCAGATAGAGGGAAAAAAGAGAAAGGGGAAACCAATGGATAACATATTTGAAGGACCTAATCAAGTCGATGACAGAACGAGGATTGCACGGTATAACAGGAGAAGGCGTTCTCAGAGCCACCAGGAATAGGGAAACGTGGAAAGCCATGATCGCCTACGCTCTGAAGGGACAGGGCACATAGAAGAAGAAGTGTAGCAAATTTTTTTATCAATTTCTGTAGACCATTAGCCGTTGCTATTGCTGAACTAGTTATTATTGTTGACGTGTAGAGTGAGGTGATTCTCTTTGTCCTTAGCTTTTTATTACTGTCGATGAGAGAATGTGTGGTCATATTTACTGATAAGTTGAAATAAGATAAGAAATCTGTTCCCAAGATTGATATTTTCACTTGTGCTTGTGTGAAAATCTACTGAAAAGATTTTCGAAAACCCAAAACGAGTGTTAGTGATATCTCCTCATAGATTTTCGTTTTTTTTTTATACATTTACTGCCTGCAATATGTGGATAATGCAGGTTTTGTTTTGCATTCGGTGGAACAACACTATATACAACACTGAACTATATTAATTATTTTGGTCTCGAATGTAAAATAGGCGACTCCCTTGTTATAATCTAGAAGCTAAAGTCGTCTTTACTTGCTACCAGAACAATCGTTTTCCTGGTGCCGTGTAGAAGTGGGAGAGGACCGTGAACTGTGCTCTTCCAAATTTATAATGATACCAAAAGGTATCGAAGGTAAGTAGCTTTCTAGAGGAAAGGTTTGTAGGGGCCTCGGTAATGTTTGTCAAATTGGCCTTGTGCCAAACACAACCGAAGCCCCAACAATTTAAAATATCAGAAGGTTGAAGGTTGGATGTTGGAATGTGGAAGAATAAAATATTTCGTTTTGTATGTTAAAGTAAAATTTTATTAGCTAAAAAGAATAATACGTTTGTAATAAGAAAATGTTCAAAAAGAAAAATATATGTAGTTAAATGTTCCAGAGAAATAGTAGTAAGGATTTAAATGAATCCTTATAGTTGATAGTAGCAGAATGTGTGTATGCAGAAAGATTAAAAGGTTACTAATAAAGTTTGTGTTCTCTTCCCTTTCTTATGGCCGTTGAGAAAGTGAAAATGAAGGTCAAGCCATAGAAGAAATTGTACTTATCGGATTTTAGTTTTTAGGCGTCATTTGAAGTATCTTGTTGTTGTTGTTATTTCTTTGATGGTGTGTGAGTGAAGGTAAAGAAAGGAAAATTGAAAGGAGAGGAAAAAATGAATGTATGTTGATGAGACATGACAGGGTTGGCGTCTTGAAATTTCTTTTGTTACGTTTTTTAGCTTGTTGTTTCTATGCTCCCATCTGACTGACTGATTCTGACTTTCCTTCCCTCCACCCTTATAACGATTCCGCTTTTTACACTGGATGGCAAAGTTTTTTCTCAGTTTTGCAAATTGCTTCCTTTCATTGGTTAGAAAATTAATTTAACATCTAATCATGAAAGTTTGGCTTTGTCTTTTTCTTTCAGCACGAGGTCAATCCTTTTCCTATTCGGCAAAATTAAATTTCACTTTCGATTGTGAATTTTTTGCTTTAGTCTGGGTTTTCCGAAATGTTTTCAGTCATTTTGATTCATTTTTGCTGGTGTGCAATTTTACTTTGTGCGTTTCTGTTAACTTTTGGATGATATAGGATTTGTATCGTATAAGTTCAATTTACCTCAACTTCATTTTGGTGAGTGGAGTCAATCTCTGAATTTTGGACGAGAACGTTGAAATTTTTTGGGCATTGATAAGACTGTATTTGAAAGATGAAGTTAGCCATTTATTTATGCAGCTGCGACAATTCATCAGACTTCTCTGTTAATCTTGCTGTATCTGCTTGTGCATGTGATGTTGCGTATACATTTTTGTCTTGCTTATTGTGTACTAGCGGTATAGCCCGGCGTTGCTCGGGTGTAATGAAAACTTTAAAACTAATCCATGGTCCTGGAGCTCAGACTCTTTGGATGTTGGCATGAAAGACTAAAAAACAATAATTGTTTCTAGTTAAAGTGAAACCGTTGACTGAAAGAAAAATGAATGGATGTAAATCAAATTTTGATTCCCTGGTATCGATATCAAATTTTCTGCACTATTGTAAAAACTGCAACCTTGAAACTTCTGAATATCGTTTCTTATGTCTTTGTCTATGAGTGTATCAAATTTGATTAAAATCAGACCACTCCTTCTATAACCCGATTTTTTCGATTATCGATTTTCGATATTTATTGGGGGGACCTCAACACAAAACTTAGCTAAGGACACTCGCAGACACTTATAGTACAACTGTGCAAATTTTCACGAAAATCGGTTCAGTCATTTCAGAGTCTATAGGTAACGGATACACACACACACACACACACACACACAGACACACACACACAGACACACACATATACACACAGACAAAGTTCCATTTATAAATAAGTTTAGACAGATTTTGCCTGTTATTTTTGCTATTTTCTCCAGTTCTAAATCATTGGGTAGTGATGCAAGTATTTGTTTTGGATGGGTTTGTAGTTTGTCCAGCCACAGTTTCTTTAACACAACTTAAGACATGGTGTTCTCTCCTAATAAGGATTGCATTTTTCTCAAAAGTTGCAAAGGTTGACATGTATCCCTGGTTCACATTATCAAATAGGTTGTGTAAACTTCTTTCATCCAATTTACCGACACGCCTAATGATTGTCAGTTTTCAAAGTGTCATATGGTTTTTTTTTTGGGGGAATGTTGTTAAGAAGATCCACTACCTCTGTTACTACATCTGCGGGAAGCTTTTTGACAGCGTAAGCCTATCTCTAACTTTACGATGTAATTTTCTTTGTGTTGAAATTGCATTTAATTCTACAAACCAAATTTGTATATTTGTTGGATTGTAAATCAGTAAATTAATTTGTTGGATTGTAAATCAGTAAATTAATCATTATCACGGGTTCCATAGTTTCTGTTGTGTTTGTGTCTATTTTCTGTGTCTTGATGCTGTGGTTATGTTTAAAAAAGCATTGTTTATTATGATAAAGTTTTCCTTTGAATCAAAAATTGCGATTTCTTTTAACATCCTGTTCGCAAAAATATAACACAAATTTCAAGAAAAAAAAGAAGAAGCAACAACAAGAAAAGTAATAGTCATGTATTTCATATATTCACAATAAATAAACAATTGGTATTTTTAAATCACTTATTTGATGATAGTAAAATACTTTAAAAGTTCAAAGAGTTCATTTATTTAAGTGAATTGGGATTGTTTTAGAAAAAAAATGTAGAAATGAATGATCAGACAAAAAAGTTCAGTCATTGCGTATTAATTTTGAGGAGTCTGCTGGAGTATATAGGATACAAATCCAACAATTAACTGAAACGTAAAAAATAAAATTGCACACCCGAAAAATCAGATCAGAATGACTGATTTTGGACAAACCAGATCAAGGCAAATTTCATGAGCTGGTGTGAAAATTAAGATTCTAAATTCTGATTGGATAAAAAATAGTAAATTGAACTATGAAACTGGTCAAATATTCTTAACACCTAAAAAATAGGTATACGGTTTTATCTGACCATGTGATGCAATCTAAGTACTTATTAACGTTCCTTGACCGGCCAAAGACAGTTAGAAGGGTGCAGAGATCAGAGAAGCCAGAGAATCGGCAGACAGGTCTGTCGCAGACTTGACCAGACACTAAAGAGAAGAAGGAAAGGAAAACAACAACAACCACAACAACAAGAAGATATCTTTAACTGATTCCTTAAAAATGAATGTTCTTTAAGTACAATTTCTTTTGTTGTTTCAACTTCCTTTTCCCTTTCTCATCGGCCATAAAAAAATGGAAAGGAACACAGATTTTATTAGTAACTTGTTAATCTTTCTACATACACGCATTCAGCCACTATCAACTATAAGCTCTGGATTCATTTAACTCCTTACTACTATTTCTCTGGAATATTTAATTATATACATTTTCTCTTTGAATATTTTCCCTCTTATTTCTCACTCAACCTCTCTTTTTCATCTTAAATTGATTGCCCCTTTTCCTTTCCATCTACTCAGTGGCAGATACAAAAAGAAAAAGAAACAAACTAAAAAACATTTTTTCTGTTACAAAAGGATAAAAAATATGCAAATTGTTTATTCTGCATGTATTGAACATATGATTTTTTAAATTTTTTACAAACATTTCTTATTGTGTTGTCTTTTCTTGAAATTTGTGTTACACGTTGTGGACAGGATATCCCACATTGAATTCTTCTTTTTAATCCGAGTGTTCTGTATCCTACAGGTACCCTGTTGTTATTGTTGTTGTTTTCGTTCTCTCTTTAGTATCCAGCTTGGGTCCCTGACTGACTGACTGCTGGTCTGCCACTGAAAACATGAATAAATAACTATTCCAATCATGTGATCGGCTTCGAACGCAAACTTATTTTTTTTGTGCCAAGAACTATAAACACAAGTTATTGAAAGTTCAGTTGCCCTTTTGTCCGATCGGATACCAGAACCACTTTTATTTGTCATAAATAACTTCTTGTCTTGTGTTTCATTCTAAATTTGCTTGTTTAATTTTAATGCATAGCATGAACATTATTGTGTTACTTTATTTCGTTTTTAAAGTATGTAATTTCAAGATTGTTTTATTCGGGACAACACCGGAATAACTTGTGATCCCAGCTACCTAAATTAAATCGGACACCAGCAACTTATTACAGACTCCCAACAAGACTAATAAATAATTTACATGTTCAGTAATGATTTTAACATTAAAATGTAATATCAAAACGAACAGAATTTTGATGAAGAGTTAAATGTTTCCTTATTACAGACTCCCAACAAGACTTAATAAATAATTTTAACAAAATGTTCAAAGTAATGAATTTTAACATTAAAATGTAATATCAAAACGAACAGAATTTTGATGAAGAGTTAAATGTTTCCTTATTACAGACTCCCAACAAGACTAATAAATAATTTACATGTTCAGTAATGATTTTAACATTAAAATGTAATATCAAAACGAACAGAATTTTGATGAAGAGTTAAATGTTTCCTTATTACAGACTCCCAACAAGACTAATAAATAATTTACATGTTCAGTAATGATTTTAACATTAAAATGTAATATCAAAACGAACAGAATTTTGATGAAGAGTTAAATGTTTCCTTATTACAGACTCCCAACAAGACTAATAAATAATTTACATGTTCAGTAATGATTTTAACATTAAAATGTAATATCAAAACGAACAGAATTTTGATGAAGAGTTAAATGTTTCCTTATTACAGACTCCCAACAAGACTAATAAATAATTTACATGTTCAGTAATGATTTTAACATTAAAATGTAATATCAAAACGAACAGAATTTTGATGAAGAGTTAAATGTTTCCTTATTACAGACTCCCAACAAGACTTAATAAATAATTTTAACAAAATGTTCAGTTTTAATGATTTTAAACATTAAAATGTAATAATTTCAAAACGAACAAAAGAATTTTGAATTTTGAGAAGAGTTAAATGTTTCCTTATTACAGACTCCCAACAAGACTAATAAATAATTTACATGTTCAGTAATGATTTTAACATTAAAATGTAATATCAAAACGAACAGAATTTTGATGAAGAGTTAAATGTTTCCTTATTACAGACTCCCAACAAGACTAATAAATAATTTACATGTTCAGTAATGATTTTAACATTAAAATGTAATATCAAAACGAACAGAATTTTGATGAAGAGTTAAATGTTTCCTTATTACAGACTCCCAACAAGACTAATAAATAATTTACATGTTCAGTAATGATTTTAACATTAAAATGTAATATCAAAACGAACAGAATTTTGATGAAGAGTTAAATGTTTCCTTATTACAGACTCCCAACAAGACTAATAAATAATTTACATGTTCAGTAATGATTTTAACATTAAAATGTAATATCAAAACGAACAGAATTTTGATGAAGAGTTAAATGTTTCCTTTTTTAATTTTATAATTTCTTACAAAATTTCCCATTTAATCACATGAAACTATATAAATACATTTATGCAGAACATATATTTTAATTAAAATGTGTAATTTTAATTTTGCTAATTGTTTAAGTCACCATTATTGCCATTACATTCATTAACAGATGGAAACTGCAATCTATAAATAATATTAATACGAAATTACTACGATGAAATCTGTATGGTCTTGTATGGGTGATGGTTCAAGAGAGTAGTGTGCTACAAGTTTACTGCACTGGGTGACACCAAACCCAGTGATGTCACTGCCATTGCTTTTTTTACATTTTTACACCTGATTCCATTGGTTCAACAGGTTCAAAAATTTATTAGCAAAATCTTTTTTACATTTTTACAATAGCAGTCAAGTCACCTGTTGAATAAACACTAGTGGGTGTTGTCATTCTTAGCTATAAAAATAAGTGAAGATACCTTTATAAATAAGAATATTGATTTAATTTTATTTTTTTGGCTAATCAACCTTTTGCATATTTAAAGCCAGAAAATATTTTTAGATTGAAAGAATTTCTTTTTTTTTGTTTTGAGATAATGATTTAGTCATAAAAGTCTGACTAATTTATTCATAGATGGTCCTTCATTTTTTCAATAAAGTTTTTTTATTCTGATAAAATAACATAAAATAATACTGATAATATAAAAAAAGTTTTTTTTATTCTGATAAAATAACATAAAATAATACTGATAAAATAAAAGTAGTATCAATATTTATAAAAAAAAATTTCAACATTAAATCAAGATATATGATGGGTAAATTGCTGACATTTTTATACTTTTAATTTTGTGTATGCACATTTCTTGTTTTTGATTTTGTCAAATGTAGTTTCAGTTGGGCACTGTCTGAGAGAAAAAGAGCACTATAATGCAATTCATTTTTTTTTAATCGTTTCACCCCAAGCAAGGTGGTACCTCCAGTGATGCGCAGGGGGCTACGTAAGAGTAAAAGTTTAGACAAGAGGAGAGTGAAGAGAAAAACAGACCAGTAACAGTGGGTGCCAGAGAAAGAGCAAGAGAAAGATAGAAAAACCAGTGTGAAGACAGTTGCAAAGGTAGAAAGAAAGGAAAAGAATAAAATAGAACAAGATATACAGGGGGATGTAGAAAGAATTGGAATCAAGTGAATAAGAGATGGGTATTGACATTGCATTTAAATTCTTGACAGTTGCAAAGGAAGAGAGAAAGGAAAAGAACAAGATAGAACAAGATATACAGGGCAATGTAGTGTAGAAAGAACTGGAGTCAAATGGATAAGAGATGCATATTGACATTGCATTTAAATTCCTGGAGGTTGTAGCAGTCAGGAAAGCAAGTATACGGAAGGAAGTACCACAGGCGGGAAGTGCGAGAAAAGCTGATGGAGTATAATTGTCACCAGCATTTGGTTCATCTAACTGTAAGTGGGTGGGCTCGTGTTGCCAGTCTGGTTGCATGAGTAAATTCTAGTGGCAGGGGCACCAGTGATTTAAGATTGTCAGAGCAGAAACCATAGACTTTTTTGTAGAACAGACAGAGGGAAGCCACATCCTGTTGGTGAGAAAATGGGTGGAGTTGAGATGCCAAGTCGGGACCTATCATGTTACAGATTCTCCTTTGGAGCCTGTCGAGAACACTGAGATGAACAGCAGGGGCACCTGACTATATATGACAGCAGTATTCCATGCACAGACAAATGGTTGAAAAAAAAAAGTCTTCTCTGTTTATAATATTCTTAGTTTTTTGAGTGAGTGCATAATTGTGAAAATTTCTTTTCCCTCCAAATCTGGAGCATCCAACATACAGTTGATCATGTTTCAGTTTAATCCAATCGCCTGGGATTTGTTTATTGATATTGCAAAGCTAAGTTTGACTGGAAATTGCAGTTTCTTAAAATTGAATAAATCATCTGTAGGTCACAGGAATTCTAGGCATGTAAACATCTCCTCCCCCATGACCAAGAAGAATTGTTTCAATAACATGAGGTATAATTTTTTCACTATAAGTCTTGTGCCATTGTAGAGTTTTGGAGGCTCAATATTTCATAATAACATTATTGGGGTGTCGATTTTCAGACCTCGTATCTGGTGGTAATCCAAATAATTCAAGAGGATTAAAGAATTCTGTTGGATAACTGACGACATTCAACTGATTAATAACAGTATCAATAGATTTATAGGAGTTAGTCTTCAGGGATCATTTTCAAAAAATCAAAATTAGCTGAATCGACATTGATATTTTTCAGCCATTTACCATTTTGATAATGAGTATTAATGTTTGGAAATACTTTAGCAATTAACTCAAAAATTGATGGTACTAAAGTACATATGAGTGATGGATAAAATAAATTTTCACTGTCAATTTGGACTCTCCCCTCTCCTAGAATTAGCAAGTTTTCAGCAAATTGATTTGATGCGATATTTCCATACAGGAATGCTTGTATATCAAGTGTCAGTTTTAGGATCTTTACATGATGATTTGAATGAAGTTCAAATTTTATCTGCTCTAGTACCTTTGCAAATGACAGGGAAGACTTGTCTAAAATTACCAGAAAGAAGCACAGGTATTCCCTCCATCAGGGGATCATTGTATTGCATATTGCACTGGAAAATAACGACAACGTGGAACGCATGTATATAAAAATATTTTGTCAGTGATGATTGTGTAGAGCAGTGGGGCTGCCAGAAAGAGTTGAGTACATGAAGCTTTGTAAGAAGTTGTTAGTCAGTCTCTGTCTTCAGCCAAAAATTCTTTATGTAGTCTTAAAACTCCCACAAAAGTTTGCTTTTTTGGGTTGTTGCTTTGATGATGTCATTTACAGTTGGATATGTCTGTCAACTACCATTGTCCTTGGTTGACTTTTATCTATGGTTTGATGTATCTATCAGTCATATCCTTTCCAGGAATTGTATTTCAAGCTGGTTGTCATTTGTGTTTTTCCTATCAGGGTTGTACTTGTTGATATCATCCATGGTCAGATATATCTGTCAATCCTTTGTTGATCTCACCCATGGCAGGATGTACAAGGTTATCTATTACAATTGTTCCTAATGTCCCTTAGTATTCTATCTAAAGCTTCAAAAACACTGTTATGGTTCATAGTGCATTCATCCCAAACAACCAAGTAACACTTTCTGGTAACTTGTGTGATTCCAGAATTCTTTGGTATATTGCACGCATGACTTTAATTCCTGTTCACCTGGGATTTGTTTATTGATAACATCATTATCGATGGTCAGATATACCTGTCAACCACCTTTGTCCTTTGTTGATCTCACCCATAGTCGGATGTACCTGTCAATTACTCTGATGTTCAAGGTTATCTATTACAATTGTTCCTAATGCCCCTTAGTGTTCTATCTAAAGCTTCAAAAACACTGTTATGGTTCATAGTGCATTCATCCCAAACAACCAATTAACACCTTTTGGTAACTTGTGTGATTCCAGAATTCTTTGGTATATTGCACACAGGATTTTAATTCCTGTTCAGGTCCAGTAGAAGTTTGAATGTTGAATGAGTTGTCTTATTCTCAGATAATAATGTAGCAGCAATCTCCGATGAAGCAACTGCAAATACAATACATTTTTGACTTCTTACCTTGCTAAGGTGGTGACAAATGTTTTTCCTGTCCCACCAGGTACATCTAGAAAGAATATTACACTTTTCTAGTATCTAACAACATCTATAATTGTGTCATAAGCTATTATTTGGTCAGGTTGAAGCTTTGTCTCCTTTTCTTTGTAGCTTACCAATGGATATATATATATATATATATATATATATATATTGTAATTTTGTTATTACAATGGTTTATAAAAGCATTATCTCACTACAGAAAAATTTTCATGTTTCAGAAAAATACTGTTCTTCTTCAGGTGCTATTTTAAAATAAATGGTGAAAATCATTTATGTAGAAAATATAAGATGAATTCATGGTTATTTAGAAAATTAGGGAGTGGTAGTTAAAGGAAGTTAAGCAATATGCTTGTAGGTGTGTCAATATTACTCAAAAGTGAGAATTAAGTTGAACTATGGAGTTGAAAATTTGGATCGTGAAAGGGTACAAAGTAGCATAATGTCAAGACATGACACTTTTTAATTTTGTCTGGGTAAGATACATACTGGGATTATACATTATTTAAATGAGTAGACAAGTTTTAACAGCAGGTTGGATTTTAGGATTTTTTAAAATTTGATTTTGTACTACCACATCAGTTAAAGGAGATGGACTGTTTAGGTGATAAGTAGAATAAGTAATTATGGTATGCTAAAATATATTGGAGTTAAGATAACCAAATAAGTATTGTGTGGGTCATTTATTTTAGTAAAATAACTTTTCAGTAATAGTAGAGCATGAGTTATAAACGAACAATTGTAATTAATTAAATTTTAGAGGAAAATATTAATTCAATTAATTAAATTGTTAAATCATTGCTACAATTCAGCAGCACTATAATTTTTAGGGAACCTTATAATTTTCAGCTTTTCATTGAGGCACAGAGGGCAGATGTCATAGAATGATTTACAGATTCTTTTTTTTCCAGAATTTTCCATTTTAATTTGGGAGTTTTATTTGTATCTTTTAACTGCCAAAAATATGCAGAAAGAGTTTGGTAAGCTCTACTTTGTATTGAGCACTCTTTATAAAAGGGAATGCATGAACAGTGGGTTTTAATCTATCTGTTCTTTCACTTTCTTATAATATCTATCTATCTATCTATCTATCTATCTATCTATCTATCTATCTATCTATCTATATATATCTGTTTCACTGTATATATTATATTACGCTCTCACATTTATGCTCTCACAACCTGATTGAACACTCTGGAAGAATGGGAGACTGACTGACTATAAATAGACTGACAGTTAAATAGTATAGCATGAGTCATAAACAAACAATTGTAATTAATTAAATTTTAGAGGAAAATATTAATTCAATGAATTAAATTGCTAATTCTATATAATTCTATAAATGACTGACGTCACTTCGGTCGGGTTTCAATCCTGGGTTAAAAGCAATCAGAGTCTAACCATACTGATGAGCTGTGATACAGCAAAACAGATCTGTCTGCGGATGACTATTTATGCTCTCACACCCTGATTGAGCACTCTGGAAGAATGGGAGACTTTGAAAAACAGTAACTACTCTGGCATGTACGCATCGCTCATTCACTAATGAATTAGAGCACTCTGGCTATTGGGCGTGTATAATGACAATATACATGCTAATAAGTCTGCCTTCTTCTACCGTGCACCAATGGCCCAGAGGTAGAACCGACGAGTGATGCCATTTCGGTTGGGTTTCAATCCTGGGTTAAAAGCAATCGGAGTCTAACCATACTGATGAGCTGTGATACAGTGAAACAGATCTGTCTGAGGATGACTATGTATGTATATATATATATATATATATATATATATATAGTTTCTCTGACCAATTCATTTTCTCTCGCTGATTTTTGGAAGGCTATAAGTGTGTAGATAGTTCCTCTTATCATTATAATTCTATTCTCAATGCTGATCAATGCTTTATTGTACAGTTCGTTATTGTAAGAAACCTCAATATCTGGTAACTGTAATTGTAACTGGTGTTTGTAATCTTCAGCTAAGGTGTTCTTGTGTTTATCTTAAAGCCCTAATGGATCATTTATTTCACATTTAATGATGGAAAAAAGAGCTCTAAAACTTTTTTGCATTCTTGGATACAGATGCTTCTGTTAAAGTAGCATCCCATTGTGCATCATCTTCCCAACAGACCATGTTTCAAGCAAGCTTCTCTTTATTTTGAGCAAACTGTTCCATCGACTGCATTGAAATCATGAAATGAAGTAGGACCTTTGATATCATGCAACAGCATCCTGAGAAAGATACATTCTTGTTGGTTAAGATTTACAGTATATACTCTTTCAAGTGCCCCATCAAATTTGATGTCTGAAAATTCATCTACCTACCTTTTTTGTCTGTTTCAACTGTCATTTTGCCAGGTGTAATATAATGTAAGCTGATGATAAAAGATCTTAGCAAAGGAATCTCTTGAAGAAATCTGTAAGTGTAGTTTCTCTTGAAGTTAAGATTTGCTGAGCTGCATTTGCCTCAGAGAAGTAAACTCTTTGTCCATTTGTAATATAACAATCTAGGCCCACCCGAGGAAGTGAGGAAGCGGGGACATTTTCCGGCCGTTGAAAGGAACGGATGGTTGTTTGACCTTATTTCCAGCAGTAGCGGAAATGGCTACAAGAGGCAGACAGAACAGGTGTCTCTGAGAATTACGTAGGCGTCGCGTGGGCGTCACGTGATCAAGGCAAAGCCGGAAGAAACAAGTCCCGGTTTTGGAAGATATATAAAGACTGCGAAAACACGGATTCGCCAGTCAGACAGACGAGTTTAGACAGAGGCAGACAGAGGAGCAACAGATACGACGACACTCCCCCGTCACCCCGTCAACCCTTGGAAGCGCGCTCTCACTCTCTGTTCACTAGGCTACACGGTCCATCGTTCATTAATAAAAATATCACTGATATATTTTTATATATATGCGTGTTTGTTATTTGTCGATATATAACACATTTTCTAAATGAGCATCTAGTGGCTGAATTGTTGGATATCACTTATGAATGAGAAATCAAATCATTCTCCAAATTACTTAATTGTTGTTAATGTCTTAATCCAGTTGGTACATGCTTACTTCATCTTTTTGGTTTAATGTCTGGTTTTGCCTATTTTTACCCACATTGTTTTTTTTCTTGTAAAACAAACATTACAGTATCTTACCCTTTAACATATTTGCAGACATATTTAACTGACTATACTGAATTACAGAATTCAACATTGATGTGAACATCAAAGGTTTCCAAGAGAATGGGACTCTCATCCCTTGTTCCCTGTTTAGGATGTGGTTTCCGGCTTTCTCTTTTCCAATCTTTTCACTATTACGTAGCCCCCTGCACATCAGTGGTGTTACCGCCTTGCTCGAGGTGATACGATTAAAAAAAACAAAAAAAAAAAAATGAAGCTATTGTCATTTATTTTGTTCGGATCCAAATACTTTGCCATTATTTGTCTTTCTTCTTTTTTTTTTGTTTTTTTATAATCATATCGCCCCAAGCAAGGCATTTTACTGCCACTGTTTGGCAGGGGGTTACCTAGGAGGAAAATTATGAGAAAGAGTGACAGGTTATAGGAGGTGTCAAGAAGTGGGTAAGAGAAGGATGAGAATACTGATGAGAGTGGAGTGAACGGAGAAAGGAGCATGAAAGAGAGAGGATGCAGGTTAGTGAGATAGGAGATGACTATTGACTTTATATTTAAATTCTTAGAGATTGTAGCTGTTGGGAAAGCAAGTAAATGGAAGGGAATTCAACAGGCAGGAAATAAAAGAAGCTGCTGGAGTAGAATTTGCATTTACAATTTATTGTTTTCTCAGTAAAAGGGTGGGACCTAGTTGCTAATCTTGTGGCTCGAGTAAATATATATATAGTGGGCACCAGTGAGCTAAGTTCATCAAAGCAGAAGCTGTGAAAGTATTTGTAGAAGAGACACAGGGAAGCCACATTGCGCCAGTGAGAAAGTGACTGTATCCAAGCTACCAAATTGGGATCTGTCACATTACAGATTCTCCGTTGGATCTTGTCAAGGACAAACAGGTGGATAGCAGAAGCACCCAATCAGATATGGCAGCAGTATTCAATGCACAGGCGGATGGTAGACTTATATATGTGCAGGATTGTTTCAGGTGGAAAAAAATTCCTGGCCCTACACAGGGAAATGACTTTCTTAGCAGCAGATTTAGCTATGGATTCTATATATTCATCCCACTTGAGGTCTGTTGTCAGAGTAAGCCGAGGAGAAGCAGTGTTTTACTTTCAGGGAGACTAGCCTGATCCATGCTAATGGTGGGTAGGAGTGATTGTCTACAAGAAGAATTATCTTTTTTTTCCATTTGTGTTTTGTTTAAGAAGCTTCTTGAATAATGCTTGTTGCACTTATTATTAACCAAACAGAGATAATTTCTGTTCCCATCACCTATGGACCATTTGAGTTTTAACAGTATCATAAATTTTTTTTATTTTTTATAGAATCTGGTAGTTCTGCAGACATTATATAATCCATGTGACTGCTGTGAATTTTTATAAGGATCTCTAAATATATATCAGGAACATCAGACCAGATATTGCAGTTATATTCTAAGCATGGATGAATGGAAGAAATATAAAGATTTAAAATGAATTCTGGTGAGAAAAATGTTTAAACATCTCTCCTAGCAGCAACCCTATCAACTGATTCAATATTTTTTTATAATCATTTCACCCCAAGCAAGGCAGTTTTGCTGCCACTGGTGTGTAGGGGTTACATAGGAGGAGAGTGATGAGAAAGAGGAACAAGTTATAGTGGGTGTCAGGGAATGGGTAAGAGATGGATGAGAATACTGGTGTGAAGAGAGCTGATAAGAGTAGAGTTGACAGAAAAGAACATGAAAAAAAAAAAGAAGTTGGCAATTGAACTTACATTTAAATTCTTGGAGATTGTAGCTCTCAGGGAAGCAGGTATATGTAAGGGAATTCCACAGGTTGGAAGTGCAAGAAAAGAAGCTGATAGAGAAGTTGCAGTTACATTTTTTTGGTTTCACAGTAAAAGGGTGGGACCTAGTTGCTAGTGCAGTAGCTCGAGTAAATTCATGCAGAGGGGGAACCAGAAGCCATGAAAGTATTTGTAGAAGAGACAGGGGGAAGCCACATTATGCTGATGAAAAAGTGACTGCATCTGAGCTACCAAGTCATTCTAAACGTCATATTTTGGCTTTAATTTCAGTTGAAAATAAAGAGAAAAATTCCCCAACATTTGGATAATTTTTTATTAATTTGGTTCTAAGCTTTCGGCTCACATGAACCATCTTCAGAGAGGTTATTAAGACGGTAATACAATAACATACACCATCACTGACAATTTTATTTTGCATTACCTTAGAAAGCTTAGAACCAAATTAATAAAAAATTATCCAAATGTTGGAGAATTTTTGTCTTTATTTTCAACTGAAATTAAAGCCAAAATACAACGTTTAGAACGGCTCATGATTAAACATAATAGACATTCATTGTCTCTTATGTTTAACAGTATATATTTAGAAAATTATTTGCTGCCTTGATACACTATATATATATATATATATATATACATATATATATATATATATTGTTTAATTAAAAACAGTGTATCTACTCAGATATAAGTATCTATTAAAAATAATGTTCAAACAAATAAATTAAAATATATATTGTTGTGGGGTCTCCCCTTTATATATGATAATGGACTCTACTGAGTATATATATATTTTCACCAGAGTGAGATACAGTTGCTGCCATAGAATAGAGAGTATTCATATAGATCTGTTACAGTTATCGAAGAGTACCGGAACTGATACGTAAGTTACTGAGAGATATCGAAGTTACCCAGAGACTACCGCTTTAGATGTTAGACTAGCTCTGAGCTCCACTCAGCTAGAATAATATACATGGATATACTATTTTCAACGACTTCACTTCAAGACTTGTATATATTTATTTCTTACTAATAGTATTTCTGGAATTACTAACTTGCATTCAAGTTTGTATATTGCATTCAATATAACCGACTTTTCTATCTCCAAATCTGTTTTGTTGTTCATTATTTTGTGCGGTTTCTCACCCGGAATCCACAACAAATATATATATATATATATATATATATATATATATATATATATATTTGATCCATTCAAAATATCTTCTCTGAACTGTATTCTTTGTGACCCCTTATATATCTTACTTATACTTAGAAGGGTACTGTATTAAGTAATATGTAACACAAATAGCACCAGATGACTGGTGTGGTAAACATGATGAGATATACTTAAATTATTTGTAATAGACTGCTGTAGCTAAAATGGGCACAAAAGAAATATTGAGTTTATAACTAAACAAAATAGATGACATTTATTTACTGAGGACAGTCTCGTGCTGATAATAATTTTGTATCAGAGACAAAGAACAAAATCTGAAAATAAAATTCTGAAGACTATATTGATACAGATATTTATGAAGACCAAAAATTGCATGCGACCTTAGCTTTTTCTGTGGAAGACCTGATCCTGTCAATTTCGGATAGTCATGGTTAACTGTACAATCAAGCCAGATACCCTATCATGTATATAAAGTCACTTTTGAGGTTCAGCAAGAGCTTTAAACAAAAAGGAGAGTATGGTAAGTCATTTGCAGTGTTTAGAAAGGTTACAAAATGTTGAAAGCAACTGGAGTCTTTGAGATTTCCAAAAGTTTTGGACTGTGTTGATAAGAATATGGAATAAAAGGGTTTATGACTTTACTAAGAATTATATGGATTGATAAGTGTACTTTATATGGTACTTGTTGGGATAACAGAATTTTGACATTCCTCACAAAAATGAACATATTTGAAGGAATTTAATTAGTCATCTTGGTGTTCTATTTTAAGTCTTGGAGAGTTGAGAGTTAGACTTTAAAATGGTTCCACTCCAGATTTGTTGGTCTTCTAATCTTTGAAAAGATTTGTCTTGATTTTTTAATCTTCCTCTCTAACTATCTCTCTCTCTAATATATATATATATTGATCCAAACAACACTATATATATACAACGTGACGGAGTCTCCATGGGTTCAGTGCTTGGTCCGACTTTTAGTAATTTCTATATGTCTAACCTTGAAAATACTACCTTTGCAAAATTTACAAAACCATCAATATATCTACGATATGTTGATGATATCCTACTATTAATTAAAAATACCGACGAAATCTTACAACTTCAAAAACAGTTTCAAAATAACTCAGTTTTAAAATTCACTTATGAACTTAGCAATGATAACAAAATTCCTTTTCTTGATATATTAATTAACACTAACAACAATAAATTTACTATCTCACCGTATCAAAAACCCACTAATAAAAATCCCTCCACACTCAATTATATTAGTGAATGCCCCCACTATTACAAAATAGCCATTATAAAAAATCTATTATATCATGCAAAAGTCAATTCATCTACAAATCAGATCTTCCACAGTGAACTAAAAAACATAAAACAGACACTCATCAATAATAATTTTCCCAACTACATAGTTGATGAACAAATACGTGATTTTCTTAAAAAGCTTAACATGGAAAGAACAACACATGATACTAACCCAACCAATCCTAAACATATCACTCTCTTATACCGTAGCCAGATGCACTCCAACTACCAACTAGATGAAAACATCCTAAAAAAATTCATAAATACTAATATTTCTCCGACAGACTCTAACAAAAGAATTAAGTTTATTATATATTACACTAAATCCACTACATCTAATTCATTCGTCCACAACGACTCTTCCCCCACCGTTAGTGATTTGCAAAAAACCAATGTAGTATATAAATTCATATGTCCATATAGAGAATGTATCTCTAACAACCTCAATAATATCTACATTGGCCACACCACAAATTCGCTCTCACGGCGTCTGACATTGCACTTAAATAAAAATTCAAATATATTCCGTCATTTAGAACGACACAGTTATCAACGCACACTTCTGAGAAAAAACGCTTGTTGATAACACGTACATACTTAAACAAGAAAATAATAAGCAGAAACTAAAAATCCTCGAAGCAATCTACATTAAACAATTTAAACCTGGTTTGAATACAATCAATTTCGATATTTCCAATAACATACTCAAATGTCTGTAATCAGACCAGGGACCACAACACCACTATTTTGTCACTGTCTTCGGCCATCCGCCACGGTAGGGATGGACTTATATTTTCAATTCAATTCTCTTTATTGTTAATAGCTTAAATGTTCTATGTTTACTGTGTGTTAATATTTACTCTTTGATAATGGCTTATGTGAACCGAAAGCTTAGACCCGATAAAAAAATCAACAATTACTGTGATTTTTTTGTTGTCTTTTAACGACATCACCATCAAGTATATCAGACGGTATGAACGGATCCTACACAAAATTAATAGACAAAACTTGTCTATATTATTCAATGAAATCTGCATTAATATATATATATATATATATATATATATAGGAAATAATAATAAGCACATACAAACAAAGAGGATAGTTGAAATATTTATCTAATTAATATGAAATATTAAATAGATAAAGATAGAGAGCTCAATGGATATTATCCAGAGCAATGTCAAATATAGCAAAGAAAACTCAACATATGATTAAATGGTTATAAAACCAGAAATTATTTTGATTTTTCAGTTTGAGGAAGCAGTTTGTAATTTTTACAACTGCTAGAAATAAATTCTGGATTTATAGCCATTTAATCATGTGCTGAGTTTTTTCCTTCTCTCTCTCTCTCTCTCTCTCTCTCTCTCTCTCTCTATATATATATATATATATATATATATATATATATACCCTTGTGCAAATTAATTGAAACAACTGCTTTAGTTTCCTTTCTTTTACCATATGGTCAGTTTTAGACCCACTGGAGTGACAGGGTGTAACTGATTTCTAATTTTTCGTCACATTAGGGCATTTGCAGTGATATGCAGTAATATGCAGTAATATGAATCTATTTTCAGGATGTATGATGAAATTTGTTTGATCTTGAAAAATAATGTTTTATCCATGACTGCATCAGATTTTTATCATGCCAAGATACTATTGTCTCAACTGTCAATTAGTTCTCCTACGGTCATTGTCTGTGATGGACATTACTCCAAGGAAGTATACAAAAATTGTAATACTGCATGAACACAATGGCAAGCTTTACAGAGAGATTGCAGATATTGTTGGTGTCAACCTTTCAAATGTCAGTCGTGTCATCAAGGTAAAGAAATAAACTGGATTCATCAGTCCAAAACACAAAGGAAAATGCAGTCAGAAAAGACAAACAACACCAAGAGACAACATATTTGTGATCAGGGAAAGTGTGAAAGATTCTAGAATGACATTATTCATTTTCTTCCAATTAAGTTGCACAAGGGTTTATCTCTGTTCATATCTATCTATCTATCTATCTATCTATCTATCTATCTATCTATCTATCTATCTATCTCAGTCCAAAACATAAAGGAAAATGCTATCAGAAGAAAAAGAAGCAAACATCAAGAGACGAGGTATACATTATCAGGGAAAGTGTGAAAGATTCTAGGAAGACATTATTCGTTTTGTTTCAGTTAATTTGCACAAGGGTGTATATATATATATATATATATATATATATATATATATATATATTCAGAAATTATAACATGGATATGTTATAATATCACTACAAAAGTAGCTATTTTGTTTCAACACTTCTTGTGTCTTGTCAAGTGATGTGGTTTATTTCAAATTGAATGGTTTTAAAAGGTTAAAAACAAGCAAGACCCCTTTAATCAGGGAGGCATTATTGTATGTACAATGTGGACCAATCAGAGTAAAGCAACTTTTACTTTGGAGAATATGTGAGCAGACTTAAAATAAATTTGGTCACAATTTTGGGGGGCATTAGTATTAATATTTGATTAAATTGAGATCAGCATTATTAATTAACTATTATATCTACATTATTATTGTTGCTAAATTCAAAAAAAAATTTCTAAGTTTAACAATTTATTAGATTTAGAAAGTTACTCATGTATTAAACGAGGAAGAGAAAGAACGCATACATAAATAAACCTACAAACAACCACACATGGGAAAAACGAGTATATTCACAAACACTGGCAAACAGACACATATACAGATTAATATACCCACGCATATATACATGCACAAATTACAAAATTTTATTTTTATTGACTTGTCAATTTGTCTGTTAAATTTTAAAGCTCTATTTGGACACAGACTGAATTGCCACATATATATATATATATATATATATATATATATATATATATATATATATATTCATTCATTCATCTCTTTATTTATTTATTTATGTGTTTATTCATTATACACATACTGATGTGTGAGAAAGCACAGACAATTCAAACTACCAACATTTGATTTATTTTATCTTATTTTATTTTATTGATTTATTTTAATTTTTTATTTTTATTTTTATTACTTTTTTTATTTTTCTCCTTACTTATTTATAAACAACAACTTGGCTCTCAGAAACAAAAGGAACATGATACGCATAGCCACAAGTTTATTTGCCTGAAGAGAGTCAACTTTAGAGTTGAAACATGTATAGCATCACAAATACCATTATGGACACTTAAAGTATCATAACATGTATAATAACAACAACAATAAATATACACTTTATCACAAAACATTCAGAGCCTTTCTCACTTTTTATTTTATATATATATATCTTTCTTCTCTCAGTTGTTTATGTCAGAGCTACTGATATTCTTACATGGATTGAATTTTTTTGTTCCCTCCTTGCATTTCAAGTGAGAAGAAATTTTGTTTTGAAGTTTTGTTTTCCCAGTTAGGTTGACTTCAGCCTGATTCTGATAGCAAGGTTCTTCTTCTTCTTCTATGTGCCCTGTCCCTTCAGGACGTAGGCGATCATGGATCTCCACATCTCCCTATCCCTTGTGGCTCTTAGTATGTTTGCTCCTGTTGCTCCTGGCAACCCCCGTTCCGTCATCCACCTGATCAGACTCTGCAGATATGTTATCCGCTGCCTTCCTCTGTCTCTCCTTCCTTCTATCTGACCAGTCAGTATCAGGTTCTCCAGGCTCTCCTTCCTCATTGCATGTCCCAGGAACTTCAGTTGTCTTTTCCTGATGCTCAGCATCAATTTCCTTTTTGTTGCCATTCTTTCTAACACTTCGTCGTTGCTTGTATGCTCAGTCCACGATATCCGTAGCATCCTTCTGTAGAACCACATTTCGGCCGCTTCCAGTTTTTTCCTCATTTTCGATGATATTGTCCAGCATTCACAGCCGTACTGAACAACTGACATCACGTAGCAGTCTAGCACTCTTTTCTTCGTTTCTATTGAGATCTTCCTGTGTGTTAGTATTTTGCTCATCTTCTGGAACGCGTCCTTTGCCATGCCAATTCGCCTTCGGATCTCCGTGTCGCACTTTCCATCTCCTGTTAGAACACTTCCTAGGTACTTAAATTCTTGGACTTGTTTGATTCTGTTATCCCCCACCTGTATTTGGCATTTTGGGTTGTATCTTTTGCTGATGACCATGCACTCAGTTTTCTTAAAGTTTATTTGTAGTCCCTTCTTGTCACTCTCCACTGCTACTTTCTGTATGAGATCTTGCAGTTTCCTTTCCGTGTCCGCAATCAGTACTGTATCGTCCGCGTATCTTATGTTGTTCAGGTTGTGGCCTCCAATAATAAATCCTGGTGTGTCATCTAGGGTCCTCAAAATATTCTCGCTGTATAGGTTGAACAAATCCGGTGAAAAGACACATCCTTGTCTTACACCTTTTTCTATCTTTGTGTATCTACTGAGGTCGTTACCTGTCCGTATGCAGGCCGTTTGCTGCCAGTAGAGATTCTTGATTATTCTTATATCTTTGCCGAAAATGTCGAGGTTGCCTCTCATTTCCATCAATTCTTTGTGTCGTATTTTGTCGGATGCTTTCGCGTAATCAATGAAGCATAGGTACAAGTCTTTCTTCATTTGTAATGCTCTTTCAGAGAGCATCCTAATCATGAATATGGTGTTAAAGCAAGTTAAGTGACATAGTGCCTTCTTACATAGGTACTCCTGTTTCCTTAATGAATCAACATGGAACAGAGAACAATATTAGTACATTAATTCAATTAATCTAGGGTCCTCCACTCATTTTTCAACACCTAAATTTCAATTTAAATTTTAAAAATAAATAAGTTATCTTCAAGCTTTAAAATTAGCTTTAATTGAAAGTCAAGAGATTAAATTTAGTAATTCCAGTAAACAAAATACACTGGCATATTTTAAAGTGAAATTATATTGATTGGAAAAAAAAATTTAAAATTACCGCCATTTTTTTTGATTGATCGACACATTTTTAAACAGTAGCCACATTCCTGTTTTAAAAATCTGGCAAAAATAAAATATATGTCTCTGACACATAATGTGTCAGAGACATATATTTCATTTTTGTCAGATTTAGTTAATTTTTTAAATTAAAACTTACCTTTATCTGATTTCAAACAATTGTGCTTGCTTACTCTCTGAAATATTCCCTGTAATTTCCTATCAGATTAGGTAGTCCGAGCATGACAGCTTATCTCAAGTGTTGATAGATTTAATGACAAACGGAAGGGGAGCCCGAAGACGACAAAAATATACGAACGTAATTTATTATGTAATAGAAGGCAATCCTTGAATAACGTGACCTTTTAATGATAAATATCCTGTACAGCCCCTAACCCCGTACAAATAAAGATACGGGCAATCAAAATGCACACAATTAAAATGTTTTTATTTATTTTAAAAATTGACGGGGTCAATTATTTGTATTAAGCTTTTAAATTTTCCATTAATAATTGTTGTCTTCATGCATTAATTACATACCCTAGCCGGCCCAATAGAGGAAGAAATTTAACAATAATTTTTAAACTTTTCATATATAATTTTTATATATAATTAAAAAATTAAAAAAAATGAAAATAACTATTGTAAAAATTAATTATTCATTGAATCTTTTTTTCTTTTCAGACTATGATATGCTTAATTTATATTGTTCATATTGCCCGGTTCACACTCCACCCACGTCTATTGAACAGGTGTAGAGGCTCATCCCTTGTTCCCTGTTTAGGACGTGGTTTCTGGCTTTCTCTTTTCCAATCTATTCATTCTTACGTAGCCCCCTGCACACCAGTGGCCTTACCGCCTTGCTCGGGGTGATATGATTAAAAAAAAAAAGAAAAAGCATTCAGAAGTTTATCCACATAAAAATTGGCATAGTTATTGCATTTTTTGCAATTCCTACTTTTTAGAAAGACGGGGACTATTGAAGAAAAAAAAAAAACAGTGAATCAGCATTCCCCAATGACTCCTGAATTTTTTTATATTAGTTTTAGAGTGGCCCAAAGTCAAATTGTTACACATTTCTGGAATTTAATTGGTGCTGGGGGGGGGGGGGGGGTAACATACTTAAAAAAGAAATATTCTTACCAATATTTTCTAAAAATAATGCAATCAAAATTGATTTCAGTCAATAATGAATAAGTCCTGAAGTTTTCATCAAAATCCAACCATTATTTGAATTATGCAAAAATTTCCAAATTAATGTGTCTTTCACGGCCAAAAAAGAGTGCATTGCGTAACAATTATGTTGTTTTACTTAATAAAATAGCGGCAATTTGGATATCGCATTGACGTAAAAAAAAAAACTTTCTACAACAATTTCAAACGTGTTAGAAATAATAAAAAAAATTTTAAAAATATTTAAAAATGCTTTGTTCTATTCTCTTAATGGTAATGTAAACTTTCTGTGTTTTTATTTAGTTTGGGACATTTTCCCTTCCTACTATGCTGTTTTTTCATCGATTTTGTGGAAGTACCTAAATTAATCCTAATAAGTCTTTGGTAATTATGAAAACTGAAAAGGCTCATGTATTGTCATTTTTGATTATCAAGATTTTTGTAAAAATGATGACTATTTTTGGGGATTCTTCCAAATTTGTCCAGTTAGGCCTAATAGATGAATTTGATTCCACAGTATTGAGGCTAAGTTCAAAAAATGCCTAGTTAAATGGGTCAAAAGTGGGATTTTGCCCACTGACATTTTTAATTTAATTAGATTCTCAGGTTCTGTTTGTGCCTGTCTCTAAGGTTTACCCAAAATACATGAGGATAGGGTTCCATTGAGACCTAGTTCATCCATGATAGAGTCTTCTCAATATGGCATGGCCAAATGGATTACCGCCATAAAACAGCCAGTTTTGGAACAGTATAACACTTTCTGTATTAAAGATTTATCTGAGTTTTCTGATTTTATACAGCATTATTCATCAACCAATAAATTTATGTGCTCCAATGGCATTTCCAGCCTCTTTACCTGTGCCCATTTTGCTAAGACTATTGATCTATGTGCTGATGCCTTTTATTGTAGTCAGTTGTCATCTCCTGTTATTCTTGAGGATGTTTACATTAACCCTCTAGGGCCATTCGTATCATATTTGATACAGTATTTCCCTATAAGGAAACATTTGGTATTTCCCTATAAGGAAACATTTGGTATTCATTGACTGAGCAGTCAGTACTGCTTTCATTTGAAATTTATAAAATATTTCTCTTAAAAAATTTTTCAGGAAAATATTTCTTTCAAGGCTTGTTTTCATACTGTATCAAATATGATACGAATGGCCCTAGAGGGTTAATCTCAGTCTGTTTATCTATCTATCTATCTATCTATCTATCTATCTATCTATCTATCTATCTATCTATCTATTAACCCTCTAGGGCCATTCGTATCATATTTGATACAGTATTTCCCTATAAGGAAACATTTGGTATTCATTGACTGAGCAGTCAGTACTGCTTTCATTTGAAATTTATAAAATATTTCTCTTAAAAAATGTTTCAGGAAAATATTTCTTTCAAGGCTTGTTTTCATACTGTATCAAATATGATACGAATGGCCCTAGAGGGTTAAACTGATAAAATTTGCCATGATGTTGGTAGAATTTAGTTTTGACAGTGTCATGTACAGGCAAATTGATGGTGTTTCAATGGGTTCCCCTATGGGAACCATTTTAGCAAACATCTTTGTTAGATTCCATAAAGAAAATGTATTATCTAAATCTAATACACTTGATGTTTACTTCCATTATATGGATAACACCTATTGTCTCTTTAATGATGGTACTGAAGTAGACCATTTTCTTTTCTCTCTGAATAATATGCATCCAGCATTAAAATTTATACCACAAAAGGAGATTAATTCTTATTTTTCCCTTTCTTGATGTTTTGGTTAGCAGATCTTCTGATTTTCTTACTTCTGTTTACTGAAAGCTGACATTTATTTGTTTGTATACCTGGTGAGATTCTTTCTGTCCTGTAAAATGTAAAATTAATTTAATTAAGACTCTTACTCTTAGAGCTTTATGATCTGCTCTAAAACCAAATCAGATGATGAACTCAAGTTTATTGCACTCCTTCTCTGCAACAATGCCTCTCCATTGGGCATTGTTCAATTAGTAATTAAGAACAAAATTTTGGTTGGTTGGTTGGTTGGTTGTTTTGTTTTTATGGCATATCAACCTCAGCGGGTCATTTAATGCCAACTAAATTTTTATTTATTTATAGCTGGTAATGCCATTTTCTTTCAACAATTCATTGTTGTTTTTATATAAGTTTTGTGTCTAGTAATACTTTTTTCTTTTCGAGTATCAAGATTCATTGGGATTTGTTTTTAAGAGCAAGGTCTCCAAGACCTACCCTGTTATTTAACCCATAACTGGAGGGAAGGGATGGATTTATAGCTTTCCCAAGGGTACCAGTGCTTAAGTGAATGCAGGGTATTCAACTGGAATTCAAACTTGGCTCACTGATTTCTCTTTCTGAGCCGATATCCACTGCACTACGACGCACATTTGTCACTAAACGCTTGCAGCACCCGGTATTCCCAAGCAGTCATCCATCCAAGTTCTGACCAGGCTCAATGTTGCTTAACTTCGGTGATCGAGTATTCAACGAGATAGGCCGTAAGCTACAAAATTTTGGAATTCAATAAAATTAAACTGGCTGCAGTACAAAGATGTCTTGTGACATGATGTTTCCTTGGCTGGGTAGCTTCAGTGATAGATATGCTAAGCTGTTTTCTTTGGCAGTTCAACATTGTTATTTTGCTGCTAACACTCTTGTTGTTTTTGTCTGCAGAACCAGTCTTTTCACCCATGAGGAAAGGTGTTAACCCTCCATATCATCATAATTCTTTGATTTACTTATTTAAATGTAGTTGTGGTTTGCATTACAAAGGGAGAATGACCCAAAGACTTGATGCCAGAATAAAGCAACATGTGGTCACAAAAATCTGAAATTTATAGTATTCCTTGTCAGACAGTCTGACCAACATATACGGGTCTTCCATTGCAGAACATCTAATAAATAATTGTGCTGCTAATTTCAGTGTAGACTCATTTACCATTCTTAGTAGGTTCCACTCAAATTACCACCTTAAAGAGTTGGAGGCCATATATATTTCTTCTTTAAAACCTTCATTATATAAGCAGAAAGATTACATACTTGGCCTCTAACTAATTTCCTTCTAAACAATTTTTTTACCCATCTTTTATCCACTAGACTCCTGTCCTTTCTACATCACCCCGTATATCTTGTTCTTTTCCTTTCTCTCTACCTTCGCAACTGTCTTCACACCTCTGTTCCTATTCTTCTTTTGTCCTTTCTCTGACACCCCCTGTAACTGATTCATCTTTCTCTTCACTCTCCTCCTGTCTAAGCTTTTACTCTTATGTAGCCCCCTGTGCATCAGTGGCTGTACTGCCTTGCTTGGGGTGAAACCGTATTGCCCATTTCCTCTTTTATCGATATTTATTTCTTTATTAACCCCAATTTAGGTCTGTTGAGCGAGGTTCGAAACCTGTTAGCTCGTTTTTAAATTTTATTTTTAAACTATTATCATGAGTGGTAATAAATTTTTTTTTTCTTTTTATGGTGGTTATGAAATTTTGTACCACAAACCAAATCTTTATATATATATATATATATATATATATATATATATATATATATATTTTAATTCAGATACTTCAATCCAAGGGAAAAAAGCAGGAAGGTAAATTCCAAAAAACCGATCCTAATTAATATTAAAAATTTATTTTAATATTAAAAAATGATACAGGAAGAGAGCTCCATGTAATAAAATATTACAGAGCAAATATATATTAAAAAAGGATTAATTCAAAGATGTTGAATGGCCATTTCGATATGAAGATCCCCCACGTTTTTTTGCGAACCCAGACGATGTCAATTTTTTTTTCTTTTCTTATTTATTTGAATTTATTCTATCTTTTTCTTTTTCTTTTTCGTTTTCTTTTTCTTTTTCTTTCCCTTTATTTTTCTTTTTATTTTATTTTATTTTATTATTTATTTTTTAATTTCTTTGCAATCTATTTAAAAAGGTAAAGTAGACTAATTTTTCTCCAGTTTCTGAAAGGTTTTTTCTGTTGCTGAGGTGATGTGTCGTTCCCCGTGAGGATCTTCATATCGAAATGGCCATTCAACATCTTTGAATTAATCCTTTTTTAATATATATATATATATATATATATATATATTTTTTTTTTTTAAATTTGTTTAGATTTTATTTGTAATAGATACTCATATTTGAGTAAATGATTTTTTATTATTATTAAACAGTATATTTTTTTATTTACATCTACTGGCTAAAATATACGAGTAAGCTCATTCGTAAAATATGCACCCTGTTTTTATTCATAGTTTATTCATAATTAGAATCCTGACAAACAACACTCCATCAGAAATTGGAAAAATAAACAAGTAGCACCTTTTAGCACCAGAGAAGCAGGCAGATACCAAAAAGAAACAATTCACAGCAAAAAAAAAAAAAAAGAGGAGTAACAAAAGTATATATATATATATATATATATCTGGCTACTGGTGTATGATACATCATATGCTAAAAGTCTGCCTCCTTCTACTAAGCGCCCATAGCTCAGAGGTAGAATCACCGACTGACGTTAATTCAGTTGGGTTTCAATCCTGGGTCAAAAGCAGTTGGATGTCTAACCGTACTGATGAGCTGTAATACAGCGAAACAGAACAGATCTGTCTGCGGATATATATATATATATATATATATATATGTGTGTGTTTTTGTTTTTTAAGCATTTCACCCTAAGTAAGGCAAGACTGCCACTGGTGCACAGGGGGTTACAGAGAGAGAGAAAAAACAGGGTACAGTGAATGCTGAAGAAAGGATAAGAGGTGAATAGGATTTAGGGAGACAGGAGATAGCAGTTGATGTTGAATTTTAATTATTTATACTGGGACTCATCTATGCAATTACAAGTAATGCATAATATTTAAAATTTTGAAATCATATTTATTTTTGGCCTATGAATTTTTTCAAACTGTTTCTTGCCTTACTTGGGGTGAAATGCTTAAAAAACAAAAACATATAAAAACAGTTTCCACTTCAGCTATAATGCGTGACTCTTCAGAAATGATTTGAGTTCTCTCGGTGACTGGCATCTGTATACACTGCTTATATATAAGACGTTAAAATTTCCCTTCTCTGATGCCATGCACCGACCAACTGACACCAAACTGGTTGAGTTTCAATCTTGGCCAGAAGCAAGTGGATATGTTTAGCCACACTGATGAGCTGTGATACAGCGAAACGGGCTTGTATGTGGATGACTAATATATATATATATATATATATATATATATATATATATATATATATAGTCATCTGCAGACAGATCTGTTCTGTTTTGCTGTATCCCAGCTCATCAGTACAGTTAGACATCTGATTGTACTTTCAATCATTCTGCCTCACCTATGAGGGTTGCCACACCATTTGGGAACCATTGATATAAATTATATTCAGCATTGAAATGATGGTTCTGCACATAGTTGAACAAAAGTAAATGAGTTTTTAATACAATTATCCATATAACATTGCAGCCTGTGCTGCAACAGTTCTGCCAAAAACTAATCAGACCATGAAGTGAGATGAAAGGAACATTGTCTTTTATGAGTTTTGGGCAAATGATACAATCTTGGTCATATGAAACCCACTGGCTTGGTGGAGTAATTGATAACAGCTAGAACTGAAGAATCAAAGAGCCAAGTTCAAATTCCAGTTGAATTCATTACACTCACTTATGTGTTAATATCTTTGGGAAAGGCATAAATCTATTTCTTCTTTCTTTTTTATTATATACGTGCATAGTAGAGTAATGGATAGCAAATCAGATTAAGGGATCAGAGAGCTGAGCTTGAATTCATTACATTCACTTACGTGCTAATACCCTTGGGAAAGGTATGAATCCATCTTTTCTTTCTTTCTTATTATTATGTGTGCTTATTAAGAGGCACAGTAGAGTAATGGATAGCAGCTCAGATTAAGGAATCAGAGAGCGGAGTTTGAATTCCAGTCGAGTTCATTACATTCACTTACGTGCTAATACCCTTGGGAAAGGTATGAATCCATCTTTTCTTTCTTTCTTATTATTATGTGTGCTTATTAAGAGGCACAGTAGAGTAATGGATAGCAGGTCAGATTAAGGAATCAGAGAGCCGAGTTTGAATTCCAGTTGAGTTCATTACATTCACTTATGTGCTAATACCCTTGGGAAAGGTATGAATCCATCTCTTCTTTCTTTCTTATTATTATGTGTGCTTATTAAGAGGAACAGTAGAGTAATGGATAGCAGCTCAGATTAAGGAATCAGAGAGCCATGTTTGAATTCCAGTTGAGTTCATTACATTCACTTACGTGCTAATACCCTTGGGAAAGGTATGAATCCATCTTTTCTTTCTTTCTTATTATTATGTGTGCTTATTAAGAGGCACAGTAGTGTGATGGATGGCAGTTCAGATTAAGGAATCAGAGAGCAGAGTTTGAATTCCAGTTGAGTTCATGACATTCACTTATGTGCTAATACCCTTGGGAAAGGTATGAATCCATCTCTTCTTTCTTTCTTATTATTATGTGTGCTTATTAAGAGGCACAGTAGAATAATGAATAGCAGCTCAGATTAAGGAATCAGAGAGCCATGTTTGAATTCCAGTTGAGTTCATTACATTCACTTATGTGCTAATACCCTTGGGAAAGGTATGAATCCATCTCTTCTTTCTTTCTTATTATTATGTGTGCTTATTAAGAGGAACAGTAGAGTAATGGATAGTAGCTCAGATTAAGGAATCAGAGAGCGGAGTTTGAATTCCAGTCGAGTTCATTACATTCACTTATGTGCTAATACCCTTGGGAAAGGTATGAATCCATCTCTTCTTTCTTTCTTATTATTATGTGTGCTTATTAAGAGGCACAGTAGTGTGATGGATGGCAGTTCAGATTAAGGAATCAGAGAGCAGAGTTTGAATTCCAGTTGAGTTCATGACATTCACTTATGTGCTAATACCCTTGGGAAAGGTATGAATCCATCTCTTCTTTCTTTCTTACTATTATGTGTGCTTATTAAGAGGCACACTAGAGTAAAGGATAGCAGCTCAGATTAAGGAATCAGAGAGACAAGTTCAAATTTCAGCTGAATTCATTACACTTACTTACGTGTTAATATCCTTGGGAAAGGCATGAATCCATTTATTCTTTCTTTTTTATAAAATATATGTGCATAGAGAGTAATGGATAGCAAATCAGATTAAGGGATCAGAGAGCCGAGCTTGAAATCCAGTTGAATTCATTATTTTCACTTACATGCTAATATCCTTGGGAAAGGTATGAGCCCATCTCTTCTCCTTCTGGCCATCTCTGGATATATAGCAGGACAGACTGGGTTCTGTAGCCTTGGTTAGCAACCAGTCTACCACAGTAAAAATTGGCAACCTACCACAGGAAAATCTTTACACCAAATGTGGTTGGGACCACTTCTGGAGTGGAGCCAAATAGTTCCGTGAAACTTTTTTCTAGGAAAGATGCTGGCTCAACCCATCAAAGTTGAATGTTGCCACAAGCATGAGTACTGGCTTGATAGCTTCATAATAACAACTGAAATTTCTTTATTCTCAATCAAACTGAGTAAATGCTTTTGAAAGTTCAAAGTGTTATTTACTCACTGTGTTACATTCATTGTAGGCTTACGGCCATATGACATTGAATACACCGGTTCTCATTCGATCGCCAAAGTTAAGCAACATTGAGCCTGGTCAGTACTTGGATGGGTGACTGCTTGAGAATACCGGGTGCTGCAAGCGTTTAGTGACAAATGTGCGTCGTGGTGCAGTGGATATCGGCTCAGAAAGAGAAATCAGTGAGCCAAGTTTGAATTCCAGTTGAATACCCTGCATTCACTTAAGCACTGGTACCCTTGGGAAAGGTATTAATCCATCCCTTCCCTCCATCCCTTCCTTGGAGACCTTGCTCTTAAAAACAAATCCCAATGAATCTTGATACTTGAAAAGAAAAAAGTATTACTAGACACAAAACTTATAAAAAAACAACAATAAATTGTTGAAAGAAAAAGGTATTACCAGCAATAAATAAATAAAATTTAGTTGACTTTAAATGACCCACTGAGGTTGATATGCCATAAAACAAAAACAACCAACCAACATTCATTGTAGTTGTTGTTGCTGTTGAAAGTACCCAAGTGATGTGGTTTTTGTTACTTGGTCTAATTCTTTGTGATTTTCAATGCCAGTCCACAAGATTTCCTTCACAAAAACATACAGGCTTCATTCTCTGAAAAATAATTTTAACCATTGTTCTGAGAAAGCAGATATATACAGTTGACAGTTGAGATATTTCAAAACGAGTGTAATACCATGCATGGCATCCATTTGAAAATCACACAGAGGAGAATATTTTATTTTTATAATCATTTCACTCCAAGCAAGGCTGTACTGACACTGATGTGCAGGGGGTTAAATGAGAGGAGAGCACAAATAAAGAGGATCAAGATATAGGGGATGTCAAAGAAAGGATAAGAGAAAAATGAAAATACTGGTGTGCATTATGTGAGGATAGAGCAAGAAGGAAGGAGAACAATATACAGGGGGTAGCAGGGAAAGGATAGAGAAAGATGGGAATCAAGGAGATAAATGATGGTAATTGATGCTGCACTCAAACTCTTCAAGATTGTAGCTAACAGGGAAGCAAGTATATGGAAGGGAGTTCCACAGGAGGGAAGTGTAAAAAAAAATTGCTTGAGGAGAAGTGTTAGTTATATTTGACTGTTTTGACTGTAAAAGGGTTGGACCTAATTGCCAGTCTGGTAGTCCTAGTAAATTCATGGAGAGGGGGCATCAGGGAGATAAGCTCATCAAAGCAGAACCTGTGAAAATATTTGTAGAAAAGACAGAGGGAAGCCACATCACATCAGTGAGAAAGTGACTGAAGTCGAGCTGTTAAATTGGGATTGATTACATTGCAGATCCTCTTTTGAATTTTATCAAGAACTCCCAGATGAACAGCAGAAGCACCTAACCAAATATAGCAACAATATTCAGTTCATTTTTTTAATTTTATAAACGTGTCGCCCCCTAGCAAGGCATTTTACTGCCACTGTTGAGCAGGGGGTTAAATAGGAGGGAAGTTATGAGAAAGAGTGACAGGATACAGGGAGTGTCAGGGAGAGGGTAAGAAAAAGTTGAGAATACTGGTGATAGTGGAGTGGATGAAGAAAGGAGCATGAGAGAGAGAGAGAGGATGCAAGTTAGTGAGATAGGAGATAACTATTGACTTTACATTTAAATTCTTGAAGATTGTATCTGTCAGGAAAGCAAGTAAATGGAAGGGAATTCCACAGGCAGCAAGTGCAAGAAAAGAAGCTGTGGGAGTAGAATTTGCATTTAAAATTTATTGGTTTCACAGTAAAAGGGTGGGACCTAGTTACTAACCTTGTGGCTCAAGTAAATTTGTATATAGGGGTTACCAGTGAGCTAAGTTCATTTGAGCAGAAGCCATGAAAGTATTTGTAGAAGAGGCACAGGGAAGCCACATTGCACCAGTGAGAAAGCGACTGTATCCGAGCTGCCAGGTCAGGATTGATCACATTACAGATTCTCTGTTGGATTTTGTCAAGGACCCCCTAGGTGGATAACAGAAGCACCAGATCAAATATGGCAGCAGTATTCAATGAAAGGGCAGATGGTGGATTTGTATATGAGCATCATTGGGGTATATCATTCCCATCCCTTGTGTAGAGCCTCTTTTGGTAGTCATGAGTTATCTCCCTCTAACCCTTCTAAGTTACTTGTTCACCACTGTTGTAGCCTGGTATTGAACTACCGACTCTTTGGGTCAAGTCACAGAAACTAACCAACATCTACACTACCGCCATAATTATTAGGCCACCCCAGTTTTTTAAAGAAATTATGTATTTCATACTATTTTTAGTATTTATTGCCAAGTGGATAATTCTAAATTAAAATAGAATGGTTCTTTTGTCATTATTACTTTGCAAAATTTTACAAGGCAAGAAAGCAAAGATGAACTTGTCCGAATCACCCTAAAAACTCTTCATTCTTTCATTGATGAAACTGCAACATAGGTAATTATTAAATATTCATAAATTTATTTGATGCACATGTTATTATGCAGTATTAACAAAAGAACCATTCTATTTTCATTTACAATTGTTCACTTGGCAATAAATACTAAAAAATAGTATGAAATACATCAGTTTTTTAAAACACTGAAGTGCCCTTATAATTATGGCCGGTAGTGTACATCCTCTGGACCATGTGTTGTTAGGTTTGAATAATGTAAATAGTGTAAATAATCTCAGAAATATAGACAAACATTACTCAGATTTTAGATTAATATTTTGGTTATGTAACAACTTGTTGGTTTGGGTTTAATTTATTTTACAACACATCAATCTGAATGGGTTATTTAATACTGACAAAATTTTTAGAATAGGTTTGTATGAATAGAATATGCATTCTTTGTAATCAATTAATAGATCAGGTTTTATTGACATATTTTTGTAAACAGGGTTTTTGTCAAGAGTTAAATATATTGGTGGCATTATATTTTTCCAAAAATGTATTAATATAAAAAAACATTTTTGTATTTACAAACTGTTTTGATGCCCAGTTTGGGGGTTAATTATTTTCCCATATCTGAGACCCTAATAGGTGCGACCGTCTCGATTCAGGGTCAACCTAGAAACCACAGCAATTGAGAGCTGTTTCCATGCTTCTCAAAATCTCCCGATCAGAGGCTTTGCTGCCAGATGTAGTTTACTGTCATCCGCAGGATGGTAACAACTTGTGGTGTTGTTTAAAACTACACCTAGAACAGCTTAGAAATTGTCAATTTCTTTATATACTAAATTTGTTATAATTGCTCAATAAAATTATAAAAACGATTTTCTTTTCTATTTTTTTGCATTTAATTTTTAAATTAAAGATGTACACCATGGAATTTCTATAGTTCTGCCAGTATAGTTTTATATTAGAAATATTTATTTTTTTAAATTTTAAATGATTGCATCAGTGTTATTCAAAACTAATAAAAATTATGTGCAGCAGGTTGTTAGACTTTACTAACCTGACAAGTTGAAAAAATCAATAGGGGTAAGGTTTTATTTTTTTTTCAGTTTAACCAAGTCTGAAATTCCTCACTCATTCAGCAGTAGCCTACCACAGAACAGGATGAGAATCTCAGTTCCTTACTGCACATCAGTTGGTTTAATTTGTTTTTTGCATTTTAACCAAGTCTGAAATTCCTCACTCATTCAGCAGTAGCCTACCACGGAACAGGATAAGAACTTGAGTTCCTTACTGCACATCAGTTGGTTTAATTTGTTTTTTGCATTTTAACCAAGTCTGAAATTCCTCACTCAGCCAGAAGTAGGCTACCACAGAACAAGATGAGAAGCTGAATTTCTTACTGCGCGTCAATTGGTTTAATTTTTTTTTGCATTTTAACCAATTCTGAAATTCCCCACTCATTCAGAAATGGATTCACATCCTCAACTGTGATAACCTGAGTTTATTAATGCACGTCAATTGATTTAATTTGTATTTTGCAGGTTAATTGAAGTAGATAGACTAACCTAAACTATTGCCCGGTTCACACTCCACCCACATCTATTGAACAGGTGAAGAGGCTCATCCCTTGTTTCCTGTTTAGGATGCGGTTTCCGGTTTTCTCTTTTCTAATCTTTTTCACTCTTTTTTCTCTTTATCTTTTTTTCAATTGGAGTAGATAGACTAAACTATCGCCCGGTTCACACTCCACCCACATCTATTGAACAGGTGAAGAGGCTCATCCCTTGTTCCCTGTTTAGGATGTGTTTTCTGGCTTTCTTTTTCCCATTCTTTTTACCCTTATGTAGCCCCCTGTGCATCAGTGGCATTATTGCCTTGCTTGGGGTGATATGATTAAAAAAAAAAAAACATGTCTAAAATTCCTCAGTCATTCAGATGCCGGTTCACATTCTCAGCTGTGATAACCTGAGTTTGTTATTGCCTGCCAATCAGATCAATATGTTACCACATTAAAAATTCTGTAACAGAATTAATCTCTCAAAAACAATGGGTAATGAATTGTGATTTTGACAGAAATAAACATCCACCTATTTTAAATTAGGTTAAAATTAATTAATTTTAAAATAGTTTTTTATTTACATAATTTTTTCTTTTAGTAACAAGAAATGCTTTTCTTTATTGCGAGTATTGAAAAATAACTAATTATTTTTGCTAATGAATAGGGAATGATGTTATGCTAATGAAGCAATTTCCTGGTTTTACAGATTGTAATGGTATTATGAGAAAATTTGCATAAGAAAAAAAAAAGAACAAGCTTTTTCCCATCAGTGTCTTTTTCCTAATTGTGAATTTTCTTTCTTCAAATCGTGTCAGTAATCTAAAGTTCTGTGAAAAAGAACTCCCATCATTTCTTCAATCAATATTTGTAACAATTACGTTATCCCCATTTAAGAAAGATTCAATTTATATAATAAGATAATTGTTTAATTTTCAAACATCAAGTCAACGTTTTATTTTTTCCCCAATTTTCATTTATTTTTTTTTATTAGAATGTATGTATGTATATGGGTTTGCATATATATTTAAGTAAAATGTGGATATGTTTATGCATGTGTGTGTGTGTAAAACATATTTAAGTAAAATTTGTATGTGTATATGTGTAGGTTTGCAGATATATTTAAGTAAAATGTGTATATATGTGTATGTGTGTACATATTATTTAAGTGCGTATGTGTCTACATATTTAAAATGTGTGAAATATGTGTGTTTGTGTGTGCGTATATTTTCACATTTAAACTTTATTACACTCTATGTGACTTCATTTGTTGTACAAAACGTCTATCATGTCACTGAAGGTGACTCTGGTCAATGAACAATGGTGTGTTTAAATTTCATAGTTGTGTTATCGTATAGTTGTTCTATAGCCTTGGTTGTCAACCAGTCTACCACAGAAAGTAATAGCAATCTACTATAGGAAAAATCTTCTACCCAGTCAGTTATGTCTCTTTTGAGACATGATTGCCCAAGTGTGTATCACGTATGGCACTTAACTGACTGACTGACTTAATATGAAAAGTACAACTTTGATAGTTATGTATAAGTATTAATAGCAACTTCTTCTATGTGCTGATCCTTTCAGGATGTAGGTGATCATGGCTTTCCACGTCTCCCTATCCCTGGTGACTCTTAGTACGCCTTCTCCTGTTACATCACCCAAACCCCGCTCTGCCATCCACTAGCTCAAGCCCATAAATCTAGAATATAAATGTATAGAAACTAGCATGGTCCCAAAATGAGGGATCAGTTCATATATTAATTATAATATAGAATTGATCCCCCATCTTATACCCACATTATAATTTCTCATAAACATTTTTCATATATATTCTTCTTCTATGAGCCTTGTCCTTTCTGAACGTAGGCGATCATGGCTTTCCACGTCTCCCTATCCCTGGTGACTCTTAGCACGCTTTCTCCTGTTACACCACCCAAACCCCGCTCTGCCGTCCACTAGCTTAAGCCCATAAATCTAAAATATAAATGTACAGAAACTAGCATGGACACAAAATAAGGGATCAGCTTATATATTGATTATAATATCGATTTGATCCCCAACTTTATATCCACATTATAATTTCTTATAAACAGTTGGCATATATCTTCTTCTTCAATGTGCCCTGTCTCTTCAGGATATAGGCGATCATGGCTTTCCACATCTCCCTATCTTTGGTGGCTCTTAATATGTTTTCTCCTGTTACTCCACACAAACCCTGTTCCATCATCCACCTGATCAGGCCCTTTAAATATATTCTGCTTCCTTCCTCTGTCTCTTTTTCCTTCTATCTGGTCTGTCAGTATCAGGTTCTCCAGGTCCTCCTTCCTCAATGCATGTCTCAGGAACTTCAGTTGTCTCTTCCTGATGCTCACTATTAGTTTTCTTTTTAATGTCATTCTTGCCAAAACCTCATCATTGCTCACATACTCAATCCATGATATCCGCAGCATCCATTCTGTAAAGCCACATTTCTGCCGCTTTATATTTTTTCCTCATCTTTGATGATATTGTCCAGCATTCACTGCCATATTGAAGAACTGACATCACATAGCAATCTAGCACTCTCTTCTTTGTTTCTTGGGAAATTTTCCTGTGTTTGAGTACTTTACTTAGCTTCTGGAATAATTCCTTTGCCATGCCAATTCGCCTTCGGATCTCTGTGTCGCACTTTCCATATTCTGTTAGAACACTTCCTAGGTATTGCAATCTTTATATTTGCTTGATTCTAGTATCCCCTACCTGTATTTTGCATTTTGGGTTGTATTTTTTGCTGATGACCATGCATTCAGTTTTCTTGATGTTTTTTTGTAGTCCTTTTTTTGTCACTCTCCTCAGCTACCTTCTCTAGGAGGTTCTGTAGTTTTCTTATCATGTCTGCAATCAGCACTGTATCATCTGCATCTGCTGTAAGATATCAATTAAAACAATTAAAAGCAGCACAATCCAACTTAGTGTCCTTTTGTGTTGATTACACTCAATTAAAATTGAAGGGTATAGTGGGCTCTGAGTAGGGGTAGTACCTTTCATGTTTGGCAAGCTGCATCCTACCTGGTAGGGTGGACGGCATCACCGGTCTTCACCCATCTCCTAAATCTCTTACATGTTAGTTTCAAATGCTATGTCTTGAGAAACTGCTTCAGCTGGTGAGCTAAACCATGTGAGGGGGTGGTGTGCTCACATGGCACCACTGGGCATATGAATCTCCTCAAAAGTGGTCAATAGTTTCTATTCTAGACCTAGCTAATCAAATTCGAAACCCATTCACTCATTACAATTGGCTCATTCACTACAAGAACTCATCCATCACTATCCAATAATACATATACCACAATATCACATATTCACAGGGGATGTAAAAAGGAAAAACCCATGACATAAAAGTTTTCTTTTATATTTTATATACAAACATTCCTTATCAAATCAAGATCAACCCTTCTCACTAACATTCTATCCAGTTAGCCAGCTGCTAACATCCACATATTTCTTCCAGGGTGATTGATCAACCTGGTATCTATCAATAAGACCAAACTTGCTGATCAGATCAACTAAGCTACAATCTCTCAACCTCCTACTAGCTTCCTGCTTTCTGTCTATTTCAGGGTGCAGGATGGCATTCCAGTTCCCCAATGAGACTAAGCATGATGAATTCATCAGGAATAGCCCTACCTGACAGAAGGAGACATGCTCTGTCTGATTGTTAAACACATAAACAGCAATGATCTGCGACAAATAGACCACAGCAATATCAGACATAATCAACCAACTCCCTGCATTGACATAGACAAGGTCCACCCTCATACCCAGGGCACATTAAACTAGCAAGGAAACACCTCTGGCCAGCTGGTCCCCATATGCTGAATAGACAAAGTGTGTCTTCTGGATTGCAGCCACATCTGTACTGAAATCATGAAGCAGGCAGTCCATCTTACTCTCATGCTGCTCACATTCAAGCTGGCTAACTTGAGGAACATTTGTCAAGCATTGTTCCCTTATTCACATACTAAATAGAAATCTACAAAAGTCCTAATGCCATCAGATTGACCCAGATTTCCAGTACTGAGACAATAATGCCAACATCCACTGAGTAAATAAGTTTAAGATCCTTATATAAGGAGCTATGTAGCATAACCGGGACCCTCTGTGTTCACATCTGAACTATTTTTTTCAAATCTGGAGACCCTATTTTGGTCATTGTAATGTTTAGGAAAGCGTTTTTGGCTCCTGCCAAGTGGCCCCACACTTTTAGATTTCCCTGGTATTCTTTATTTGGGCAATTATATCAGTGTTGTGGGAGAAATTCCTAGGGTTATCCATTGACAAAAAGTCGATGGAAGTACATTTAAACAAGGGCTTCAAGTGGGTCTTCCTGTGAGAAAAGGTCCCTCTTTCTATTTGAAAAATAGATTCCACTTTGGGAAGTCAGTCAGTCAGTTAAGTGCTATATGTGATACAGGCTTGGGTGATCATGTCTCAAAAGAGACATGACTGATTGGGCAGAAGATTATCCCGCAGTAGGTTGCCATTGCTTTCTGTGGTAGACTAGTTGCCGACCAAGGCTATAGAACCCAATCTGTCCTGTTATTTAACCCATAACTGGAAGGAATAGGCTATTTGCGCGTAAGTGAATGCAATGAATTCTGCTGGAATTCGAACTCGGTCTTCCAATTTCTCGTTCCGAGCCGATATCCAATGCTCCACAACGCACATCCTTTGGGAAGGGATATCTTTTTTCCTGAGAGGGGTGAGATTGGAGATTGGTATGGGGGAGGGATATGGCAAATCTTTAGTGGAGAGAATGGGGAGACACTTAGCCTTATTAGTGTAAAATTCTTCTTTTTTAATTTATGAAGCAGAGATGGTTTATGACTTGGCATGTTTCAAGGCCTTCTTTGTCCTAGTTTGGTCTCCTCCCTTTTCAATGAAAAATATTGATATGGAAGTATATAATTCATCTATATATCTTGGATATGTTGCTGCTATTGTTGTTGCAGTGGTTGCTGCTGTTGTTGTTGTTGCAGTGGTTGCTGCTGTTTTTCCTGCTGTTGTAGCTGTTGCTGCACTCATGTTGTTGTTGTTTTTGCTGCTGTGGTGGCTGCTGCTGCTGTGGCTGTTGTTGTTGCTGCATCTGCTGCTGTTGTTGTTTCCACTCCTGTAAAACATGCTGCTGGAGAGGAGGGCTTGCCACTTTTTGACTTCTTTTTGGCACCTGCTGCCACTCACTGAGCCTTTTGAAGGCTGGGCTAAACTTATCTGGCCCAACTGCTTCTTTTAATATTGTTGTTGGTTGTTGGGATGATGTTGCTGGGTTTTTTCTAGGGCATGCTTTTGACAAATGTTCTGTAGTACCCCAGAATCAGCAGTGGGTTTGATGGCCTTACGTGATTACTAGGATATTTTGGCTATAGCAAGTCAGAATGCCGAGGATGTCATTAAAGTAGAAATCCCCAGTGTTGGGGTGCTCTCCACCTTTGTTCTACTAATGGACTATTCCAATCACTACATAAAATGGTAGTGGAAAGACTTAGGGAGAGGAATTGAGTAACCAGTCTTGATACCAAGTCAGTCAAGTATTTCTGGTAGTGAACCAGAAGTGTGCTATTCTCAGACTCTACGTCTTACTACTAACAATTCTGTTGTAAATACTATTTTTCCTGTAATATTTTCCATTTACTATATTTCCGTTGTTTGTAATTATTTACTCAACCATTTCCGTTACGCACAACATAACATCCAGTGACTTCTGGAACATTCCTAATGTGTGCAAAAATCAAATCCTAGATGATTCTCAGATATGTTCATGTTCATTTTTGTTTTCTGATATTCATTTTGTATTTTCACAGTTTTAGTGGTGAGGATACTACCAGCATTTGTTGTTGTGGCTCCTGTTATTGCCAGTAGAATGTCCTCCATGGCATTTGACTTCTCCATCATTACCCACATCAAAAGGTGACTGGAAAAAGATTCAAACAAAAACATAACTTTGATAAAAAGGATGAGAGGAAAGATGTAAGTAGCTCAACCCTAACTTTATGATATAAAATATCTTTTTTTTATTTTTGTGATTCCTGTATATAAAGAATAACAGCATCCTGAAACCTGTATTTAGATGTTTTGTGTAATGCTTTAGGGATAAGTTCTTGATATATCACGGAAAGGAATATCAGTGAAAAATAAGTGTAAGAATGATACTTAACACGGGAGATAGATAGCAGGGATTTATTATACGAAGGTACAATAAACCATAAGGTATAGAATAGCAATCAATGAATAGGAGCGGAATAATCTATCAAGTAGTGAATGCCTTTGCCTGTGAGGTATGCCTCTGATGTAACACTCTAGCCCAGCTTGTCACTGTCCTTTATAGACTAGATCATTTCATTATGGGGTATGCTAGAATGTTCCACTATAACAGTTCTAATCTCCTTTAGAGAAGGGGGTCATGATTCCAGGTTTTCAAGCAGCAAATAGTTGGAAAAGTCTGGAACAACCACTTTGACCTTTGTCTTTGCCTACAACCAGTTCTTCATCTAACTTGAGAACGGACCACATTCCAAAAAGTTATATGTGCCCATCAATCAAACAAAAGAGCCCCAAAAGAGCAACCCTCTACCAGGCACCTAAATGCAACCCAGAAAATTTGCTGTGCATAATCTTGTCCCTTGTGACCTTTTTGAACTGTTCAAGAACATTTTGTACCACTCCAATGTTGCTGCAGCATGACAATAAAATGGATACGTCATCAACATATGCAACAACCCTGGCACGAGAACCGCCAGGGACAACAATTCCACGTAGAGCTGAACTGCATGCCTGTTCTTTAGCTGGTAAAAGAGAGGCTTCAAAGCCGAAGCATTAAGTACGGGCAACAGTGAGCAACCCTGATAAACTAACCAAGACTACAAAAAAGACCACTTTCCACTCACCTGTACCACTGAGCAATACAGGAAGCTGTTCCACCTGAAAAAGTTGGATTTTAACCTGGCAGCCTGCAGGACCACATCCAGGTACCTATCGAATGCCTTGGGATGATCCAAATTGAACTGCATAGCTTGCTTATTGTCTTCTTCAACCACTAGGATCATGTGAATCAGGTGCAGATTCTTCTGAATTGTTTGACCCTTCACAGCATAAGCCTGCTTGGGTTCCTACAGAATCTCGGTAACTGTATGCAAAAACTCCATCAAGCCAAAATCTTTAACTCTGTGTTTATCAGAGTTATGGGCCTTTAATTGACTAAATCCAACCCAACAGTGGGATCCCACCCTCATAGATCAGGTTGAAGATGCACCCCTGCTGAAACCTGTTGTTGAACGCAGCCGTCAAAATCAGCACAAAAATGTGTAATGCCTTGAAATACAATTCACAGTGTAAACCATCAGGTCCCCTCACCCTTGCAGCTAACTACTTCTTTCAACAGGATCCAAGGAAAGTCAGCCAAATAGCTGCAAAACTCTTTGCCCCAGAGACTATGATTTTTGGTAAACTGGCTCTTAGAATACCACCAAAATGCCTTGCACATGTTCTTGGTAGACCTCAGATTACTCTCAAGGGTAATGACTTTCTGAATGTATCAGTCACCACCTAAACAGATCTCTTTCTTGTGTAATTCTGCACTCTATATCTAGAGTGAGTTGTTGGCTATATTCAGTGGTGAAATACCTAATCCTATCCTTAAGTTACTCCAACCACATATTTTCATCACCACTCCTACTAGTACCCACTACACTAGTTTAATAAGCTGTTGCCAGAAGTCCATCCTGTCCAGGAAAGTGTCCAGCCATACTAGGTGCCATGGAGTCCAGCAAAAAATAATGCAGCAACCAAAATAGGAAATAATGATATATATATTAAACACAGCAAAATACAAATACTTTGAACTCTGTTAGTAGAACGATAAATACAGGTTAGGATGTAACACTAGAACTGAGACTCGCAATGGTAGTATGGTAGCAGTCTTGGCTATCTCTGCCTATTGCTCTTCTGCTGATCTGCTTATCTGCTGATCTCCTCTCTCTGAGCTCTCACAACTACCTCTTGTGAGGGGAAGTATATGTAGTTGTAGGAAGAGTTCAATCCGTTGTAATGGGTGATGCCACCATGACACTAGGCCTAGTATCTAATGCCATTCAGGCACAGACAAATCTATGCTCTGAATAATCTAACCAATGAAACATGGGACAATGTAGCAAATTTTGATTAACCCTTCTCACTAACTAGGTACCTGATTACATGGCCACTTACATTTTACTTCCAGGGTGATTGATCTAGTATCTATTGATAAGACCAAACTCACTGATTAGATCAATGAGGCTAAAATTGCTTGACCTCTTCCTAGCTTCATGCCCCTGTCCATGTTGGGATCCAGGATGGCATTCCAGTCCCCCATTAAGTGTAAGCATGATGAATTCACCATGAGCAGCCCTAACAGAAAAAGAAAATATGCTTCATATGGTCATTTTCCAAAACAACCCCAATGATCTGAAACTGTTTATGGCATTATCAGCCATGATAAACTACTCCCCACCCACATCAAAATGGGCAAGGTCCACTTTCAGCCAACTGGTCTTCATACGCTGAATAGATAACAAAGTCACACGAGCATCATCTTTGCAAGCAAACATCAGGAAGGTGGTATTACTCCAATCTCTCCAGTTACTTGCATTGAAGCTGGCTAGCTTAATAGATGTTTCCTAAGCATTGTACCTTTATCCACATTCTGGATGGAAGTCTGCAGAAGCCAGGTCTCAGTACCCTGACAGATTATCCTTGACTTCCAGTACCAATATTGGATGTAATTCATCTGTCTGAGACAATATCACCATCATCTGTTGGGTAAGAAAGTTTAGGAGCCATATATAAGAAGCTACAAAGAACAACTGGGACCCTCTGGGCATACATTTGAACCATTTTTTTTCTTTCATATCTGAAAACCCTATTTTTCTCCTGCAAATATTTTTAGTTTCCCTCAAGCTAATTACTCCAGGGATGTAGGGGGAATTCCAGGGATCCTCCATTGAAGGAAGGCTTACGGCCTATCATGTTGAATACACTGGTTCTCACTCGATCACCAAAGTTAAGCAACATTGAGCCTGGTCAGTACTTAGATGGGTGACCGCTTGGGAATACCAGGTGCTGTAAGCGTTTATTGGCTTATGGCCTATCACATTGAATACACTGGTTCTCATGCGATCACTGAAGTTAAACAATGTTGAGCCTGCTCACTACTTAGATGGGTGACTGCTTGAGAATACCAGGTGCTGTAAGCGTTTAGTGACGGATGTGCATTGTGGTGCAGTGGATATCGGCTCGGAAAGAGAAATCGGTGAGCTGAGTTCGAATTCCAGTTGAATACCCTGTATTCACATAAGCACGTACCTTTGGGAAAGGCATTAATCTGTCCCTTTCCTCCAGTTATGGGTTAAATAACAAGGGTAGGACTTGGGGACCCTGCCCTTAAAAAAAAACAAATCCCAATGAATCTTGATACTCGAAAAGAAAAAAGTATTACTAGACACAAAACTTATATAAAAACAACAATAAATTGTTGAAAAGAATAAGGTATTACCAGCAATCAATAAATAAAATTTAGTTGGCATTAAATGACCCACTGAGGTTGATATGCCATAAACACAAAATAACTAACCAACCAACCAACCAACCATTGAAGGAAAGTCAATAAAAGTTCATTTAAACAAGAGCTTCAAGAGGGCCTTCCTCTGTGAGGAAAGGTCCCTCTGAAGGGTTTTCCTATTTGACAGGTAGCTTTGATTTTGGGGAGGGATTTCTTTTTCCTGAGTGAGGTGGGATTGAAGATTGGTATGTAGGTAGGGATATGGTGAATTTTTAGTGTGGGAAGTTGGGGGGGGGGGCTCTTAGCTTTATTGGTGCAAGATTCTTTTTTCTTATTTAGTGAAGCAAGGACACATTGAAACTTGGTGTTCCATGGCCTTCTTCATCCTACTTTGGCCAGACATTTACTCTTTTTTCAAGTTTATTTTTTCTCTACTTCCTCTCTCTTCCTTTTCAAAGAAGAATATCAAAGTAGAGGCATATCCTCCATGTCCATATCTTAAATATGTGGCTGTTGCTGCTGTTCTTGTTGCCTGCTGTTGCAGCTGCTGCCACTCATGTTGTTGCTGTTGTTTCTGCTGCTTCAACTGTTATTGCTGCTGTGGTGATTGTTGCTGCTACTTAAGGCCCTTCTGCTGCTTTTTTTTTCCTGCCCCTCTGGAACAATTTGCTGCAAAGGAGGGGGTTGCCAACAGGATGTCTCACATTGCACTTAACCTCTTGACCAGCACTTTAGGTGAAATGTTCAGGCTTTTAAGAGTCTCCTTCATTATCTCCAATTAATTTTCTTGTTTTAACATCTGTGATAAGCAGGGAGATCATACAGCAGCTCATTTCCCATATGAAGTCCTTGAACTTTTCTTTTTAGGCCTCATAATAATCTGGGCTCTTCTTGGTTTATAGTGGGTTATCCATTCTAGTGAAGAGTAGTTGTGTGTCGAAATCAGATAAACTGAATTTGGCCTCGTTAGTAGATAGCCCACTATAAGTTATAAAAGGGGTTATAAAACAAGAAAATCAAATTGAGTATAGAAACAACATTTATATATACACAGATATCAATTAAGGTTTTTTTACAAATAAAGTAATGTCTTTAGGATGGGTTTAAAGGACATTAAAATGTTTATAGCAGTAAATGCTGAAAAGAATGTTTGTGCATATGCATGTGTGAGCATTTGTCAGTTAGGAATATTTTTGATGTATCCGCTCTGTTGGTTGGGTAAGTACCTCTGGGGACAGCAAAGAAGAAATTGAGAGGGAAAGGCAAGGCGAGCATAGTGGATCGCTTGCTGAGGTCAAGGGACGTGCTAATTATGCTCGTACTTTCTCAACTGCTTTTTGTGTCGGCTTTTTATTTCATCTTTGTGGGTCCCAGCAGGTCATTTAAAAATTTACACCTGTATTTAATTCTGGGCTTTCCATTGGATGATAAATAAAATTTCCATAGGCTCGTGATCAGGAATTTGATATTTATTAATTTTTTGGTTTTCTGAAAAAACATATGCGTGGAGCCGGGTGCACAAAGACCAGTTTTGATCATTTGCTTTCTGGTCCTCAGAGGGCAAACATCCAGTCCCTCACTTTGCTCGGTATCACCACAGGTTCTCTCTACAGTCCATGCAGTTTATGTGACTGGAGAGAAATGATTCAGCCTCTGAGGAGATCCTCAATAGTGGTGAGGGAAGATCCTGCATCAACGTGTAACCAAAAAAGGTTCAAATAAAAACATTTCGATACAGCAAACAATAAAGACAGAGATGCAAGATGAAACTCGACAGGCCAGATAGAAGGAAAAAGAGACAGGGGAAAGCAATGGAAAACATATTTGAAGGACCTAATCAGGTGGATGACAGAACGAGGGTTGCATGGTGTAACAGGAGAAGGCATGCTAAGAGCCACCAGGGATAGGGAAACGTGCAAAGCCATGATCACCTACGTCCTGAAGGGACAGGGCACAAAGATGAAGAAGATATATGCCAACTGTTTATCAGAAATTATAACGTGGATATAAAGTTGGGGATCAAATCTATATTAAAATCAATATTTAAACTGATCCCTCATTTTGTGGTCTTGCTAGTTTCTATGCATTTATATTCTAGATTTATGGGCTTGAGCTAGTGGATGGCAGAGTGGGGTTTGGGTGGAGTAACAGGAGAAGGCATGCTCAGAGCCACCAGGGGTAGGAAAATGTGGAAAGTCATGATTGCCTATGTCCTGAAGGGACAGGGCACATGGAAGAAGAAGAATCTGTAGTGTTCTTTGTTGGAAATGATTACAAAATATTTTCCTCTGCCCAATTTATGGGTAGAAGCACATAGATGCATGCTGAAATTTCAAGCTAATAAAAGAAGCCAGTTCTTAGTTACATCTGACTCAGTCTTGGTAAGGCTTGCTTTGAAGTCTGAATGCTATCTTCACTTATCTGTACTTGCTCTTGTGTGTCAACCCCAATACTTAGTTTGTGAAAATTTTGCCCTATTACAGTTGCTTTGCCTTATTACTACTAATTACTGTTATTTCCTTGCATATATTGTTTGCTTGCTTTTTATTATTCTGACCCTGTTCTTTTCTTTTCTTCCTATTGTTTATTCTGTTTGTTAGTCAGAGGCGGAAATGCCACTGATGTGTGGGGGGTTACATAACTGTAAAAAGATTAATTAGAAGAGAGTGAGGAGTACAAACCAGTTGGAAAGGAGCAATAGAAAGATGAGAATGCAGGTGTGATGACAGTTACATAAGTGGAGAGAAAGGGAAGGATATACGGGGTGGGGAGAGAGCTAGAGTCCAGTGGTTAATAGGTGAGTATTGACATTGCATTTAAATTCTTGGAGGTTGTAGCCATCAGGAAAGCAAGAATATGGGCTGCCATTTATTTACATTTGACCATGACAATTCCATTTACAGACTCACATGTAAGTCCTACTCACTTTCACCTATAGGCTCAAGTATAAATCCAACCCACTTTCACCTATAGGCTCAAGTATAAATCCAACCCACTTTCACCTATAGGCTCAAGTATAAATCCAACCCACTTTCATCTATAGGCTCAAGTATAAATCCAACCCACTTTCACCTATAGGCTCAAGTATAAATCCAACCCACTTTCACCTATAGGCTCAAGTATAAATCCAACCCACTTTCACCTATAGGCTCAAGTATAAATCCAACCCACTTTCACCTATAGGCTCAAGTATAAATCCAACCCACTTTCATCTATAGGCTCAAGTATAAATCCAACCCACTTTCACCTATAGGCTCAAGTATAAATCCAACCCACTTTCACCTATAGGCTCAAGTATAAATCCAACCCACTTTCACCTATAGGCTCAAGTATAAATCCAACCCACTTTCACCTATAGGTTCAAGTATAAATCCAACCCACTTTCATCTACAGGCTCAAGTATAAACCTGACTAGTGTTTAATTATAACCATAAATATGATAAAAAAATTTTCACATTAAATAATCCAACAACTGCTGATATTTTTAAAATCCACTAAACAAACAAATTTATTCAGATGAATCTATTTATATTTTATAAACTTTCCTCCTCTCACACATAATTCTGCTTTGTACACATTTTTGAAAACCTGATTCTTATTAATATTTAATAAAATAATATTCTTTACGGAGACAACCGATATTTATTTTTCAGTTAGGTATATTGTCAATACGTCATAATGGTCTCTGCTGGAAGCAGAAGTTGTGTACTTCATTTCTTCTAGCAGACAGTTATTTCATCAAAAATACTCTACAGCTAATTAGAATGTTGCTTTTGCATTGATATGATGTTAGATAGAAGCAGGTGCTTTTGTTTTAATTGCTTTTCTTGGCCCGTTTTTCAATCTGATTGGATTACAAACCTGAAGTTTTATCAGAAGAATATGTAAACGGTTTCTACTGAACGATTTCAATTTTAGAAATAAAAAGTTGCAAATAACCCATAAATATAGTAATTTACTAATCACAGCTTAGATGTGGCACAAGGTTGGAAGTATGGGGCACCCAGTGAGGATTGTACTCACTACTTAATTGCAATAGTTCTAGTGAGACAAGCTTGCTAACCATTACACCACCTCGAGGTGCCCAATAACCCATAAACATATGTAGAATCTTCATCAAAATATTTTACTTGTTGTTAACAAATATTGAGGTGGGTGAGGGTAAGAGTGTGAAATTTGTATCATTTGACCCCCAACAAACTTCCTACAACTGTATTATTAGGATTGTGTTAACAATCTGACAAGATTTTAATTTCATGTTTTTATGTGATGAAGATGAAGAAGAGGCTTGCGGCAACATAGATGTTGTTCTGCTGGAGGATGCTGAGAATATCATGTATGGAACATGTGAGAAATTAAGAAGTTTTAAGGAATATGGAAAGTTAAAGGACATATGTACAAAGAATAAGAAACAATTGAAATTTCTGGGACATATAATGAGGAAAGTGAGTTTGAAGAATTTGAGACTCACAAGACAAATTGAAGACAAGTGAAACTTGCTTCACAAGCTTGTGTAGATAGATGAGGGGCATAGTGAGGGGATAGATATAGCTTGGAGCTACAAAGGTTAGGAAATTGTGGAGAGCCATAATCAACTTGTGAAAATGAATGGCAGAATAGTAACTGAAGTGGGTAGTTGGAGGATAGACATGGTTTGAAGGTACAAAGGATAGGAAGTTGTGGAGAGACATGATCAACCTACTTTTTTTTTTTTTTTTAATCATTTTACCCCGAGCAAGGCGGAAACGCCACTGATGTGCAGGGGGCTACATAAATGTAAAAAGATTAATTAGAGAAAAGTGAGGAGTACAAACTAGTTAGAAAGGAACAATAGAAAGCTGAGAAAGCAGGTGCGATGACAGATACATAGGTGGAGAAAAAGGGAAGGTTATATGGGGGTGGGGAGAGAGCTAGAGTCCAGTGGTTAGTAGATGAATATTGACTTTGCATTTAAATTTCTGGAGGTTGTAGCCGTCAGGAAAGCAAGAATATGGGAGCGAGTTCCACAGGTGGGAAGTGCGAAAGAAGAAGCTGCAGGAGTAGAATTGTTGTCTGCATTTGGCTAACCTGACTGTGAATGGGTGGGACCCAGTTGCCAGTCTGGTTGCACGAGTAAACACCTGTTGAGGAGGCATCAGTGACTTAAGTTCATCTGAGCAGAAGCCATGAAAGTATTTATAGAAGAGACAAAGGGAGGCCACATTTGGACGGTGGGGAAGTGGCTGCAGTCGATCCACCAGATCAGTACCTATCACATTACAGACTCTCCTTTGGAGCCTGTCAAGAACACCGAGGAGAACAGCAGGGGCACCTGACCATAAATGACAGCAGTACTCCATGCACGGATGGATGGTTGACTTGTATATATGCAGGATGGATTCAGGTGTAAAAAACATCCTGGATCGACATAGTGACCCAACCTTCTTAGCAGTAGATTTTGCTATGGATTCAATATAGTGGTTCCATTTGAGGTCTGAGGACAGGGTAAGTCCAAGGAGGCATAGTGTATTACTCTCCGGGAGAATCGCTTGGTCCATGCTTATGGGAGGTAGGAGAGGTTGCCTGTAATGGTTGACAGACAGCAGCTTGGTCTTAGATGAATTGAAGTTGACAAGCCACTTCTTGCCCTAGTTCACCACAGAGTGTAGATCCCGTTCAAGGTCAGCAGCGAGATTATGTCTGTCTGCCACGACAGGTTTCTTACTGGTGCGGGAGTATATTGTAGTGTCATCTGCGTAGATGCCTACTTGGGACTTGATCTCATCTGGGAGGTTGTTGATGAAAATAAGGAAGAGCGTCGGGCCCAGGATAGAGGCCTGTGGGACACCAGCATTCGTGCAGTAGGACGAAGAGGCATGCCCATTCAGAACGACCTTCATTTTGTGGTTATTTAAGAAAGATTGGATTAGGTCAAGCAGGCGACCGGTAATACCATAACCGTGTAGTTTGCATAGGAGGCCAGAGTGCCAAACCCTGTCAAAAGCCTTGAAGATGTCCAGAGCAACCGCGTGAGCCTCGTCAGACTCATCAAGGGCCTGTAGCATGTACTCCATTACGGTTGTTAGCAGGTCAGCTGTGGACCTGGCAAAGCAGAATCCATATTGCCTGTCGGAGAACAGTTTGTGGGCGGTGAGATGATGAACTATTTCAGCATTGATTATAGCCTCGAATACTTTCCCGAATATCGGTAGAAGACTGATAAGGAGATAGTTGGATGAGTCCGAGGGTTCACCACAATTCTTAAATACAGGAACGACTGAAGAGAACTTCCAGCATGCAGGAAAGCAGGAAGCAGAAAGGCAGTAGTTAAATAGTTTAGAGAGGACAGGGGAAAGTTCAGGAGAACACCTCTTAAGGACTATCACTGTGATTCCATTGTCTCCACACGCCTTATGGGGGTCGAGTTTTGAAATTACTCTGGATACTACTCCGGATGAGTCGAATGTGGAGTTGGATGAGAATCTGTGGGCAAAGCACTCAGCTTTGTCCGCAGATGACGTGAGAACCTTAAATCCATGGATTAAAGGAGGTATTGAGGATTTCCTATTGTTGAGCACTCGTTTACAAATCCTCCAATAGTCCTTGGAGCCGAACTTGCGGTCAGCTATGTGCTGTCGCATTCTCTCAGCAAACAACTGTTTGGTGTCATTTAGGGTTCTCTTGCACTCATTGCGAGCAGATGTGAACAGGCGCCTATTGTGATCAGTTGACTGTCTCCGGAATAGACGGAAGTAATGGTTCCTGTGGGCAATGGCGGCTGAGCAGGCCGGAGAGAACCACGGAGAGGAATGAGGTTTTAAGCAATACTTCCTGGTGGGTATGAAGGCATCAATGCCAGCTTTCACCCATGACGAGACCTCAGAGGCACAGTCACCAACTGAAAATAGATGGCTGAATAGTGACTGAGAAAGATAGGGTATACCCATGGTTTGGAGCTATAAAGGATAAGAAGTTGTGGAGAGCCATGATCAACCTACTTAAGAAGCTTGTGAAAATGGATGGCAGAATAGTGACTAAGAGGGATAGTAAAAAGATAGGATTGGATTGAAGCTACAAAGGATAGGAAGTTGTGGAGAGCCATTATAAACCTACTTGACAAGCTGGTGAAAATAGAGAATAGTGACTGAGGGGGATAATAAGGGTATAGACATGGCTTGAAGCTACATAAGATAAGGAAGTTGTGGCAAGCCATGATCAACCTACTTAAGAAGCTTGTGAAAATGGGTGGCAGAATAGTGACTAAGAGGGATAGTAAAAAGATAGGATTGGATTGAAACTACAAAGGATAGGAAGTTGTGGAGAGCCATGATAAACCTACTTGACAAGTTTGTGAAAATGAATGACAGAATAGTGACTAAGTGGAATAGTAAGGGGATAGAATTGGCTAAGAGCTACAAAGGATAGGAAGTTGTGGAGAGCCATTATAGCCTACATCCTACAGAGACATAATACATAAAAGAAGATCTGCTGAAGGATTTTAAACTTCATAACAAAAATATTATTAAGATTTAAATCAGAAACCAAATAAGATTTTTACTGAATCGAGCAAATCTATTTCTTGTGGTGCTTCTCTCCAAAATTGGCTTAGCTGAATTTTTTGGTCTCAACTTCATTTTCATTTGATTTTCCATTTTCTTTTAATCAGGTACAATAAATTAATTTACTGGGTTCTGAATGTCAAAAAAGAAAGAGAAAACTAATGAACCTTGCTTCTAATTAGTAATTAGTCGATCTCGTTAGAAAATACATTATTTCTTTATTCTTACATATAAAAACATAATGATATCTTCTGCTTAAAACATATTGCTAGTTTCCATGAATTTTGATTACTACAGTTTAATAAAATAATGTCAGTGCCTCATTTTGATGCTTTTTTAGGTTGCTGGTAGTCATGGTTCTCTCCAGCTTCCTTTTCTTGAAGAGGAGTTTCTTTGGGGTTTTTTTTGTTGTTTTCTCCATAATTTGAAATTCAGAATTGTTTTTTTTCCTTGATTTATCCAGTCTTTATTACTATTTTTACATAGTTGGGGGTCAGGGAAAGAATAAACTCTTACCTTTTCCAGAGTAATTGGGGCAAAGCTCGGAACGGGAAGCCGGGGAGCCGAGTTCGAATTCCAGTTGAATCCATTGTATTCACTTACGTGCAAATACCTTTAGGAAAGGTATTAATCCGTCTCTTCCTTCCAGTTATGGGTTAAATAGCAGGACAGATTGGGTTCTATAGCCTTGGTTGGCAACCAGTCTACCCCAGAAAGCAATGGCAAGATAATCTTCTGCCCAGTCAATCATGTCTCATCGAGACATAATCGCCCAAAGGGTGTATCACGTATGGCACTTGACTGACTGACTGAATTTAATAGTAGGAAACATAATAAAAGCTTCTACTGGGCATAAAGTGGGGGATCATTTTTCTTTTTATGAAGTAATAAACTGATCCCCCACAAATTATACATAATATAATAATATGATGTAATCTGTATCTTCTCCCTCCAGGTATGAGTTAAATGGCAAGACAGATTGGGTTCTATAACCTTGGTCGGCAATTAGTCTACAGCAGAAAGCAATGGCAACCTACTGCAGAATAATCTTCTGCCCAGTCAGTCATGTCTCTTTTGATACATGATCGCCCAAGTGTGTATCATGTATGGCACTTAACTGACTGAATAAAGTGCTAAACCTAAACAGGTATTTTTTTTTATTAATGAATCACCAAAATAAGTCTTCTTGAAGTGGAGTGTCTTTTTGTTGTTTTCTCTATAATTTGAAATTCAGAGTTGTTTTTCCTTTCTTGACTCTTTGCCCTACCAAGACTAGAGAGTTCAGTCTTCATTAATATCTTTACATAGTTGGGATCAGGGAAAACATAAATTCCTGCCTTACCCAGTGGCATTTGTGTAAAGTTAAAAAGTAAACAAAGGATGTGTGTGGCAGTGCAGTAAATATAGTCTTCAGTTGAATTCATTCCATTCACGTATGTTCAAATGCCTGTCGCAAAAAGAAAAAAAAATCTATATATATATTGGTTGGAAGCAACCACAGGAAAGTATTCCAAACAGGTCTACCAGGCAAACCAATTTCTCAATTCTCGTTTTGATCCCTGAAACGTTATTCTCACACGAATGACGACTCAAAAAACTCTCCACCTCAAATGGGAATACCATATTTTATGCGCTCAACCTGGCTACCACTCAGCCAATGAGCGCCCAGAACCAGTCAATATAAACGGCTACAAGCGACACCAATTCTGTTACCATGAAGTGCTCTGTGATTCTTCATCCAACGAAAGCTTGTCGATTTGCCGTCTCCACACTCACTTGCAAATCATGCACACAACTCTGGCCCTTTTGCATTTATCACGTTTAGCATAAAGACTGACTAAACAAAATAACAAACTTATACAGGTTTTTTTTTAGGAGAACGGAACAATTTTTTTTAACTGAATAATTTTTTTTGGTTGATAGAGCTGAGAGTGTACTGACTGCTGCCTCTATAGAGGTGTATCACTTCCAATAATAATTATGGGTTAAATATCAAGACAGATTGGGTTCTCTAGCCTTGGTCAGCAACCAAACTACCACAGAAAGTAATGGCAACATTCATTACCCGAGCAGCCAGTACTACTCAAGTTATGTTTTTCTTCACTATCTAGCCCTAAGGCTGACATCAAAGTATAGTATCTATCCTTATCATCTTTAATGGTAATAGCTGTTTCCTTATAAAGAAACATTAAGCTTTCATTGATCGAACAGCCAGTGCTACTTTTACCAGCCATAATTGGAGCACTTGAAACAATACTGAAAACTCAAGAGAAAAAAGAAACTGTGAATATAAAGAAAAATCTAGAGAATATGAAAAATGTTTGAATACTGTGGAAGGTGCTGGAGTATTGTGAAAACTTTGTCATTTGATCTCCATTATAAGTCAACAACTATTACTATTGTGAAAAGTCAATTTAGTTATTTGCTAATTGGTCATACACCTTTGATTAAACATGTAGCAGTGTGTGTGTTTAATTTATTTTAATGCATGTATTTATGTATTGATGAGATAAAATCAAACACAAAAATGGTTCTTCAATTTGAATTGCATGCAATGCACAAATAAGCATAGTGTTTTTTGCTTTTTATTAATTTCTGTGTGGCCAATGTCTTCCTGGGGAAATTTGCTAGAATCAGACTTCATTGGCAAAAAGGCTTATCAAATTTAAGACATTAGATTTAATGGCCTCTGAAGAATTCAAATTGCTGTTCAAAATGCAAAGCTCAGATACAATTCAATGAGGAGATCAAATTGTTGGCCAGCCAAAAGGTTGAAAATTCATTTGTTCTGATCCCACTGAGTTTTGATTGCAATTAGTTCTAACTTGACTCTGTCATGTCTCGCAGCAGAAATTGTTTTTATGTCTGAAAACATTAATTTAGAGATAATTTGTGATTCTGAAATTGCAAAAGAGATTTTGGAAGAAATATGTGGTTCTAATTAAGCTGAAAGATTTGCTGCTGATTAGAAAATGTAAAATCCAAATGTCTTTTTCAAGCAGATCAGTTTAAAGAGAAATACAAAATATAACCCGGATATAAGAGACCATAATATAAGAGAAACTCGGATATAAGAGAGATTGTTCTGGTCCCAAATTAGAGCCTGTGGTAATGTATATAAAATAGACCAAACCCAGATATAAGAGAACCTTTATCCGGTCCCAACAAATCTCTTAAATTATATATGGACTCTGCTTGTTGTCATGCAGGTGATTTATATATAGTCAGCGGAAGAATTCATTCCTTGCAGGAGGGTACCATAACACTTTTGTTACACATTCAATTTGTTGTGGTAAAAGGCTTGTACATAGAAGTTCTCTGGCAGACTTTTCATTCCCCGCGTCAGGCAGAAGGCAAGTCAATCATTCATTTTTTTGCAAGGCTATGAGCACAAGCCAAATTTTGTTTGCTCACAGTTGCCCCAAAATGGAAGGGTGTGGTCAGTGAGTCAACTACTCGTGTGACATGATAGTTGGGCAGTTGATTGCAGGAATTGCCAACATAGAGCACAAGTTTTGGCTGAATCTGCCAGCCTCATTTCTTCTTCTTCTTCTTCTTCTTCTTCTATGTGCCCTGTCCCTTCAGTATGTAGGCAATCATGGTTCTTCATGTCTCTCTTCCCTTGTGGCTCTTACGGCAGTGAATGCTGGACAATATCATCGAAAATGAGGACAAAACTTGAAGAAGTAGGAAATGTGGTTCTACATAAGAATGCTGCGGATATCATGGATTTAGCATGTGAACAATGATGAGGTTTTGGAAATGATGGAAACAAAAAGGAAATTAATACTGAGCATCAGGAAGAGACAGCTGAAGTTCCTGGGACACGCAATGAGGAAGGAGAGCTTGGAGAACCTGATACTGACTGGCCAGATAGAAGGAAAAAGAGACAGAGGAAAGCAGCAGATAACATATTTGCAGGGCCTGATCAGGTGGATGACGGAATGGGGGTTGCGAGGTGTAATAGGAGCAAACATACTAAGCCTCATCTCACTCAAGCAAAAGTTGGACTTACTCATCAGCTTGGAAATGACAAACAAGTCAGCTGCATGGTTACTAGATGATGTTAATGCATCAATCTGGCCACAAGCACTGTGCAGTTCAACAAACTCAATGAATTAATGAGCTTCCTTCTTTGCCAAATAAGAATCATTGTTTGGGTTAGTTAAGAGAGATTACCCAGCAGCTAAACTCTTATACTGGAATTGTGGGATTAGGGGTCATGTAAAAAAAGTATGTTAGAAATCTATTGAAATTGCAACCACAAACATATCAACAAGGTGCAAGACATGGCATGATTCATTCACTCACTTTCTTGAACTTGTCTGAATGTTCTCCCTATCCATGCTACCTGCTAAGCTGGCAGGGTGTGATGGATAAATTATCTCATTTCAACATATATATTTACCAAAATTACACAAAAATATTTTGCACTACTAAATTTATTCAATAAAATTGCCATTGGCTTCAACCATGACCTCAATATTTTCTGGCTTTTAACAACCAGCAAAAGGTTGATAAGCCATAGAAAATTTATCAACCAAAAATTTCTTATAAATCCATAATTTGAGAACTTTGAAATGTTTTGTATTCTATAGAATTAAGGGATTCAATGTAGGTGCTATCATTACTTTCATAAATTTGTTTACACCCAGTAAGAGGTTAAGATTTAGGTATGTTCATTTTAATGACACCCATCCCACCACAAAAAGTGATTCATTTTCTTGGTGACCATCAAGTCAGAAGAATCTGAAGGATGAGTAGAAACTATGGGGTTATCGACAAACATTTGTCAAGTTTATTCTCAGGGCAATTGGCAAACATTGGTCGGGTTCATCTGCTGGGGCAATCAGTAAACGTTAGTTAAGACCATCCTTGAAGCAATCAGCAAATGTTGGTCAGCTTCATCCTCAAGGTAATCAGCAAATGTTGGTCGGGTTCATCCTTGGGGTGATCGGCAAACATTGGTTGTGTTCAGCCTTGGGGTTATCAGTAAGCATTAGTCATGATTATTGTTTTTTAAGGGATGCAAATTCAAGATGCAGACATTAATAATAAAAACTATATAAATTATAGTCTTAAACCAAAAGGTTACAAACATATCAGAAAAATAGTGGATCACCTCATGATGAACAATTTCATCTATTTTTTTTTCAACGTTAAATCATTCAATAACTATATATGTCAAATTTGAGGTTCTGCATGATAGCACCTGGCCATAAATAGCAAACACACAAATGTTTCCCAATTATACATAGATAAAATGAAGTAAACTTAATTCTTCAAGCTGAAATAATGTTATTTCACGGTTAACCAAACTACTTTTTAAATCCTTACCCTATACCAATATGTGCAGAAGAAATCTACTTAACTTCATTAATATAGATGTTATGTAAATATACAGAAGCCACAATGTTGATGGTCTCCTCTTGTGACATTATTGCAATCATAATGGCTCACATTATGAAGGGTGCCCCATAAAGCTCCAATCTTATATGGTTATGGTAGTACCTTCACAAAGAATGGCTACAACAACTTATTGACATGTGACTCTGTGAATTCATTACAGTTCACTTTATTTTTTACTATAGTCAGTCAGTTAAGTGCCATACGTGAAACATACTTGGGCAATCATGTCTGACTGGGTAGAAGATTATCCCGCAATAGGTTGTCATTGCTTTCTGCGGTAGACTGATTGCCAGCCAAGGCTATAGAACCCAATTTGTCCTGTTATTTAATCCATAACTGGAAGGAAGAGATAGATTAATACCTTTCCCAAGGGTATTTATGCATAAGTGAATGCAATGAATTCAACTGGAATTCGAACTTGGCTCCCCGATTTCTTGTTCCGAGCTGATATTCACTGCTCCACAATGCACATCTTTTTATTATAGAATATAATCAGATTAAGTGAAGCTTTGTTTTGGCACAAGATCACACAGTGAAAATCAAACTCATTACTAATGATCAATACAACCGGTTTGCTATTATATCATGATGAGGTGATCAGCTAAATAATTTTAGCTATTCTTTAAAGATCTTTCTCAAAATTTCTTTGGCTTTTTTTCTAAAAATTTTGAAATGAGGAATGGACTAACCCAACTGCCTGAGTTCAATTGTGAGTTTATATACTCTTGTTCAGTGGAAGAGACATATAACGTCTTAAGAACTATTCTGCAAGAAACAACTAAAGATAGAAATTGGCATGGACATTGCTTAGAGAAGATTATATATCATAGTTGACATCAGTTACCCTCAAAAATAATTTTATTTTCAAAACTGCTAAGTGCTATAGAAAATAAAATGTTGTTTAGTAGTCAATTAGTTGACCCAAAAGTGCCAACCTGAATATATATCAAGTTGACCAATTAAAATGAAGTAGAGACTGTCAGCCATATCTGGTACAAAACCAATTTACAAATATAGCCGACACTCCCCACTATTTAGGTTCATTCGTAATCATCAGAATTATCAGAAGATTGAAATGTGGAAGAATAAAAAGTGTTTCATTTGTAAAATGAGTGGAATTTTATTAACAGAACAGAGTAACATGAGTTTATAGAAGTTAAATGCTCCAAGAGAAAATGTAGTACGAAATTAAATGTTCCAAGAGAAATATTAGTAAGGATTTAAGTGTATTCAGAACTTGTATTCATCACTAGCAGAATGTCTGAATGTAGAAAGATTAACAGGTGACTAATTGTTAGGGTGCCACCCCTATCTGACTACATAATGGACTGTTCCCATTGCTATATATAGCAATGGTGGATTCTCTACATGGAGTGTGATAGTGTGATAGAGAGTCATAGAGTCACTTGAGAGTCAGTGCGAGAGTTAGACACACTTCCGGTACGCCACCGGAAGTAATCATGTATACACACGTCTTACGACGGATTGGACTATTGTATCTTTCCTATTGTAAATATTACTAATCACTTCTGTACCTACTAACCGTCTTTCCGGGGAATACAACTTATATTCTGATTCTTTTGTTGAGTTATTCATTTACACTTGGCGACATAACACTAATAAAATCTGTTTCTTTCCTTTTTTTATGGTTGGCGAGAAAATGAAAAGGAAGGTAAAGCAATAAAGGAAATTGTACTTATCGGATGTTAGTTTTTAGGAGTCAGTTGAAGTATTTTTTGTCTTCTTCTTTGTTGACGGAACTTTATGTCCGAGTTGAGAGATTAAAATTTCTTTAGTCACATTTTGCGGTCTTGTCTCTAAGTTTTTATCACATCTGATGGACTGATTCTGACTTTCTTTGTGTTTTTATAGCTATTTAGTTTTTCTCGCCAGATTGCCAACGTTTCTCTCAGTTTTGCAAATCACTTCCTCTCATTGGTTAGAAAATTAATTTAACATAGAATCACAAAATCCGGCTTTGTCTTTTTCTTTCAGTACAGAGTCAATCCTTTTCCTACTTGTCAAAATTTGGATTTCACATGTAATTGTGAATTTTTGTAAAAGTGAAGAAGAGAAGAGAGTTACTTTTAATTTTGTGTTCCCTACAAAGAAATTCCAGCCCAAATGTATGTCACTGTTACGAGGATGCATTTATATATAAAAAATAATATTAATGATGTCTAAAAAGGTTAAAGCCTATAGTAAGAGATTCTATTGAGTCCTACTTGTTATTACAAAAAGTTTTAATTCATGAAGTAGTTTAGGGAAATTAGAAATAGAATGTGGATATGCCAGAAAAATCTAGAGAATTCGAGATGATTCGAGAAATATTCAAATTAGGTGTTAGCCCCTATAAAAATAGGTTTTAGGAAGAGAGTAGTTAGTTGTTAAAGGATTTGCTGATATTATCAACTCTGGACCAATTCAGGATTTGTATATCTGGCTGAAAGAATCTCTACTAAGAGTTGCCAACCAACTAAAACCTTAAAGAGAACCTCATGGAACTAAACGGGTAAATAGAATTTTTTGAATCTTTCATTGACCAAACAAAAAATTATTCTTTATATACACATTTGAGGATTTCCAAAAATAGTACATAGAATACTTGCTAGCCTAACATGCTAAAAATACTCCTTACCTCTCCCTTCATAACACTTCGCCTGCCAGTAGTAGACTCTATGTTTTATATTTGAATGCAAAAATTGTATATTTAGAAATATTTTTATTTTGTAAATTAAATATTTGTCTGTGATTTAGCTCTGTCTTTTGGTCAATCAGTTTTGTTACAATATAGTGGGATGCTTATCTATTCTTTTCCTGTTTATAGTGGGGAGTCCGTTCTAGTGAAGGGTAGTTGTATTCTGTTGCAGGTTAGCGGAATTTGGCTTCATTGTAGATAGCCACTATAAGTCATAAAGAAAGGTTATAAACCAAGAAAAGCAAATTGAGTTGAAAGATAACATTTTATATATAGCACATATGAATTAATGTTTTTACAATTGAAGTAATACATGAAGTACAGGTCCAACGGATGTTAAAATGTTCATGGCAATAAAATGCTGAAAGAGAATTAATGCTTAGGAATTTGGAAGTGTGTAAGTAAGGAATGTCTTTGATGTATTTGTTCCTTAGATCAGTAAGTAGTTTTTGAGGCAGGGAAGAAGGAGAGAGGTAAGGGAGGCGAGCGTAGTAAGCCGCTTGACTTGGGTCAAGGGAGATAATAATTACTCTCTTCTCCTCGAGTCAGTCTGCCTGTCAATGCTTTCTGTATCCCCTTTTTATATCTTCATTTTTCGATCACAGCAGATCACTTGGGATTTCACACTTGTATTTGATTCTGGGCTTCCCATTGTCTGATAAATAAAATTCGCATAGACTTGCGTAATGGAAATTTAATATTTAATTAATTTTTAGTTTTCAACCAGAACATCTGTGCGGAGCCGGCGGCACAGCGACGACTTTTGGTCATTTGCTTTTTGGGCGTGAAAGTGCAAACATCCAGTCCATCACTTTTGCTCGGTATCACCACAACAACTTATAACACATAACAGTCACCATAACACAAGTTTAGCTTGCCTATAACCTGATTATTTTCCTTATCTTTTAGATGCACATTAGCATCAAAATCTCAACAAATGAATTCATGAAATGTTTTGATTCTATGTGTTGTGTACCTACAGACATCAGTTATTATGACTTTTCACAACTTTCTATTCTTTGTCTTAGTAAGTTTTGTCATTTTGCTATCTCTTCCAGTTCTTTTTCTGCTATCTATTTGCAAAAGGTCATGAGGTAGGTTACTCATTGCTTTCATCTGTCTCTCTTTCCTTCAACATGTTCTATAAGTATCAAATTCTCCAAGCCTTCTTTTCTCATTATGTGTCCTAGAAATTTATAAATCTACCATCTGCCCTTGCATTTGAATACTGCTGCCATATCTGGTCAGGTGCCCCTGCTATCCACCTAGGGGTCCTTGACAAAATGTAACGGAGAATCTGTAATGTGAATGATTTTGACCTAGCAGCTCAGATACAGTCACTTTCTCATCGGCACAATATGGCTTCCCTGTGTTTCTTCTACAAATACTTTCATGGCTTCTGCTTCGATGAACTTAGCTTTCTGGTGTCTCTTAAGTGTGAGTTTACTCGAGCCACAAGATTAGCAACTAGGTCCCACCTTTTACTGTGAAATCAATAAAATGTAAACACAAATTCTACTCCAGCAGCTCCTTTTCTCGCACTTCCTGCCTGTGAAATTCCCTTCCGTTTACTTGCTTCCTCGACAGCTACAATCTGCAGGAGTTTAAATGTAAAGTCAATAGACATCTCCTATCTCACTAACTTGCATCCTCTCTCTCTCATGCTCTTTCCTCTGTCCATTCCACTCTCAGTATCTTCAACCTTCTCTTATCCATTTCCAGACACACCCTGTAACCTGTCACTCTTTCTCATAACTTTCTTGTCACTCTTTTTTATAACTTTTCTCCTATATAACCCCCTGCGCACCACTGGCAGTAGAATGCCTTGCTTGGGGCAATATGATTATAAAAAAAAGTGTAAGTATACTTTTTATTTCCATTTTCTTTAAAATATCCTTCTTGCTCACATGGCTTGTAAAATTTTATCCATGGGAGTGGGTGTTACAGGGTGAAAAATAACTCATAACTCACAGGGTCATGTCTATGCTTTTAAAATTCGTCAGGGCTTGAGTTTTCAAAGAATCTACCATTCCTGATTAATATTTATTTTCTGAACTTGTAAAATCATGCAAGATTATGAAAAGTGCTTGATAAAGTATGCCATAAAGAAACTGACATAACCATGACATATTCAGGAAGGATATTAGAATAATCCAGAACTAACAATAACAACAAACCAACTGTACACTGATAGAAAATAGAAAGGGGTGTACGATAAGTATGTGTCTTCTCATTGGACTTATTCAACCTATACAGCAAGGTGATTCTAAGAGAATTAGAAGTGCTACCAGGATTTCTTATTGGTACCCATATCTTTAGGAATATAAGAAATATAAATGTCACAGCAGTGATAGAATACACTGAAAGGAAACTGCAGGAACACCTACAGAAGGTAGTGAAGGAAAGCAAGAAGAAAAGACTAACTATCAATTGCAAGTAAAAAGAATGCATGGTTGTTAGCAAAAGTAATAGACCAACATGCAAATGACAAATTAGAGATACCAAAATCAAACAAGTACAAAAAATTAAATACCTGGAAGTGTTTTAATGGAGCACGGAAAGTGTTTGTTTGTTTGTTTCGAGGTTTAACAACCTATCAATCCTTATGGAATCATTTAAAGTCATAACCAATGATTTGGGTAAGGTTATTTTATTTTTACAACATTTTTCTTTTTGAGTAGCAAGATTCATTGGAATCTGTTTTTAAGAGCAGGGTCCCCAAGTCCTACCCTTGTTATTTAACCCAGAACTGGAGGGAAGGGATGGATTAATACCTTTTCCAAGAGTACTAGTGCTTAAGTGAATGCAGGGTATTCAACTGGAATTCGAACTTGGCTCACCGATTTCTCTTTCCGAGCCAATATCCACTGCACCACAATACACATCCATCACTATATGCTTACAGCACATAATATTCCCAAGCGGTCACCCATCTAAGTACTGACCAGGCTCAACGTTGCTTAACTTCGGTGATCAAGCAAGAACTGGTGTATTCAACATGATAGGCCGTAAGCCTACGGAAAGTGTGACACTGGAATCTGAAGGCACATTGAGATAGCAAAAGATGGCTTCCAAAAGCTAAGCAAAGTATTAAGAAGCAAAAATTTTGTAAGAAACAAAGAAAAGAGTACTGAATTGTTACATAATTTCAGTCCTCTTATATGGCTGAGAATGCTGAAGAATCTAACAGATGAAAAAGAAACCTGAAGCAACAGAAATGTAGTTCTACAGGAGGATTTTGAGAATGGCACAGAGTTAACATGTGTGCAACAATAAAGTTTTAGAATTTAAGTTTGAGTTTGAGTTTTGTTTAACAGCATATCAACACCTCTGTGGGTTATTTAATGCCAAAAAGGTGAGGTTTTTAAGGTATGTTTTTTAATGTTCGGTTATAGTGAGAAGGCTGATTTAGTCAGATTTTAATGAAATTTTTTTGTTTTTATTCTTTTTTATTTTAGAAAACTGAAAATGTTTTCTAGTTTTGTCTACAAAAATGTTTTGTTGAGAACTTTCTTTCCTTCAAAAATGTGTTATGGTAATAAATTTTTCTTCAAAAATGTATTGCTGGTAATATTATTCCTTCAAAAAATGTATGTCTAAACTTATTTATAAATGGAACTTTGTCTGGTGTTTCAATGTGAAATGTTATAAGCTCAGTAAATTTTTAAGAAGCAAGAAAATTTTATCAGAAACAAATTTCTCTACATTGAAACTCCTACATTGAAACATGTAATTCAATGTGATGTGGTTATGTTATAGTGGAACATCCTGCCATCCCCGAGAATAAAATGCTCTACTTTATAAAAGACAGTAATGAGCGGTACGATGATGGGAAAAGTCTTAGGCGAAAGCATTCACTATTCGATAGTCAATTCCGCTTCAAACCGTGGCTTGCCTATATGTATATTATTGTTAATTGTACCTTAGTACAATAAATCTGTATTTCTTATTCCTGGTGTGGAGTTCCATTCTTCAACTGATCATTTTATACTGTATTCCTTTTCGGGATATATCATTTTATAAACTAGGTAAAATATTAAGAAGCAGAAAAATGACATCAGAAACAAAGAAAAAAGTTCTCAAATATTTCATTCAAACTCGTACATTGAAACTCTTACACAGAAACTTGTGTTTCAATGTGTTATTGTTATAAGATCAGTAAAGTATTAATAAGCAGGAAAATTTCTTTAGAAGCAAAGAAAAGAATTCTGAAATCCTTCATTGAACTCCTAAATTAAAACTCTTACATTGAAACTGGTATTTCAATGTGATCAAAACTTATTTATAAATGGAACTTTGTCTGTGTGTGTATGTGTGTGTGTGTGTGTGTTTGTCTGTGTGTGTGTGTGTGTGTATCCGTTACCTATAGACTCCGAAAAGGCTGAACCAATTTTCTTGAAAATTTACACAGCTGTCCTATAAGCATCTGCGAGTGTTCTTAGCTAGGTTTTGTGTCAAGGTACCCCTGATAAATATTGAAAATTGATAATCGAAAAAATTGGGTTATAGAAGTGGTCCAATTTTAATCAAATTTGATACACTCATAGACAAAGACATAAGAAACGATATTCAGAAATTTCAAGGTTGCAATTCTTACAATAGTGCAGAAAATTTATAATATATATATATAAATAAAAGGCAGAAAATTTATAATATATATATATAAATAAAAGGCAAGATGTTTGTGTGTGTGTCTGTTTATCTGCTTGTATATCTGTATTTTTTCAGCCGTTTTATTTTAGTTTTGCTTTGGGTTTGGCTCTAAGTAGGTATAATAGTAGTTCTTAGCCTCAGCCATGATACCGTTTACTCAGAGGACTTATTCAGCCTTCAAAATTCAGACATAAGACATAAGAAACGATATTCAGAAGTTTCAATGTTGCAATTCTTACAATAGTGCAGAAAATCGATAATATATATATAAAAGCTTTCATTATACCTGAGCAATGCCAGGCTATACTGCTAGTTTTTCTATAAAAGTCTAGTTTTATGTAAATATTTCTATAAAAGTCTGTTTTTATACTTTCATAATGTTTTGACCCCAGTTTGGAGGTTAACTATTTGCCCATAGCTGGGACCCTAACAGGTACTACCAGTCTGGGTTAGAGTGGATCTGAGAACAACAGCAACTAAGAGGTGGTTCTATGCTTTTCACAACCTCCCAATCAGAGACCTTGCTGCCAGATGCAGTTTAGGGTCATGCCCAGAACCAACAAAGTTTTAGATAAATGGAAGCAAAAAGATCACTTATACTTAACTCTAGGAAGCGGGAGTAGAAATTTCTAGAGCAAATAATGAAGAAAGAGGGCTCAGAACATTTAACACTCACAGGGTGTGTTGAAGAAAGTGGCAAACCTATAATAATAATGAATAAATGGATGGTGGAATCAGGTTTAGAGGATTCGTTAAGAACTATGCAGGACAGGAAATTGTGGAGAGCCATGGTTGCTTACATCCTGAAATGAAATGGCACATAGAAGAAGGAAAACATTAAACTAATACATTACCTAATCTAAGCATGTGAAATGTCACATAGAAGAAGGAAAACATTAAACTAATACATTACCTAATCTAAGCATGTGAAATGTCACATAGAAGAAGGAAAACATTAAACTAATACATTACCTAATCTAAGCATGACTATAAGATTTATACCTTTGTTAATTATGCATGCCTTTTATTTGGGAAGAAATTTGAATTCCAAAAAAATTTTATCATATTTTCACTCATTACATTATTTTTTTCTTTTAGCTGGCAATCATTCTGAACATTATAATTAAATCATTAAAATTATGAATTAGTCAAAATTAGTATTGGGGTCGGTGGCTATTCTGCAGACAATGAAATGCAACTGGTATTTGTCTATATTTCTGAGATGAAGTAGTATTTCCTTTTATCATTGTGTCACTGTAAGCAAGGCATTTTACTGCCACTGTTGAGTAGGGTGTTACATAAGAGATAAGTTATGAGAAAAAGTGACAGGTTATAAGGGGTGTCACGAAGAGGGTAGGAGAAGGATGAGAATACTGGTGAGAGTGGAGTGGACAAAGAAAGGAGCATGAGAGAGAGAGAGAGGATGCAAGTTAGTGAGTTAGGAGATGACTATTGATTTTACATTTGAATTTTTAAAGATTGTAGCAGTTGGGAAAGCAAGTAAACGGAAGGGAATTCCACAGGCGGGAAGTGCAAGAAAAGAAGCTGCTGGAGTAGAATTTGTGTCTACAATTTATTGGTTTCACAGTAAAAGGGTGGGACCTAGTTGCTAATCTTGTGGCTCAAGCAAATTCATGTGTGTATGTGTGTGGGGGTACCAGTGAGCTAAGTTCATCTGAGCAGAAGCCATGAAAGTATTTGTAGAAGAGACACAGGGAAGCCACATTGTGCTGGTGAGAAAATGACTGTATACAAGCTACCAAGTTGGGATCGATCACATTACAGATTTTCCATTGGATTTTGTCAATGGCTCCTAGATGGATAGCAGAGGCACCCGACCAGATATGGCAGCAGTATTCAATGCACGAGCGGATGGTAGATTTGTATAGGTGCAAGATTGTTTCAGACAAGAAAAACTTCCTGGCCCTGCACAGTGCACCGACTTTCTTAGCAGCAGATTTAGCTATGGAAGATTTACACTATTTACATTGTTTAGATTATTGTTCTCGTCTTTATTGCCATTATTATGATATATCATCAAGGACACATGGCTCAGTGGATATAGACATTGGTTAGTTCCTGTAACATGGCCCCAAGAGAGCTGTGAGTTCAATACCAGGCTACAGCAGTGATGAACAAATAACTTAGAGAGTTAAGTAAATGAGAGATAACTACATGGCAACAAGAAATGGCATTGCACATGAAACAAGAATGATATTCCCCAGTGATTGTAATAAAAGGGTTCAGTTTGAAATTCCTAGCTGAAGAAGGCTGGTGTGTACAATGGCTGAAACATCGTAATAATGCTAATAAAGATAAAGAGTGTAAATGGTGTTATTTGATGCAAACAACAAAATTTTCTTGAGCTGACCCTGGTTCCTGTCTTTTCAAATGACTGACAAATAATTGAAGTGCATTATTAAAAATTCATTTTAACCGGGTCGTGTTACTCTGGGAATAAAAAAAAAACAATAAAAAATACAAATTATTTCCATCCATTAATTAATGATTTATATATTTATAATGTGACTCAACATGGGGTTATGGTTAATGAGGCAATTCTGGTTACCTATTGCTAGCCTGTTTTTATCCCAATGGATAGTTTCTGCAAGACTGAAAAACAATTCCTAATCTCTGATCATCAAAAGTTTTAGAGGTACACCTGTATATAGTTGTATCATCAGTATAGATCTTTACAAATGATCTGAGAATATTCTTAGGTAGGTCATTTATGTAAATCAAAATGTGGATTGGTCCAAGGAGTGACACCTGAGGGATGCCCGTATTGACCACTAAGGCCCTAGAGGACTGGCCATTTATAACTACTTTCAAGAACCTGCCTGTTAGGAAGGATTTTATAATCAAGAAAACCATTCCAGTGATTCCATAACGGGAGAGCTTGTGTAGCAATCCTTTGTGCCATGCTTTGTGAAAGGCCTTTGAGATATCTAATGCTATGGCCTATGAGGTGTGTTTGTCATCAAGAGCCTCACTAATTCTGTGAGCAATGGTAGTTAATATGTCAGCAGTGGATTGATCTGATCGATGTCCATACTGCTCGTTGCTGAAGGGGTGGGTCTTCTCTAAGTGCTTTATTTAGACTTAAAAGTACAAGTGAGATAATTTCAGAAAGCTGAGAAAAAGAAACTCAAACCATGAGAAAAACATTGCAAAAAATCCTAATGTCTGCTAGCCAGCCTATGGTGGCCTCTCCAAGTAGATATCCATTCATCATGACTGATGGTGTCTGATTGACGATGGTGAAATGTCACTAGTTTAGTTTTTATGACATTGAATGTAACCAGCCAGTATTTCCCCACTGGGGAGTTTATGTTAGATTGGAAGGGAGATCACCTGCCAATCTCTGATCATCAAGAGCTTTAGAGGTGCACCTGTATATAGTTGTATCGTCAATATAGATGTTTACAAATGATCTGAGAATATTCTTAGGTAGGTCATTTACGTAAATCAAAATGCGGATTGGTCCAAGGAGTGACACCTGAGGGATGCCCGTATTGACCACCAAGGCACGAGAGGACTGGCCATTTACAACTACCTTTAAGAACCTACCTGTTAGGAAGGATTTTATAATCAAGACCATTCCAATGATTCCATAACTGGAGAGCTTGTGTAGCAATCCTTTTTGCCACGCTTTGTGAAAGGCCTTTGTGATATCTAATGCTATGACCTTTGAGGTGTGTTTGTCAACAAGGCCTCACATTCTGTGAGAGATGGTAGTTAGGAAACTGGCAGTGGGAAATGTTTTCTTGTGACACATTTTGTTTAGTATTAACTAAGTCTTTTATTGTTTTAGGTGGAGAAGTAAGAATACTAAACAAAACAATAAGCTGAAACTTGAAGGAACAATTTACCCATTTGCCTGTAATAAATTCCACTAAAAATATATGGGAGAAACCTCAAGGAATCTAAATAAACTATAATAAGAAAACAAAAGAGACATATTACTAAACAAGACATCAAATGATTTGGTTGCCCACCATAATGAGACTGATCGCAATTTTGACATAAAAAATACTACTACTCTGATCAAATATATTCGAATTTGCACGAGAAACTAGATTAGCAACTAGATCCCACCCTTTTACAGTGAAACCGATAAAATGCAACCGCAACTTCTACTCCAACAGTTTCTTTCCTTGCACTTCCCGACTGTGGAATTCCCTTCTACATGATTGCTTCCCCGACGGTTACAATCTCCAGGAGTTTAAATGTAAGGTCAATAGACACCTCCTAACACACTAACCTGCTCCCATTCTATCAAACTCTCTTCCCATCTGCCCAACCCTCATCCTCGGTATCCTTAATCATCTGTCACCTTCCTCCTGACATTCCCTATATCTAACCACTCCTTCTCTTTACCTTCCCCTATGTAGCCCCATGCGCAATAGTGGCAGTGGAATGCCTTGCTTTGCATGAGATGATTAAAAAAAAAAATGTCTAGAAAGTACATTGATTGCATGATCATCTATAGTAAATTTGTGTCTGGGCTCTTACAACATTTCCCTATTTCTGGCAGAACTTCTATTATTAGAGTGTGGGATATCTATTAGCTGGAAAACAAAGAATCTAAATGAAATCAGATAGATTAAAAAAGATAAAAATTAAATTAAAAATTTCCAACATCCCTTGTTTGTACGCATAACTAGTTGCACTAACTTTATAAATTTATTCTGATGAAGTGCCAAAGGTCAAAACATATCACAAAGAAACTTTTTCCACTTCATCATATATTTTTCCTGAATATTGTTCCTGATATATATATATAAATTAACGAATTTTAACAAAACCTGGTTATAAACAACCAACAATTGGAAATGAATTGCTTGAACATTATTTTTTATCAATACTCGTATTTAAGTAGATATTCTGTTTTTTAATTAAACAGTATTATATATTTATATCTACTGGCCTGATTATTTACGATAAATTGTTATAACGAAAATGTGTGCCATTCGGCAGGATTCGAACCTGCAATCCATATTTATATAGCGTACACTACCATTTGATCTGGCAACATCTTAGACCTCTTGACCACAAATAGCCTCTAGTCTAAACTAGGTTTTTATCAAGCCTATTCGTGGTCGAGAGGTCTAAGACATCTTTTTCCTCCAGTTATGGGTTAAATAGCAGGACAGATTGGGTTCTATAGCTTAGGCTGGCAACCAATCTACTGTAGAAAGGTAAATTGAAGGACCTGAAAACATCTAAGGCTTTGCAACATGACATTAGTCAGTCAACTCAAAAATGCCAGCTCATCTACACATACCACTGCTAAATACGTTTCTTTACTCAAAGAGGTCAGTGAAGTCATTATAAATAAAAAAAAAACACATGCAGACAACTGAAACTACATGTCTGTTTGGCTAAATCAATAATTTTTGCTTCCTTTTCTCCTGTAGAAAGTGAGTAATGACAATTACTAAAACGTATAAACTTTCTCTTTATCAGACACATGTCCATTTCCGCAAATATTTCAAATAATAAATCCATTTATTATGAATAAATACATCCACTGAAAAACAAGTTATATCTCTGCAGAGAAAAATATTACCAATCCATTCTCATATATATATATAATCATTTATTCAGCAATGAATTAGAACACTCTCAGCTAGTGGGCTTGTATAATGATAATATACACGCAAAAATGTCTGCCTCCTTCTACCAAGCACCCGTAGCTCAGAGGTAGAATTACCTACTGACACCAATTCGTTTGGGTGTCAATCCTGGGTAAAAGGTAATCGACTGTCTAACTGTACTGATGAGCTGTGATACAGCAAAACAGATTTGTCTGTGGGTGACTATTTACACTCTCACATCCTGATTGAACACCCTGGAAGAATGGTAGACTTTAAAAAACAGTAGCTACTCTGGCATCTACACATCGTTCATTCAGTAATGAATTAGAACACTCTCAGCTATTGGGCTTGTATAATATACACGCTAAAAAGTCTGCCTCCTTCTACCGAGTGAATGTAGCTCAGAAGTAGAATTGCCGACTGATGCCAATTCAGTCAGGTTTCAATCCTGGGAAAAAGGCAATTAGCTGTCTAACCATACAGTGAAACAGATCTGTCTGCAGATGACTATATATATATATATATATATATATAAGAAAAATTAAGACAGACACATTATTTCATGGTGAATCGGAAGTATATTTCAGGCGAACCATCATCAGCTTCTGTCTTTATTTAACAAAGGATTTTACATGAATCCATTCATGTCATGTAAAATCCTTTGTTAAATAAAGATGGAAGCTGACGATGGCTCGCCTGAAATAGGCCTATACTTCCGATTCACCATGAACTAACGTGTCTGTCTTAATTTTTCTTATATTTGCTCTATATGTATTTATATGCATGTATATTTAGAGCTCTCTTAGAGAGTTATCCTACCACTGTATGTACAGGATACTCCTTTGGATTCTTTGATACCCACACTGCATGCTGATATCTATATATATAGGAAATTTTGTAAGGAAAATATGTGTCATTCTGCAGGATTTAAATCTGTGATCCCTGTCAACACAGGGGAAATCATAAATTAATCTGATGCATCTGCAGATTTTTTAAATGGATTAACAACCAACATATTTTTATTTATTTGTTTGATCATTATTTTTAAAGTGGAATAACATATTTTCTTCACAAAATCTTTAAAAATTTTGGTTAATCTTATGAATAATTTGTGACCATTTTTTCCAGTTAGCAACAATGTATTTGTTTATAGATACATTATTTAAAATAAAATTAATTTTGTCTTTTAGCCTTGATAAAGTCGATCTTAGGACGAAATGCGTAGGGAAGAAAAATATAGTTGTCCTCTTGTCTTCTTTATTTAACCATACTGTTCTTAATCTAGGATTATAACTGAGTATACTTTTACCAGATATATTAATCCCCAAGAAAAAAAATTTCTATTTTATTTTTATTCATCATCTCATTAAGAAAGGACAGAAGATTTGTTGATGAGAATTAAGAAAATTGTTAGTCCAAGGAGAGAGCTATATATATATTTAAGTAGATTATTTTTTATCGATACTCGTATTTAAGTAGATATTCTGATTTTTAATTAAACAGTATTATATATTTATATCTACCGGCCTGATTATTTACGATAAATTGTTATTATGAAAATGTGTGCCATTCGGCAGGATTCGAACCTGTGACCCCTATTTATATAGGAGAAGCTCCCATTTGATCTGGCAATGTCTTAGACCTCTCAACCACAAATAGCCTCTAGTCTAAACTAGGTTTTTATCAAGCCTATTTGTGGTCGAGAGGTCTAAGATGCTGCCAGATCAAATGGTAGCGTACCCTATATAAATAGGGATCGCAGGTTCGAATCCTGCTGAATGGCACACATTTTTGTAATAACAATTTATCGTAAATAATCAGGCCGGTAGATATAAATATATAATACTGTTTAATTAAAAAACAGAATATCTACTTAAATACGAGTATCAATAAAAAAATAATGTTCAAGCAATTCATTTCCAATTGTCGGTTGTTTATAACCAGGTTTTGTTAAAATTCGTTAATTTATATATATATATATGTATATATATATATATATTTTTATTATAAATTATAGTTTAGAACGTGTATAAATTACAATCTACTACAAAGTGTTTTATAATAGATTGTAATTTGTACATGTTCTAAACTATAATTTATATTAAAATTTCATAGCTCTATTTCTATATTGAGCACTGTTTTAAATTAGTGTTTTGAATGTTGTTAATATTTTCTTCCTTCCTCATTCACTTGGATATATATATATATATATATATATATATATATATATATATATATGTACATATGAATAATTAAATATACGTATGAGAATGCACACATGTATAAAAATATTATTCTGGTGTTGATAAAGCAGTGCTGAAGGTAGTATAAACAGAGATATTAATTATATATATTAATAAATATATATATTATCCTACATCAGTAGCACAACTCAGAGTTTCATGCATTATGCAATCATCAGGTGCATACTACAAACTGACTGTTTAAGAGATTTGAATTTAAGTTCCCATTATGTTTGTGAAAGTTAAATTTTTTAAGGTTAACGTACTATTGTTAAAGAATATAATATAAATAGCCAAAAATTTCATGAAGATAAAAAAATTAAATTTAAATTTTAAATTAAAAAAATAAACTATGCAATCCTCAGGTGCTTGTGATGAAGTGACAATTTTAAGATTTTAATTTTCGGTTCTTCCATTATTCATGATGGTTATATATGCTGGGAAGCTGTTTTAAATATATAATAAAATTTTTAATTTGACTTGAACAAAAACTTAAACATGAAATTGGAAAGTAAAATATTAAAAGTTGAATTAAATTTAAATCAATGGGTAGAATATTTTTAGGGCAGAGGTTGTACATTCTACATAAACCTTTTCACATAATTTTCGATATTAGTGATTTTTGTTTTTCCCTAAAATAAAAACAATGCATGGTCATCAGTAAAAAGGGCAGCTCAAAATGCCAAATACAGGTTGAGAAGACTATAATCAAGCAGGTACAAAAATTTAAATACCTGGAAAGCGTTATAACAGAAGATGGAAAGTGTGACACAGAGATCCGAAGGTGAATTGGCATGGCGAAGGAAACATTCCAGAAGTTGAGTAAGGTATTAAGAAACAGGAAATTTTCGCTAGAAAGAAGGAAGAGAGTACTGGATTGCTACGTGCTGTTCGTCCTTCAATATGGCAGTGAATGCTGGACAATATCATCAAAGATGAAGGAAAAACTTGAAGCAGCTGAAATGTGGTTCTACAGAAGGATGCTGTGGATATCATGGATCAAGCATGTGAGCAATGAAGTGGTTTCGGAAATGATGGAAACAAAAAGGAAATTAATACTGAGCATCAGGAAGAGGCAGCTGAAGTTCATTGGACATGCAATGAGGAAGGAGGGCTTGGAGAATCTGATACTAACAGGCCAGATAGAGGGAAAAAGAGACAGGAGAAAGCAATGGATAACATATTTGAAGGACCTAATCAGGTGGATGACGGAACGTGGATTGCATGATGTAACAGGAGAAGGTGTGCTAAGAGCCACCAGGGATAGGGAAATGTAGAAGGGCATGATCGCCTACGTCCTGAAGGGACAGGGCACATAGAAGAAGAAGAATCTGCCTTTACCAACGGGCACAAAGACTGCATTTAATTGATTTAACTGTGAAAGTGTGGGACCTTGTCTGAGAGGGCATCAGTGAGCTAAGCTCATTGGAGCAGAAGCCATCTGGTTTTATCTCCTCATATTTGTCTTACGTTGTTAATTGTATTTTGGTTATTCATGATGTTTTCCCACAACTTGAAAATTCAAAAATACAGTAAGAAATTAAATAGAACTTGTTGGTTCTTTTTAATCAAACATGTTTAGATTAATATTTTTAGGGCAAAGGTCATAGGTTTTGTGCCTGTTGGTGAAGGCAGATTCTTCTAAACTTGCTTCCCTGACGGCTATAATCTCCAAGAATTTAAAATTTGTCAACTCCCATCTCTTGTCCACTTGACTCCAGTCCGTCTCTCATCCTTTCCTCATTACCTCATGTATCTTGTTCTTTTCCTTTCTCACTCAACTCTCCTTCTCTTGCCCTTTTTCAGACACTCCCTGTAACTGGTTTGTCTTTCTCTTCACTCTCCTTCTGCTTAAACTTTCACTCTTCTCTTATGTAGCCCCCTGTGCACCAGTGGCAGTACCACCTTACTTGGAGTGAAAAGACTAAAAAAAAAATACTCTACAGCAATCAATGCAAGGAAATTTATTAGACGTTATTATTATACTAAATAAACAACCAACATTAAATAAAATATCATTTACCACAGGAGAAGATATGTTAAAGTGCCTATGATGTCAGTAATGTGTGCACTTATTTTGTCACTATCATAATAAAAAAATAAAATAAAAATTTAAATTAAACTATTAATTTAATTTAAATAGTGATTTCATTTAACAAAAAAATCGCATTTTTAAATAAACTGCATTTATTTTGTGTGGTTTAATTTCCAATAGACATTCCACATGACCTCACACTAGGCCATTCCTTTTTACTCAAAATAGTTAGGATATATATTGTAATAGTTGTTACAATGGTTTATAAATTCATAGTATTACTACACAAAAATTTTCACATTTCGAAGCTAACCTTGCTTTTAGGTTGCTTCTCATCGGGTAAAGAAGTTGGAATGAAAAATTTCATTCCAACTTCTTTACCTGATGAGAATCAAACAAAAACCAAAATTAGCATCGAAATGTGAAAATTTTTGTGTGGTGATACTATGAATTTATAAACCATTGTAACAACTATTACAATATAACACTCTATGTTTGTATTGAGCACTCTTTATAAAAGTAAATGTATGAACAGCAGGTTAAAAAACCTACGAGTTCCACAACTTTGTTACAATATATATATATATATATATATATATATATATGTGTGTGTGTGTGTGTGTGTGTGTGTGTGCATATATATATTTACAAATGAAAAAATTCAAAATTTATGATTGAATCATCATTTGTGCAAAATGAATTTACTTCTTCAGCGATCTATAATTTTATGAAAAAACTGCATAATTTTTAATAAAAAGATTGCTGAAGAAGTGAATTCAATTCACAGAAATGATCAGTCAATCATAAATTTAAAATTTTTTTTATATAGAAAAAATATATATTGGCTCTGTTAATAAATAATTTTATTTCCATTGAGCTCACTTGGCTGGATCATTTTAAACAATTAATATTAATAGAATCTCCTTTGAGATTTTACCATCAAGTCATTTTCTTTTAAGATTGAAATATATATATACATATATATCCAAAAGCAGAAAAACGAAAACTCTAAAGAGTGAAGATAACAGAATAATGCTTTCATCAAACTTAGAAGCTGGCATGACTGAAATAACTGCTCAGTTAAGTGATAAACTTCTTCACATTAATTTTATTAATGCTCTATCTCTACATTGAGTACTTTATGTCAGCAAAAACCTTCTTGCCTAAAATGGTTTTTTCTAGTAAACTACTGAAAAAACACAACTTTTTTGGCTTCAAGCATCATTACAATTTAACACACACACACACACACACATATATATATACATATATAAGGACAAAGTGTTTAGAACACCGTTAAGACATTTTCACTCATCAAGGCTGGTTTTCTGTTGGGTCCTGTTTTTTTTATATGGAGCATGGTGGGATTTTTGTGGGAGTGATCTTATTTGTGATTGGTTGATTTTCTTTTTTCTTTTGTTTATTTTTTCTTATTATTTTTATTTTTGTTGTACAGGTGTTTGATTTACTTTTATTACTTTTTAGTGTATGCGTGAGTGGGTGTTTGCTTAATTGCTTGTTATTGAATGATTGTCTGCTTAATTGCTTTTTTATTTTGGGTTGGCCTCTTTTACTGTTGTATTGACCTCGTTTTTTAACGCGTTGGTATGTTTTGCTGCATGACGGTTTATTTCTTTTGGGTCGATGTTGGGAGTTTGTATTTTAGTGTATATTTGTGGTTGTGTGCTCTATGCATCATTTTTTTTTTCCATTTGGTGGTTCTTGTATTATTTTCTGTTTTTCATTGTGATTGAGTTTATATATATATATATATATATATATATATATATATATATATTTATTTATTTATTTTTATATTTGTTGTTATTGTTATTGCTGGCATTAATAATAATAATAATAATATTATTAATTTTTTATCATCTCTTAATACTGTTATCATACTTGATAGTAATATTATTATCATCGAAACGAAAAGATTATTATTTATAAGATGAAGATATTATTATTGTTGTTGAAATTAAAATAAAAATCTAATAATTTTTTTTTTTTTTTTTATAAGCGTTTGACCCCGAGCAAGGCATGTCACTGCCACTACTGCGCAGGGGGCTTAATAGAGTGGAGAAAGGATGATTAAATATAGGAAATGTCAGAGGGTGGGCGATAGGCGGGTAAGGATACTGAGAATGAGTGTTGGGTAGATGAGAGTGTTCTGAGAATAATTGGGAGTTAGTGTGATAGGAGGTGTCTATTGACCCTACATTTAAACACCTGGAGATTGTAGCTATCGGGAAAGCAGACTTGTGGAAGGGAGTTCCACAGGCGGGAAGCGCGAGAAAAGAAGCTGTTGGAGTAGAATTTATGGTTACATCTTATTTGTTTAACTGTAAAAGGGTGGGACCTAGTTGCTAATCTAGTATCTCGTGTGAATTCGTGCTTAGGCGGCACCAGTGATCTAAGCTCATAGGAGCAGAAGCCATGAAAGTACTTGTAGAAGAGGCACAGGGAAGCCACATCACGCCGGTGAGAGAGTGGTTGCAGCCGGTCTGCCAAGTCAGTATCAACCACGTTACAGATCCTCCTTTGTATTTTGTCAAGAAGCCCAAGGAGAGCAGCAGCGCTAGTTAAAATGTGGCTCTTTACTGTCCAGTATTTGAAAATGTCTAACTGAAAGTTCAATCCAAGTTCATCTTATCATCTGGGATAGAAATACAAGATTCTAAACATGGTATCAGCATTTAAAAATTAACACTGTATATCTAACACCTTCTCCCATCAAGAAAACGTTTTCCTTCTTTCCTTTCCTTTCTTCCTTTCATTTGGATATATCTAACCAATTAACTTTTGTAAAAAAAAACATTAGTATGAGGAGTTGAATATTTTTTATAAAATATTCACAAAATAAATTATCACCAATAGATTTGCAAATTTGTCCAATTTATTTACATAATAATACTCTGTTAGATATTAACACTGAGTTCTCATTGGATTGCGATTCCCTTGGAATTTACCTTACAAATTACCAAGGATACTACTATATATCTAAACTTATTTATAAATGGAACTTTGTCTCTGTGTGAGTGTGTATGTATGTGCGTGTCTGTGTGTGTGTGTCCATTACCTATAAACTCTGAAACGGCTGAACCAATTTTCTTGAAAATTTACACAGTTGTACTATAAGCGTCTTTGAGTGTTCTTAGCTAGGTTTTGTGTCAAGGTACCCCTGATAAATATTGAAAATCGATAATCAAAAAAATCGGTTTATAGAAAGAGTGGTGCGATTTTAATCAAATTTGATATACTAATAGACAAAGACATAAGAAATGACATTCAGAAGTTTCAAGGTTTTATTTCTTACAATAGTGCAAAACATCGATAATATATATATATATATATATATATATATAAAAGGCAAGATGTTTGTGTGTGTGTCTGTTTATCTGCCTGTATGTCATTTTTTTTCAGCCCTTTTATTTTAGTTTTTGCTTTGGATTTGGCTCTAAGTAGGTATAATTGTAGTTCTTAGTCTCAGCCATGATACCATTTACTCAGAGGACTTATTTAGCCTTCAAAATTCAGTTTACGATAAAAAAGTCTTATTTGATATCGATACCAGGAAATCAAAATTTGACTTACATCCATTCATTTTTCTTTCAGTCTACAGTTTTGCTTTAACTGGAAACAACTATTGCTTTTTAGTCTTTCGTGCCAACGTCCAAAGAGTCTGAGCTCCAGGACCATGGATTAGTTTTAAAGCTTTCATTACACCTGAGCAACGCCGGGCTATACTGCTAGTATATATATATATATATATATATATATATATATATATATTATAAATTATAGTTTAGAACATGTACAAATTACAATTTACTACAAAAGTGTACATTTTGTTTCGACATCAAAAGGACAATGTCTCATCAGGTAGTTAATAATGATGGTAATAAATGTTATTTTTGAAAAAGAAAATTAAAAAATCTCACTTTATATTAGGAAAATTTTTTGTACGCAATCAAGAGAATAGAGATGGGAAAACAAAAAAGGGAAAACAAAAAAGGGAAAAGGAAAAGGGGAAAAGAAAAAGAAAAAAGAAAAGAGAGATACAGAGGAAATAATGAGCAGGATACATAAAAGGAACAGAGAGAAAATAAAAAAGTGGACACAGGGGAAATAAAAAAGCAAAGAGGAAAACAGGAGAGAAAGAAAGAGCTAAGAAGAGAGACCCAATGATAAATAAACCCAAATTTAGGTAAGAGGTACAATATAGATAGATAGACATAAGGGTCACGCACTGTCTGGGCTTAACAAAGAGGAAGAATTGAGAAAATGCACGGAGGAAGCAAAGTGTGGGGGAGATGACAGTAGAAACATAAAAGAAATAGAAATGTCAAACATTTGGGCAGAAGTGAATTACAGATAGATACATTCGTTGTTACATAATATGAACTACAACATTTGGCATTTTTTATAAAAAATGATGAAATCACATCCACAAACATAGGAATTGTTTAAAAAGTGCAGATCTGAGGACATTTAGAAATACAACATGAAAATATATTCACTTGGATATATATATATAAATATATATATATAAATATATATATATAATCATAAAAATTAACATTCATAAATTTCTAAAATGTTTCATGACGTTACTAGCTTAAACATAAGTAGACACTCTTGAAAATTTTCAAATATTTTCCTTTCTAAATCTTACATATTTATAGATGACCATAAATATTTTTTTTAAGATTAAAGACATGGCTTTACAAAAAATAATAACATTAATTTCCTTTCATTTAGCATGTTGGAAATGTGTTCCATAGTGTCTTTTATAGTTTCCTTCTTGCAATTGTGCATGTGTATGTATGTGTGTGTGTGTGTGTGTGTGTGTGTGTGTGTGTGTGTGTGTGTGTGTATGTGCACATGTGTGTATGTATGTATGTGTACACATGTGTGTGTATGTGTGCACATGTGTGTGTGTGTGTGTGTAAAACTTCATATGTAAATAAATGCATCAGCAAAAACATTATCAATAAAATAAATGACAACAAACCTTTTATGCTGATGCATTTTGTTTCTGGAGGAATATATTGAAAAAAAAAATGAGCAAGCAAAACATTACAGCCAAAATAAATATTGGTGACAGTGTCTAGCAACTAATATGTAAAAAGCAAGCTTTTTTAACCATAAAAACCACAAGGAAAAGTTTCCAAACAATCCATCATTTTGCTTTATTAACCCAACAAAAACTGAATTGGGAAAAATAAGCCAGAAAATCCTACAAGAATTGTGTGATTTACTAGGGATAGCAACACAGTGGAAAGGCTTTGGATCCAAGAAATAAAAAAAAATGCATGTATTTATTAAATATGATATAAAGGATTTCTGTGCTTCTATATGAAGCATTAAACCGAGGAGTTCATTAATGCAACTCCTGAGCAAGTAGAAATTATACTACATTGCAGAAAATCAATTCTTTTCCGCACCAATGATACAAGGCTAAAAGAAAGATATCAAAATAAATGATGCATTTGATGTCCCCCAAGGTTTACTGGGTAATTGTAATGGTAATGTAATGGTTTACTGGGTAATGGTAATGTTAATGTAAATGTTAATGTTAATGGTACTGGTAATGTTAATGGTAATGGTAATGTTAATGGTAATGGTAATGTTAATGTTAATGTTAATGGTACTGGTAATGTTAATGTAAATGTTAATGTTAATGGTACTGGTAATGTTAATGGTAATGGTAATGTTAATGTTAATGGTACTGTTAATGTTAATGGTAATGGTAATGTTAATGTTACAGATGTGTGTTGTGGTGCAGTGAATATCGACTTGGAATGACAAAACGCGGAGCCGAGTTCAAATTCCAGTTGAATTCCTTGCATTCACTTATGCACAAGTACCCTTGGGAAAGGTATTAATCCGTCTCTTCTCACCAGTTATGGGTTAAATAATAGGACAGATTGGGTTCTATAGCCTTAGCTGGCAACCAGTCTACCGCAGAAAGCAATGGCAAACTACTGCGGGATAATCTTCTTCCCAGTCTCTTTAGAGACATGATCACCCAAGTGTGTATCATGTATGGCACTCAACTGACTGAATGGTAATGGTAATGGTAATGTTAATGTAATGGCAATGGTAATGGTAATGTTAATGGTAATGTTAATGTAATGGCAATGGTAATGGTAATGGTAATGTTAATGGTAATGTTAATGTAATGGCAATGGTAATGGTAATGGTAATGGTAATGTTAATGTTAATGTTAATGGTAATGGTAATGGTAATGTTAATGTTAATGGTAATGTTAATGTAATGGCAATGGTAATGTTAATGGTAATGGTAATGTTAATGGTAATGTTAATGTAATGGCAATGGTAATGTTAATGTAATGGGAATGGTAATGGTAATATTAATGGTAATGGTAATGTTAATGGTAATGTTAATGTAATGGCAATGGTAATGGTAATGTTAATGATAATGGTAATGGTAATGTCTCACTGCACATGAAACCAAAAAGCAAGTTACAATATGTAAATGCTGGATGAATCAGTTAAGTGCCAAATGTGATACATGCTTGGGCAATCGTATCTTGAAACAGACATGACTGACTGTGCAGAGGATTTTTCTACAGTAGGTTGCTATTATCTACTGTGTTAGACTGTTTACTAACAAAGGCTACAGAACCCGATCTGTCCTGCTATTTAACCTATAGCTGGAGTAAGAAGCAGTGGATTAATATCTTTCTCAAGGCTACTTGAGCATACACAAATGCTGGATTAAATCACCCAAAAACTGATCAAACATATCCCAAAAGGCATTGAAAACAGGAGACCTAGAAATTCTTCAAATAAAGATACTTTTGTAGAAAAAAATGAAAGAGTATGAGAGAACATTTATAGAACCAAACTTGAAGTTAAACCTCAAATGATTCAACCCGTGGGGAAGGAACACTGAAAAAGAAACATTGTTTGGTTAAAACCCTCTTCTATTTAGGAGTTAAAACAAATATAGGAAAAATGTTTTTCAAACTACTTATTAAACATTTTCCAAAGTTTCTGATTTGCCCAGATTTTTCAACAAAAACACTGTGAAGTTAAGTTATATTTAAACAGCAACTTAAAAAATACAATTAAGAAGCAGAATATCAAGAATTTTAATAAAGATTGTGTGCAGGATAATTAAATAAGTGTTGTGGATTCCGGATGAGGAACCGCACAAAATAATAAACAACAGAAACAGATATGGAGATAGAAAAGTAGGTTATATTGAACGTAATATACAAACTGGAACATGGGTTAGTCAATTCAGGAATACTATTAGTAGAAATAAATATACACAAGTCTTGAAGTGAAGTTGTTGGAAATAGTATCTGTTGGAACTTTTTTTTTTTAATCATTTCACCCCGAGCAAGGCGGAAACGCCACTGATGTGCAGGGGGCTACATAAATGTAAAAAGATTAATTAGAAAATAGTGAGGAGTACAAACTAGTTAGAAAGGAACAATAGAAGGCAGGTGTGATGACAGATACATAGGTGGAGAGAAAGGGAAGGTTATACAGGGGTGGGGAGAGAGCTAGAGTCCAGTGGTTAGTAGATGAGTATTGACTTTGCATTTATATTTCTGGAGGTTGTAGCCGTCAGGAAAGCAAGAACATGGGAGCGAGTTCCACAGGCGGGAAGTGTGAGAGAAGAAGCTGCAGGAGTAGAATTGTCGTCTGCATTTGGCTAACCTGACTGTGAATGGGTGGGACCCATTTGCCAGTCTGGTTGCACAAGTAAACACCTGTTGAGGCGGCATCAGTGACTTAAGCTCATCCGAGCAGAAGCCATGAAAGTATTTATAGAAGAGACAAAGGGAGGCCACATTTGGACGATGGGGAAGTGGCTGCAGTCGAGTCGCCAGATCAGTACCTATCACATTACAGACTCTCCTTTGGAGCTTGTCAAGAACACTGAGGAGAACGGCAGGGGCACCTGACCATAAATGGCAGCAGTACTCCATGCACGGACGGATGGTTGACTTGTATATATGCAGGATGGATTCAGGTGGAAAAAACATCCTGGATCGACATAGTGACCCAACCTTCTTAGCAGTCGATCTTCGATAACTGTAACAGATCTCTATGATTACTCTCCACTGTAAACTGCAACTACCACTGAGATTTGCTGTTCTCTCTATGGTAGGATTATACGTACATTCAGTCAAGTCCATTAACATATATAAAAAGGAGGAGATCCCACAACAATAAGTAATCAAAATGCCAACTACATGTCAGAACACTAACATTAACAGGTACAGAAGTTTAAATACCTGAGAAGCATTCTAACAGAAGATGGAAAGTGTGACACTGAGATCTGAAGGTGAATTGGCATGGCCAATGATGCATTTCAAAGGCTAAGCAGAGTATTGAGAGACAGGAAGATTTCGTTGGAGACAAAGAAAGAGTAATGGATTGTTATGTGATATCTGTTCTCTTATATGGCAGCAAATGCTAGATGATCCACTCACTGATGGAGGAACAAAAATGTGGTTCAACAGAAGGATGATGAGGTTTTGGAGAGGATGTAAACAAAAAGGAAACTTATCGTCCAAATCCTGATGAATAGGGCAAGAAGCAGAATCAGGCCAGAGATAGGACAAGAACAGTGTGGGTTCATCAAAGACACTGAAACAAGGAATGCCATATTTATGATTTAGAGAACCTGACACTAACAGGCCAAAAAGAAGAAAAAAGAGACAGAGGAAAGCATATTTAAAGGGCCCGAGTGGGGTTGCGTGGTGTAACAGGAGAAAACGTACTAAGCGCCACTAAGGATAGGTAGACGTGGAAAGCCATGATTGCCTGCGTCCTGAAAGGACAGGGCATATAGAAGAAGAAGAAAAAGAAGAAGAAGAAGATTGAAAATTATTATTATTATTATTATTATTATTATTGTGTTTGTCACTCCTTTGGCTAGTCCACATGACCATTACACCTTATAACTAATAGACTTTTCCGTTTTGTTTGCATAGAAAAAGGAGAAAAAGAGGCTACATGGTTTCAAAAAGAGCAACCCAAAATGACAAATACAGGTGGGGGATACTAGAATCAAGCAAGTACAAAAATTTAAATACCTAGGAAGTGTTCTAACAGGTGATGGAAAGTGAGACACTGAGATCCGAAGGCGAATTGGCAAGGCAAAGAAAGCATTCCAGAAGTTGAGTAAAGTATTAAGAAACAGGACGATTTTGCTAGAAGCAAAGAAGAGAGTACTGGATTGCTATGTGATGTTAGTTCTTCAATATGGCAGTGAATGCTGGTCAACATAATCAAAGATGAAGGAAAAACTTGAAGCAACAGAAATGTGGTTCTACAAAAGGATGCTGCAGATATCATGGACCGAGCATGTGAGCAATGATGAAGTGTTGAAAAGAATGACAACTAAAAGAAAATTAATAGTGAACATCAGGAAGAGACAACTGAAGTTCCTGGGACATGCAATGAGGAAGGAGGGCTTGGAGAACCTGATACTAACAGGCCAAATAGAAGGAAAAAGAGACAGAGGAAAGCAATGGGTAACATATTTGAAGGACCTGAGCAGGTGGATGACAGAATGAAGGTTGTGTGATGTTACAGAAGAAAGTGTGCTAAGAATCACCATTGACAGCGAGATAAATATCTATTGGAGCAATATGAACCCAAATGAGAGGGCAAGAAATTTTTTTTTCTCTTCTCCTTCTCCCCTCTCACATATTTTCTCTAGTTTTGCTTTATCCATTAAATTTCCCATTGATACAATAAATGTATATTGATTTTCTAAACACTTTTTATATATGCCACAAGGCTGAAAGTGTAGGGTTCCCAGTGACGATTGAACTCACTACTCAGTTGTCATAGGTTCTAGTGAGACAAGCTTGCTAACCATTAAACCATGTAGAGGTGCCCTAAAAGATTTTCTAAGTGCAGCTCAGATGTGGCACAAGACCAGAAGTATGAAAAGCCATAATCATCTTTGTCCTACAAGGAAAAACCACATAGAAGAAGAAGATATTTGGCATCAAGAAAAGACAACTGAGATTTTTGGAACACGTAATGTGGAAGGAGGTGTAGAGTCTCATGGAACGGATAGAGAAAAAGAAAGACAGAGAGAAGCAATGTGAGACCCACTTGATGGGCTTGAGCAGATGGATGGCGAAGCAGGTCTGGGAAAGATACCAACAGGAAAAATATTAAGAGCGACAAGTGAAATCCAAGGGGTAAAGTGAAATCCATGATTGCCTATGCCCTGAACGAACATAACACATAAAGAAGAAGAAAAAGAAGAATCACATGTGCAATTGTAGAGATTAAAAATATGAGCCCACTGACCAGAGTATGTAAAACAGAAGGGGTAATATACATGGCAGAGGTAGAGAATGAAAAAGGCCAAAATAAGTGTATTTTGAGTGGACAGAAGGCAGCTTTAAGAAAAGAATGTATAACCGTGGATCCTGATTTAAATAGAAGGTCAGTCAGTTAAGTGCCATACATGATACACACTTGGGCGATCATGTCTCGAAAGAGACATGACTGACTGGGAAAAATATTATCCCACAGTAGGTTGCCATTACTTTCTGCAGTAGACTGGTTGCTGACCAAGGCTATAGAACCCAGTCTGTCCTGTTATTTAACCCATAACTGAAAGGAATAGACGGATTAATACCTTTCCCAAGGGTATTTGCGTGTAAGTGAATGCAATGAATTTGGCTGAAATTCGAACTCAGCTCCCCGACTTGTCATTCCGAGCTGATATCCAATGCACCACAATGCACAATGCACATCATGTTTTCTTACAGGTGGCAATAACCTGCAAGTGCTTCAATGACATTTTGATGTGCCATAGCCAGAACATTCTAGTAATTGTGAAAGGACGTTGGTCCCACTGCTGGTCCTGTGGCATGGTGAGGTATTTGTTGAAATTATACACTGGCAATAACCTGGTTGATTATGGCTGATATTGCTATGAATGGCTTTGTATATTTTTTACCACAGTCTTCAGGTGTGCTCATTCTGGGACTGTTGGTGTGTTGACAGCTTGTATCAATCACAAACATTTTGTGTCCATCAATCACACATATATGTGTGATAATATGTCACCACCATATTCTGGGATGAAACGATTTTTGTTCCTAACATTGATAGCCCTAGCCATGGCAAGAATAGTAGTATACTAGCAGTATAGCCCAGTGTTGCTCAGGTGTAATGAAAGCTTTAAAACTAATCCATGATCCTGGAGCTCAGACTCTTTGGACGTTGGCATGAAAGACTAAAAAGCAGTAGTTGTTTCCAGTTAAAGCGAAACCGTAGACTGAAAGAAAAATGAATGGACGTAAGTCAAATTTTGATTTCCTGGTATCGATATCAAATTTTCTGCACTACTGTAAGAACTGCAACCTTGAAACTTCTGAATATTGTTTCTTATGTCTTTGTCTATGAGTGTATCAACTTTGATTAAAATCAGACCACTCCTTCCATAACCCAATTTTTTCAATTATCAATTTTTAATATTTATCAGGGGTACCTTGACACAAAACCTTACTAAGAACACTCGCAGATGCTTATAGTACAACTGAAAATTTTCAAGAAAATTGGTTCATCCATTTCGGAGTCTATAGGTAACGGACAAACACACACAGACACACAGACACACAGACAAAGTTTCATTTAAAAATAAGTTTAGAAATACTGTGAATAGAGGGAATCATGCAATACAAATATTATTCTTATCTTTGGGTATCAGCTCAAAATGAAGATCATAATTGATAGAAAGTGCTTGTTATTGAGAGATTTCAGCAAGAGGTGGATGAATGTGGTGAACTTGGATTGAGTAAATGGATCTTTTTTTTAAAGTCCCCTTTGATGCAACTGGGTGATTTCCTGTAAAACCCTCCCCTGGTTAAGATAGATTCTCTTTGTTTACCTAGTTAATGTGAGCAGTTGTTATTCATGGAATTCTCTTTTATTATAATTCATGTTGAGATTATCAACCTAAACAATTTGTTTTTGTTACTTTTACTATTAATCTCGACTCAAGGTTTAGTCTTTGAGTTTCCCCACTCCACCATTTATTTTTATCCTTTTCTCTTCATTGGTGACTGAGCTTCGTGATTTAGTTTATTGGCAGAATGCAGCAGGTACTCTTATTTTTGTGAGGTGGATGGGCCCTACTAACATCTGTTATCATTAGTTTTAATGTTTTTCATGCATGTTAGTTTCATTTTGTGGGTTGATTCCCTTCTCACTCATTTCAGGATCATATATTTTTATAAGAATAAAACAGGACATTTGGACTTTTTAACAAAATCAAATTTTCATGCCATGAGGCTTTTTGTAGTTTTCCTGTGAATTTGTTGTATTCTATCACATGTAGGGTTAAATGGTGATGGATGTGTTCTTATGATAAATGAGGAAATTGCAATAGATGAGTGGGTTGAGAATCTAATTAGCTAGGTCTAGGATAGTTGATGTTGACCAGCCCGACCTAACTTCTCTCTTGACCTCCCCAGTTTGTTTTAGAATGGAGAGAATCTGGCTAAATGAACTTTATTCTTATCAGGATCTAGTCAGATTCTTTGGGTATCAATTCAAGAAAGTGTTTGTTGTTGATAGATTTAAGTGAAAAGTTTTTGAAAGTTTTTGAAAGTGGTTTGAGTGAACGAGGCCAGCCTTGATTTTCTTTTTAAGTCTCCTTTTACACAAAGGAGCAGTTTCCTGACAAACCCTCCATTGGTTAAGATAGACACTCTTTGTTACCTTATTAATGTGAGTAATGGTTGTTCTTGGTATGTTCATAGTATTCACTTTTGGTTATGACTCATGTTGAGATATCCAACCTCCCCAGTTTGTTTTATTCACCTTTGGTTTTCATCTTAATCTTTGTTTTAGTCACCTTTGTTTTTCATCTTAATCTTTGATTTTCTCACTCCACTATTTATTTTTATCCTTCCCCCTTCATTAGGAAGTGAGTTTCTTGATTCTATCTATTGGCAGAATACAACATGTGCTCTTATTGTTGTCAGGTGGATGGACCCTACTAATATCTGTTATCATTAGTTTTAATGTTTTTCTTGTATCTTAGTTTCATTTTGAGAGTTCGACCCCTTTTCACTCATTTCAGAATCATACACATTTATATGAAACAAAAAACAGGACATTTGAACTTTTTAACACAATCAAATTTTTATCCTTCCCCCTTCATTAGGAAGTGAGTTTCTTGATTCTGTCTATTGACAGAATACAACATGTGCTCTTATTGTTGTGAGGTGGATGGGCCTTACTAACATCTGTTATCATTAGTTTTAATGGTTTTTTTTGTATGTTAGTTGCATTCTGAGAGTTTGTCCCCTTTTCACTCATTTCAGAAACATACATTTTATAAGAAACAAAGAACAGGGCATTTGAACTTTTCAACACAATCAAATTTTTATGACATGAGGCTTTTTTTAGCTTTGTGGTATTCTGTTATATGTAGGATTAAATGGCGAGGGCTGTGTTCTTGTTGTAAATGAACAAATTGCAATGAATGCATTGTGAATCTGATTAGCTAGGTATAGGATAGTTAATGTTGACCTGCCCTACCTAACTTCTCCCTTGACATTGTGCCAAAATTGTTATATTTGATAACAATAACAAACTTTCACTGTCAAAAGAAGCCTTCAGTGATGGAAACTGGTTGTGGAAAAGGTTATAGTTTTGAAAATATTTTAAATATTAACTAGCACCACACTTTCAATTATCTAAGAACTTTTTTTATATATATATAGCCATAATCTGGATACAGTAAACCTTGTCTGTAAAACAGTTATAGCATATATATATATATATATATGTATATGTATGTATAGAGTCATCCACAGACAGATCTGTTTCGCTGTATCACAGCTCATCAGTACAGTTAGACTCCGATTGATTTTAACCCAGGATTGAAACCTGACTGAATTGGCATCAGTCGGTGATTCTACCTCTGGGCTATGGGCACTCAGTAGAAGAAGGCAGACTTTTTTAGCGTGTACATTATCATTATACACACCCAATAGCCAGAGTGCTCTAATTCATTATGGAATGAGCATATATATATATATATATATATATATATATATATATGTGCATCTCTGTACATGTAAACTTGTGTGTGTGTGTGTGTGGGTGTGTGTGCTTTTAAACATTTTGTCCTGAAATGAGAAAATGAAATTTGTTTATTGAACCAAACTAAATTAGTGTGCCAATACTAAAACAAATAACGGAAATTGCTTTTTTTTTTCAGCAGAACACTTAAAATGTGAATGAACAAAAACTGTCTTGCCAAGAAATAGTGAGAAAAGCAATTTCACTTTTAAATAAGTTTTCTCAAATCCTTCAACTAGAAAAAGAAAAAGAAAAACAAAAAAAAAACAAAAACAAATAACAAAAGTAAAAGTACAAAATAAATATAGAAATAAATGATACTAATTGCACGTTTTTATGACTAATATTTTACCACTGCCACCAATTGTCCTAAAAGTCATTTGAAATAAAGGAATGCTCGGTAGTTTTCTTAATAATTGGTGACTTATTAAATGTACGATGGTGACTTCCTTTATTTTTGACAAAATGGAATTTACTTCTCAATATATATATTCTAATACTGAAAACCTTGAATATTCACAAAATTATCTTGACTGCTTTACATGCACACACACATAAACTACCGGCCATAATTATTAGGCCATGCCAGTGTTTTAAAAAATGATGTATTTCATACTATTTTTTGGTATTTATTGCCAAGTGAATAATTGTTTATGAAAATAGAACGGTCCTTTTGTTATTATTACTTTGCAAAATTTACAAGGCAAATAGCGACAATTGACCCATCGCACCCTGTAGATTATATATATATATATATATATATATATATATATATACTACCAGCCATAATTATTAGGCCACTCCAGTGTTTTAAAAAAATGATGCATTTCATACTATTTTTTAAGTATTTATTTCCAAGTTAAAAATTGTAAATGAAAATAGAATGTTTTTTGGTTAATACTGCACAATAACATGTGCACCAAATGAATTTATAAATATTTAATAATTACCTATATTGCAGTTTCATCACTGAAAGAATGAAGAAAATTTAAGGTGATTCAGAAGAGTTCATCTTTGCTTCCTTGCCCTGTAAAATTTTGCAAAGTAATAATAACAAAAGAACCATTCTATTTTCATTTTGCAATAAATACTAAAAATAGTATGAAATACATCATTTCTTTAAAAAAAAACTGGGGTGGCCCAATAATTATGCCCGGTTGCGTATATATATACAGGATGCACTGGGTAAATTGTCACCATAATATATTTTTAATTTTGCACATGCACATTGTTTGTTCGTGATTTTGTCAACTGCACAGTATAGTAGGGTTAGTTGGGCACCATCTCTGACAAAAAGAGCACCATGACACAATTCACACTACCAGAAATTTAAAAACAACATGCTGTTCTGCTTAGCATCTCACCAGAAGCTCCAATACGAACATTTCAGAGAATTTAGGTGTCAATCTGATGACACTGCAGAGGATTTGGAAAGAGTTGGATGAGTGTAATGGTGATTAAGAAGGTAAAACAGCTCAGAAACTCAGAAATTGAGGTGCTGAATATACTATTGACCAGCTAAGTGACAAATTTTAGTTGTCTTTATAATATATATATATGTGTGTGTGTGTGTGTCAGATTAAATAAATTGCAAGCACTATGTTTGCTCATTTTTAATAAAATTTGTTCATACTCACGGATAATCTTTTGCGTATTATAATTGAAAGATGTCAGAAATGAGCTCTAACATTGTCAAATATTATTATCATTCATTTTTCAAGATACCCCCCCCCCAAAATTATCCATGAGTATGTGGACAGTAGTATTGTTCTAATGGTTATGGGATAGGTGCCAATAAATATATTTCAAATTATTTTAGAGGCTGCTGAATAGAAATAATTGCAAACCCATATATATATATATATACTAGCAGTATAGCCCGGCATTGCTCGGGTGTAATGAAAGCTTTAAAACTAATCCATAGTCCCAGAGCTCAGACTCTTTGGATGTTGGCATGAAAGACTAAAAAGCAACAGTTGTTTACAGTTAAAGCGAAACCGTAGACTGCAAGAAAAATGAATGGATGTAAGTCAAATTTTGATTTCCTTGTATCGATATCAAATAAGTTTTTTCATCGTAAACTGAATTTTGAAGGCTAAATAAGTCCTCTGAGTAAATGGTATCATGGCTGAGACTAAGAGCTACAATTATACCTACTTAGAGCCAAACCTGAAGCAAAAACTAAAATAAAAGGGCTGAAAAAATACAGCCATACAGGCAGATAAACAGGCACACACAGAAACATGTTGCCTTTTATATATATATTATCGATTTTGTGCACTATTGTAAAAACTGCAATCTTGAAACTTCTGAATATCGTTTCTTATGCCTTTGTCACAATTTTTGTCTTAATTTTCACCTGAAATTAAAGCCAAAATACAATGTTTAGAACGGCTCATGATTAAACATAATAGTAATGGTAAAGCACACCTATTCCTCAGATAATAGACTCTCCCTCCTACATTAATAAGAGTTAACAGGAAATTAACGGAAGAAGTACTTGGGAAGTTCATGGGAGTTCTTTAGACTTCTATTGGAGTTCAGTAGAACTACTAGGCAGTTGATATTAGTCGGCAGTTAGCTGAATACTAAGGAGTCAGCTTTCAGTAGAAGATTACCAAGTTCCTAACAGTTTTGGGGTACATTAAGTCGAAAAGCAACCGACTTAGCATGATTATAACCTTCGGTGCGGAAAACTACTCCACAACAATAATAGACATTCATTGTACTACTTAACAGTATATGTTAAGAAAATTATCTGCTGCCTCGATACACTGTATATACATATATATATTTTTGCAAACTTTGGGGACATTTTTCTCACACTAAAGAATAATAAAAGTCCATATAAACATATGTCCACAAATCATTTAAAGTTTAGCCTGTAGAAAAGAGTTAATGTAAATTGTTCCAAGTGCGTATAAAATAGAAAAATTCAATCACACTCCCACCAAAAGATAGAGAAAACAAAATCCTCTATCTATTGATGTGATGCAACATAATAAAAAACGCTTCCAAAATGCGTAAATGCTGAACAGCCAAGCTCTTCACAGGACACCAAAAAAATTGTTACTATATATATATATATATATATATATATATATATATATATATATATATAACAATTTTTTTTGGTAAGTAATTTTTTTTGTGTCTGAAACTGTTCAGCATTTACGCATTTTGGAAGCGTTTTTTATTATGTTGCATCACATCAATAGATAGAGGATTTTGTTTTCTCTATCTTTTGGTGGGAGTGTGATTGAATTTTTCTATTTTATACGCACTTGGAACAATTTACATTAACTCTTTTCTACAGGCTAAACTTTAAATGATTTGTGGACATATGTTTATATGGACTTTTATTATTCTTTAGTGTGAGAAAAATGTCCCCAAAGTTTGCAAAAATAATTTTGATACACCTTGTTTATATGGAGTATTAGGTTGTCCCAAATGTTTGTAAACACTTGCAAAAAATTGAAATTTTACTTGCCAAGTAATGTAAGGTTACCAGAAAACACTTGCAAAAAATTGAAATTCTACTTGCAAATACAACAAAAATTATTAGTCAAAATAAAGACCATCATTTTCCAAGACTTTCTGCCATTGATCAGCAAGCTTTTGGATCTGGTCAAAGTACCATTCAGCCAGCTTCGAATCAAAGAATTCTTAACACGTTTCCTTGACTTCATCAAACGAGTCAAATTGGCGGCCCTTCAGAAAGTGTTGCATTGAGCGGAAAAGGCGTAATCTAATGGAGCACAGTCAGGACTGCAGGATGGATGTGGCAGAACCTCAACGCTGTCCAGCTCTTCAAACTTGTTTTTGGTCTTCCTGGCGGTGTGTGGCTTGGCATTGTTCTGCAGCATCAAAGCGCACTTTCGGTTGATCAGAGCCGGGTACATTTGCTTCAACTTTTCATAGACCCGCTCAAGTTGCTGACAGCAAAGTTCGGCACCGATGTCTCGACCATACGGAACCAACTCAAAATGCACGATTTCTTCAAAGTTCCACCAAACACACAACATGACTTTCATGCCGAATCGATCTTGTTTTGGAACCTACGGCGTCTCTTGCCCTTTCTGAACCCATCGCTTGCCTCGATTGTTCTGGACCAGATAGACCCAGATAGCGAGAGCTATGAGTTAAATGGCAGGACAGATTGTGTTCTATAGCCTTGGTTGGCAACCACTCTACTGCAGAAAGCAATGGCAACCTACTGCAGGATAATCTTCTGCCCAGTCAGTCATGTCTCTTTCGAGACTTGATCGCCCAAAGCATGTATCACGTATGACACTTAACTGACTGGCTTAATATAATAGTTGGAAACATAATTAAAACTTCTACTGGGCATAAAGTGAGGGATCGGTTTTCTATTGTTATGAAGTAATAAACTGATCCCCCACTAATTATACTTAATATAATAATGTAAGAAAAACTACCTCTTCTCCCTCCAGCTATGAGTCAAATGGCAGGACAGATCGTATTCTATAGCATTGGTCGGCAACCAGTCTACTGCAGAAAAAATGGCAACCCAATGTGGGATAATCTTCTGCCTAGGCAGTCAAGTATCTTTCGAGACATGATCGCCCAAGCGTGTCTCACTCTTAACTGACTGATGTAGAGTACAGTGAAATTTTAAACAAGACGTAGGCATTTTTATTTTCCACTTTATCCATATTACAACCAGGAGTTGTGTTATTATATAATTTTGACACCCTTCTTTACCTCCCTAAAGGATAAAATGAATCTAAAAAAGAAATCGACAGATTGCAAGAATTGTTTCAGTAATAGAGCAATTGAAATTGAAAAGTATATGAATAAATTTTTTAAACAATAAGTAAATTATGAATAGAAAAATTCCAATTTAATCAGGAGACAATCTCAATAATAAATCTGGGAGAATACCTACAACAATTTACATTACATTTATTCATATATGCTTATATATTTCCGATTTTTTTCTTTCATATGTTACAAAAATATTACTTTTCTGAAATTACGCTCTTCATATCTACACATACTGAGAAAAAAAAATTAAATCTGGAGAACTTGTGTCTTGTGATATAGATTTTCTTGTAAGAATACTAGTTGTTAATCTATTCCCCATTAGGTTTTGAAAATATTAATGTGGTTAACACACTATATACCAATGTTTACAGTAAAGGCATTAGTACTTTACTTAACAGAAAGATGCATTTTAAAAAAGAATCACCTCATTTTATATGCAAAATTGAGGTCTCCTCTAGATTAATTTTATCTCCACCCATCACTACCAAAGACTGTAATTCTTACCTAGCTCAAGCCATGATAATAATATTTGTTCAAACTATTATTACTACAGATGTGCGTTGTGGTGCAGTGGATATAGGCTCAGAATGAGAAATCAGGGACCTGCGTTTGAATTCCAGTTGAGTTCATTGCATTCACTTATGCACAAATACCCTTGGGAAAGATATTAGTCTGTCTTTTCCTTCCAGTTATGGGTTAAATAACAGGACAGATTGGGTTCTATAGCCTTGGCTGGCAACCAGTCTACTGCAGAAAGCAATGGCAACCTACTGCAGGATAATCTTCTGTCCAGACAGTCATGTCTCTTTCGAGACATGATCGCCCAAACTTGTTTCACAAATGGCACTTAACTGATTATTACTACAGGTTATTACCTTACAGCCACATCATGTTGCAATAATGGTTCCCATATGATCATTAAACTTAAGCAGCATTTGTACTTGTCAGTACCTGGATGGGTGACCACTTAGTAAAGCTTAGTTGTTGTAAGCTTAAATGCGTGGGGGGGTATTAATTATTATTAATAGATAATTGCTTGGAATTCTTCATTAGAATTTGAGCTTTGTTTAACAGCATATCAATTTCTGTGAGTTGTTTAACGCCCAAAATGTGGGGGTTTAAGTTATTTTCTTTTAATGTTCAATTATCTTGAGAAGGTTGATTTAGTCAGATTTTAATGAAAACTTTCTGTTTTTATTCTTTTTTTTTATTCTTTTGAAAATTTCTTTTAGCTTTGTATTCAAAAATGTTTTGCTGAGAATAATTTTTTTTCCTTCAAAATGTATATTTTTCTATAAAATTCTATTTTTATGTATATACTTTTATAAAGTGTATTTTTATACTTTCATAGTGTTTTGACCCCAGTTTGGGGGTTAACTATTTGACCATAGCTTGGACCCTAACAGGTGCTACCACTCCGGATCAGGTTGGACCTAAGAACAACAGCAATTAAGAGCTGGTTCCATGCTTCTGACAATCTTCCAATCAGAATCCTTGCTGTTGGATGCAGTTTACCGTCATGCCCAGGACCTCTTAATAAGAGAGCTGAGTTCCAATTGAGTGCATTATAATCATTTAAGCACAAATACCCTTAGAAAATGCATGAATCCATCTCTTCTCCCCACAGTTAGGATTAATTAGTAAAACGTGTATTACTAAAACCATTAATATGTTTAAAAAAAAATAAAACTGCATGCAAAATATTTAGATTTCATCACTAAATCATTCATAGAGGTGCTGATATGCCACTAAACGAAAACAACCAACTATTATTAAAGTTTTAGGAGACCCAAAATGATGCTTCAGGCATTAGTTGAAGACATTGCTAACACAGGCCAATATTGACCTAAGACCTGGAAAACTGTGGCTGCAAATAGACCTCCCTGGCCTAGGATCATCCAAGGTGAAGATTTCAAGACTTTTGAGTTTAACTGTCAAAATGAAGAGGATCAGCATTGTGCTGTCAGGAAGGCCTGACTCATCCAGCCATGCCCACCACCCACACTCCTCTGTGATTCCTTCTCAAACTCTTCGAAAGTAGGCTGGACCTTCACAGCTATTTCTGTCACTACCACCATCACCAGTGGGAGAGAAAAGGAATACGACAATCCTGCTGTTCAGATGTGAGCTGGTGCCAATTATTTCATAATTATAACAGGGTGATAACCCTGGTTGAGGGACTTACCAAATGTTTGGATATAACAAGTTTGCAACACTCATTCAAAATTTTGCTGAATAAAAATATCTAATGATAATTTGAAGCAAGAAGACTGAACAACTCACAGAAACTAATTAAGTGTCGATAAGAATCAAGAAAGAATATATTACAAATAATAATTTGGTGCCATAAAATTGGTTCAGAGAAAAATCCAAGAGGATTGGAATCTAAAATAAACCTAAATATTCTAAATAAATTTGAATTTATTATGATAATAATAATGCAAGATAATACCCAACAGGGTAAGATAACCAAGATTTGTGATCTTCTGAAATTATCCAAACTCCAGGTAAGAATTCTTATTATGTTTATACAAAATATTACTTAATTTGTACGAGTTTATACAAAATACTACTTAATTTACATGAGTTTATACAAAATAATACTTATTTCATACTAGTTTATACAAAATACAACTTCTTCTTCTTCTTTTTCTTCTATGTGTCTTGTCTTTTCAGGGCGTAGGCAATCATGGCCTTCCATGCCTCCCTATCCCTGGTGACTCTTAGCATGCTTTCTTCTGTTACACCACACAACCCTCCTTCTGCAATCCACCCACTCAGGCCAGTTAAGTATGTTACACACAGTTTTTCCCTGTCTTTCCTTTCTGGCCTGTCATCAGATTCTCCAAGCCATCCTTCCTCATTGCAAGTTCCAAGAACTTTAGCTGTCTCTTCCTGATGCTCATTATTTATTTCCTTTTCGTTTTCATTCTTTTCAAAACCTAATCATTGCTCAAATGCTTGATCTATGATATCCACAGCATCCTTCTGTAGAACCAAATTTCACTTGCTTCAAGTTTTTCCTTCATCATCGATGATATTGTCTAGCATTTAGTGCCATATTGAAGAACTGAAATTACATAACAATCCAGTACTCTCTTATTTGTTTCTAGTCAAATTTTCCTGTCTCTTAATACTCTACTCAGCTTCTGGAATGCATCATTTGCCATGCTAATTTGCCTTTGGATCTCTCTGTCATACTTTCTGTCTTCTGTTAGAACACTTCCCAGATATTTAAATTTTTGTACCTGCTTGATTTTATTATCCCCCACCTGTATTTGGCATTTTTGGCTTTTTTTTTTTTGCTGATGACCATGTATTCGCTTTTCTTGCAGTTTATTTGTAGTCCTATCTTGTCACTCTCTTCAGCTTCCTTCTGTAGGAGATCTTGTAGTTTCCTTTCTGTGTCTGCTATCAGTACTGTATCATTTGCATGCTTTATGTTGTTCAAATTGTGGCCTCTAATGACAAATCCTGGCATAACATCTAGAGTCCTCAGAACAGTCTTGCAGTATAAGTTGAATATATCCGGGGAAAAGACACATCCTTGTCTTACACCCCTTTCTATCTTTGTATGTCTACTGAATTCATTACCTGTCCATATGCAGGTGGTTTGATTCTTAATTAATCTTCACTGAGCCATATTGTAAAATATCTAAACTTATTTATAAATGGAACTTTGTCTGTGTATGTGTGTGTGTCCATTACCTATAGACTCCGAAATGGCTGAACCGATTTTCTTGAAATTTAAACAGTTGTACTATAAGCATCTGTGAGTGTTTTTACACCAGGCTCTCAACAAAAACAGCAAAGCCTGAACTGTGGCCCTTGACAGCTCCAAAGCATTTGACAGAGTCTGGCATGCTGGCCTTTTATGCAAGCTGCAGGGCTATGCTATAACTGGACAATTGTTTGACCTAATCCAGTCCTTCATTTCAAACCATACAATGAGGTTGGTATTGAATGGACAAGCCTCCCAATACTATCACATGAATGTGGGTGTCTATTCTAGGTCCTATGCTTTTCCTTATCTATATTAACAATTTTCCTGATGTAATAAGATCCCAAGTGGGCATATATACTGACAACACTAGATTTTACTCTCGTCTCGATCAAAAATCTATTGAGGCTGAAAAAGCAAACCTCGCTGCCAAGCTTGAAGAGGACCTCCAATAAGAAATGGCTCGTAAATTTTAATGCTTCCTAAACAAACCTGCTATCTAATAACCACCACAGACAATCATTCCTTGCACCAATTAACATGGATCAGGCTTCTCTCCCTGAAAGCAAAACACTGTGTCTCCTCAAGTGGAATAACTATATAGAATCCATAGCAAAATCCGCTGTTAAGAAAGTCGCTTCTCTGTGCAGGGCCAGGAAGTTTTTCCCGTCCCAAACAATCCTGCACATATACATGTCTACCATTGGCCCGTGCATTGAGTATTGCTGCCATATCTGGTCGGGTGCTCCTGCTATCCACTTGACCGAATCCAATGGATAATCTGTAATGTGATCGATCCCGACTTGGCAGATAGGATACAGTCACTTTCTCACCGATGCAGTGTGGCTTCCCTGTCTCTTCTACAAATACTTTCACGGCTTATGCTCTGATGAACATAGCTCACTGGTAACCCCTATATACGAATTTCCTCTAGCCACAAGATTAGCAACTAGGTCCCACCCTTTTACTGTGAAACCAATAAAATGTAAATGCAAATTCTACTCCATCAGCTTCTTTTCTCGCACTTCCCACCTGTGAAATTCTCTTCCGCATATATATATATATATATATATATATATATATATATATTAATGATTTTCTACACTATTGTAAGAACTGCAACCTTGAAACTTCTGAATACCATTTCTTATGTCTTTGTCTATGACAGTATCAAATTTGCTTAAAATCGGATCACTCCTTCTATAACCCAATTTTTTCGATTATCAATTTTTGATATTTATCGGGTGGGGGGTACATCGACACAAAACCTAGCTAAAAACACTCACAGATGCTTATAGTACAACTGTTTAAATTTCAAGAAAATCGGTTCAGCCGTTTTGGAGTCTATAGGTAATGGACACACACACATACACAGACAAAGTTCCATTTATAAATAAGTTTAGATATTTTACAATATGGCTTCCCCTGTACAATGTCCTGAGGCCACTTGAGGTAGATGCTTATGTTAAGGGGTAGTTTATATGGATAGGAAGAGAAGATAATGGTTGACTCTAGACTTGAACAGGTCAAGAATGTAGTGATTGAGGAAACATATTCTTGTGAGTCTGCACTATAGAGCCATGATTTGCAGGAAGAAACTGTTTGAGTGGTACTTCTCCCTGATGGAATATTCACAGATTGTGTGTGGTTTGCTATTATGTAAGTGACATGGTGTGTTCGAGCTGGTTGAACAAAGTGATGCCTTTTGTCTGAACACTCTTAACGGTAGCAGCAGTAGAGCAGAGAGAGAGAGAAAGAAAGAGAGGGAGGGAGAGGGAGAGAGAGAGAGAGTCCTCATATCTTACCAGTGAGATAAGGGTTAGCGTGTGGAAAATAATTATTCTCCAACAAGGACACGGAGATGCTTTCGAACAAAGATGAAACAACAGTTCAAACATTGGAAATAGTGTAAAGTTTTTTTTGTATCAAGTACATTGCTCATGATGTGCGTTGTGGTTCAGTGGTTATCGACTCAGAACGACAAATCAGGGAGCAGAGTTCTAATTCCAGTTGAATTCCTCACATTCACTTACACGCAAATACCCTTGGGAAAGGTACTGATCCATCTCTTCCCTCCAATTATGGGTTAAATAATAGAACAGATTGGGTTCTATAGCCTTGGCTGGCAACCTACTACCACAGAAAGCAATGGCAACCTACTGCGGTATAATATTCTGCTCAGTCAGTCATGTCTCTTTCGAGACATGATTGCCCAAAGCGTGTATCACAAAGGCACTTAACTGACTGACATTGCTTAACACCTTATCTAAAATTCTAGTTGATAACAAAAAATAATTTTTAAATCACATAGCCGTCATCATCTTACTATTAGAGAAGCCCAACTGATTAAACATTGTTCTGCTATCAATCTGTCACTGTTCAATAGCGAAGATAGGGTGTTAAGTGATTTCTAAAAATAGAAGTGACCCTCAGGTCATCCTACATGATTAATCTAAACAGTCATTTTCTACAAGAATCTTTACCCAGTAAAAACTACTGCCGCTAGGCAATTCTGAGAGCTCTAGACATCCTGCCAGGATTCATCATTGGCAGCCACAATCTGAACTATGTAAGATACACAGATGATACAATGCTGACAGCAAATACAAAAAAAAAAGCTAGAAGACATCTTACAGAAAGTAGTTAAAGAAAACAGAAAGAAAGGCCTACATATCAACTACAAGAAAACTGAATGCATGGTAATCAGTAAGAAGAGGCGCCCGAAATGTTGACTACAAGTTGGTGATACCAAAATCAAACAGATGCAGACATTTAAATACCTGGGAATTGTTCCAACAGAGGATGGAAAGAGCAATATGGAGATCTGAAGGTATATTGGAATGACCAATTATGCATTTCAGAAGTTAAGTTGAATATTGAGAAACAGGTAAAGACTGAGTAGAGTAGTGGGAGACAGGTAAAGACTGAGTAGTTTATTGGGAGGCAGGTAAAGATGGAGTAGAGTATTGGGAGACAGGTAAAAACTGAGTAGATTATTAAGCAATAGGTAAAGACTGAGTAGAGTACTGGAAGACAGGTAAGGACTGAATAGAGTATTGGGAGACAGGTAAAGACTGAGGAGGGTATTGGGAGACAGGTAAAGACTGAGTAGAGTATTGGGAGACAGGTAAAGACTGAGTAGGGTATTGGGAGGCAGGTAAAGACGGAGTAGAGTATTGGGAGACAGGTAAAGACTGAGTAGGGTACTGGGAGGCAGGTAAAGACGGAGTAGAGTATTGGGAGACAGGTAAAAATGGAGTAGAGTATTGGGAGGCAGGTAAAGATGGAGTAGAGTATTGAGAGACAGGTAAAGACGGAGTAGAGTATTGGGAGACAGGTAAAGACTGAGTAGGGTATTGGGAGACAGGTAAAGACTGAGTAGAGTATTGGGAGACAGGTAAAGACTGCGTAGAGTATTGAGAGACAGGTAAAGACGGAGTAGAGTATTGGGAGACAGGTAAAGACTGAGTAGGGTATTGGGAGGCAGGTAAAGACTGAGTAGAGTATTGGGAGACAGGTAAAGACTGAGTAGGGTATTGGGAGGCAGGTAAAGACGGAGTAGAGTATTGGGAGGAAGGTAAAGACGGAGTAGAGTATTGGGAGACAGGTAAAGACTGAGTAGGGTATTGGGAGACAGCTAAAGACTGAGTAGAGTATTGGGAGGCAGGTAAGGACTGAATAGAGTATTGGGAGACAGGTAAAGACTGAGTAGGGTATTGGGAGGCAGGTAAAGACTGAGTAGAGTATTGGGAGACAGGTAAAGACTGAGTAGGGTATTGGGAGGCAGGTAAAGACTGAGTAGGATATTGGGAGGCAGGTAAAGATGGAGTAGAGTATTAGGAGACAGATAAAGACTGCGTAGAGTATTGGGAGACAGGTAAAGATGGAGTAGATTATTAAGAGATAGGTAAAGACTACGTAGAGTATTGAGAGACAGGTAAAGACTGAGTAGGGTATTGGGAGGCAGGAAAAGTTCGCTTAATAATCTTAAATTATTTGCTTAAATATTATTTTTTAATGAAACTCATATTTGAGTAGATACTTTTTTGTTTTTATTATTAAACAATATATTTATTTACAACTATTAACCTGAATAATCAAGAAATCTTTTTAGAAGGATGCATATTTTCCTAAGATTTCTCAATTATTCAGGCTGGTAGATATAAATAAATGTACTATTTTATCATAACATACAGAACATCTACTCAAATATGAGTATCCATGAAAAAATTTGTTTCAACAAATAAATTTCAAATATGTCATATTTAATCCATTTTGTAATGGATTTCATAAGATTTTGTGCATATATATATATATATATATATGAAATATTTCTGCATGCAGCCAAATTATATATATTATAATAGTTGCTCTGTGCCACCATATTTTTGCAACTTGATAAAAATCATCAAAAAGCCACTGCTCATACATTATTTAACTCCTTATTGGAAAAAATCAGCCATCTTTGTGATAACTTTCATAAAACAGAAATTAATACAAGAAACTGCCTCCAGCATCTTCCGTCTTAGCATTGCACATGAAGACAAAGAAAATATTACAAAGGAATCAGCATTTTTCTGGTTTCTCCTTTCTCGGCGAGCATTAAAATTTATATTTCTAAATTGACTTATTTGTTTATTAAAGTTTTTAACTTTAGGTGGTACCTCATCTTGATTCTATCATTGTGTGATATTTCTGCAGTATTATTGTGCTGGCTAAAGAAATATAATGTTTAAAAATAAGCCTGTTCAGAAGACAATAAAAATGTAAGTTAAAAACAGGTTTTAACAATAGCAAAGCAAGCATAAGAACATGTTATGTAAAAGAAATATTTGTACTGTTATATCAATAGTATTTGTAAAGTCATGGTGACATGGGAAAAATCAACATAACGTATGCAGATGATACAGTGCTGATAGCAGACATGGAAAGGAAAATACAAGACATCCTACAGAAGGTAGCTGAAGAGAATGACAAGAAAGGACTACAAACAACTGGAAGAAAACTGAATGCATGGTCATAAGCAAAAAAAAGCAGCCCAAAATGCCAAATACAGGTGGGGGATACTAAAATCAAGCAGATCCAAAAATTTAAATACCTGGGAAGTGTTCTAACAGAAAACAGAACGTAAAATACAGAGATCTGAAGGTGAATTGTCATGGCGAAGGACACATTCCAGAAGCTGAGTAGACTATTAAGAGGCAGAAAAATTTTACTACAACCAAAGAGTACTGGATTGCTATGTGATATCAGTTCTTCAATATGGCAGTGAATGCTGGACAATATCATCAAAGTGAAGGAAAAACTTGAAGCAATTGAAATGTGGTTCCACAGAAGGATGCTGTGGATAATATGGATTGAGCACATGAGCAATGATGAGGTTTTGGAAAAGAAGGAAACATAAAAGAAATTAATACTGAGCGTCAGGAAGAGACAGCTAAAGTTCCTGGGATATGCAATGAGGAAGGAGGGCTTGGAGAACCTGATACTAACAGGCCAGATAGAGGGAAAGAGAGACAGGGGAAAACATAATCTCACTGCTGACCTTGAACAGGATCTACACTCTGTGGTGAATTGGGGCTAGAAGTGGCTTGTTAATTTCAATGCATCTAAGACCAAGCTGTTGTCTGTCAATCATCACAGGCAACCTCTCCTGCCTCCCATAAGCATGGACCAAGTGAGTCTCCCTGAGAGCAATACACTGTGCCTCCTTGGCCTTACCCTCTCTTCTGATCTCAAATGGAACCACTACATTGAGTCCATAGCTAAATCCACTGCTAAGAAGGTTGGGTCACTGTGTCGGGCCAAGATGTTTTTCTCGTCTGAATCCATCCTGCATATATACAAATCAACCATTCATCTGTGCATGGAATACTGCTGCCATATATGGTCAGGTGCCCCTGCTGTTCATTTTAGTGTTCTCGACAGGCTCCAAAGGAGAATCAGTAATGTGATAAGTACCGACTTGGCGGCTCGACTACAGCCACTTCCCCACCGACGAGATGTGGCCTCCCTTTGTTCTATATATACTGTCATGGCTTCTGCTCCAATGAACTGAAGTCACTGGTGCCTCTGCAACAGGTATTTACTCGTGCAACCAGATTGGCAACTAGGTCCCACCCATTCACAGATTAACCAAATGCAGATGACAATTCTACTCCTGCAGCTTCTTCTCTCGCACTTCCCGCCTGTGGAACCTGCTTCCATATTCTTGCTTTCCTGATTGCTACAACCTCCAGGAATTTAAATGCAATGTCAATACTCATCTATTAACCACTTGACTCTAGTTCTTTCACTACCCCGTATATCCTTTCCTTTCTCTCCACCTTTGCAACTGTCATCACACCTGTATTCCCATCCTTCTCTTGCTACTTTCTATCTAGTTCGTCTTCCTCTTCACTCTCTTCTAATTAATCATTTTACTCTTATGTAGCCCCCTGCACATCAGTGGCATTACCGCCTTGCTCGGGGTGATATGATTAAAAAAAAATTTTAAAAATAATAAAATGGAGTTCATATTAATTTAGTACAAGTGAGACGGAAATTGAACATAGGCTGCGAGGATGTGCTAGGGATGTTTTGTCTTACGCTACAACCAAAACATTTAATGTATGAAAATGAATCTGATCAGAATGAGAAATCAGAGAGCCAAGTTCAAATTCCAGTTGAATTTGTTGCATTCACTTCCCAGCAAATACCCTCAGGAAAGATATGGATCCATCTCTTCTCTCTCCAGCTATGAGTTAAATAGCAGGGCAGATTAGGTTCTATAGCCTTGGTTGGCAATCAATTTAACACAGAAAGAAATGGTAACCTACAATCGAAAAATATTCTACCTAGTCAGTCACGTCTTTTGAGACATGATTGCCCAAGCATGTATCGCAAGCAGCACTTAACTGACTATATATTTTTATTTTATTTTTCTTTTATTTATTTTCATTAATATAATAATATAATATAATCCATCTCTTCTTCCACCAGTTATAGGTTGAATAGCAGGACAGATTGTATTCTATAGCCTTGGTTGGTAACTGGTCTACTGCAGAAAGAAATAGCAACCTACTGTTGGGAAAATCTTCTGCTTAGTCACTTTGAAACTTAACTGACTAATAATGAAATAAAACCAGTGAATAAAATAAAAATATATAATTTAAAAAATATTTATTATAAATTATATTTTATAACATGTACATAATGTTTTTTATATATCTGTCATCTACGATCATATGGTTGTTTCGACATTGGGTCTCCAATGTCTCTTCAGCAAAGAAAGAAGCATATATGGATTTTACAGTAAATTACCTACAAGAATAATAAATCTCACAAAATTGGAAATCGGTAGAATCAGTAAAGCAATATTAGAGAGGGTAAAAGATTCCTCCTGAAGAGACATTGGAGACCCAATGTCGAAACAACCATATGATTGTAGAGGACACATATATAAAAACCATTATGTGCATGTTCTAAAATATAATTTATAATAAATATTCACAGCTCTATATATGTTATATATCGAGCACTGTTTTAAATTAATGTTTTGTACGTTGGAAAAAATTCTTTCTTCGTTCTATACTCACTCGGATAATTTAAAAAATAAATACATTTTCCAATGAAGCTAGTAACAAAGGAACTGGAAAAGGATTTGATCATCTGCGCAATTTTATGACCCCATTTCCGAAAAGAACAGAACAGTGAACTCATTCCACTTTCAAATGCATAGCATTTGGACATGTTTTTCAAAACCTGCACCGATGAAGTAAGGACAACTTTTACTCTAGTCTTTCTACACCCTTGCGTTAATTACTTGAAACAACCACTTTAGCTTCCCTTCTTTCAATTATGCAATCAGTTTTAGACCAACTGGAGTGACAGGGTGTAATCAATTTCAATTGTTTACTCAGACTAGGTCATTTGCAGTGGTTTGCGGTAATATGAATCTATTTTCGGGGTGTATTATGAAATTTGTTTGGCCTTAAAAAATATTGCATCAAATTTTTATCACGCCCTGACACTATTGTCTCAACTGTCAATTCAGTCAGTTAAGTGCCATACGTGATACATGCTTGGGCAATCATGTCTCGAAAGCGACATGACTGACTGGGCAGAAGATTATCTCGCAGTAGGTTGCCATTGCTTTCTGCAAACTGTCAATTAGTTGTCCTATATACTCATTTTCTGTGATTGACCTTACTCCAAGGAAGCCTACGAAAATTGTAATGCTGCATGAACACACTGGCAAGCCTTACAGAGAGACTGCAGAAATTGTTGGTGTCAGCTTTTTAACTGTCAGTCGTGACATCAAGGCATAGAGACAAACTGGATACATCAGTCCAAACATTATAACATTAGTATGTGTGAATGACAGTGACAAAATACATTTTCATTCAAAATACGTAACAAGTATTGTATCCACGTGTCAAGTGATGGAACAAATTTTCTTTTTAAATAAAATGAGAGAATCAGTTATGAATGTATGTGTTGAGAGAAATCATGTGTGAATGTGTGCGTTTATGAGTCAGTAAAGAGGTATACACGTGTCAAGTGATATATATATATATTAAGGACTCTCCCATCGATTTCGATGTATGAGGGTCAGACCTTAGTAAGACATCCACACAGAGATTTGTTTATAGTGGTGAAGGCATTGTGCAGTACCATCCACACTTTTTGGAACTGCTGATAACAAACAATCGGTGCAGAAGTCTGCCACAGATCGCATGAACAGCAGACCTCAATTATTTAACCCATAATTGGAGGGAACGGACGGATTAATACCTTTCCCAAGGGTGCTAGTGCGCAAGTGAATGCAGTGTGTTCGACTGAAATTGGAATTCGGCTCACCGATTTCCCCCTCCAAGCCGACATCCACCGCACCACAACGCACATCCATGAACGCTAACAGCACCTGGTATTCCCAAGTGGTCACCCACCTAAGTACTGACCAGGCTCAACGTTGCTTAACTTTGGTGATCGAGCGGGAACCAGTGTATTCAACGTGATATGTATGTATGTATGATGTCAATTATATATATATATATATATATATATATATATATATATATATATATATATATATATATATATATATATATATAAAAGTGATTAATAGTAATGGAAGTATATTCTGCAGTTAGATATTTATTTTAAGAGTGCTCAATACAAAAGTAAAGCACAGATATTATTTTTAAAATTGTTTTCTAACTCTTCACTTTTTTATATTCTATGCTACTGGTTTATTCCTTTCCTGTTTAAACTTTTTGTGTGATTCCGACACACAATACTTTTAAAATGAAATAACTTCCCACTCCACTTCCATCATTTGGAGGGTCTGGAGAATCTTATACTCACAGGACAGATCCTCTATCAGAGAGACAGGCAAAAGCAGCATGAGACATATTTGTTTCCCGCAGTAGGTTGCCATTGCTTTCTGCGGTAGACTGGTTGCTAGCCAAGGCTATAGAACCCAATCTGTCTTGTTATTTAACCCATAACTGGAAGGAAGAGATGGATTAATACCTTTCCCAAGGGTATTTGCGCATAAGTGAATGCAATGAATTCAGCTGGAATTCGAACTCAGTTCTCCGATTTCTCATTCCGAGCCGATATCCACTGGGTAATTACTCATCATGTAAGAATGTATTTTTCAGGTTGACATTGTCAGGTCCAATGTTTAAATTTGTTCTGACCACTCCTGTGTTGATACCAGTGCCTAACTGTATTGGACTCTGTTTTCCTTTGGACAACATCAGTGGTTTGTTGATTGTTTTTTGCTTAGCTACATATCAACCTCTATGGGTTATTTAATGCCAAAATCTAACTATTTTGTATGCAATTTTGTTTTTGAGATAATAATGGTTTTTAGATACAGAAATCTTACTAATTAACCCATAGATAGGGGAAGAAGTGAATTCATACTTTTCTCAAGGGTATTTACACATAATAAAGCCAACTGGAATTAGAACAATTCTGAGCCATTATCTATTACACCACCTGCACATCCAAGCTTACAAGTCAGCCATGATTAAGTTCTCCTGCTTGTGTGGCATAGTGTAGAGTCATAGTCTTCCAGGTTCTTTCAGCAGCCACTCTCTTGACCCAGGGCAGCACTATCTCCTCAAGGCACTTGATGTTGGTCTCTGTGTTTAGTCTGAAGCCCTGTGAAAATATGAATGGAAGCATAACTTTACCATCTCTGGTGATCACTCCAAACACCATGATGTTGTTTGGCTACATCATCCAACATGTTATGTCGTGAGTAAGAATAACAACAGGAATAGGTTAATTGTTGTATTCCGTGAAAATAGTATTTACAAAGGTTATTAGTATCCAATACAAGAATAAAGGTTAATCGTCTCAACCGTCGCAAGACGTAGTATGAGCAATGGGTACTTCCGGGTCGTCACCGGAAGTCTACGACTGACTTGTCGATCAGCTGCTCGGCACACTCTACCTACGTAGATGCCACCGTTACTTTACATAGTAATGGAATAGTCCATTATAGCCGAATAGGCACAGGCGTCCCAACACAACACTTTTTGAATCCTCTGCACTCTTCTGAGATTGACACCCAAACCTGTTCTTGAAATGTTCATATTAGAGCTTCTGGTGCAAATGCAAAGCAGCCATTTCCAAAATTTCTGGTGAGTGAATTGTGTCATAGGTCATAGGTCATTTTCTTTTCTTTTTTTTTTTTAAAGATATTGCCCAACTGATCCTACTATACTGCGCAGTAAACAAAATCAAAAACAACACTCCTGAGCAAAATTAAAAATATAAAATGGCAAACATTTACGCATCGTAACTTGTATATATATATAATATTCTCTCATATACAAGTATGAAGCGAAAAACTAATATAATTCATTCAGTAATTTAAGTCCCATATGTTATACCTGTCTGGGTGATCATGTCTCAAAAGAGACATGAGTGACTGGGCAGAAGATTTTCCCGCAGTTGTTTGCCATTACTTTCTGCAGTAGACTAGTTGCCAACCAAGTCTATAGAACCCAATCTCTCCTGTTATTTAACCCATAGCTGGAGAGAGAAGCAATGGAGTCATACCTTTCTAAAGGGTATTTGCATCTATGTGAATGAAATGAATTCAACTGAAATTTGAAATTGGCTCTCTGCTTCTTCGTTCCGAGCCTATATCCACTGCATCACAGTGCATATCTGAATAAATAATCCATTTAGTCAGTTAGGTGCCATACGTGATACACGCTTTGGGCGATCATGTCTTGAAAGAGACATGACTGACTGGGCAGAAGGTTATCCCGCAGTAGGTTGCCATTGCTTTCTACAGTAGACTGGTTGCCAACCAAGGCTATAGAACCCAATCTGTCCTATTATTTAATCCATAACTGGAGGGAAGAGATGGATTAATATCTTTCCCAAGGGTATCTGTGCATAAGTGAATGCAAGGAATTCAACTAGAATTCGAACCCGGCCCCCCGAGTTGTTGTTCTGAGTTGATATCCACTGCACCACGAAAGAGCAAAGTATAATGAGGAAAGATTTCAATTATGTGAGGAAATTTTGAAGAGAAATGTATTAAAAGCTTGAATGAGAAGTCAATTTAAGTACAGATTATTTCTCAGTCTGACAAAAGCGAAACATAACACCAGAACATATTCTTCCTTATAATACGTTTTCAATCAAAGAACATCTCAATGCAATTGTAATGATTCACTAGATTCTTTTTATGATCAAGACAATTGCTTAAAACTTTGAAATAACAATAATAATATTTTTTTAAAAAATGAGACTCAAATGAAAAGACAAAGAGGAAAAGATAATTATTCGATCAAGAATATAGTTACCAGAACTGAAAAATCAATAATATTTTCTTTTGTCTAAACAGAAATTAAATGAGATAACAGTGTTCAAAATTTGCGTTAGAAGGTATTTGTTTGTTAAGAGAAATAAATTGTTGATAAAGTGATATAATCAAGCTGGATATTAAGAAATATGATAAAAAAAAGCGTCTTTTAATTTTACAATATATAGGATGTGCGTTGTGATGCAGTGGGTATCAGCTTGGAATGACAAATCAAAAAGCCAAGTTTGAATTCCAGTTGAATTCATTGCATTCACTTATGCACAAATACCCTTGGGAAAGGTACTAATCCATTTCTTCCCACCAGTTTTTTTTTTTTTATAATCGTTTCACCCCGAGCAAGGCATTTCACTGCCACTATTGCACAGGGGGTTACATAGAGGGGAAAGTGGTGAGAAAGGATGGTTAGATATAGGAAATGTCAGAAGGAGGGTGATAGGCGGCTAAGGATACCGAGAATGAGGGTTGGGTAGATGGTGGTGAGAGTGTTGGGAGAATAGGTGCAAATTAGTGTGATAGGAGGTGTCTATTGACCTTACATTTAAACTCCTGGAGATTGTAGCTGTCAGGAAAGCAAACATGTGGAAGGGAATTCCACAGGCAGGAAAAGAAGCTGTTGGAGTAGAAATTACAGTTACATCTTATCTATTTTACTGTAAAAGGGTGGGACCTAGTTGCTAATCTAGTATCTCGTGTAAATTCATACCTAGGTGGCACCAATGATCTAAGTTCATCGGAGCAGAAGCCGTGAAAGTATTTATAGAAAAGGCACTGAGAAGCCACATCACACTGGTAAGAGAGTGGTTGCAACCGGTCTGCCAAGTCATGGGTTAAATAACAGGACAGATTGGGTTCTATAGCCTTGGCTGGCAACCAGTCTACCGCAGAAAGCAATGGCAACCTACTGCACGATAATCATTTACCCAGTTAGTCATGTCTCTTTTGAGACATGACTGCCCAAGCGTGTATCACGTATGGCACTTAACTGACTGACATCATAAATAACTGATATATCTATTATTATTTTCTCTTGTTAAAATTATATTTGAAATTTTGTAAATATTGAGTTAGAACAAATATTTGTATCACTTTTTATGTGAATTCTAAAGACAGTATTTAGACTGAGTTGAAATTTTTCATATGAGGAAAAAGGGCTTGGAAAATTTGATGCTCACAGGACATATTGATGCCAAGAGGGGTAAGAGAAAAATGATGCATAACCAACCTAGTGAGCTTGAGCAAATGGATGGCAGAACAAGTTTTAGGAGAGATATCAGTAAAAAGGGATGTGCATTTGTGGTGCAGTGGATATCGGCTTGGAATGAGGAATCAGAGATCCGAATTCAATTGGGGAAGATATTAACACATTTCCTGTCTCGGGTTAAATAGCAGAACAGATTGGGTTCTATAGCCTTGGTAGGCAGTCTACTGTATAAAGTAATGTCAGCCTACTGTGTAAAACCATGCCCAGTCAATCATGTCTTTTTTGTGACATGATCACTCATGCATGTATCCTGTATGGCACTTAACTGACTGACTGAATATGATAATTGGAAACATAATTAAAACTTCTACTGGGCATAAGGTAGGGGATCGGTTTTCTATTGTTATGAAGTAATAAACTGGTCATCCTAAAATTAGTACAATTAAAGCTTCTGTTGGACCTAAATTGGGGGATTTGTTTTCTATCATTATGAAGTAATAAACTGATCCCCCTCTAATTACTAATTATTAATATAATAGTATAATATAATCTATCTCTTCTTCCTCCAGCTATAGGTTGAATAGTAGGAGAGATTGGGTTCTACAGCCTTAGCTGGCAATCAGTATGCTGCATGAAATAATATCAACCTACTGTGGAAAATCATGCCCAGTCAGTCATGTCTCTTTCCAGATATGATCTCCCATGCATATATCATGTATGGTGCTTAACAGAAGCATTATAACAGAAGATGGAAAATGTGACACAGAGATCTGAAGATGAATTGGCATGGCAAAGGAAGCATTCTAGAAGTTGAGTAAAGTATTAAGAAACAGGACAATTTCGCTAGAAAATAGGAAGAGAGTACTGGATTGCTACATGATGTCCGTCCTTCAATATGGCAGTGAATGCTGGACAATGCCATCAAAGATGAAGGAAAAACTTGAAGCAACTGAAATGTGGTTTTACAGAAGGATGCTGCGAATATCATCGATCGAGCATGTGAGCAATGATGAGGTCTTAGAAATGATGGAAAGAAAAAGGAAATTAATACTGAGCATCAGGAAGAGACAGCTGAAGTTCCTTTGGACACGCAATGAGGAAGGAGGGCCTGGAGAATCTGATACTAACAGGCCAGATAGAGGGAAAAAAAGACAAGGGAAAGCAATGGATAACAGGTGGATGATGGAACGAGGATTGCATGGTGTAACAAGAGAAGGCATGCTCAGAGCCACCAGGGGTAGGGAAAAATGGAAGGCCATGATCGCCTACATCCTGAAGGGACTGGGCACATAGAAGAAGATGTATATGCTAATGTTATAATATTATAGGTTTTTGTTCTCCAGCATTTCATTATTATTATTATTACCAGTGGGCTCATGACATTAGAATGGTGGCAATATATATATATATAGATATGCTGTATCACAAATACATCAACAAAGAATCCAATCAGCTCTATAGCATTAACTAGCATGAATCAATCTGATTTCATTTATGTAGTAACTCTAGTAATAAGAAAGTTTTTGATGATTCCAAACTTAAATACATTGATGCATAAGAACAAAGTGGTTTTGGAGTAGTTTTTACACTGAAGGTTATAATCGTGCTATATCAGTTGCTAATTGACTTAACATACCCAAAATGTTCAGAACTTGGTAATCTTTCACTGAAAGCTGACTCCTTAGTATTTGGCTAACTGCCAACTAATATCAACTGTCTACTGAACTCCAATAGAAGTCTAAAGAACTATGAACTTCCTGTTAACTCTTATTAATATAGGAGGGAGAGTCCATTATCTGAGGTATAGGTGTGTTTCCCCATAACAAAAGTAAATGCAATACTGGTTTAGAATCTCCTTTATATGGCATGTCTCTTCAGAATGTAGGTGACCATGGACTTTCACTTGCCCCTGTCCCTATTAATATTTTTCTGCTTGGTATGTCCCAAACCCCGCTCTGCCATTCATTTGCTCAAGCCTATCTTATACATCTCACACTGCTTTCCCCTGTTTCTCTATCCCTGTATCCGTCCTGTGAGTATCAGATTCTCCAAACACTCCTTCCTCATTATGCATCCCAGAAATCTCAGCTGTCTCTTCCTGATGCTAAGCATAAGTTTTCTTTTCATTGGCATCCTCTCCAATACCTTGTCATTGCTCACATGCGCAGTCCATTGTATCCCTCATCATCCTTCTACAGAACCATATTTTTACTACTTCAAGTCTCTCCTTTATCCTTGAAGAAATTGTCCGAACAGTCACTGCCATACAAAAGGACAAAAAATCTTATAGCAGTTCAGCACTTTTATTTTTGTTTCTAATGAGACTTTCCTGCTTTTCAGTACTCTGGTTAGTTTTTGAAATGTGCTTTGACCATGCCAATCCGTCTTCAAGGTGTTGCACTTTACATCCTCTGTCAGAACACTTCCCAGGTACTTAAATTTCTTTACCTGTTTTATTTTAGTTTACTCAACCTGTAGGTGATATTTTGAAGTTTTCTTTTTTCTGATGACCCTGCAATCGGTTTTTCATCAAGTTTATGCCCAGTCCTTTCTTCTCTCTTTATCTTGCTACCTTCTCTGGGAGGTCCTGCATTTCCTTCCTGTGTCTGCTATCAGCACTGTGTCATCCACATATTTTGTATTACTATGATTGCGGCTGCCAATGACAAATTATGTCTAGGATTCTAGCTCCCTCAGAATTGTTTTGCTATACAGATTGAATAATTCCATAAAAAACACATCCTTGTTTTATGTCCCATTCTATTTTTTGTATAAATGCTGAATTCAATTTTCTGTCCATAAGCAAACTACTGGTTCTTGATTATCTTAATGTCTTTCCCATATATATTGAAGATGCCAAGTATCTCTAACAAGTATTTGTGGCATACTTTATCAAACACCTTTGTGTAGTCTATAAAGCACAGGTGCAGGCCTTTATGCATTTGTATTGCTCTTTCTGATAGCATTATGAGCATAAATATATTGTGTTCCTTAGTATTTGTCGATATTTCTGAGATGAGATAGTATTTATAGTATTTACATTATTCGGACTATTGTCCTCATCTTTGTTGCCATTTGTATGATGTTTAATAAGAGATCATTCTATGTCTATATTTCTGAGATGAGGTAGTATTTACAGTATTAACATTATTCTGACTATTGTCCTCATCTTTGTTGCCATTTGTACGACGTTTAATAAGAGATCATTCTATTTGTTTATATTTCTTAGATGAGGTAGTATTTGCAGTATTTACATTATTTGGACAATTGTCTTCCTCTTTGTTGCCATTTGTATGACGTTTAATAATAGATCATTCTATTGGTCTATATTTTTGAGGTGAGGTAGTATTTACAGTCTTTACATTATTTGGACTATTGTCCTCATCTTTGTTGTCATTTGTACGATGTTTAATTATAGATCATTCTGTTTGTCTATATTTCTGAGATGAGGTAGTATTTACAGTATTTACATTATTCGGACTATTGTTCTCATCTTTGTTGTCATTTGTATGATGTTTAATAATAGATCATTCTGTTTGTCTATATTTCTGAGATGAGGTAGTATTTACAGTATTTACATTATTCGGACTATTGTTTTCATCTTTGTTGTCTTTAGTATGATGTATTAGCTGTTGTAAGCTCCTGGCTTCTTCAGGTCCTAGGAAAATACTAGAGATAACCATTAACATCAAAAATTCCAATATGAAACCTGGTAAAAAAGGGTTACTGAACAGCAGGTTTATAAGTTTCAAAAAATTCAGTTTTTCTTGTCCTTAATTACAGATGACCCAGTCGATATAGATGTTAGTTATTTCCTGTGATTTGACCCAAAAAGTTGTGCGTTCAATACCAGGCTACATGAGGTGAACAAGTAACTTACAGAGTTAGAGGGAGATAACTCCTGACTGCCAGAAGAGGCACTACTATGCAAGGAATGGAGTCCATATACCCCAGTGATTGTAATAAAGCGTTCGGTTTGAAATTCCTACCAACTGAAAAAGGTTGGAGTGTGTTCCTTGTTCTGTTGTCTTTAACAAACCCGCACATTGTCTTATCCCTAGCCCGATTTTGCTGCATGCTCTGTTCATCAAAATCCGGACAATGTAGCTCATCAAACTGATTATTCGGTAAAATTTACATTCCTTTGCACCTGGCTTCTAAGCTTCTTAGGTAGTGCTATGAAAATTGATCTTTTTAGGTCCTCTGGTATATTGCCACTGTTGAAGATCACATTTATTATTTCTGTGATCCCATCTATGTCAAAGCCATCTGATACTGTCAACATTTCTATCACAATACCTTCTAGTCCTGTTGCTTTGTTTCTGTTCAATTTGGCTGGTGCAGCTTCCAATTCAGTTTTAAATATTTCTGGTCTGTTGATATTTCTGTGTATTGCTGGTTACTCTCTCTTGTCATGGAAGAGATCTCTAATATATTTGTTCCATCACTGAAGTATTTTTTCTTTCTTTAATATGAGTGTTCTGTCCTTTGCTTTTAAACATCCACTGAGGATCAAACTAACTATTCAGTTGTAATTGACTTAACAAGACAAGCTTGCTAACCATACCCTGCGTCAAGGTGCCCAAATCGTCATCTGCAAAACACTTGCCACTTCTCAATTTATAGACAGAAATGCACAAAGGCATGCTGGTATTTTTTCCTAGCCAATAAAACAGGCCAGTTCTTGACTTTTATGATTCAGTTCCAGTCTTTTTTATCTTGAAGTCAGAATGCTATGTCTGCTTGTTCAAATTTGCTCTAGTGTGTCAACCCCAAATTGTTAGTTTGTGAAGTATTTTTACTGGGAACTACTTGCTGCGACGAGCATGTGCGAAATCGTCCTTGAACTGCCTGTGCATGCTTTCACTGGGCACACCTTAGAGTACCATAATGGACTCAACTGAGAACTATAAAAAGAGGACGTTGTTTGCAGTTGGTTCTTCAGCAGCAGTGCCATTTGCCTGTTTGCTGTTGAAAGGTGTTTGTTTAGAAGAGTTGTTTGGTCGTTCAAGTTTGCAAGAAGGCAGTCATTCAGGTTCACAAGAAGGCATTCATTCAGGTTTGCAAGAAGGCATTTGTTCATGTTTGCAAGAGGCATTCATTTGTTTTGTCTGGGGTTTGATTGGGTGTAGCACTGCCCTGTGCAACATTTTTTTTTATACCACATTTCCTAATTCCCATTCTACCACACTTGCATATATCGTTTGCTTTTATTTATATTATTTTTTAGCCCTGTTCTTTTCTTATGCTTGTTATTGCTTATTGTAAACTTTGTCAATTATATTTGTTGGTTAATTTGGTTACTTATTTTACATTTGACCATGACTACTCAATCCACATTGACCATTGCCCATCTTACCACAAAAGGTCTCAAAGATACCAAGTTAATAGAATACCTTGAAGTTGTAGTGGATAAGAAAATAAGAATTAAAATCAACTTTCTTCTTCACTTTTACAAAAATTCACAATGACATGTGAAATCCTGGTTTTTCCCAAGTAGCTGTTAAACTGATTTTCTGACCACTGGAAGCAACTTGCAAGACCAAAAAGGACTTTACGAGTCAGTGTGAAAAATCTAGATTACAGTAAAAGAACTTCATCAGCATCATTCAGACTCAGATGGAAGCAGGGAGAAAGACAAATAAAAAATGTAACTTCAACGTCAAATTGTCAAATCGACCCAGAGATAAGGTCAGGTCGCACCTTGCTCTCTTTCTTCTTCTTTCTCATGTACTGATTCATTTTACTTCTTCTACATCCACAGACATTCCTACTGAATACATACATACATACGTACGCATATACTCTTTCAACAAATTACTACTATGAACATTTGCATGAACTCTTGATACCCTTAACTTTCTCACAGAACATTTACTGCTACCTATTCTTGTTATTCATTTCTTTTAATAAATTACTATTTTAACATGAAAAATGTATATTCTTATTTTTACACGATTCCACACATTCCAACCTGCCGACAACCAACCTTCTGATGAAAACCTTCTGATAATTCTGATGATAATTCTGGATAAAACTTCTAAGTTGCAGGGAGTTTGGTTATGTCTGACACAAGGCTGAATTAAATAAACATTAACCATCTCCCTATGGCTACAAGTGTCCAGATAATTTTGTTGGAAAATACAAGCAGTGTCTGGGGTTTTCTTAACATGAATATTTCTTGAGTGCTTTGTATATTATCAAAAATCTCCAAACCAACAGATAGTTACTGTTGCATCTAACCAATTTAATTGTAAAATGATGAGACCTTACCGACAATCTTGTACTGCGCTTAAATTAATAATGTTTAGGTAAGATAGTGGAAAGTTCAACAGAACAATTGCCATGAAAGTATTTATAGACAAGTCTTTCATGGTTTTTAGCCAATAAATATCCTAATTCGTTCAGGTTGTTTTTCTTATCTTTATGTTCTTTTTAGTGTTTATCACATATCAGTGTCTTCCGTTTTATTTACTACGAACATTTTTTGATACCCCTAACTTTCTTATTGAATATTAATTTTTACCACAATTCATGTTATCCTTTTCATTAATAAATTACTATTTTAACATGAAAAAATGTATATTTTTATTTTTACGCTATTCCACAGATTCCAACCTGCCAACAATCAACCATCTGATGAAAACCTTATAAGCAGTAGGGAGTTTGGTTATGCCTGACACAAGGCCAAACCAAGAAACATTAACCCACTCCCCAGAGCTTCAAAGTCTCTCTATATTAATCCAATAGAAAAACTTGTGATCTCTCATTAATAGAAGCATAAGTATTTATAATCTATCAACAGAAATACACAAAGACATGCTGGCTTTTTTCCTAGCCAATAAAACAGGCCAGTTCTTGGTTTTATCTGATTCAGTCCCAGTCTTTCTTATCTTGAAGTTAGAATGCTATGTCTGCTTGTTCACACATGCTCTAGTGTGTCAATCCCAATTCTTATTTTGTGAAAATTTTGCCATATTACTGTTGCTTTGCCTTATTACTGTTTCTTTGCCTTATTACTGTTGCTTTACCTTATTATTGTGGCTTTGCCTTATTACTGTTGCTTTGCTTTATTACTGTTGCTTTGCCTTATTAGTGTGGCTTTGCTTTATTACTGTTGCTTTGCCTTATTACTGTTTCTTTGCTTTATTACTGTTGCTTTGCCTTATTATTGTGGCTTTGCCTTATTACTGTTGCATTGCCTTATTATTGTTGCTTTGCTTTATTACTGTTACTTTGCCTTATTACTGCTGCTTTGCCTTATTACAGTTGCATTGCCTTATTACTGTTGCTTTGCCTTATTACTGTTGCTTTGCCTTATTACGGTTGCATTGCCTTATTACTGTTGCTTTGCTTTATTATTGTTGCATTGCTTTATTACTGTTACTTTGCCTTATTAATGTTTTTTGCCTTATTACTGTTGCTTTGCCTTATTACTGTTGCTTTGCCTTATTATTTTTGCTTTGTTATATTACTGTTGCTTTGCTTTATTACTGTTGCTTTGCTTTATTACTGTTGCATTGCCTTATTACTGTTGCTTTGTTTTATTACTGTTGCTTTGCTTTATTACTGTTGCTTTGCTTTATTAATGTTGCATTGCCTTAATACTGTTGCTTTGCCTTATTACTGTTTCTTTGCTTTATTACTGTTGCTTTGCCTTATTACTGAAGCTTTGCCTTATTACTGATGCTTTGCTTTATTACTGTTGCTTTGGCTTATTACTGTTGCATTGCCTTATTACTGTTGCTTTGCCTTATTACTGTTGCTTTGCTTTATTACTGTTGCTTTGCCTTATTACTGTTGCTTTGAATTATTACTGTTGCTTTGGCTTATTCCTGTTGCTTTGCTTTATTACTGTTGCTTTGCTTTATTAATGTTCCATTGCCTTAATACTGTTGCTTTGCCTTATTACTGTTTCTTTGCTTTATTACTGTTGCTTTGCTTTATTACTGAAGCTTTGCCTTATTACTGATGCTTTGCTTTATTACTGTTGCTTTGCCTTATTACTGTTTCTTTGCTTTATTACTGATGCTTTGACTTATTACTGTTGCATTGCCTTATTACTGTTGCTTTGCCTTATTACTGTTGCTTTCCTTTATTACTGTTGCTTTGCCTTATTACTGTTGCTTTGCCTTATTACTGTTGCTTTGGCTTATTACTGTTGCTTTGCTTTATTACTGTTGCATTGCCTTATTACTGTTGCTTTGCCTTATTACTGTTGCTTTGCTTTATTACTGTTGCATTGCCTTAATACTGTTGCTTTGCCTTATTACTGTTTCTTTGCTTTATTACTGTTGCTTTGCTTTTTTAGTGAAGCTCGGCCTTATTACTGTTGCTTTGCTTTATTACTGTTGCTTTGCCTTATTACTGTTGCTTTGCCTTATTACTGTTGCTTTGCTTTATTACTGTTGCTTTGCCTTATTACTGTTGCTTTGCCTTATTACTGTTGCTTTGCCTTATTACTGTTGCTTTGCTTTATTACTGTTGCTTTGCCTTATTACTGTTGAATTGCCTTATTACTGTTGCTTTGCTTTATTTCTGTTGCTTTGCTTTATTACTGTTGCTTTGCCTTATTACTGTTGCATTGCCTTATTACTGTTGCTTTGCCTTATTACTGTTGCTTTGCCTTATTACTGTTGCATTGCCTTATTACTGTTGCTTTGCCTTATTAGTGTTGCTTTGCTTTATTACTGTTGCATTGCCTTATTACTGTTGCTTTGCCTTATTACTGTTGCATTGCCTTATTACTGTTGCTTTGCCTTATTACTGTTGCATTGCCTTATTACTGTTGCTTTGCCTTATTAGTGTTGCTTTGCTTTATTACTGATGCATTGCCTTATTACTGTTGCTTTGCTTTATTACCGTTGCTTTGCTTTATTACTGTTGCTTTGCTTTATTACTGTTTCTTTGCTTTATTACTGATGCTTTGACTTATTACTGTTGCTTTGTTTTATTACTGTTGCTTTGCCTTATTACTGTTTCTTTGCTTTATTACTGATGCTTTGACTTATTACTGTTGCTTTGCTTTATTACTGTTGCTTTGCCTTATTACTGTTGCTTTGCTTTATTACTGTTGCATTGCCTTATTACTGTTGCTTTGCCTTATTACTGTTGCTTTGCTTTATTACTGTTGCTTTGCCTTATTACTGTTGCTTTGCCTTATTACTGTTGCTTTGGCTTATTCCTGTTGCTTTGCTTTATTACTGTTGCTTTGCTTTATTAATGTTCCATTGCCTTAATACTGTTGCTTTGCCTTATTACTGTTTCTTTGCTTTATTACTGTTGCTTTGCTTTATTACTGAAGCTTTGCCTTATTACTGATGCTTTGCTTTATTACTGTTGCTTTGCCTTATTACTGTTTCTTTGCTTTATTACTGATGCTTTGACTTATTACTGTTGCATTGCCTTATTACTGTTGCTTTGCCTTATTACTGTTGCTTTCCTTTATTACTGTTGCATTGCCTTATTACTGTTGCTTTGCCTTATTACGGTTGCTTTGGCTTATTACTGTTGCTTTGCTTTATTACTGTTGCATTGCCTTATTACTGTTGCTTTGCCTTATTACTGTTGCTTTGCTTTATTACTGTTGCATTGCCTTAATACTGTTGCTTTGCCGTATTACTGTTTCTTTGCTTTATTACTGTTGCTTTGCTTTATTAGTGAAGCTCGGCCTTATTACTGTTGCTTTGCTTTATTACTGTTGCTGGCTTTATTACTGTTGCTTTGCCTTATTACTGTTGCTTTGCTTTATTACTGTTGCTTTGCCTTATTACTGTTGCTTTGCCTTATTACTGTTGCATTGCCTTATTACTGTTGCTTTGCCTTATTACTGTTGCTTTGCTTTATTACTGTTGCTTTGCCTTATTGCTGTTGCATTGCCTTATTACTGTTGCTTTTGCTTTATTTCTGTTGCTTTTGCTTTATTACTGTTGCTTTGCCTTATTACTGTTGCATTGCCTTATTACTGTTGCTTTGCCTTTTTACTGTTGCTTTGCCTTATTACTGTTGCATTGCCTTATTACTGTTGCTTTGCCTTATTAGTGTTGCTTTGCTTTATTACTGTTGCATTGCCTTATTACTGTTGCTTTGCCTTATTACTGTTGCATTGCCTTATTACTGTTGCTTTGCCTTATTACTGTTGCATTGCCTTATTACTGTTGCTTTGCCTTATTAGTGTTGCTTTTGCTTTATTACTGATGCATTGCCTTATTACTGTTGCTTTGCTTTATTACTGTTGCATTGCCTTATTACTGTTGCTTTGCCTTATTACTGTTGCTTTACCTTATTACAGTTGCTTTGCCTTATTACTGTTGCTTTGCTTTATTACTGTTGCATTGCCTTATTACTGTTGCTTTGCCTTATTACTGTTGCCTTATTACTGTTGCTTTGCTTTATTACTGTTGCTTTTGCCTTATTACTGTTGCTTTGCTTTATTACTGTTGCTTTGCCTTATTACTGTTGCTGCTTTATTACTGTTGCATTCCCTTATTACTGTTGCTTTGCCTTATTACTGTTGCTTTGCTTTATTACTGTTGCTTTGCTTTATTACTGTTGCATTGCCTTATTACTGTTGCTTTGCCTTATTACTGTTTCTTTGCTTTATTACTGTTGCTTTGCTTTATTAGTGAAGCTCTGTCTTTATTACTGTTGCTTTGCTTTATTACTGTTGCTTTGCCTTATTACTGTTGCTTTGCCTTATTAGTGTTGCTTTGCTATTACTGATGCATTGCCTTATTACTGTTGCTTTGCTTTTATTACTGTTGCATTGCCTTATTACTGTTGCTTTGCCTTATTACTGTTGCTTTACCTTATTACAGTTGCTTTGCCTTATTACTGTTGCTTTGCTTTATTACTGTTGCATTGCCTTATTACTGTTGCTTTGCCTTATTACTGTTGCCTTATTACTGTTGCTTTGCTTTATTACTGTTGCTTTTTGCCTTATTACTGTTGCTTTGCTTTATTACTGTTGCTTTTTGCCTTATTACTGTTGCTTTTGCTTTATTACTGTTGCATTCCTTATTACTGTTGCTTTGCCTTATTACTGTTGCTTTTGCTTTATTACTGTTGCTTTGCTTTATTACTGTTGCATTGCCTTATTACTGTTGCTTTTTGCCTTATTACTGTTTCTTTGCTTTATTACTGTTGCTTTGCTTTATTAGTGAAGCTCTGTCTTTATTACTGTTGCTTTGCTTTATTACTGTTGCTTTGCCTTATTACTGTTGCTTTGCCTTATTAGTGTTGCTTTGCTTTATTACTGATGCATGCCTTATTACTGTTGCTTTGCTTTATTACTGTTGCATTGCCTTATTACTGTTGCTTTGCCTTATTACTGTTGCTACCTTATTACAGTTGCTTTGCCTTATTACTGTTGCTTTGCTTTATTACTGTTGCATTGCCTTATTACTGTTGCTTTGCCTTATTACTGTTGCCTTATTACTGTTGCTTTGCTTTATTACTGTTGCTTTGCCTTATTACTGTTGCTTTGCTTTATTACTGTTGCTTTGCCTTATTACTGTTGCTTTGCTTTATTACTGTCCATTCCCTTATTACTGTTGCTTTTGCCTTATTACTGTTGCTTTGCTTTATTACTGTTGCTTTGCTTTATTACTGTTGCATTGCCTTATTACTGTTGCTTTGCCTTATTACTGTTTCTTTGCTTTATTACTGTTGCTTTGCTTTATTAGTGAAGCTCTGTCTTTATTACTGTTGCTTTGCTTTATTACTGTTGCATTCCCTTATTACTGTTGCTTTGCCTTATTACTGTTGCTTTGCTATTACTGTTGCTTTGCTTTATTACTGTTGCATTGCCTTATTACTGTTGCTTTGCCTTATTACTGTTTCTTTGCTTTATTACTGTTGCTTTGCTTTATTAGTGAAGCTCTGTCTTTATTACTGTTGCTTTGCTTTATTACTGTTGCATTGCCTTATTACTGTTGCTTTGCCTTATTAGTGTTGCTTTGCTTTATTACTGATGCATTGCCTTATTACTGTTGCTTTGCTTTATTACTGTTGCATTGCCTTATTACTGTTGCTTTGCCTTATTACTGTTGCTTTACCTTATTACAGTTGCTTTGCCTTATTACTGTTGCTTTGCTTTATTACTGTTGCATTGCCTTATTACTGTTGCTTTGCCTTATTACTGTTGCCTTATTACTGTTGCTTTGCTTTATTACTGTTGCTTTGCCTTATTACTGTTGCTTTGCTTTATTGACTGTTGCTTTGCCTTATTACTGTTGCTTTGCTTTATTACTGTTGCATTCCCTTATTACTGTTGCTTTGCCTTATTACTGTTGCTTTGCTTTATTACTGTTGCTTTGCTTTATTACTGTTGCATTGCCTTGTACTGTTGCTTTGCCTTATTACTGTTTCTTTGCTTTATTACTGTTGCTTTGCTTTATTAGTGAAGCTCTGTCTTTATTACTGTTGCTTTGCTTTATTACTGTTGCTTTGCCTTATTACTGTTGCTTTGCCTTATTACTGTTGCTTTGCTTTATTACTGTTGCATTGCCTTATTACTGTTGCTTTGCCTTATTACTGTTGCTTTGCTTTATTACTGTTGCTTTGCCTTATTACTGTTGCTTTGCTTTATTACTGTTGCTTTGCCTTATTACTGTTGCTTTGCCTTATTACTGTTGCTTTGCTTTATTACTGTTGCATTCCCTTATTACTGTTGCATTGCCTCATTACTGTTGCTTTGCCTTATTACTGTTGCTTTGCTTTATTACTGTTGCTTTGCTTTATTACTGTTGCATTGCCTTATTACTGTTGCTTTGCCTTATTACTGTTGCTTTACTTTATTACTGTTGCATTGCCTTATTACTGTTGCTTTGCCACTATTACTGTTGCTTTGCTTTATTACTGTTGCCTTACCTTATTACTGTTGCATTGCCTTATTACTGTTGCTTTGCTTTATTACTGTTGCTTTGCTTTATTACTGTTGCTTTGCCTTATTACTGTTGCATTGCCTTATTACTGTTGCTTTGCCTTATTACTGTTGCTTTGCCTTATTACTGTTGCATAGCCTTATTACTGTTGCTTTGCCTTATTACTGTTGCTTTGCTTTATTACTGTTGCATTGCCTTATTACTGTTGCTTTGCTATTACTGTTGCATTGCCTTATTACTGTTGCTTTGCCTTATTACAGTTGCTTTGCCTTATTACTGTTGCTTTGCTTTATTACTGTTGCATTGCCTTATTACTGTTGCTTTGCCTTATTACTGTTGCTTTGCCTTATTAATGTTGCTTTGCTTTATTACTGTTGCTTTGCTTTATTACTGTTCCTTTGCCTTATTAGTGTTTCTTTGCTTTATTACTGTTGCTTTGCTTTATTACTGTTACTTTGCTTTATTACTGATGCTTTGACTTATTACTGTCGCTTTGCTTTATTACTGTTGCTTTGCCTTATTACTGTATCTTTTTTGCTTTATTACTGATGCTTTGACTTATTACTGTTGCTTTGCCTTATTACCGTTGCTTTGCTTTATTACTGTTGCTTTGCTTTATTACTGTTTCTTTGCTTTATTACTGATGCTTTGACTTATTACTGTTGCTTTGTTTTATTACTGTTGCTTTGCCTTATTACTGTTTTCTTTGCTTTATTACTGATGCATTGAATTATTACTGTTGCTTTGCTTTATTACTGTTGCTTTGCCTTATTAGTGTTTCTTTGCTTTATTACTGATGCTTTGACTTATTACTGTTGCTTTGTTTTATTACTGTTGCTTTGCTTTATTACTGTTTCTTTGCTTTATTACTGATGCTTTGACTTATTACTGTTGCTTTGTTTTAATACTGTTGCTTTGCCTTATTACTGTTTCTTTGCTTTATTACTGATGCTTTGAATTATTACTGTTGCTTTGCTTTTATTACTGTTGCTTTGCCTTATTAGTGTTTCTTTGCTTTATTACTGATGCTTTGACTTATTACTGTTGCTTTGCTTTATTACTGTTGCTTTGCTTTATTACTGTTTCTTTGCTTTATTACTGATGCTTTGACTTATTACTGTTGCTTTGTTTTAATACTGTTGCTTTGCCTTATTACTGTTTCTTTGCTTTATTACTGATGCTTTGACTTATTACCGTTGCTTTGCTTTATTACTGTTGCTTTTGCTTTATTACTGTTTCTTTGCTTTATTACTGATGCTTTGACTTATTACTGTTGCTTTGTTTTATTACTGTTGCTTTGCCTTATTACTGTTTCTTTGCTTTATTACTGATGCTTTGACTTATTACTGTTGCTTTGCTTTATTACTGTTGCTTTGCCTTATTACTGTTGCTTTGCTTTATTACTGTTGCATTGCCTTATTACTGTTGCTTTGCCTTATTACAGTTGCTTTGCCTTATTACTGTTGCTTTGCTTTATTACTGTTGCATTGCCTTATTACTGTTGCTTTTGCCTTATTACTGTTGCTTTGCCTTATTACTGTTGCTTTGCTTTATTACTGTTGCTTTGCCTTATTACTGTTGCTTTGCTTTGTTATTGTTGCTTTGCTTTATTACTGTTGCTTTGCATTATTACTGTTGCTTTGCTTTATTACTGTTGCTTTGCTTTATTACTGTTGCTTTGCCTTATTACTGATTCTTTGCTTTATTACTGTTGCTTTGCTTTATTACTGTTGCTTTGCCTTATTACCGTTGCTTTGCTTTATTACTGTTGCTTAGCTTTATTACTGTTTCTTTGCTTTATTACTGATGCTTTGACTTATTACTGTTGCTTTGTTTTATTACTGTTGCTTTGCCTTATTACTTTTGCATTGCCTCATTACTGTTGCTTTGCCTTATTACTGTTGCTTTGCCTTATTGCTGTTTCTTTGCTTTATTACTGTTGTTGCCTTATTACTGTTGCTTTGCCTTATTACTGTTGCTTTGCCTTATTACTGTTGCTTTGCTTTATTACTGTTTCTTTGCTTTATTACTGTTGCTTTGCTTTATTACTGTTGTACCCTGCTTTATTACTGTTGCTTTGCCTTATTACTTTTGCATTGCCTCATTACTGTTGCTTTGCCTTATTACTGTTGCTTTTTGCCTTATTACTTTTGCATTGCCTTATTACTGTTGCATTGCCTTATTACTGTTGCTTTGACTTATTACTGTTGCTTTGCCTTATTACTGTTTCTTTGCTTTATTACTGTTGCTTTGCTTTATTACTGTTGCTTTGCCTTATTACCGTTGCTTTGCTTTATTACTGTTGCTTTGCTTTATTACTGTTTCTTTGCTTTATTACTGATGCTTTGACTTATTACTGTTGCTTTGTTTTATTACTGTTGCTTTGCCTTATTACTGTTTCTTTGCTTTATTACTGATGCTTTGACTTATTACTGTTGCTTTGCTTTATTACTGTTGCTTTGCCTTATTACTTTTGCATTGCCTCATTACTGTTGCTTTGCCTTATTACTGTTGCTTTGCCTTATTACTGTTTCTTTGCTTTATTACTGTTGCTTTGCCTTATTACTGTTGCTTTGCTTTATTACTGTTGCTTTGCCTTATTACTGTTTCTTTGCTTTATTACTGTTGCTTTGCCTTATTACTGTTGCTTTGCTTTATTACTGTTGCTGTGCCTTATTACTGTTGCTTTGCCTTATTACTGTTGCTTTGCCTTATTACTGTTGCTTTGCTTTATTACTGTTTCTTTGCTTTATTACTGTTGCTTTGCTTTATTACTGTTGCTTTGCCTTATTACTTTTGCATTGCCTCATTACTGTTGCTTTGCCTTATTACTGTTGCTTTGCCTTATTACTTTTGCATTGCCTTATTACTGTTGCTTTGCCTTATTACTGTTGCTTTGCCTTATTACTGTTGCTTTGCTTTATTACTGTTACTTTGCCTTATTACTGCTGCTTTGCCTTATTACAGTTGCATTGCCTTATTACTGTTGCTTTGCCTTATTACTGTTGCTTTGCTTTATTACTGTTGCATTGCCTTAATACTGTTGCTTTGCCTTATTACTGTTTCTTTGCTTTATTACTGTTGCTTTGCTTTATTAGTGAAGCTCGGCCTTATTACTGTTGCTTTGCTTTATTACTGTTGCTTTGCCTCATTACTGTTGCTTTGCCTTATTACTGTTGCTTTACTTTATTACTGTTGCTTTGCCTTATTACTGTTGCTTTGCCTTATTACTGTTGCATTGCCTTATTACTGTTGCTTTGCCTTATTACTGTTGCTTTGCTTTATTACTGTTGCATTGCCTTATTACTGTTGCTTTGCCTTATTACTGTTGCTTTGCTTTATTACTGTTGCTTTGCTTTATTACTGTTGCTTTGATTTATTACTGTTGCATTGCCTTATTACTGTTGCTTTGCCTTATTACTGTTGCATTGCCTTATTACTGTTGCTTTGCCTTATTAGTGTTGCTTTGCTTTATTACTGTTGCATTGCCTTATTACTGTTGCTTTGCTTTATTACTGTTGCATTGCCTTATTACTGTTGCTTTGCCTTATTACTGTTGCTTTGCTTTATTACTGTTGCTTTGCCTTATTACTGTTGCTTTGCTTTATTACTGTTGCTTTGCCTTATTACTGTTGCTTTGCCTTATTACTGTTGCTTTGTTTTATTACTGTTGCTTTGCCTTATTACTGTTTCTGTGCTTTATTACTGATGCTTTGACTTATTACCGTTGCTTTGCTTTATTACTGTTGCTTTGCTTTATTACTGTTTCTTTGCTTTATTACTGATGCTTTGACTTATTACTGTTGCTTTGTTTTATTACTGTTGCTTTGCCTTATTACTGTTTCTTTGCTTTATTACTGATGCTTTGACTTATTACTGTTGCTTTGCTTTATTACTGTTGCTTTGCCTTATTACTGTTGCTTTGCTTTATTACTGTTGCATTGCCTTATTACTGTTGATTTGCCTTATTACAGTTGCTTTGCCTTATTACTGTTGCTTTGCTTTATTACTGTTGCTTTGCTTTATTACTGAAGCTTTGCCTTATTACTGATGCTTTGCTTTATTACTGTTGCTTTGGCTTATTACTGTTGCATTGCCTTATTACTGTTGCTTTGCCTTATTACTGTTGCTTTGCTTTATTACTGTTGCTTTGCCTTATTACTGTTGCTTTGCCTTATTACTGTTGCTTTGGCTTATTCCTGTTGCTTTGCTTTATTACTGTTGCTTTGCTTTATTAATGTTCCATTGCCTTAATACTGTTGCTTTGCCTTATTACTGTTTCTTTGCTTTATTACTGTTGCTTTGCTTTATTACTGAAGCTTTGCCTTATTACTGATGCTTTGCTTTATTACTGTTGCTTTGCCTTATTACTGTTTCTTTGCTTTATTACTGATGCTTTGACTTATTACTGTTGCATTGCCTTATTACTGTTGCTTTGCCTTATTACTGTTGCTTTCCTTTATTACTGTTGCATTGCCTTATTACTGTTGCTTTGCCTTATTACGGTTGCTTTGGCTTATTACTGTTGCTTTGCTTTATTACTGTTGCATTGCCTTATTACTGTTGCTTTGCCTTATTACTGTTGCTTTGCTTTATTACTGTTGCATTGCCTTAATACTGTTGCTTTGCCGTATTACTGTTTCTTTGCTTTATTACTGTTGCTTTGCTTTATTAGTGAAGCTCGGCCTTATTACTGTTGCTTTGCTTTATTACTGTTGCTTTGCTTTATTACTGTTGCTTTGCCTTATTACTGTTGCTTTGCTTTATTACTGTTGCTTTGCCTTATTACTGTTGCTTTGCCTTATTACTGTTGCATTGCCTTATTACTGTTGCTTTGCCTTATTACTGTTGCTTTGCTTTATTACTGTTGCTTTGCCTTATTACTGTTGCATTGCCTTATTACTGTTGCTTTGCTTTATTTCTGTTGCTTTGCTTTATTACTGTTGCTTTGCCTTATTACTGTTGCATTGCCTTATTACTGTTGCTTTGCCTTTTTTACTGTTGCTTTGCCTTATTACTGTTGCATTGCCTTATTACTGTTGCTTTGCCTTATTAGTGTTGCTTTGCTTTATTACTGTTGCATTGCCTTATTACTGTTGCTTTGCCTTATTACTGTTGCATTGCCTTATTACTGTTGCTTTGCCTTATTACTGTTGCATTGCCTTATTACTGTTGCTTTGCCTTATTAGTGTTGCTTTGCTTTATTACTGATGCATTGCCTTATTACTGTTGCTTTGCTTTATTACTGTTGCATTGCCTTATTACTGTTGCTTTGCCTTATTACTGTTGCTTTACCTTATTACAGTTGCTTTGCCTTATTACTGTTGCTTTGCTTTATTACTGTCGCATTGCCTTATTACTGTTGCTTTGCTTATTACTGTTGCCTTATTACTGTTGCTTTTAACTTTATTACTGTTGCTTTGCCTTATTACTGTTGCTTTGCTTTATTACTGTTGCTTTGCCTTATTACTGTTGCTTTGCTTTATTACTGTTGCATTCCCTTATTACTGTTGCTTTGCCTTATTACTGTTGCTTTGCTTTATTACTGTTGCTTTGCTTTATTACTGTTGCATTGCCTTATTACTGTTGCTTTGCCTTATTACTGTTTCTTTGCTTTATTACTGTTGCTTTGCTTTATTAGTGAAGCTCTGTCTTTATTACTGTTGCTTTGCTTTATTACTGTTGCTTTGCCTTATTACTGTTGCTTTGCCTTATTAGTGTTGCTTTGCTTTATTACTGATGCATTGCCTTATTACTGTTGCTTTGCTTTATTACTGTTGCATTGCCTTATTACTGTTACTTTGCCTTATTACTGTTGCTTTACCTTATTACAGTTGCTTTGCCTTATTACTGTTGCTGGCTTTATTACTGTTGCATTGCCTTATTACTGTTGCTTTGCCTTATTACTGTTGCCTTATTACTGTTGCTTTGCTTTATTACTGTTGCTTTGCCTTATTACTGTTGCTTTGCTTTATTGCTGTTGCTTTGCCTTATTACTGTTGCTTTGCTTTATTACTGTTGCATTCCCTTATTACTGTTGCTTTGCCTTATTACTGTTGCTTTGCTTTATTACTGTTGCTTTGCTTTATTACTGTTGCATTGCCTTATTACTGTTGCTTTGCCTTATTACTGTTTCTTTGCTTTATTACTGTTGCTTTGCTTTATTAGTGAAGCTCTGTCTTTATTACTGTTGCTTTGCTTTATTACTGTTGCTTTGCCTTATTACTGTTGCTTTGCCTTATTAGTGTTGCTTTGCTTTATTACTGATGCATTGCCTTATTACTGTTGCTTTGCTTTATTACTGTTGCATTGCCTTATTACTGTTGCTTTGCCTTATTACTGTTGCTTTACCTTATTACAGTTGCTTTGCCTTATTACTGTTGCTTTGCTTTATTACTGTTGCATTGCCTTATTACTGTTGCTTTGCCTTATTACTGTTGCCTTATTACTGTTGCTTTGCTTATTACTGTTGCTTTGCCTTATTACTGTTGCTTTGCTTTATTACTGTTGCTTTGCCTTATTACTGTTGCTTTGCTTTATTACTGTTGCATTCCCTTATTACTGTTGCTTTGCCTTATTACTGTTGCTTTGCTTTATTACTGTTGCTTTGCTTTATTACTGTTGCATTGCCTTATTACTGTTGCTTTGCCTTACTGTTTCTTTGCTTTATTACTGTTGCTTTGCTTTATTAGTGAAGCTCTGTCTTTATTACTGTTGCTTTGCTTTATTACTGTTGCATTTCCCTTATTACTGTTGCTTTGCCTTATTACTGTTGCTTTGCTTTATTACTGTTGCTTTGCTTTATTACTGTTGCATTGCCTTATTACTGTTGCTTTGCCTTATTACTGTTTCTTTGCTTTATTACTGTTGCTTTGCTTTATTAGTGAAGCTCTGTCTTTATTACTGTTGCTTTGCTTTATTACTGTTGCATTGCCTTATTACTGTTGCTTTGCCTTATTAGTGTTGCTTTGCTTTATTACTGATGCATTGCCTTATTACTGTTGCTTTGCTTTATTACTGTTGCATTGCCTTATTACTGTTGCTTTGCCTTATTACTGTTGCTTTACCTTATTACAGTTGCTTTGCCTTATTACTGTTGCTTTGCTTTATTACTGTTGCATTGCCTTATTACTGTTGCTTTGCCTTATTACTGTTGCCTTATTACTGTTGCTTTGCTTTATTACTGTTGCTTTGCCTTATTACTGTTGCTTTGCTTTATTACTGTTGCTTTGCCTTATTACTGTTGCTTTGCTTTATTACTGTTGCATTCCCTTATTACTGTTGCTTTGCCTTATTACTGTTGCTTTGCTTTATTACTGTTGCTTTGCTTTATTACTGTTGCATTGCCTTATTACTGTTGCTTTGCCTTATTACTGTTTCTTTGCTTTATTACTGTTGCTTTGCTTTATTAGTGAAGCTCTGTCTTTATTACTGTTGCTTTGCTTTATTACTGTTGCTTTGCCTTATTACTGTTGCTTTGCCTTATTACTGTTGCTTTGCTTTATTACTGTTGCATTGCCTTATTACTGTTGCTTTGCCTTATTACTGTTGCTTTGCTTTATTACTGTTGCTTTGCCTTATTACTGTTGCTTTGCTTTATTACTGTTGCTTTGCCTTATTACTGTTGCTTTGCCTTATTACTGTTGCTTTGCTTTATTACTGTTGCATTCCTTATTACTGTTGCATTGCCTCATTACTGTTGCTTTGCCTTATTACTGTTGCTTTGCTTTATTACTGTTGCTTTGCTTTATTACTGTTGCATTGCCTTATTACTGTTGCTTTGCCTTATTACTGTTGCTTTACTTTATTACTGTTGCATTGCCTTATTACTGTTGCTTTGCCTTATTACTGTTGCTTTGCTTTATTACTGTTGCCTTACCTTATTACTGTTGCATTGCCTTATTACTGTTGCTTTGCTTTATTACTGTTGCTTTGCTTTATTACTGTTGCTTTGCCTTATTACTGTTGCATTGCCTTATTACTGTTGCTTTGCCTTATTACTGTTGCTTTGCCTTATTACTGTTGCATAGCCTTATTACTGTTGCTTTGCCTTATTACTGTTGCTTTGCTTTATTACTGTTGCATTGCCTTATTACTGTTGCTTTGCTTTATTACTGTTGCATTGCCTTATTGCTGTTGCTTTGCCTTATTACAGTTGCTTTGCCTTATTACTGTTGCTTTGCTTTATTACTGTTGCATTGCCTTATTACTGTTGCTTTGCCTTATTACTGTTGCTTTGCCTTATTAATGTTGCTTTGCTTTATTACTGTTGCTTTGCTTTATTGCTATTCCTTTGCCTTATTAGTGTTTCTTTGCTTTATTACTGTTGCTTTGCTTTATTACTGTTACTTTGCTTTATTACTGATGCTTTGACTTATTACTGTCGCTTTGCTTTATTACTGTTGCTTTGCCTTATTACTGTATCTTTGCTTTATTACTGATGCTTTGACTTATTACTGTTGCTTTGCCTTATTACCGTTGCTTTGCTTTATTACTGTTGCTTTGCTTTATTACTGTTTCTTTGCTTTATTACTGATGCTTTGACTTATTACTGTTGCTTTGTTTTATTACTGTTGCTTTGCCTTATTACTGTTTCTTTGCTTTATTACTGATGCATTGAATTATTACTGTTGCTTTGCTTTATTACTGTTGCTTTGCCTTATTAGTGTTTCTTTGCTTTATTACTGATGCTTTGACTTATTACTGTTGCTTTGTTTTATTACTGTTGCTTTGCTTTATTACTGTTTCTTTGCTTTATTACTGATGCTTTGACTTATTACTGTTGCTTTGTTTTAATACTGTTGCTTTGCCTTATTACTGTTTCTTTGCTTTATTACTGATGCTTTGAATTATTACTGTTGCTTTGCTTTATTACTGTTGCTTTGCCTTATTAGTGTTTCTTTGCTTTATTACTGATGCTTTGACTTATTACTGTTGCTTTGCTTTATTACTGTTGCTTTGCTTTATTACTGTTTCTTTGCTTTATTACTGATGCTTTGACTTATTACTGTTGCTTTGTTTTAATACTGTTGCTTTGCCTTATTACTGTTTCTTTGCTTTATTACTGATGCTTTGACTTATTACCGTTGCTTTGCTTTATTACTGTTGCTTTGCTTTATTACTGTTTCTTTGCTTTATTACTGATGCTTTGACTTATTACTGTTGCTTTGTTTTATTACTGTTGCTTTGCCTTATTACTGTTTCTTTGCTTTATTACTGATGCTTTGACTTATTACTGTTGCTTTGCTTTATTACTGTTGCTTTGCCTTATTACTGTTGCTTTGCTTTATTACTGTTGCATTGCCTTATTACTGTTGCTTTGCCTTATTACAGTTGCTTTGCCTTATTACTGTTGCTTTGCTTTATTACTGTTGCATTGCCTTATTACTGTTGCTTTGCCTTATTACTGTTGCTTTGCCTTATTACTGTTGCTTTGCTTTATTACTGTTGCTTTGCCTTATTACTGTTGCTTTGCTTTGTTATTGTTGCTTTGCTTTATTACTGTTGCTTTGCATTATTACTGTTGCTTTGCTTTATTACTGTTGCTTTGCTTTTATTACTGTTGCTTTGCCTTATTACTGATTCTTTGCTTTATTACTGTTGCTTTGCTTTATTACTGTTGCTTTGCCTTATTACCGTTGCTTTGCTTTATTACTGTTGCTTAGCTTTATTACTGTTTCTTTGCTTTATTACTGATGCTTTGACTTATTACTGTTGCTTTGTTTTATTACTGTTGCTTTGCCTTATTACTTTTGCATTGCCTCATTACTGTTGCTTTGCCTTATTACTGTTGCTTTGCCTTTATTACTGTTTCTTTGTTTTTATTACTGTTGCTTTGCCTTATTACTGTTGCTTTGCCTTATTACTGTTGCTTTGCCTTATTACTGTTGCTTTGCTTTATTACTGTTTCTTTGCTTTATTACTGTTGCTTTGCTTTATTACTGTTGCTTTGCTTTATTACTGTTGCTTTGCCTTATTACTTTTGGCATTGCCTCATTACTGTTGTTTATCTTTATTACTGTTGCTTTGCCTTATTACTTTTGCATTGCCTTATTACTGTTGCATTGCCTTATTACTGTTGCTTTGACTTATTACTGTTGCTTTGCCTTATTACTGTTTCTTTGCTTTCATTACTGTTGCTTTGCTTTATTACTGTTGCTTTGCCTTATTACCGTTGCTTTGCTTTATTACTGTTGCTTTGCTTTATTACTGTTTCTTTGCTTTATTACTGATGCTTTGACTTATTACTGTTGCTTTGTTTTATTACTGTTGCTTTGCCTTATTACTGTTTCTTTGCTTTATTACTGATGCTTTGACTTATTACCGTTGCTTTGCTTTATTACTGTTGCTTTGCCTTATTACTTTTGCATTGCCTCATTACTGTTGCTTTGCCTTATTACTGTTGCTTTGCCTTATTACTGTTTCTTTGCTTTATTACTGTTGCTTTGCCTTATTACTGTTGCTTTGCTTTATTACTGTTGCTTTGCCTTATTACTGTTTCTTTGCTTTATTACTGTTGCTTTGCCTTATTACTGTTGCTTTGCTTTATTACTGTTGCTGTGCTCATTACTGTTGCTTTGCCTTATTACTGTTGCTTTGCCTTATTACTGTTGCTTTGCTTTATTACTGTTTCTTTGCTTTATTACTGTTGCTTTGCTTTATTACTGTTGCTTTGCCTTATTACTTTTGCATTGCCTCATTACTGTTGCTTTGCCTTATTACTGTTGCTTTGCCTGCCATTTTTGCATTGCCTTATTACTGTTGCTTTGCCTTATTACTGTTGCTTTGCCTTATTACTGTTGCTTTGCTTTTATTACTGTTACTTTGCCTTATTACTGCTGCTTTGCCTTATTACAGCTGCATTGCCTTATTACTGTTGCTTTGCCTTATTACTGTTGCTTTGCTTTATTACTGTTGCATTGCCTTAATACTGTTGCTTTGCCTTATTACTGTTTCTTTGCTTTATTACTGTTGCTTTGCTTTATTAGTGAAGCTCGGCCTTATTACTGTTGCTTTGCTTTTATTACTGTTGCTTTGCTCTATTACTGTTGCTTTGCCTTATTACTGTTGCTTTACTTTATTACTGTTGCTTTGCCTTATTACTGTTGCTTTGCCTTATTACTGTTGCATTGCCTTATTACTGTTGCTTTGCCTTATTACTGTTGCTTTGCTTTATTACTGTTGCATTGCCTTATTACTGTTGCTTTGCCTTATTACTGTTGCTTTGCTTTATTACTGTTGCTTTGCTTTATTACTGTTGCTTTGCTTTATTACTGTTGCATTGCCTTATTACTGTTGCTTTGCCTTATTACTGTTGCATTGCCTTATTACTGTTGCTTTGCCTTATTAGTGTTGCTTTGCTTTATTACTGTTGCATTGCCTTATTACTGTTGCTTTGCTTTATTACTGTTGCATTGCCTTATTACTGTTGCTTTGCCTTATTACTGTTGCTTTGCTTTATTACTGTTGATTTGCCTGCCACTGTTGCTTTGCTTTATTACTGTTGCTTTGCCTTATTACTGTTGCTTTGCCTTATTACTGTTGCTTTGTTTTATTACTGTTGCTTTGCCTTATTACTGTTTCTGTGCTTTATTACTGATGCTTTGACTTATTACCGTTGCTTTGCTTTATTACTGTTGCTTTGCTTTATTACTGTTGCTTTGCCTTATTACTGTTGCTTTGCCTTATTACCGTTGCTTTGTTTTATTACTGTTGCTTTGCCTTATTACTGTTTCTGTGCTTTATTACTGATGCTTTGACTTATTACTGTTGCTTTGCTTTATTACTGTTGCTTTGCTTTATTACTGCTTCTTTGCTTTATTACTGATGCTTTGACTTATTACTGTTGCTTTGTTTTATTACTGTTGCTTTGCCTTATTACTGTTTCTTTGCTTTATTACTGATGCTTTGACTTATTACTGTTGCTTTGCTTTATTACTGTTGCTTTGCCTTATTACTGTTGCTTTGCTTTATTACTGTTGCATTGCCTCATTACTGTTGATTTGCCTTATTACAGTTGCTTTGCCTTATTACTGTTGCTTTGCTTTATTACGGTTGCATTGCCTTATTACTGTTGCTTTGCCTTATTACTGTTGCTTTGCCTTATTACTTTTGCATTGCCTTATTACTGTTGCTTTGCCTTATTACTGTTGCTTTGCCTTATTACTGTTGCTTTGCTTTATTACTGTTACTTTGCCTTATTACTGCTGCTTTGCCTTATTACAGTTGCATTGCCTTATTACTGTTGCTTTGCCTTATTACTGTTGCTTTGCTTTATTACTGTTGCATTGCCTTAATACTGTTGCTTTGCCTTATTACTGTTTCTTTGCTTTATTACTGTTGCTTTGCTTTATTAGTGAAGCTCTGGCCTTATTACTGTTGCTTTGCTTTATTACTGTTGCTTTGCCTTATTACTGTTGCTGCCTTATTACTGTTGCTTTACTTTATTACTGTTGCTTTGCCTTATTACTGTTGCTTTGCCTTATTACTGTTGCATTGCCTTATTACTGTTGCTTTGCCTTATTACTGTTGCTTTGCTTTATTACTGTTGCATTGCCTTATTACTGTTGCTTTGCCTTATTACTGTTGCTTTGCTTTTATTACTGTTGCTTTGCCTTTGTTACTGTTGCATTCATATTACTTTCTTCTTTGCTAGCCATTGCTTTGCCTTATTACTGTTGCTTTACTTCTTATATTGCTTTGCTTTTATTACTGTTGCTTTGCTTTATTACTGTTGCTGTATTACTGTTCTTGCTTCTGCTATTGCTGCTTTAACCACCATTTTTACCACAAAAAAGAAAACTGCCTTGTACGTTGCTTTGCTATTACTGTTGCTAGCATTACTGTTCTCTTGCTTTATTACTGATGCTTTGACTTATTACTGTTGCTTTGTTTTAATACTGTTGCTTTTTGTATTACTGTTGCTTTATTAGTCACTGACTTATGCGTTGTACTTATTACTGTATAGCTGCTTTATTACTGTTTCTTTGCTATTACTGGTACTTTGACTTATTACTGCACTTTGTTTTATTACTGTTGCTTTACCTTATTACTGTTCTTTGCTTTATTACTGATGCTTTGACTTATTACTGTTCCTTGTATTACTGTTGCTTTGCCTTATTACTGTTGCTGTTACTGTTACATTACTGTATTACTTTCTGTTGCTTCTTAATACAGTTACTTTTTGTATTCTGTTACTTTGCTTCTTCTGTTGCATTGCCTTATTACTGTTGCTATTATTGTTGTTGCCTTATACCTTTATTGCTTTTTGTATTACTGTTGCTTTGCTGTTATTGTTGCTTTGCTTTATTACTGTTACTTTGCAGTATTACTGCTAGCTATTACTGTTACTTTGCTTTATTACTGTTGCGTTGCCTTATTACTGATTCTTTGCTTTATTACTGTTGCTTTGCTTTATTACTGTTTATTGCCTTAATACCGTTGTTTTGCTTTATTTTCATTGCTTAAGCTTTATTACTGTTTCTTTGCTTTATTACTGATGCTTTGTTATTACTGTTGCTGTTTTATTACTGTTGCTTTGCCTGTACTTTTTGTTGCCTGTTACTGTTGCTTTGCCTTATTACTGTTGTTGCTTTTATTACTGTTTCTTTGCTTTATTACTGATGCTTTGACTTATTACTGTTGCTTTGTTTTATTACTGTTGCTTTGCCTTATTACTGTTTCTTTTTGTTTTTATTACTGATGCTTTGACTTATTACTGTTGCTTTGCTTTATTACTGTTGCTTTGCCTTATTACTGTTGTTTTGCTTTATTACTGTTGCATTGCCTCATTACTGTTGCTTTGCCTTATTACAGTTGCTTTGCCTTATTACTGTTGCTTTGCTTTTATTACTGTTGCATTGCCTTATTACTGTTGCTTTGCTCATTACTGTTGCTTTGCCTATTACTGTTGCTTTGCCTTATTATTTGTTGTTTTGTTTGTTGTTGTTGCTTTGTTTATTACTGTTGCTGCATTATTACTTTGTTTTTGCTTTTATTACTGTTGCTTTGTTTATTACTGTTGCGTTGCCTTATTACTGATTCTTTGCTTTATTACTGTTGCTTTGCTTTATTACTGTTGCTTTGCCTTATTACCGTTGCTTTGCTTTATTACTGTTGCTTAGCTTTATTACTGTTTCTTTGCTTTATTACTGATAAGTTTGACTTATTACTGTTGCTTTGTTTTATTACTGTTGCTTTGCCTTATTACTTTTCTATTGCTCCCCATTACTGTTGCTTTGCCTTATTACTGTTGCTTTGCCTTATTACTGTTTCTTTGCTTTATTACTGTTGCTTTGCTCTATTACTGTTGTTGTTTTGCCTTATTACTGTTGTTTTGCCTTATTACTGCTGCTTTGCTTTATTACTGTTTCTTTGCTTTATTACTGTCGCTTGCTTTATTACTGTAGGCTTTGCTTTATTACTGTTGCTTTGCCTTATTACTTTTGCATTGCCTCATTACTGTTGCTTTGCCTTATTACTGTTGCTTTGCCTTATTACTTTTGCATTGCCTTATTACTGTTGCTTTGCCTTATTACTGTTGCTTTGACTTATTACTGTTGCTTTGCTTTATTACTGTTGTTGCCTATTACTGTTTCTTTTTGTCTTATTACTGTTGCTTTGCTTTATTACTGTTGCTTTGCCTTATTACTGTTGCTTTGCTTTATTACTGTTGCTTTGCTTTATTACTGCTTTCTTTGCTTTATTGTTGATGCTTTGACTTATTACTGTTGCTTTGCTTTATTACTGTTGCTTTGCTTTATTACTGCTGTTTTGCCTTTATTACCGTTGCTTTGCTTTATTAATGTTGCTTTGCTTTATTACTGTTTCTTTGCTTTATTACTGATGCTTTGACTTATTACTGTTGCTTGCTTTATTACTGTTGCTTTGCTTTATTACTGTTGCTTTGCTCATTACTGTTGCTTTGCTTTATTACTGTTGCTTTGCTGTATTACTGTTTCTTTGCTTTATTACTGGATGCTTTGACTTATTACTGTTGCTTTGTTTTATTACTGCTATTTTGCCTTATTACTGTTTCTTTGCTTTATTACTGATGCTTTGACTTATTACTGTTGCTTTGCTTTATTACTGTTGCTTTGCCTTATTACTGTTGCTTTGCTTTATTACTGCTGCTGTGCCTTATTACTGTTGCTTTGCCTTATTACTGTTGCTTTGCTCTTATTACTGTTGCTTTGCTGTGACATTGCTTTGTTTATTACTGTTGCGTTGCTTTATTACTGTTGCTTTGCTTTATTACTGTTGCTTTGCCTTATTACTTTTGCATTGCCTCATTACTGTTGCTTTGCCTTATTACTGTTGCTTTGCCTTATTACTTGCATTGCCTATTACTGTTGCTTTGCCTTATTACTATTGCTTTATTTGATAATAAGTTGCTTTGCTTATTACTGTTACTTGCCTTTATTACTGTTGGCGTTTCTATTCTTATTAAGGTTGCATTGCCTTATTACTGTTGCTTTGCCTTATTACTGTTGCTTAGTTTTATTACTGTTGCATTGCCTAATAATGTTGCCTTTGTCTTTATTACTGTTTCTTTGCTTTATTACTGTTGCTTTGCTTTATTAGTGAAGCTCGGCCTTATTACTGTTGCTTTGCTTTATTACTGTTGCTTTGCCTTATTACTGCTTTGCCTTATTACTGTTGCTTTACTTTATTACTGTTGCTTTGCCTTTAGTTACTGTTGCTTGCCTTATTACTGTTGCATTGCCTTATTAATAAGCTGTTTTGCCTTATTACTGTTGCTTTGCTTTATTACTGTTGCATTGCCTTATTACTGTTGCTTTGCCTTATTACTGTTGCTTTACCTTATTACAGTTGCTTTGCCTTATTACTGTTGCTTTTGTTTTTATTACTGTTGCATTGCCTTATTACTGTTGTTGCCTTATTACTGTTGCTTTTGTTTTATTACTGTTGCTTTGCTTATTACTTTTGCATTGCTCATTACTGTTGCTTTGCCTTATTACTGTTGCTTTGCCTTATTACTTTTACTGCTCTATTACTGTTGCTTTGCCTTATTACTGTTGTTTTGCCTTATTGATTGCTTTGTGCTTTATTACTGATGCTTTGACTTATTACTGTTGTTTTGGCCTTATTACTTTTGCATTGCCTTATTACTGTTGTTTTGGTTTTATTACTGATGCTTTGACTTATTACTGTTGCTTTGCTTTATTACTGTTGCTTTGCCTTATTACTGTTTCTTTGCTTTATTACTGTTGCTTTGCTTTATTACTGTTGTTTTGCCTTATTACTGTTGTTGTTTTATTACTGTTGTTTTTGTTTTATTACTGTTTCTTTGCTTTATTACTGATGCTTGACTTATTACTGTTGCTTTGTTTTATTACTGTTGTTGTCTTTATTACTGTTTCTTGCTTTATTACTGATGCTTTGACTTATTACTGTTGCTTTGCTTTATTACTGTTGCTTTGCCTTTATTACTTTTGCATTGCCTCATTACTGTTGCTTTGCCTTATTACTGTTGCTTTGCCTTATTACTGCTTCTTTGCGTTATTACTGTTGCTTTGCCTTATTACTGTTGCTTTGCTTTATTACTGTTGCTTTGCCTTATTACTGTTGCTTTGCCTTGTTACTGTTGCTTTGCTTTATTACTGTTTCTTTGCTTCATTACTGTTGCTTTGCTTTATTACTGTTGCTTTGCTTTATTACTGTTGCTTTGCCTTATTACTTTTGCATTGCCTCATTACTGTTGCTTTGCCTTATTACTGTTGCTTTGCCTTATTACTTTTGCATTGCCTTATTACTGTTGCTTTGCCTTATTACTGTTGCTTTGACTTATTACTGTTGCTTTGCTTTATTACTGTTGCTTTGCCTTATTACTGTTTCTTTGCCTTATTACTGTTGCTTTGCTTTATTACTGTTGCTTTGCCTTATTACCGTTGCTTTGCTTTATTACTGTTGCTTTGCTTTATTACTGTTTCTTTGCTTTATTACTGATGCTTTGACTTATTACTGTTGCTTTGCTTTATTACTGTTGCTTTGCTTTATTACTGTTGCTTTGCCTTATTACCGTTGCTTTGCTTTATTACTGTTGCTTTGCTTTATTACTGTTTCTTTGCTTTATTACTGATGCTTTGACTTATTACTGTTGCTTTGCTTTATTACTGTTGCTTTGCTTTATTACTGTTGCTTTGCCTTATTACCGTTGCTTTGCTTTATTACTGTTGCTTTGCTGTATTACTGTTTCTTTGCTTTATTACTGATGCTTTGACTTATTACTGTTGCTTTGTTTTATTACTGTTGCTTTGCCTTATTACTGTTTCTTTGCTTTATTACTGATGCTTTGACTTATTACTGTTGCTTTGCTTTATTACTGTTGCTTTGCCTTATTACTGTTGCTTTGCTTTATTACTGTTGCTGTGCCTTATTACTGTTGCTTTGCCTTATTACTGTTGCTTTGCCTTATTACTGTTGCTTTGCTTTATTACTGTTTCTTTGCTTTATTACTGTTGCGTTGCTTTATTACTGTTGCTTTGCTTTATTACTGTTGCTTTGCCTTATTACTTTTGCATTGCCTCATTACTGTTGCTTTGCCTTATTACTGTTGCTTTGCCTTATTACTTTTGCATTGCCTTATTACTGTTGCTTTGCCTTATTACTGTTGCTTTGCCTTATTACTGTTGCTTTGCTTTATTACTGTTACTTTGCCTTATTACTGCTGCTTTGCCTTATTACAGTTGCATTGCCTTATTACTGTTGCTTTGCCTTATTACTGTTGCTTTGCTTTATTACTGTTGCATTGCCTTAATACTGTTGCTTTGCCTTATTACTGTTTCTTTGCTTTATTACTGTTGCTTTGCTTTATTAGTGAAGCTCGGCCTTATTACTGTTGCTTTGCTTTATTACTGTTGCTTTGCCTTATTACTGTTGCTTTGCCTTATTACTGTTGCTTTACTTTATTACTGTTGCTTTGCCTTATTACTGTTGCTTTGCCTTATTACTGTTGCATTGCCTTATTACTGTTGCTTTGCCTTATTACTGTTGCTTTGCTTTATTACTGTTGCATTGCCTTATTACTGTTGCTTTGCCTTATTACTGTTGCTTTACCTTATTACAGTTGCTTTGCCTTATTACTGTTGCTTTGCTTTATTACTGTTGCATTGCCTTATTACTGTTGCTTTGCCTTATTACTGTTGCTTTGCTTTATTACTCTTGCTTTGCCTTATTACTTTTGCATTGCCTCATTACTGTTGCTTTGCCTTATTACTGTTGCTTTGCCTTATTACTTTTGCATTGCCTTATTACTGTTGCTTTGCCTTATTACTGTTGCTTTGCCTTATTACTGTTTCTGTGCTTTATTACTGATGCTTCGACTTATTACTGTTGCTTTGCCTTATTACTTTTGCATTGCCTTATTACTGTTGCTTTGCCTTATTACTGATGCTTTGACTTATTACTGTTGCTTTGCTTTATTACTGTTGCTTTGCCTTATTACTGTTTCTTTGCTTTATTACTGTTGCTTTGCTTTATTACTGTTGCTTTGCCTTATTACCGTTGCTTTGCTTTATTACTGTTGCTTTGCTTTATTACTGTTTCTTTGCTTTATTACTGATGCTTTGACTTATTACTGTTGCTTTGTTTTATTACTGTTGCTTTGCCTTATTACTGTTTCTTTGCTTTATTACTGATGCTTTGACTTATTACTGTTGCTTTGCTTTATTACTGTTGCTTTGCCTTATTACTTTTGCATTGCCTCATTACTGTTGCTTTGCCTTATTACTGTTGCTTTGCCTTATTACTGTTTCTTTGCGTTATTACTGTTGCTTTGCCTTATTACTGTTGCTTTGCTTTATTACTGTTGCTTTGCCTTATTACTGTTGCTTTGCCTTGTTACTGTTGCTTTGCTTTATTACTGTTTCTTTGCTTCATTACTGTTGCTTTGCTTTATTACTGTTGCTTTGCTTTATTACTGTTGCTTTGCCTTATTACTTTTGCATTGCCTCATTACTGTTGCTTTGCCTTATTACTGTTGCTTTGCCTTATTACTTTTGCATTGCCTTATTACTGTTGCTTTGCCTTATTACTGTTGCTTTGCCTTATTACTGTTGCTTTGCTTTATTACTGTTTCTTTGCTTTATTACTGATGCTTTGACTTATTACTGTTGCTTTGTTTTATTACTGTTTCTTTGCCTTATTACTTTTGCATTGCCTCATTACTATTTCTTTGCTTTATTACTGTTGCTTTGCTCTATTACTGTTGCTTTGCCTTATTACTGTTGCTTTGCTTTATTACTGTTGCTTTGCCTTATTACTTTTGCATTGCCTCATTACTGTTGCTTTGCCTTATTACTGTTGCTTTGCTTTATTACTGTTGCTTTGCCTCATTACTTTTGCATTGCCTCATTACTGTTGCTTTGCCTTATTACTGTTGCTTTGCCTTATTACTGTTTCTTTGCCTTATTACTGTTGCTTTGCTTTCTTACTGTTGCTTTGCCTTATTACTGTTGCTTTGCTTTATTACTGTTGCTTTGCCTTATTACTTTTGCATTGCCTCATTACTGTTGCTTTGCCTTATTACTGTTGCTTTGCCTTATTACTGTTGCTTTGCTTTATTACTGTTGCTTTGCCTTATTACTGTTGCTTTGCCTTATTACTGTTGCTTTGCTTTATTACTGTTGCTTTGCCTTATTACTGTTGCTTTGCCTTATTACTGTTGCTTTGCCTTATTACTGTTGCTTTGCTTTATTACTGTTGTCTTTGCCTTATTACTGTTGCTTTTCTTTTTTACTGTTGCTTTGCCTTATTACTGTTGCTTTGCCTTATTACTGTCGCTTTGCCTTGTTTGCTTGCTTTACATTTTTTTCCCTGCAATTTCCTTTTTCTCTTGTTGGTTATTGCAAACTTTGTCGATTCTGTTAGTTGGGCTGTTCTGACATTTATTGACATTTCACTATGGTTACTTAGTCTACAACTAATGAAAGTAATAAAGGTAGTTCGCTACAATGTGTTTGTCATGGTGGGTATTAGCAGTGAAGGTTAGAACTGGTGGAATTAAGAACTAAGCCAGTTCTCAGTTTTATCTGATTTTGTCCTGGCATGTCTGGTCTTGAAGTCAGAATGCTTTGCTCATTCAACTGAAGTTGCTCTAGTGTGTCAACCTCGATTCTAAATTTGTGAAAGTTTTTATTAATTGTAAAATACATTTTCTTTCCCAGATCATAGGCACTCAAATGCATGCTGGGATTTTTTCCGAGCCAATAAAACAGGTCAGTCCCGGTCTTTCTTACCTTGAAGTCAGAATGCTACGTCTGTTTGTTCAAAGTTGCATTTGTGCATCAACCAAAATTTTTAGTTTGCGAACATTTTTCCATATTACTGTTACTTTGCCTTATTACTGTTAATTTTCCTTGCGTATATTGTTTGCTTGCTTTATATTGTTTTTTGCCCTATTATTTACTTTTTCTCTTGTTGTTTATTACAAACTTTGTTAATTCTGTTTGTCAGGCATTTCTGTTACTTAATTTTGCATTTCACGATGGCTAGTCACTCTATGAAAGAAAAGCAATAAAAATACTTGACTTTATGAATTTAAGTCAACCATTTACACAAGCTCATTAGGTAGAAAGCAGTATAAAATAAAATTTTAAAATTTTAAATTTAAGTCAAGCTCATTAGGTAGTAAGCAGTATAAAATACAATGCGGCAAACATTCTATGTCTTTTGCTCTCTATTCAACCACAGAATTCATTTCTTCTCCAGGGCACAACAAACAAACCCTGTGTCACATTACAAACAACATACTACATTATCTCTAGTTAAAGATAACAATAAAATCATAATAATATCTTGATAACAACCTATCACATGAAACTAGCACATCACTCAATAAGTCCTAGGCCTGACATAGAGATGGCGCTACTAATAAAAATTCCATATAATTTTTATAAAGTACTAATCGTCAAATGGCACATGACAAAATTTGGGCCAAATTGAATAATTAGTTTATAAATTACACTTATTTAAGTGAACTAATGTTTGCAAATTTTCAAAACAATGGAAAAATCTGAATTTCGTTTGTTAAAGCATTGCTTTCTGATGGAGAAAAGATAGAATTTTATAGAATAGAAGAGCTTCTATGTATTGGAAACAAGCTGGAAAATCTTCCAGTAACATATAAGACTGACACTGCAGCTTTATATGATTCTGCACACTCATTTACTTAAATATTAGATAAGAGGCTTAGAATCCAAGCTGCAATTAGTCATGAAATGTTGAAACAAAAGATAATACATAAAATTGAATGGATTCCCAGCTCAAGCAAATTGAAGATTCCCTGACTAAAAGGAAAGTGTCTCCTCTAAAAATATTCTAAATCATGTATGCGAGCCCAGAATCTCTCTTTCATTATATATATATATATATATATATATATATATATATATATGTCAGATTAAATAAATTGCAAGTATTGTGTCTGCTTATTTTTAATAAAATCCATTCATACTCATGGATAATATTTCACATATTACAATTAAAAGATGTCAAAAATGAGCTGTAATATTGACAGATGTTATTTTCATTCATTTCTTTAGGTACCCAAGTACTTTCAACCTCTTTCCGAGGTCATCTTCAGAGATGTGAGTTATGGTGACAAAAAATAACTGCAAAACAGTGTTGCTAAAAATTACCGTTAATGTTTTTCCTCCTTCAAATATAACAGTTGACAAATTGAGAACATGAAAACATGAGAACATTAGAACATGAAAATTATTCAAAATGGAAATTTTTTTATATGTTTTGATTGCGGACACGGAAAGGAAACTGCAAGATCTCATACAGAAAGTAGCAGTGGAGAGTGACAAGAAGGGACTACAAATAAACTTTAAGAAAACTGAGTGCATGGTCATCAGCAAAAGATACAACCCAAAATGCCAAATACAGGTGGGGGATAACAGAATCAAACAAGTCCAAGAATTTAAGTACCTAGGAAGTGTTCTAACAGGAGATGGAAAGTGCGACTCGGAGATCCGAAGGCAAATTGGCATGGCAAAGGACGCATTCCAGAAGATGAGCAAAATACTAACACACAGGAAGATCTCAATAGAAATGAAGAAAAGAGTGCTAGAGTGCTACGTGATGTCAGTTCTTCAATACGGCTGTGAATGATGGACAATATCATCGAAAATGAGGACAAAACTGGAAGCGGCCGAAATGTGGTTCTACAGAAGGATGCTACGGATATTGTGGACTGAGCATACAAGCAACGATGAAGTGTTAGAAAGAATGGCAACAAAAAGGAAATTGATGCTGAGCATCAGGAAGAGACAACTGAAGTTCCTGGGACATGCAATGAGGAAGGAGAGCCTGGAGAACCTGATACTGACTGGACAGATAGAAGGAAGGAGAGACAGAGGAAGGCAGCGGATAACATATTTGCAGGGCCTGATCAGGTGGATGACGGAACGGGGGTTGCCAGGAGCAACAGGAGCAAACATACTAAGAGCCACAAGGGATAGGGAGACGTGGAGAGACATGATCGCCTACGTCCTGAAGGGACAGGGCACATAGAAGAAGAAGAATGTCATGGTCATTCACGTGTTAAAGCATTAAAAAACTGTTCTTTTTACAAACATTTTAAAACATTACTACAGTATTCATAGCTGATTCTGTTAATTGACGGCTAAAGTGTTTTAATGAATATTGCCTCAAGAATCTGTAGTTTGATTTTGTTGTTTTCTTGGTGTAGGATAGTTGTGTTATCGATCATTATTTTTTTATGTTGTGAATGTAGACAGGAATGTTGTTGTAGATGTCAAGAAATGGATGAATAGTCAGACAAGTGTAATGTAAGACGTCTAGTTAATATATATGTACATACAGATAATGATGTCAAGTCTGTAAATTCCAAGGGTAATCAAGAAAGATCTATTTAATATAAAATATTAAGTAATAGAACAGTATAGAGAGCTCGAGCTCAATAGATGTCATCCACAGCAATATGATATTTATAAAAGAAAATTCAATACATCATCTAAAGTGGTTATAAATTATTATCCATTTATACTATTCTGGGAAAATATCTATACTGAATGAAACTAATAGAATGTGGTCTACTGAAATGAACTAATTAGTTCTTAGAAATGGATTATAATTTATAACCACTTTAGATGATGTGTTGAATGTTCATATATATATATATATATATATATATATATATATATATATATTGACATAGAAATTGTGATACTTAAGCTGCCACTATTGTCTACATGAGAAAAGAAGAGAAAATGGGGAGAGCTGTTAACTATACTCTTCTACCGTTCAGATGACTGTAATGGAGATTGTTAATGCTAATCATTCCAAGGATTGAACTCTTCATTCTTGGTTGACAAATATTGTTTAATTACTATACCCCACCTGCAAATTTAAAATGAGCACACCCTTTTGAATTGCTGGACTTAACAGTGGAGGGTCTCGAACAGGGTCCGTTATCTTTCTTGTGGGTGACAATGATAATTATGATTCTATTTCTTGGTCTTCTCACAGAACCAAGAGAATTAGGAAAAGTACACTGTCAGCAGATGTGCATTGTGGTGCATTGGATATCGGCTCGGAACGTCGTGATCACCCAAGCATGTTTATGGCACTTAACTGACTGACTGAATATAATAGAAATATGATAAAGGCTTCTACTGGTCATAAAGTGGGGGATCGGTTTTCTATTACTATGAAGTAATAAACTGATCCCCCAATTATTATACATAACAAAATAAAGAAATATAATCTATCTCTTCTCCCTCCAGTTATGAGTTAAATGGCAGGACAGAATGTGTTCTATAGCCTTGGTTGACAACCAGTCTACCGCAGAAAGCAATGGCAAACTACTGTGGAATAATCTTCTGCCCAGTCAGTCATGTCTCTGTCGAGACATGATCACCCAAGCGTATATCACTCAACTGACTGACACTGTCAGTAAAGATGCTTGCTATGGTTGATATTATAGAAACATGCACTTTTTACAGAAAATACCTTCTAGAACTTTTATGTATTGAAGAGAAGCTGGAAAATCTTCAAGCAATATGTAAATCTGACAATACAGCCTTATGTACATCTGCACACATATCTACTCAAATACTGGATAAGAGGCTCAGAACCAAAACTGCAATTATTTGTGAAATGTTGGAAAATAGGAAAAAATTTTGTTTTTCTTTTTTAATCACATTTACCTCCAGTAAAGGCCATAAAGCCACTAAGACCGAATGTGGAATAGAAAGAAACAGAAACATACTAAAGAGCAGAAACAAGAGTATAGCAATCAGGAAGATTACATTTTTGAAGATTAAAGTTGGCTGGAAAGTATGGAGCTGGAAGGGAGTTCTACAAGTAAGAAGTGCAAGAAAAGAAACTCTTAGCATAGAATTTATGCTTACATCTACCAACATCAACTGTAAATTAATAAGTTGTGCACATTATTGTGAATGTAAAATTGCATGCTTCAGCTTGTCAACTGGCCTTCTAGTTATTTGCGAGTTACCGATTGCTAATTCATACCAAAAATTTTAAGTTAATCCGTGGGTAAAAGCTAAAAATTCTTTTTAAAAAAGACTAATTTCTTTATGTGATTTCAGCAACCTTTCTTTGGCTGCTTGATTGTAATACCTCACCCCCAGTGAGAATGTAATGGGAACATTTGACAGGCCTACTTAATAAGACTTGCCTTGACCAAGACCTAATTATCAATAGCATTCAAAGGCCTAATAACATAAAACTGACCACTGTGAGAGACTGATTAGTGTCAATCATATTTATGTGAATTATACAATAGACCAAAAGTGCTACCTCCAGTAAATAACACCCTGGACAGACCACCCTTTCCCTAACCCTAACCCTGCCACTAACCAGAAGGTAGATCACTGAGAATGCAACTTGTCAAATTACAGGAAATAAAAATAAGTATTTGTTCAAGAATAATAATATTGTTGTAATCATGAATATTGACTGAGCAAAAAAGAATGCATCACTAGGCAAAAATTATTCAGGCATTCCCTTTCAAACAGAGACAATGGATTTATTTAAAACTAAATGTTTAGATTGAAATGTGAATATTACGGAAGAGAATACAGGAAACTGTACAAGGAAATAAGGAACAAATGCAGATAGGCAAAAGAGGAATGGCTCAACGACAAATGTGCAGAGAGGCTGAGCAGGAGTAATAAAGCAGACATGCATAAAGAGATAAGAGAACTGACAGGACAAAAACCTGCTCTTCAACAGGATGCATAAAAGCCAAGAATGGAATGATAATACTGGAGAAAAAGGAAATACTTAAGCAATGGGAAGAATATATAGAGGATCTTTCCCACAACAAGAGAGAGCAACAGATAATACGCAAAGATGAGGACGGACCGGAAATATTAAATTCCGAAGTGGAAGCTGCAATGGTCAAACTGAATAGAAACAAAGCAGCTGGTCCAGATGGCATTGTAATAGAGCTGCTGTTAGACCTGGAAGAATTCGGCATAGAAAAAATTACAGAAATAATAAATGAAATTTATAATAGTGGTATAATGCCAGATGACCTATGCAAATTCATTTTCATAGCATTGCCTAAGAAACCAGGTGCAAACGAGTGTGAACTACACCAAACTATCAGCTTAATGAGTCACCTTACAAAACTGATCGTCCGAATACTGATGAATAGAGCAAGAAGTAGAATCAGGTCAGAGATAGGACAAGAACAGTGCGGGTTTGTCAAAGACACTGGAACAAAGAATGCCATATTTATGATCGGGATGTTCTCTGAAAGGGCAATACAAATGAAGAAGGACTTATACCTGTGCTTTTTTGACTATGCAAAAGCATTTGACAAAATACGCCACAAAGAATTGATGGAGATGCTCAGCAGGCTCGATATATTTGGGAAAGACATTAGGATAATTAAAAACTTCTGCTGGCAGCAAACTGCCTGCATATAGACAGGTAACAAATTCAGCAGTTATACAAAGATAGAAAGCGGTGTAAGACAGGGATGTGTATTTTCGCCAGATTTATTTAACTTGTACAGTGATATTTTGAGGACCCTAGATGTTATGCCAGGATTTGTCATTGGAGGTCACAATCTGAACAACATAAGATACGCAAATGACACAGTGTTGATTGCAGACACAGAAAAAAAACTGCAGAACCTCCTACAGAAGATAGTTGAAGAGAGTGACATGAAGGGGTTACAAATAAACAGCAAGAAAACTGAATGCATGGTCATCAGTAAAAAAGAGCTGCCCAAAGTGCCAAATACAGGTGGGGGATGTTAAAATCAAGCAGGTACAAAAATTCAAATATCTGGGAAGTGTTCTAACTGAAGACGGAAAGTGCGACACAGAGATCCAAAGGTGAATCGGCATGGCAAAAGGCACGTTCCAGAAGCTGAGTAAAGTATTAAGACACAAGAAACTTTCGTTAGAAGCAAAGAAGAGAGTACTGGATTGCTATGTGATGTCAGTTCTTCAATATGGCAGTGAATGTTGGACAATATCAACAAAGATGAAGGGAAAACTTAAAGCAGCTGAAATTTGGTTCTACAGAAGGATGCTGCTGATATCGTGGACTGAGCATGTGAAGAATGACGAGGTGTTGGAAATGATGGAAACGAAAAGGAAATTAATATTGAACATCAGGAAGAGACAACTAAAGTTCCTGGGACATGCAATGACAAAGGAGGGCTTGGAGAACTTGATACTAACAGGTCAGATAGAGGGAAAAAGAGACAAAGGAAAGCAACGGATAACATATTTAAAAGGCCTGAGCAGGTGGATGACAGAACAGGGGCTGCGAGACGTTACAGGAGAAAGCGTGCTGAGAGCCATCAGGGATAGGGAGATGTGGAAGGCCATGATCGCCTACATCCTGAAGGGACAAGGTACATAAAAGAAAAAAGAAGAAGATATGCTATTGAATTTAACTCAATAACACTTTTTACTGCAAGAAGACTGAATGCATGGATACAGTTTGGATATATCAAAATCAAACAGGTGCAGTAATCTAAATATCTCGGAAGCGTATTAACAGAGGACAGAAGGTGTGACACAAAAATCCAAAGGTGCATTGGGATAGCAAAAGATGCCTTACAAAAGATAAGGCTTATGGCCATATCACATTGAATACACCAGTTCTTGCTCGATCACCGAAGTTAAGCAATGTTGAGCTTGGTCAGTACTTAGATGGGTGACCGCTTTGGAATACCAGGTGCTGTTAGTGTTTATTGGCTTACAGCCATATCATGTTGAATACACCGGTTCTCGCTCAATCACTAAAGTTAACCAAGTTGAGCCTGGTCAGTTCTTAGATGGGTGACCGCTTGGGAATATCAGGTGCTGTAAGTGTTTAGTGACGGATGTGCATGCTTACGGCCATATCACGTTGAATACACCGGTTCTCACTCGATCACCAAAGTTAAGCAACATTGAGCCTGGTCAGTACTTAGATGGGTGACCACTTGGGAATACCAGGTGCTGTAAGCGCTTAGTGAAGGATGTGCATTGTGGTGCAGTGGATATCAGCTCAGAAAGAGAAATCAGTGAGCCGAGTTCGAATTCTAGTTGAATACCCTGCATTCACTTAAGCACTGGTACCCTTGGGAAAGGTATTAATCCGTCCCTTCCCACCAGTTATGGGTTAAATAACAAGGGTAGGACTTGGGGACCCTGCCCTTAAAAAAAAAACAAATCCCAATTAAGCTTGATACTCGAAAAGAAAAAAGTATTACTAGACGCAAACTTATATAAAAACAACAATAAACTGTTGAAAGAAAAGGGTATTACCAGCAATAAATAAATAAAAATTTAGTTGGCATTAAATGACCTGCCGAGGTTGATATGCTATAAAATCAAAACAACCAACCAACCAACCAACCAACCAAGCAACAAAAGATAAGCAAAGTATTAAGAAATAAATAAATATCATTAAAAACAAAGAAAATAGTACTGAACTGTTATCCAACATCAGTCTGCCTATATAGCAATTAATGCTGAACAATTTCCCTACAGATGAAGAAGAGACTTAAAGCAATAGAAACAAAGAATTGGTACTGAAATGTTACTTGATATCAATCTGCCAATATGGCAGAGGACGCTAGACAATCTCCCCAAAGATAAAGAAGAGTCTTCACACAACAGAAATGTAATTTTGGACAAAGATGCTGTGAGGATATAATGGACCAAGCATGTAAGCAAAGTTTCAGAGAAAATGATTACAAAAAGGACACTTATACATATCACAAAGAGAAAGCTAAAATTTCTAGGGCACATTATGAGAAAAGAAGACTTGGAAAATTTGATACTCACAAGACATGTTAAAGGCAAAAGAAATAGTGAAGAAGAATGCATGCCTAGCAAGCTTTAAATGGATGGCAGAACAAGGTTGAAAAGAGATAACAAAAAGCAAAATTATTAAGAGTTACAAAAGTGATGAAACTGTAAAGAGGCATGATCATCAACTTTCTGAAAAAGCTTGACACTTAGAAAAAAAATTAGGTTGAGCAACAGTTTTACAAGTCATTAATGGATTGACATTTTATTATTAAATAATAACCATTCACATTTTTTGTGACAGTAATAGCAGAGGTAGCATTAATGGAAGTGTTCTAGTAGATACACCAACGTGTCATGAGTAGCATATATATAAAGTTAATGGCTGGCGGCACCACCATAAATTGAAATCATAGAAATATCCATACCTATGTCAGTTCTACACAGGCAATTGATGATTCAGTGGAAAGAAAATTTGAAAGACACAAAATCAAAAAAAAAAAAATCTGCCTCTTGTAACTGATGCTCATTAACACAAATATAAACTGATTTGATTTTTTATGACTTATCAACCTTTTTCAGGTAATTTAAAACCAGAAAACATTTTTAGATTGTTAGAATTTTTGAAGATAATAATTTACTAATACAAATCTTACTAATTAACCCATATTTGGAGGGAGAAAATATGGATTCATACCTTTCTTAAGGTTATTTATGTATAACAGAGTATAACAAATATAACTGGAATTGTAACTTGGCAATTTAATTACCAATTATAAGCTGTTATCCATTACACTACACACTCTCCTGTGCATCTAAGCTTATAGCATCTGGTATTCCCAACTTGTCACCTATACACATGCTGAACAGGGTTGATGTTGCTTAACCCTGGTGATTATATGAGAACCAGTGTTTGAACACTACATGGCTGTTAACCAAATTAAATCCTGATAGAAGAACAATGTGTGGTATGTATGTATGTATGTATGTAAGCCGCATTCACCCTAGTTGGGTTGAGTCGGCTTCCTCCCTGATGGAGAAAGTCTCACTGGGATTTGTTTAAGGACAGGGTCCAAATTCCTACCCTGTTATTTAACCCATAACTGGAGGGAAGAGATGAATTAATACCTTTCCCAAGGGTACCAGCACGGAAGTGAATGCAGGGCATTTAACCAGAATTTAAACTCGACTCACAGATTTCTCCTTCTGAGTCAATATACACTGCACCACAACGCACATCCATCAATAAATGCTTACAGCACCTGGTATTCCCAAGCAATCACCCATTTATGTACTGACTAGGCTCAATGTTACATAACTTCAGTGATCAAACTGAAAGCAAAGTATTCAACATGATATGACCGTAAGCAAATTATATTTCTATAGTTGATGGTAGGGTTCCGGTGTAGCATAAACCCCAGTTGTTAACATGACTTCAGGCAGACTGATGGCTGTTCCTTAACGGTGAGTGCCTAAAGTCCTCATATTAGGTTTGTTAGTCTACCTCAAAATATTATTGACCAGTAGCCACTACTCTGTCTTGTTTCTTGACCCTTTGAAATCATTTATGGAAACCATGTTCCTCAACAATGATATGTCTTTCAATTTCACAAGACATGATTCGACAACTGTTGACTGCTAGTTTTTCTCCAGCTTTTATTGGCATGAGACATCTTATAAAGATCTGTATTAGTTACAGAGAGGCTTGTATATAGATGTATCTAAATGTTCTGCTGATACTCGGAAAAACCCAGATATAACTGGTGCTGATAAACATGTCTGGTGCCTATTTTTGCATCTGTATTGACACAAATTCACCACAGTATTTAAGCAAAAGATAACATGCAATTTGACACGAGTTAGAAAGGTCCCTTGAGCATATTTTGAAGTATTATCTCAAGTGATTTTGTGACTGAAATATTTAAGATTTCAGAAGTTGTGTAAATGAAGGCCACATCTTAAATCATAAATGAGTTAGAAAGGTTCTATGAGCATATTTTGAAGTATTATCTCAAGTGATTTTGTGACTGAAATATTTAAGATTTCAGAAGTTGTGTAAATGAAGGCCACATCTTAAATCATAAATGAGTTAGAAAGGTTCTATGAGCACATTTTGAAGTATTATCTCAAGTGATTTTGTGACTGAAATATTTAAGATTTCAGAAGTTGTGTAAATGAAGGCCACATCTTAAATCATAAATGAGTTAGAAAGGTTCTATGAGCATATTTTGAAGTATTATCTCAAGTGATTTTGTGACTGAAATATTTAAGATTTCAGAAGTTGTGTAAATGAAGGCCACATCTTAAATCATAAATGAGTTAGAAAGGTTCTATGAGCACATTTTGAAGTATCATCTCAAGTGATTTTGTGACTGAAATATTTAAGATTTCAGAAGTTGTGTAAATGAAGGCCACATCTTAAATCATAAATGAGTTAGAAAGGTTCTATGAGCATATTTTTAAGTATTATCTCAAGTGATTTTGTGACTGAAATATTTAAGATTTCAGAAGTTGTGTAAATGAAGGCCACATCTTAAATCATAAATGAGTTAGAAAGGTTCTATGAGCATATTTTGAAGTATCATCTCAAGTGATTTTGTGACTGAAATATTTAAGATTTCAGAAGTTGTGTAAATGAAGGCCACATCTTAAATCATAAATGAGTTAGAAAGGTTCTATGAGCATATTTTGAAGTATTATCTCAAGTGATTTTGTGACTGAAATATTTAAGATTTCAGAAGTTGTGTAAATGAAGGCCACATCTTAAATCATAAATGAGTTAGAAAGGTTCTATGAGCACATTTTGAAGTATCATCTCAAGTGATTTTGTGACTGAAATATTTAAGATTTCAGAAGTTGTGTAAATGAAGGCCACATCTTAAATCATAAATGAGTTAGAAAGGTTCTATGAGCATATTTTGAAGTATTATCTCAAGTGATTTTGTGACTGAAATATTTAAGATTTCAGAAGTTGTGTAAATGAAGGCCACATCTTAAATCATAAATGAGTTAGAAAGGTTCTATGAGCATATTTTGAAGTATTATCTCAAGTGATTTTGTGACTGAAATATTTAAGATTTCAGAAGTTGTGTAAATGAAGGCCACATCTTAAATCATAAATGAGTTAGAAAGGTTCTATGAGCACATTTTTAAGTATTATCTCAAGTGATTTTGTGACTGAAATATTTAAGATTTCAGAAGTTGTGTAAATGAAGGCCACATCTTACATCATAAATGAGTTAGAAAGGTTCTATGAGCATATTTTGAAGTATTATCTCAAGTGATTTTGTGACTGAAATATTTAAGATTTCAGAAGTTGTGTAAATGAAGGCCACATCTTAAATCATAAATGAGTTAGAAAGGTTCTATGAGCATATTTTGAAGTATTATCTCAAGTGATTTTGTGACTGAAATATTTAAGATTTCAGAAGTTGTGTAAATGAAGGCCACATCTTAAATCATAAATGAGTTAGAAAGGTTCTATGAGCATATTTTGAAGTATTATCTCAAGTGATTTTGTGACTGAAATATTTAAGATTTCAGAAGTTGTGTAAATGAAGGCCACATCTTAAATCATAAATGAGTTAGAAAGGTTCTATGAGCATATTTTGAAGTATTATCTCAAGTGATTTTGTGACTGAAATATTTAAGATTTCAGAAGTTGTGTAAATGAAGGCCACATCTTAAATCATAAATGAGTTAGAAAGGTTCTATGAGCATATTTTGAAGTATTATCTCAAGTGATTTTGTGACTGAAATATTAAAGATTCCAGAAGTTGTGAAAATGAAGGCCACATCTTACATCATAAATCAGTTAGAAAGGTTCTATGAGCACATTTTGAAGTATTATCTCAAGTGATTTTGTGACTGAAATATTTAAGATTTCAGAAGTTGTGTAAATGAAGGCCACATCTTAAATCATAAATGAGTTAGAAAGGTTCTATGAGCATATTTTGAAGTATTATCTCAAGTGATTTTGTGATTGAAATATTTAAGATTTCAGAAGTTGTGTAAATGAAGGTCACATCTTAAGTCATAAATGAGTTAGAAAGGTTCTATGAGCATATTTTGAAGTATTATCTCAAGTGATTTTGTGACTGAAATATTTAAGATTTCAGAAGTTGTGTAAATGAAGGCCACATCTTAAATCATAAATGAGTTAGAAAGGTTCTATGAGCATATTTTTAAGTATTATCTCAAGTGATTTTGTGACTGAAATATTTAAGATTTCAGAAGTTGTGTAAATGAAGGCCACATCTTACATCATAAATGAGTTAGAAAGGTTATATGAGCACATTTTGAAGTATTATCTCAAGTGATTTTGTGACTGAAATATTTAAGATTTCAGAAGTTGTGTAAATGAAGGCCACATCTTAAATCATAAATGAGTTAGAAAGGTTCTATGAGCACATTTTGAAGTATCATCTCAAGTGATTTTGTGACTGAAATATTTAAGATTTCAGAAGTTGTGTAAATGAAGGCCACATCTTAAATCATAAATGAGTTAGAAAGGTTCTATGAGCATATTTTGAAGTATTATCTCAAGTGATTTTGTGACTGAAATATTTAAGATTTCAGAAGTTGTGTAAATGAAGGCCACATCTTAAATCATAAATGAGTTAGAAAGGTTCTATGAGCATATTTTGAAGTATTATCTCAAGTGATTTTGTGACTGAAATATTTAAGATTTCAGAAGTTGTGTAAATGAAGGCCACATCTTAAATCATAAATGAGTTAGAAAGGTTCTATGAGCACATTTTGAAGTATCATCTCAAGTGATTTTGTGACTGAAATATTTAAGATTTCAGAAGTTGTGTAAATGAAGGCCACATCTTAAATCATAAATGAGTTAGAAAGGTTCTATGAGCATATTTTGAAGTATTATCTCAAGTGATTTTGTGACTGAAATATTTAAGATTTCAGAAGTTGTGTAAATGAAGGCCACATCTTAAATCATAAATGAGTTAGAAAGGTTCTATGAGCATATTTTGAAGTATTATCTCAAGTGATTTTGTGACTGAAATATTTAAGATTTCAGAAGTTGTGTAAATGAAGGCCACATCTTAAATCATAAATGAGTTAGAAAGGTTCTATGAGCATATTTTGAAGTATTATCTCAAGTGATTTTGTGACTGAAATATTTAAGATTTCAGAAGTTGTGTAAATGAAGGCCACATCTTAAATCATAAATGAGTTAGAAAGGTTCTATGAGCATATTTTGAAGTATTATCTCAAGTGATTTTGTGACTGAAATATTTAAGATTTCAGAAGTTGTGTAAATGAAGGCCACATCTTAAATCATAAATGAGTTAGAAAGGTTCTATGAGCATATTTTGAAGTATTATCTCAAGTGATTTTGTGACTGAAATATTAAAGATTCCAGAAGTTGTGAAAATGAAGGCCACATCTTACATCATAAATCAGTTAGAAAGGTTCTATGAGCACATTTTGAAGTATTATCTCAAGTGATTTTGTGACTGAAATATTTAAGATTTCAGAAGTTGTGTAAATGAAGGCCACATCTTAAATCATAAATGAGTTAGAAAGGTTCTATGAGCATATTTTGAAGTATTATCTCAAGTGATTTTGTGATTGAAATATTTAAGATTTCAGAAGTTGTGTAAATGAAGGTCACATCTTAAGTCATAAATGAGTTAGAAAGGTTCTATGAGCATATTTTGAAGTATTATCTCAAGTGATTTTGTGACTGAAATATTTAAGATTTCAGAAGTTGTGTAAATGAAGGCCACATCTTAAATCATAAATGAGTTAGAAAGGTTCTATGAGCATATTTTTAAGTATTATCTCAAGTGATTTTGTGACTGAAATATTTAAGATTTCAGAAGTTGTGTAAATGAAGGCCACATCTTACATCATAAATGAGTTAGAAAGGTTATATGAGCACATTTTGAAGTATTATCTCAAGTGATTTTGTGACTGAAATATTTAAGATTTCAGAAGTTGTGTAAATGAAGGCCACATCTTAAATCATAAATGAGTTAGAAAGGTTCTATGAGCACATTTTGAAGTATCATCTCAAGTGATTTTGTGACTGAAATATTTAAGATTTCAGAAGTTGTGTAAATGAAGGCCACATCTTAAATCATAAATGAGTTAGAAAGGTTCTATGAGCATATTTTGAAGTATCATCTCAAGTGATTTTGTGACTGAAATATTTAAGATTTCAGAAGTTGTGTAAATGAAGGCCACATCTTAAAACATAAATGAGTTAGAAAGGTTCTATGAGCATATTTTGAAGTATTATCTCAAGTGATTTTGTGACTGAAATATTTAAGATTTCAGAAGTTGTGTAAATGAAGGCCACATCTTAAATCATAAATGAGTTAGAAAGGTTCTATGAGCATATTTTGAAGTATTATCTCAAGTGATTTTGTGACTGAAATATTTAAGATTTCAGAAGTTGTGTAAATGAAGGCCACATCTTAAATCATAAATGAGTTAGAAAGGTTCTATGAGCATATTTTGAAGTATTATCTCAAGTGATTTTGTGACTGAAATATTTAAGATTCCAGAAGTTGTGTAAATGAAGGCCACATCTTACATCATAAATCAGTTAGAAAGGTTCTATGAGCACATTTTGAAGTATTATCTCAAGTGATTTTGTGACTGAAATATTTAAGATTTCAGAAGTTGTGTAAATGAAGGCCACATCTTAAATCATAAATGAGTTAGAAAGGTTCTATGAGCATATTTTGAAGTATTATCTCAAGTGATTTTGTGACTGAAATATTTAAGATTTCAGAAGTTGTGTAAATGAAGGCCACATCTTAAATCATAAATGAGTTAGAAAGGTTCTATGAGCATATTTTGAAGTATTATCTCAAGTGATTTTGTGACTGAAATATTTAAGATTTCAGAAGTTGTGTAAATGAAGGCCACATCTTAAATCATAAATGAGTTAGAAAGGTTCTATGAGCATATTTTGAAGTATTATCTCAAGTGATTTTGTGACTGAAATATTTAAGATTTCAGAAGTTGTGTAAATGAAGGCCACATCTTAAATCATAAATGAGTTAGAAAGGTTCTATGAGCATATTTTTAAGTATTATCTCAAGTGATTTTGTGACTGAAATATTTAAGATTTCAGAAGTTGTGTAAATGAAGGCCACATCTTACATCATAAATGAGTTAGAAGTTCTATGAGCACATTTTAGCATATTCCAAGTGATTTTAGACTGAAATATTTAAGATTTCAGAAGTTGTGTAAATGAAGCCATCTTTTTAAATCATAAATGAGTGAGAAAGGTTCTATGAGCACATTTTGAAGCATTATCTAAGTGATTTAGATTTGAAATATTTAAGATTTTAGAAGTTGTGTAAATGAAGTGCCACATCTTTAACCGAGTAAATTATTAGAAAGGTTTTACATGGAAAGTATATATTTTGGAAGTATCATCTCAAGATTTAGACTGAAATATTTAAGATTCAGGAAGTTGTGTAAATGAAGGCCACATCTTAAATCATAAATGAGTTAGAAAGGTTCTATGAGCATATTTTGAAGTATTATCTCAAGTGATTTTGTGACTGAAATATTTAAGATTTCAGAAGTTGTGTAAATGAAGGCCACATCTTAAATCATAAATGAGTTAGAAAGGTTCTATGAGCATATTTTGAAACATTATCTCAAGTGATTTAGACTGAAATATTTAAGATTTCAGAAGTTGTGTAAATGAAGGCCACATCTAAATCATAAATGAGTTAGAAAGGTTCTATGAGCATATTTTGAAGTATTATCTCAAGTGATTTTAGACTAACATTTAAGATTTCAGAAGTTGTGTAAATGAAGGCCACATCTTAAATCATAAATGAGTTAGAAAGGTTCTATTATGAGCATATTTTGAAGTATTATCTCAAGTGATTTTATGTGACTGAAATATTTAAGATTCCAGAAGTTATAAATACGCTCATCTTACATCATAAATCAGTTAGAAAGGTTCTATGACATTTTGAAGTATTATCTCAAGTGATTTGTATCAGAAAGATTTTAAATATTCTGCAGGCTGTAAAATGAAGGCCACATCTTAAATCATAAATGGAGTTAGAAAGGTTCTATGAGCATATTTTGAAGTATTATCTCAAGTGATTTTGTGATTGAAATATTTAAGATTTCAGAAGTTGTGTAAATGAAGGCCACATCTTAAATCATAAATGAGTTAAGAAAGGTTCTATGAGCATATTTTGAAGTATTATCTCAAGTGATTTTGTGACTGAAATATTTAAGATTTCAGAAGTTGTGTAAATGAAGGCCAAGACTTTAAATCATAAATGAGTTAGAAAGGTTCTATGAGCATATTTTGAAGTATTATCTCAAGTGATTATTTTAGACTAGAAATATTTAAGATTTAAAGTTGTGTAAATGAAGGTCAAGCATCTTAAATCATAAATGAGTTAGAAAGGTCTATGAGCACATTTTGAAGCATTATCTCAAGTGATTTTAGACTGAAATATTTAAGATTTCAGTTGTGTAAATGAAGGCCACATCTTAAATCATAAATGAGTTAGAAAGGTTCTATGAGCATATTTCCTTGGAAGGCATCATCTCAAGTGATTTTAGACTGAATATTTAAGATTTCAGTTGTGTAAATGAAGGCCACATCTTAAATCATAAATGAGTTAGAAAGGTTCTATGAGCATATTTTGAGAAGTGACATCTCAAGTGATTTTAGGATTTGAAATATTTAAGATTTGCAGTTGTGTAAATGAAGGCCATATACTCAAAATCATAAATGAGTTAGAAAGTGTCTCTAAGGAGCAAGTTTTAAAGGTATTATCTCAAGTGATTTTGTGACTGAAATATTTAAGATTTCAGTTGTGTAAATGAAGGCCACATCTTAAATCATAAAATGAAAGTTAGAAAAGTATTCATATATATTTGAAGTATATTCCAAGTGATTTTGTGTGACTGAAATATTTAAGATTTCAAGTTGTGTAAATGAAGGGCCACATCTTAAATCATAAATGAGTTAGAAAGGTTCAAGAGCATATTTATATTATTTCAAGTACTTAGACTGAAATATTTAAGATTCCAGAAGTTATGTGCCACGTCACATCTTACATCATAAATCAGTTAGAAAGGTTCTATGAGCACATTTTGAAGTATTATTCCAAGTGATTTTAGATTTAAAATATTTAAGATTTCAGAAGTTGTGTAAATGAAGGCCACATCTTAAAGAATCATAAAATGAGTTAGAAAGGTTCTAAGAGAATAGTTAACCAAATGAAGGCCACATCTTAAATCATAAATGAGTTAGAAAGGTTCTATGAGTATATTTGAAGTATTATCTCAAGTGATTTGGGGATTGAAATATTTAAGATTTCAGAAGTTGTAAAGTAAAGGCCACATCTTAAATCATAAATGAGTTAGAAAGGTTCTATGAGCATATTTTGAAGTATTATCTCAAGTGATTTTGAGATTTGTTATTTAAGATTTCAGAAGTTGTGTAAATGAAGGCTACATCTTAAACTATAAATGAGTTAGAAAGGTTCTATGAGCACATTTTAAAGTATCATCTCAAGTGATTTTGTGACTAGAAATATTTAATAAGATTTCAGAAGTTGTGTAAATGATGTCACATCTTAAACTGCAATGAGTTAGAAAGGTTCTATGGAGCATATTTTAAAGTATTATTCCAAGTGATTTTAGATTCTGAAATATTTATTTCAGAAGTTGTGTAAATGAAGGCCACATCTTAAATCATAAATGAGTTAGAAAGCTTCTATGAGCATATTTTAAGCATTATCTCATGATTTTGTGACTGAAATATTTAAGATTTCAGAAGTTGTGTAAATGAAGTTGCCACATCTTAAATCATAAAATGAGTTAGAAAGGTTCTATGAGCATATTTCAATATTATCTCAAGTGATTTTGTGACTGAAATATTTAAGATTTCAGAAGTTGTAAAATGAAGGCCACATCTTAAATCATAAATGAGTTAGAAAGGTTCTATGAGCACATTTTGAAGTATATCATCTTATGATTTGTGACTGAAATATTTAAGATTTGAAGTTGTGTAAATGAAGGCCACATCTTAAATCATAAATGAGTTAGAAAGGTTCTATGAGCATATTTTTTGAAGTATTATCTCAAGGATTTTAGACTAATATTTAAGATTTCAGAAGTTGTGTAAATGAAGGCCACATCTTAAATCATAAATGAGTTAGAAAGGTTCTATGAGCATATTTTGAAGTATTATCTCAAGTGATTTTAGGACTGAAATATTTAAGATTTCAGAAGTTGTGTAAATGAAGGCCACATTCAATCATAAATGAGCAGGAAAGGTTCTATGAGCACATCTTTGTGAAGTATCATCTCAAGTGATTTTAGACTGAAATATTTAAGATTTCAGAAGTTGTGTAAATGAAGGCCAGCATCTAAAATCATAAAATGAGTTAGAAAGGTTCTATGAGGCACATTTTTGAAGTATTATCTCGTTGATTTTGTGATCAAAATATTTAAGAATTCAGAAGTTGCAATGAAGGCCACATCTTAAATCATAAAATGAGTTGTGGGAAAGGTTTCATGAGCATATTTTGAAGTATTATCTCAAGTGATTTTGTGACTGAAATATTTAAGATTTCAAGTTGTGTAAATGAAGGCCACATCTTAAATCATAAATGAGTTAGAAAGGTTCTATGAGCATATTTTGGGGTATTATCTCAAGTGATTTTGTAGGACTGAAATATTTATGATTTCTGAAGTTGTGTAAAAATGAAGGCTACATCTTAAATCACAAATGAGTTAGAAAGGCTTCATGAGCATATTTTTAAGTATTATCTCAAGTGATTTCGTGACTGAAATATTTAAGATTTCAGAAGTTGTGTAAATGAAGGTCACATCTTAAATCATAAATGAGTTAGAAAGGTTCTATGAGCATATTTTGTACATCATCTCAAGTGTTTTTTAGGACTGAAATATTTAAGATTTCAGAAGTTGTGTAAATGAAGGCCACATCTTGAATCATAAATGAGCGGGGAAAGGCTCTATGAGCATATTTTGAAGTATTATCTCAAGTGATTTTAGGACTGAAATATTTAAGATTTCAGAAGTTGTGTAAATGAAGCATATTCATACATCATAAATGAGTTAGAAAGGTTCTAAGGAGTATATTTTTTGAAGTATTATCTCAAGTGATTTTAGGATTGAAATATTTAAGATTTCAGAAGTTGTGTAATGAAGGCCACATCTTAAATCATAAATGAGTTAGAAAGGTTCTATGAGCATATTTTGAAGTATTATCTCAAGTGATTTTATACTTGGAACATTTAAGATTTCAGAAGTTGTAAATGAAGGCTACATCTTAAATCATAAATGAGTTAGAAAGGTTCTATGAGCATATTTTGAAGTATTATCTCAAGTGATTTCAGACTGAAATATTTAAGATTTCAGAAGTTGTGTAAATGAAGGCCACATCTTACATCATAAATGAGTTAGAAAGGTTCTATGAGCACATTTTGAAGTATTATCTCAAGTGATTTTAGATTGAAATATTTAAGATTTCAGAAGTTGTAATTAGCTACATCTTAAATCAAATGAGTTAGAAAGGTTGTTCTATGAGCATATTTTGAAGCATCATCTCAAGTGATATTGTGACTGAAATATTTAAGATTTCAGAAGTTGTGTAAACGAAGGCTACATCTTAAATCATAAATGAGTTAGAAAGGTTTCATGAGCATACTTTGAAGTATTATCTCAAGTGATTTAGACTGAAATATTTAAGATTTCAGAAGTTGTGTAAAATGAATAACATCTTAAATCATAAATGAGTTAGAAAGGTTCTATGAGCACATTTTGAAGTATCATTCCAAGTGATTTTAGGACTGAAATATTTAAGATTTCAGAAGGTAAATGAAGGCCATCTTAAATCATAAACAAGAGTTAGAAAGGTTCTATGAGCATATTTTGAAGTATTATCTCAAGTGATTTTAGACTGAAATATTTAAGATTTCAGAAGTTGTGTAAATGAAGGCTACATCTTAAATCACAAATGAGTTATAGAAGGTTCTATGACATATTCTTCTGAAGCATCATCTCAAGTGATTTTAGGACTGAAATATTTAAGATTTCAGAAGTTGTGTAAATGAAGGCCACACATCTTAAATCATAAAATGAGTTAGAAAGGTTCTATGAGCATATTTTGAAGTATTATCTCAAGTGATTTTAGGACTGAAATATTTAAGATTTCAGAAGTTGTGTAAATGAAGGCTACATCTTAAACTGGCAAATGAGTTAGAAAGGTTCTATGAGCATATTTTGAAGTATTATCTCATGATTTTGACTGAAATATTTAAGATTTCAGAAGTTGTGTAAAAATGAAGTGCCACATTCTAAATCACATAAATGAGTTAGAAAAAGGTTTATGAGCATATTTTGAAGTATCATCTCAAGTGTTTTTTATGACTGAAATATTTGAAGATTTCAGAAGTTGTGTAAATGAAGGCTACATCTTAAATCATAAAAATGAGTTAGAAAGGTCCTATGAGCATATTTTGAAGTATTATCTCAAGTGATTTTAGGACTGCAATATTTAAGATTTCAGAAGTTGTGTAAATGAAGGCCACATCTTACATCATAAATGAGTTAGAAAGGTTCTATGAGCATATTTTGAAGTATTATCTCAAGTGATTTTGTGATTGAAATATTTAAGATTTCAGAAGTTGTGTAAATGAAGGCCACATCTTAAATCATAAATGAGTTAGAAAGGTTCTATGAGCATATTTTGAAGTATTATCTCAAGTGATTTTGTGACTGAAATATTTAAGATTTCAGAAGTTGTGTAAATGAAGGCCACATCTTAAATCATAAATGAGTTAGAAAGGTTCTATGAGCATATTTTTAAGTATTATCTCAAGTGATTTTGTGACTGAAATATTTAAGATTTCAGAAGTTGTGTAAATGAAGGCCACATCTTACATCATAAATGAGTTAGAAAGGTTCTATGAGCACATTTTGAAGTATTATCTCAAGTGATTTTGTGACTGAAATATTTAAGATTTCAGAAGTTGTGTAAATGAAGGCCACATCTTAAATCATAAATGAGTTAGAAAGGTTCTATGAGCATATTTTGAAGTATCATCTCAAGTGATATTGTGACTGAAATATTTAAGATTTCAGAAGTTGTGTAAATGAAGGCCACATCTTAAATCATAAATGAGTTAGAAAGGTTCTATGAGCATATTTTGAAGTATTATCTCAAGTGATTTTGTGACTGAAATATTTAAGATTTCAGAAGTTGTGTAAATGAAGGCCACATCTTAAATCATAAATGAGTTAGAAAGGTTCTATGAGCATATTTTGAAGTATTATCTCAAGTGATTTTGTGACTGAAATATTTAAGATTTCAGAAGTTGTGTAAATGAAGGCCACATCTTAAATCATAAATGAGTTAGAAAGGTTCTATGAGCATATTTTGAAGTATTATCTCAAGTGATTTTGTGACTGAAATATTAAAGATTCCAGAAGTTGTGAAAATGAAGGCCACATCTTACATCATAAATCAGTTAGAAAGGTTCTATGAGCACATTTTGAAGTATTATCTCAAGTGATTTTGTGACTGAAATATTTAAGATTTCAGAAGTTGTGTAAATGAAGGCCACATCTTAAATCATAAATGAGTTAGAAAGGTTCTATGAGCATATTTTGAAGTATTATCTCAAGTGATTTTGTGATTGAAATATTTAAGATTTCAGAAGTTGTGTAAATGAAGGTCACATCTTAAGTCATAAATGAGTTAGAAAGGTTCTATGAGCATATTTTGAAGTATTATCTCAAGTGATTTTGTGACTGAAATATTTAAGATTTCAGAAGTTGTGTAAATGAAGGCCACATCTTAAATCATAAATGAGTTAGAAAGGTTCTATGAGCATATTTTTAAGTATTATCTCAAGTGATTTTGTGACTGAAATATTTAAGATTTCAGAAGTTGTGTAAATGAAGGCCACATCTTACATCATAAATGAGTTAGAAAGGTTATATGAGCACATTTTGAAGTATTATCTCAAGTGATTTTGTGACTGAAATATTTAAGATTTCAGAAGTTGTGTAAATGAAGGCCACATCTTAAATCATAAATGAGTTAGAAAGGTTCTATGAGCACATTTTGAAGTATCATCTCAAGTGATTTTGTGACTGAAATATTTAAGATTTCAGAAGTTGTGTAAATGAAGGCCACATCTTAAATCATAAATGAGTTAGAAAGGTTCTATGAGCATATTTTGAAGTATCATCTCAAGTGATTTTGTGACTGAAATATTTAAGATTTCAGAAGTTGTGTAAATGAAGGCCACATCTTAAATCATAAATGAGTTAGAAAGGTTCTATGAGCATATTTTGAAGTATTATCTCAAGTGATTTTGTGACTGAAATATTTAAGATTTCAGAAGTTGTGTAAATGAAGGCCACATCTTAAATCATAAATGAGTTAGAAAGGTTCTATGAGCATATTTTGAAGTATTATCTCAAGTGATTTTGTGACTGAAATATTTAAGATTTCAGAAGTTGTGTAAATGAAGGCCACATCTTAAATCATAAATGAGTTAGAAAGGTTCTATGAGCATATTTTGAAGTATTATCTCAAGTGATTTTGTGACTGAAATATTTAAGATTTCAGAAGTTGTGTAAATGAAGGCCACATCTTAAATCATAAATGAGTTAGAAAGGTTCTATGAGCATATTTTGAAGTATCATCTCAAGTGATTTTGTGACTGAAATATTTAAGATTTCAGAAGTTGTGTAAATGAAGGCCACATCTTAAATCATAAATGAGTTAGAAAGGTTCTATGAGCATATTTTGAAGTATTATCTCAAGTGATTTTGTGACTGAAATATTTAAGATTTCAGAAGTTGTGTAAATGAAGGCCACATCTTAAATCATAAATGAGTTAGAAAGGTTCTATGAGCATATTTTGAAGTATTATCTCAAGTGATTTTGTGACTGAAATATTTAAGATTTCAGAAGTTGTGTAAATGAAGGCCACATCTTAAATCATAAATGAGTTAGAAAGGTTCTATGAGCATATTTTGAAGTATCATCTCAAGTGATTTTGTGACTGAAATATTTAAGATTTCAGAAGTTGTGTAAATGAAGGCCACATCTTAAATCATAAATGAGTTAGAAAGGTTCTATGAGCATATTTTGAAGTATTATCTCAAGTGATTTTGTGACTGAAATATTTAAGATTTCAGAAGATGTGTAAATGAAGGCCACATCTTAAATCATAAATGAGTTAGAAAGGTTCTATGAGCATATTTTGAAGTATTATCTCAAGTGATTTTGTGACTGAAATATTTAAGATTTCAGAAGTTGTGTAAATGAAGGCCACATCTTAAATCATAAATGAGTTAGAAAGGTTCTATGAGCATATTTTGAAGTATTATCTCAAGTGATTTTGTGACTGAAATATTTAAGATTTCAGAAGTTGTGTAAATGAAGGCCACATCTTAAATCATAAATGAGTTAGAAAGGTTCTATGAGCATATTTTGAAGTATTATCTCAAGTGATTTTGTGACTGAAATATTTAAGATTCCAGAAGTTATGTAAATGAAGGCCACATCTTACATCATAAATCAGTTAGAAAGGTTCTATGAGCACATTTTGAAGTATTATCTCAAGTGATTTTGTGACTGAAATATTTAAGATTTCAGAAGTTGTGTAAATGAAGGCCACATCTTAAATCATAAATGAGTTAGAAAGGTTCTATGAGCATATTTTGAAGTATTATCTCAAGTGATTTTGTGATTGAAATATTTAAGATTTCAGAAGTTGTGTAAATGAAGGCCACATCTTAAATCATAAATGAGTTAGAAAGGTTCTATGAGCATATTTTGAAGTATTATCTCAAGTGATTTAGTGACTGAAATATTTAAGATTTCAGGTTGTGTAAATGAAGGCCACATCTTAAATCATAAATGAGTTAGAAAAGGTTCTATGATATTATTTTAAATATTATTCACAAATAAGTGATTTTGTGACTGAAATATTTATTCTAATGTGTAAATGAAGGCCACATCTTAAATCATAAATGAGTTAGAAAGGTTCTATGAGCACATTTTGAAGTATCATCTCAAGTGATTTTGTGACTGAAATATTTAAGATTTCAGAAGTTGTGTAAATGAAGGCCACATCTTAAAACTCATAAATGAGTTAGAAAGGTTCTATGAGCATATTTTGAAGTATTATCTCAAGTGATTTTTAGACTGAAATATTTGTGATTTCAGAAGTTGTGTAAATGAAGGCCACATCTTAAACTGCAAATGAGTTAGAAAGTTCCCCTGTGAGCATATTTTTTAAGTATTATCTCAAGTGATTTTCAGAATGTTATTTAAGATTTCTAGTTGTGTAAATGAAGGCCACATCTTAAATCATAAATGAGTTAGAAAGGTTCTATGAGCATATTTTTAAGTATTATCTCACATTTTGTTTAATGAAAATATTTAAGATTTCAGAAGCTGTGTAAATGAAGGCCACATCTTAAATCATAAATGAGTTAGAAAGGTTCTATGAGCATATTTGTAAGCATATCCTTGTTGATTTCAGGATTGAAATATTTAAGATTTCAGAAGTTGTGCAAATGAAGGCCACATCTTAAATCACAAATGAGTTAGGAAAGGTTCTATGAGCATATTTTGCTATATTATCTCAAGTGATTTTGTGGACTGAAATATTTAAGATTTCAGAAGTTGTGGTAAATGAAGGTCACATCTTAAATCATAAATGAGTTAGAAAGGTTCTATGAAAGCATATTTTTGAAGTATTATCTCAAGTGATTTTAGGACTGAAATATTTAAGATTTCAGAAGTTGTGTAAATGAAGGCCACATCTTAAATCATAAATGAGTTAGAAAGGTTCTATGAGCATATTTTGAAGTATTATCTCAAGTGGATTTTTTAGGACTGAAATATTTAAGATTTCAGAAGTTGTGTAAATGAAGTGCCACATCTAAACTGCAAATGAGTTAAAAGGTTCTATGAGCACATTTTGAAGTATCATCTCAAGTGATTTTTAGGATCAGAAATATTTGGCATTTCAGTTGTGTAAATGAAGGCTACATCTTGAATCATAAATGAGTTAGAGAGGTTGCTCCAGAGCATATTTTGAAGTATTATCTCAAGTGATTTTGTGACTGAAATATTTAAGATTTCAGAAGTTGTGTAAATGAAGGCCACATCTTAAATCATGAATGAGTTAGAAAGGTTCTATGAGCATATATTTTTGAAGTATTATTCGGCGATTTGTGATTGAAAAGAATATTTAAGATTTCAGAAGTTGTGTAAATGAAGGCCACATCTTAAATCATAAATGAGTTAGAAAGGTTCTATGAGCATATTTCGAAGTATTATCTCAAGTGATTTTAATACTGAAATATTTAAGATTGTGAAGTTGGTGTAAATGGAAGGGGCTAATTTTAAACTGTAAATGAGTTAGAAAGGTTCTAAGAGCATATTTTGAAGATGATTCCAAGTGATTTTGTGACTGAAATATTTAAGATTTCGTAAGTGTAAATGAAGGCCACATCTTAAATCATAAAATGAGTTAGAAAGGTTCTATGAGCATCTTTTGAAGTATTATCTGAAGTGATTTTGTGACTGAAATATTTTAAGATTTCAGAAGTTGTGTAAATGAAGGCTACATCTTAAATCATAAATGAGTTAGAAAGGTTCTATGAGCATATTTTGGGAAGTATTATCTCAAGTGATTTTGTGACTGAAATATTTAAGATTTCAGAAGTTGTGTAAATGAAGGCCACATCTTAAATCATAAATGAGTTAGAAAGGTTCTATGAGCATATTTTGAAGTATTATCTCAAGTGATTTTAGACTGAAATATTTAAGATTTCAGAAGGTGTAAATGAAGGCCACATCTTAAATCATAAATGAGTTAGAATGGTTCTAAGGAGTATATTTGAAGTATTATCTCAAGTGATTTTAGACTGAAATATTTAAGATTTCAGAAGTTGTGTAAATGAAGGCCACATCTTTAAATCATAAATGAGTTAGAAAGGTTCTATGAGCATATTTTGAAGTATTATCTCAAGTGATTTTGTGACTGAAATATTTAAGATTTCAGAAGTTGTGTAAATGAAGGCCACATCTTAAATCATAAATGAGTTAGAAAGGTTCTATGAGCATATTTTGAAGTATTATCTCAAGTGATTTTGTGACTGAAATATTTAAGATTTCAGAAGTGTAAATGAAGGCCACATCTTAAATCATAAATGAGTTAGAAAGGTTCTATGAGCACATTTTGAAGTATCATCTCAAGTGTTTTTGTGACTGAAATATTTAAGTACTAGAAGTTGTGTAAATGAAGACCTCATCTTAAATCATAAATGAGCTAGAAAGGTTCTATCAGCACATTTTGAAGTATCATCTCAAGTGATTTTGTGACTGAAATATTTAAGATTTCAGAAGTTGTGTAAATGAAGGCCACATCTTAAATCATAAATGAGTTAGAAAGGTTCCATGAGCATATTTTGAAGTATTATCTCAAGTGATTTTGTGACTGAAATATTTAAGATTTCAAAGTTGTGTAAATGAAGGCCACATCTTAAACCATAAATGAGTTGGGGTGCTGCTCCTATGAGCACATTTTGAAGTATCATCTCAAGTGTTTTTGTGACTGAAATATTTAAGATTTCAGAAGTTGTGTAAATGAAGGCCACATCTTAAATCATAAATGAGTTAGAACGGTTCTATGAGCATATTTTGAAGTATTATCTCAAGTGATTTTTAGATTGAAATATTTAAGATTTCAGAAGTTGTGAAAATGAAGGCCACATCTTAAATCATAAATGAGTTAGAAAGGTTCTATGAGCATATTTTGAAGTATTATCTCAAGTGATTTTGTGACTGAAATATTTAAGATTTCAGAAGTTGTGTAAATGAAGGCCACATCTTAAATCATAAATGAGTTAGAAAGGTTCTATGAGCATATTTTGAAGTATTATCTCAAGTGATTTTGTGACTGAAATATTTAAGATTTCAGAAGTTGTGTAAATGAAGGCCACATCTTAAATCATAAATGAGTTAGAAAGGTTCTATGAGCACATTTTGAAGTATCATCTCAAGTGTTTTGTGACTGAAATATTTAAGATTTCAGAAGTTGTGTAAATGAAGACTACATCTTAAATCATAAATGAGTTAGAAAGGTTCTATGAGCACATTTTGAAGTATCATCTCAAGTGATTTTGTGACTGAAATATTTAAGATTTCAGAAGTTGTGTAAATGAAGGCCACATCTTAAATCATAAATGAGTTAGAAAGGTTCCATGAGCATATTGAAGTATTATCTCAAGTGATTTTAGGATTTGAAATATTTAAGATTTCAGAAGTTGTAAATGAAGGCCACATCTTAAATCATAAATGAGTTAGAAAGGTTCTATGAGCACATTTTGAAGTATCATCTCAAGTGTTTTTGTGACTGAAATATTTAAGATTTCAGAAGTTGTGTAAATGAAGGCCACATCTTAAATCATAAAATGAGTTAGAAAGGTTCTATGAGCATATTTTGAAGTATTATCTCGCATAGGACTGAAATATTTAAGATTTCAGAAGTTGTGTAAATGAAGGCCACATCTTAAATCATAAATGAGTTAGAAAGGTTCTATGAGACATTTTGAAGTATTATCTCAAGTGCTTTTGTGACTGAAATATTTAAGATTTCAGAAGTTGTGTAAATGAAGGCCACATCTTAAATCATAAATGAGTTAGAAAGGTTCCATGAGCATATTTTGAAGTATTATCTCAAGTGATTTTAGGATTGAAATATTTAAGATTTCAGAAGTTGTGTAAATGAAGGCCACATCTAAATCATAAATGAGTTAGAAAGGTTCTATGAGCACATTTTGAAGTATCATCTCAGTGTTTTTGTGACTGAAATATTTAAGATTTCAGAAGTTGTGTAAATGAAGGCCACATCTTAAATCATAAATGAGTTAGAACGGTTCTATGAGCATATTTTGAAGTATTATCTCAAGTGATTTTTTGACTGAAATATTTAAGATTTCAGAAGTTGTGAAAATGAAGGCTACATCTTAAATCATAAATGAGTTAGAAAGGTCAGTGAGCATATTTTGAAGTATTATCTCAAGTGATTTTAGACTGAAATATTTAAGCATTTGTAGTTGTGTAAATGAAGGCCACATCTTAAATCATAAATGAGTTAGAAAGGTTCTATGAGCACATTTTGAAGTATCATCTCAAGTGTTTTTAGACTGAAATATTTAAGATTTCAGAAGTTGTGTAAATGAAGGCCATGTATCTTAAATCATAAATGAGTTAGAAAGGTTCTATGAGCATATTTTGAAGTATTATCTCAAGTGATTTTGTGAGTGGAAATATTTAAGATTTCAGAAGTTGTGTAAATGAAGGCTACATCTTGTAAATCATAATGAGTTAGAAAGGTTCTATGAGCATATTTTGCATATTATCTCAAGTGATTTTGTGACTGAAATATTTAAGATTTCAGAAGTTGTGTAAATGAAGGCCACATCTTAAAACATAAATGAGTTAGGAAAGGTTCTATGAGCACATTTTGAAGTATCATCTCAAGTGATTTTGTGACTGAAATATTTAAGATTTCAGAAGTTGTGTAAATGAAGGCCACTCCTTTAAATCATAAATGAGTTAAAAAGGTTCTATGAGCACATTTTGAAGTATCATCTCAAGTGTTTTTGTGACTGAAATATTTAAGATTTCAGAAGTTGTGTAAATGAAGGCCACATCTTAAATCATAAATGAGTTAGAAAGGTTCTATGAGCATATTTTGAAGTATTATCTCAAGTGATTTTGTGACTGAAATATTTAAGATTTCAGAAGTTGTGTAAATGAAGGCCACATCTTAAGTCATAAATGAGTTAGAAAGGTTCTATGAGCATATTTTGAAGTATTATCTCAAGTGATTTTGTGACTGAAATATTTAAGATTTCAGAAGCTAGTAAAGGAAGGTCACATCTTAAATCATAAATGAGTTAAAAGGTTCTATGAGCACATTTTGAAGTATCATCTCAACTGTTGATTTTGTGACTGAAATATTTAAGATTTCAGAAGCTGTGTAAATGAAGGCCACATCTTAAATCATAAATGAGTTAGAAAGGTTCTATGAGCATATTTTGAAGTATTATTCCAAGTGATTTTGTGACTGAAATATTTAAGATTTCAGAAGTTGTGTAAATGAAGGCCACATCTTATATCATAAATGAGTTAGAAACTTTCATGAGCACATTTTGAAGTATTATCTCAAGTGTTTTTAGACTGAAATATTTAAGATTTCAGAAGTTGTGTAAATGAAGACCACATCTTAAATCATAAATGAGTTAGAAAGATTCTATGAGCATATTTTGAAGTATTATCTCAAGTGATTTGTGACTGAAATATTTAAGATTTTGTAGTTGTGTAAATGAAGGCTACATCTTAAATCATAAATGAGTTAGAAAGTTTCTATGAGCATATTTTGAAGTATTATCTCAAGTGATTTTGTGACTGAAATATTTAAGATTTCAGAAGTTGTGTAAATGAAGGCTACATCTTAAATCATAAATGAGTTAGAAAGTGTCTCTATGAGCATACTTTTGAAGTATTATCTCAAGTGATTTTGTGACTGAAATATTTAAGATTTCAGAAGTTGTGTAAATGAAGGCCACATCTTAAATCATAAATGAGTTAGAAAGGTTCTATGAGCATATTTTGAAGTATTATCTCAAGTGATTTTGTGACTGAAATATTTAAGATTTCAGAAGTTGTGTAAATGAAGGCCACATCTTAAATCATAAATGAGTTAGAAAGGTTCTATTAGCATATTTTTAAAGTATTATCTCAAGTGATTTCGTGACTGAAATATTTAAGATTTCAGAAGTTGTGTAAATGAAGGCCACATCTTAAATCATAAATGAGTTAGAAAGGTTCTATGAGCACATTTTGAAGTATCATCTCAAGTGATTTTGTGACTGAAATATTTAAGATTTCAGAAGTTGTGTAAATGAAGGCTACATCTTAAATCATAAATGAATTAGAAAGGTTCCATGAGCATATTTTGAAGTATTATCTCAAGTGATTTGTGACTGAAATATTTAAGATTTCAGAAGTTGTGTAAATGAAGGCCACATCTTAAATCATAAATGAGTTAGAAAGGTTCTATGAGCACATTTTGAAGTATCATCTCAAGTGATTTTGTGACTGAAATATTTACTCTGTAGTTGTGTAAATGAAGGCCACACTGAATCATAAATGAGTTAGAAAGGTTCTATGAGCATATTTTGAAGTAATATCTCAAGTGATTTTGTGACTGAAATATTTAAGATTTCAGAAGTTGTGTAAATGAAGGCCACATCTTAAAACATAAATGAGTTAGAAAGGTTCTATGAGCACATTTTGAAGTATCATCTCAAGTGATTTTGTGACTGAAATATTTAAGATTTCAGAAGTTGTGTAAATGAAGGCCACATCTTAAATCATAAATGAGTTAAAAAGGTTCATGCATAATATTTTGAAGTATCACTCAAGTGTTTTTTAGACTGAAATATTTAAGATTTCAGAAGTTGTGTAAATGAAGGCCACATCTTAAATCATAAATGAGTTAGAAAGGTTCTATGAGCATATTTTGAAGTATTATCTCAAGTGATTTTGTGACTGAAATATTTAAGATTTCAGAAGTTGTGTAAATGAAGGCCACATCTTAAGTCATAAATGAGTTAGAAAGGTTCTATGAGCATATTTTGAAGTATTATCTCAAGTGATTTTGTGACTGAAATATTTAAGATTTCAGAAGTTGTGTAAAGGAAGGGCCACATCTTAAATCATAAATGAGTTAGAAAGGTTCTATGAGCACATTTGAAGTATCATCTCAACTGATTTTAGACTGAAATATTTAAGATTTTGTTGTGTAAATGAAGGCCACATCTTAAATCATAAATGAGTTAGAAAGGTTCTATGAGCATATTCTAAGCATTATCTCAAGTGATTTTGTGACTGAAATATTTAAGATTTCAGAAGTTGTGTAAATGAAGGCCACATCTTATATCATAAATGAGTTAGAAACTTTCTTATGAGCACATTTTGAAGTATTATCTCAAGTGTTTTTGTGACTGAAATATTTAAGATTTCAGAAGTTGTGTAAATGAAGACCACATCTTAAATCATAAATTAGTTAGAAAGATTCTATGAGCATATTTTGAAGTATTATCTCAAGTGATTTTGTGACTGAAATATTTAAGATTTCAGAAGTTGTGTAAATGAAGGCTACATCTTAAATCATAAATGAGTTAGAAAGTTTGCAGAGCATATTTGAAGTATTATCTCAAGTGATTTTGTGACTGAAATATTTAAGATTTCAGAAGTTGTAAATGAAGGCCACATCTTAAATCATAAATGAGTTAGAAAGGTTCTATGAGCATATTTTGAAGTATTATCTCAAGTGATTTTGTGACTGAAATATTTAAGATTTCAGAAGTTGTGTAAATGAAGGCCACATCTTAAATCATAAATGAGTTAGAAAGGTTCTATGAGCATATTTTGAAGTATTATCTCAAGTGATTTTGTGACTGAAATATTTAAGATTTCAGAAGTTGTGTAAATGAAGGCCACATCTTAAATCATAAATGAGTTAGAAAGGTTCTATGAGCATATTTTGAAGTATTATCTCAAGTGATTTCAGATCGAAATATTTAAGATTTCAGAAGTTGTGTAAATGAAGGCCACATCTTAAATCATAAATGAGTTAGAAAGGTTCTATGAGCACATTTTGAAGTATCATCTCAAGTGATTTTGTGACTGAAATATTTAAGATTTCAGAAGTTGTGTAAATGAAGGCCACATCTTAAATCATAAATGAATTAGAAAGGTTCCATGAGCATATTTTGAAGTATTATCTCAAGTGATTTTGTGACTGAAATATTTAAGATTTCAGAAGTTGTGTATCAGTTACATCTTAAATCATAAATGAGTTAGAAAGGTTCTATGAGCACATTTTGAAGTATCATCTCAAGTGATTTTAGACTGAAATATTTAAGATTTCAGAAGTTGTGTAAATGAAGGCTACATCTTAAATCATAAATGAGTTAGAAAGGTTCTATGAGCATATTTTGAAGTATTATCTCAAGTGATTTTGTGACTGAAATATTTAAGATTTCAGAAGTTGTGTAAATGAAGGGCCACATCTTAAATCATAAATGAGTTAGAAAGGTTCTATGAGCATATTTTGAAGTATTATCTCAAGTGATTTTGTGACTGAATATTTGCAGATTTCAGAAGTTGTGTAAATGAAGGCTACATCTTAAATCATAAATGAGTTAGAAAGGTTCTATGAGCACATTTTGAAGTATCATCTCAAGTGATTTTGTGACTGAAATATTTAAGATTTCAGAAGTTGTGTAAATGAAGGCCACATCTTAAATCATAAATGAGTTAGAAAGGTTCTATGAGCACATTTTGAAGTATCATCTCAAGTGTTTTGTGACTGAAATATTTAAGATTTCAGAAGTTGTGTAAATGAAGACTACATCTTAAATCATAAATGAGTTAGAAAGTTTCTATGAGCACATCTTAAAAGTATCATCTCAAGTGATTTTGTGACTGAAATATTTAAGATTTCAGAAGTTGTGTAAATGAAGGCCACATCTTAAATCATAAATGAGTTAGAAAGGTTCCATGAGCATATTTTGAAGTATTATCTCAAGTGATTTTAGGATTGAAATATTTAAGATTTCAGAAGTTGTGTAAATGAAGGCCACATCTTAAATCATAAAATGAGTTAGAAAGGTTCTATGAGCACATTTTGAAGTATCATCTCAAGTGTTTTTGTGACTGAAATATTTAAGATTTCAGAAGTTGTGTAAATGAAGGCCACATCTTTAAATCATAAATGAGTTAGAAAGGTTCTATGAGCATATTTTGAAGTATTATCTCAAGTGATTTTGTGACTGAAATATTTAAGATTTCAGAAGGTAAATGAAGGCCACATCTTAAATCATAAATGAGTTAGAAAGGTTCTACGAGCATATTTTGAAGTATTATCTCAAGTGATTTTGTGACTGAAATATTTAAGATTTCAGAAGTTGTGTAAATGAAGGCCACATCTTAAATCATAAATGAGTTAGAAAGGTTCTATGAGCACATTTTGAAGTATCATCTCAAGTGATTTTGTGACTGAAATATTTTAGATTTCAGAAGTTGTGTAAATGAAGGCCACATCTTAAATCATAAATGAGTTAGAAAGGTTCTATGAGCACATTTTGAAGTATCATCTCAAGTGTTTTTGTGACTGAAATATTTAAGATTTCAGAAGTTGTGTAAATGAAGACCACATCTTAAATCATAAATGAGTTAGAAAGGTTCTATGAGCACATTTTGAAGTATCATCTCAAGTGATTTTGTGACTGGAAATATTTAAGATTTCAGAAGTTGTAAATGAAGGCCACATCTTAAATCAAATGAGTTAGAAAGGTTCCATGAGCATATTTTGAAGTATTATCTCAAGTGATTTTGCTGACTATAATATTTAAGATTTCAGAAGTTGTAAATAGAGCACATCTTAAATCATAAATGAGTTAGAAAGGTTCTATGAGCACATTTTGAAGTATCATCTCAAGTGTTTTTGTGACTGAAATATTTAAGATTTCAGAAGTTGTGTAAATGAAGGCCACATCTTAAATCATAAATGAGTTAGAAAGGTTCTATGAGCATATTTTGAAGTATTATCTCAAGTGATTTGTGACTGAAATATTTAAGATTTCCAAGTTGTGTAAATGAAGGCCACATCTTAAATCATAAATGAGTTAGAAAGGTTTCTATGAGCATATTTTGAAGTATTATCTCAAGTGATTTTGTGACTGAAATATTTAAGATTTCAGAAGTTGTGTAAATGAAGGCCACATCTTAAATCATAAATGAGTTAGAAAGGTTCTATGAGCACATTTTGAAGTATCATCTCAAGTGATTTTGTGACTGAAATATTTAAGATTTCAAGTTGTGTAAATGAGAGCCACATCTTAAATCATAAATGAGTTAGAAAGGTTCTGAGCACATTTTAGTATCTCAAGTGTTTTTGTGACTGAAATATTTAAGATTTCAGAAGTTGTGTAAATGAAGGCCACATCTTAAATCATAAATGAGTTAGAAGGTTCTATGAGCATATTTTGAAGTATTATCTCCAAGTGATTTTGTGACTGAAATATTTAAGATTTCAGAAAGTTGTGTAAATAGAGGCCACATCTTAAGTCATAAGTAAATTGAAAAGTTCTATGAGCATATTTTGAAGTATTATCTCAAGTGATTTTGTGACTGAAATATTTAAGATTTCAGTTGTATAATGAAGGCCACATCCATATCATAAATGAGTTAGAAACTTTCTATGAGCACATTTTGAAGTATTATCTCCAAGTGTTTTTTGTGACTGAAATATTTAAGATTTCAAGTTGTTTAAGTAAGCCACATCTTAAATCATAAATGAGTTAGAAAAAGGTCTATGAGCATATTTTGAAATATTATCTCAAGTAATTTTGTGACTGAAATATTTAAGATTTCAGAAGTTATTGTAAATGAAGGCCACATCTTAAATCATAAATGAGTTAGAAAGGTTCTATGAGCATATTTTGAAGTATTATCTCAAGTGATTTTGTGACTGAAATATTTAAGATTTCAGAAGTTATTAAATGAAATACATCTTAAATCATAAATGAGTTAGAAAGGTTCTATATGGCTTTCTTTGATATTCTCAAGTGATTTTGTGACTGAAATATTTAAGATTTCAGAAGTTGTGTAAATGAGGCCACATCTTAAATCATAAATGAGTTAGAAAGGTTCCCTGAGCATATTTTGAAGTATTATCTCAAGTGATTTTGTGACTGAAATATTTTAAGATTTCAGAAGTTATTGTAAATGAAGGCCACATCTTAAATCATAAAGCAGGTTAGAAAGGTTCTATGAGCATATTTTGAAGTATTATCTCAAGTGATTTTGTGACTGAGAAATATTTAAGATTTCCAGAGGTTATTGTAAATGAAGGCCACATCTTAAATCATAAATGAGTTAGAAAAGGTTCTATAGAGCACATTTTGAAGTATCATCTCAAGTGATTTTTGTGACTGAAATATTTAAGATTTCAGAAGTTGTGTAAATGAAGGCCACATCTTAAATCATAAATGAATTAGAAAGGTTCCATGAGCATATTTTGAAGTATTATCTCCAAGTGATTTTGTGACTAGAGAAATATTTAGATTTCAAAAGTTGTGTAAATAGAGCCACATCTTAAATCATAAATGAGTTAGAAAGGTTCTATGAGCTTTTATTTTGAAGTATCATCTCAAGTGATTTTGTGACTGAAATATTTAAGATTTCAGAAGTTGTGTAAATGAAGGCCACATCTTAAGTATGTGATTAGAAAGGTTCTATGAGCATATTTTTGATATTATCTCAAGTGATTGTAATAAATATTTGAGATTTACAGTGCCAATATTGAAGGCCACATCTTAAATCATAAATGAGTTAGAAAGGTTCTATGAGCATATTTTGAAGTATTATCTCAAGTGATTTTCTGACTGAAATATTTAAGATTTCAGAAGTTGTGTAAATGAAGGCCACATCTTAAATCATAAATGAGTTAGAAATGTTCTATGAGCACATTTTGAAGTATCATTCATGATTTTGTGATCGAAATATTTAATATTCTCAGAAGTTGTGTGTAAATGGGTATTGGCCACATTCTAAATCATAAATGAGTTAGAAAGGTTCTATGAGCATATTTTGAAGTATTATCTCAAGTGATTTTGTGACTGAAATATTTAAGATTTCAGAAGTTGTGTAAATGAAGCACATCTTTATTATCATAAAATGAGTTAGAATTTCTATGAGCACATTTTGAAGTATTATCCAAGTGTTTTTGTGATTGAATATTTAAGACTATATGAAGCTAGTAAATTTAGCATCTCATCTGAATCAGTAAACATATGTCTCATATACATTTTTGAAGTATTATCTCATGATTTTATGACTGAAATCATTTAAGATTTCAGAAGTTGTGTAACTGAAGGCCACATCTTAAATCACATAAAAATGGTTAGAAAGGTTCCAGCATATTTTGAAGCATTATCTCAAGTGATTTTGTGACTGAAATATTTAAGATTTCAGAAGTTGTGTAAATGAAGGCCACACTTTAAATCATAAATAAAGAAAGGTTCATGAGCAAATATTCTAAGTGTATCATCCTCAAGTGATTTTGTGACTGAAATGATGAAGACTTCAGTTGCAATGAAGGCCATCTCAAATCTGTAAAATGAAAGTTAGAAAGGTTCTATACACATTTAAAGTATTATCCTCAAGATTTTGTGACTGAAACATTGGATTTCAGAAGTTGTGTAACAGCACACAATTTTTAAATCATAAATGAGTTAGAAAGGTTCTATGAGCATATCTTGGAAGTGGTTATCTCAAGTGATTTTGTGACTGAAATATTTAAGATTTCTGTGAAGTTGTGTACTGAAGGCCACATCTTAAATCATAAATATTAGAAAGGTTTTAAGAGCATATTTTGAAGTATTATCTCAAGTGATTTTAGACTGAGTCATTTAAGACTTCAGAAGTTGTGAATGAAGGCCACATCTAAAATCATGCAATGAGCTAGAAAGGCCCACATATTTTGAAGTATTATCTCAAGTGCTTTGTGATTTGAAATATTTTTAAGATTTCAGAGTTATAGTAAATGAAGGCCACATCTTAAATCATAAATGTAGTTAGAAAGGTTCTATGAGCACATTTTGAAGTATCATCTCAAGTGATTTTGTGACTGAAATATTTAAGATTTCAGTTGTGTAAATGAAGGCCACATCTTAAATCATAAATGAGTTAGAAAGGTTCTATGAGCACATTTTGAAGTATCATCTCAAGTGTTTTTGTGACTGAAATATTTAAGATTTCAGAAGTTGTGTAAATGAAGGCCACATCTTAAATCATAAATGAGTTAGAAAGGTTCTATGAGCATATTTTGAAGTATTATCTCAAGTGATTCTTGTAATTGAAATATTTAAGATTTCAGAAGTTGTGTAAATGAAGGCCACATCTTAAGTCATAAATGAGTTAGAAAGGTTCTATGAGCATATTTTGAAGTATTATCTCAAGTGATTTTGTGACTGAAATATTTAAGATTTCAGAAGTTGTGTAAATGAAGGCCACATCTTATATCATAAATGAGTTAGAAACTTTCTATGAGGCCATTTTTAAGTATTATCTCAAGTGTTTTTGTGACTGAAATATTTAAGATTTCAGAAGTTGTTTAAATGAAGACCACATCTTAAATCATAAATGAGTTAGAAAGATTCTATGAGCATATTTTGAAGTATTATCTCAAGTGATTTTGTGACTGAAATATTTAAGATTTCAGAAGTTGTGTAAATGAAGGCCACATCTTAAATCATAAATGAGTTAGAAAGGTTCTATGAGCATATTTTGAAGTATTATCTCAAGTGATTTTGTGACTGAAATATTTAAGATTTCAGAAGTTGTGTAAATGAAGGCCACATCTTAAATCATAAATGAGTTAGAAAGGTTCTATGAGCATATTTTGAAGTATTATCTCAAGTGATTTTGTGACTGAAATATTTAAGATTTCAGAAGTTGTGTAAATGAAGGCCACATCTTAAATCATAAATGAGTTAGAAAGGTTCTATGAGCATATTTTGAAGTATTATCTCAAGTGATTTTGTGACTGAAATATTTAAGATTTCAGAAGTTGTGTAAATGAAGGCCACATCTTAAATCATAAATGAGTTAGAAAGGTTCTATGAGCATATTTTGAAGTATTATCTCAAGTGATTTTGTGACTGAAATATTTAAGATTTCAGAAGTTGTGTAAATGAAGGCCACATCTTAAATCATAAATGAGTTAGAAAGGTTCTATGAGCACATTTTGAAGTATCATCTCAAGTGATTTTGTGACTGAAATATTTAAGATTTCAGAAGTTGTGTAAATGAAGGCCACATCTTAAATCATAAATGAATTAGAAAGGTTCCATGAGCATATTTTGAAGTATTATCTCAAGTGATTTTGTGACTGAAATATTTAAGATTTCAAAAGTTGTGTAAATGAAGGCCACATCTTAAATCATAAATGAGTTAGAAAGGTTCTATGAGCACATTTTGAAGTATCATCTCAAGTGATTTTGTGACTGAAATATTTAAGATTTCAGAAGTTGTGTAAATGAAGGCCACATCTTAAATCATAAATGAGTTAGAAAGGTTCTATGAGCATATTTTGAAGTATTATCTCAAGTGATTTTGTGACTGAAATATTTAAGATTTCAGAAGTTGTGTAAATGAAGGCCACATCTTAAATCATAAATGAGTTAGAAAGGTTCTATGAGCATATTTTGAAGTATTATCTCAAGTGATTTTCTGACTGAAATATTTAAGATTTCAGAAGTTGTGTAAATGAAGGCCACATCTTAAATCATAAATGAGTTAGAAATGTTCTATGAGCACATTTTGAAGTATCATCTCAAGTGATTTTGTGACTGAAATATTTAAGATTTCAGAAGTTGTGTAAATGAAGGCCACATCTTAAATCATAAATGAGTTAGAAAGGTTCTATGAGCATATTTTGAAGTATTATCTCAAGTGATTTTGTGACTGAAATATTTAAGATTTCAGAAGTTGTGTAAATGAAGGCCACATCTTACATCATAAATGAGTTAGAAACTTTCTATGAGCACATTTTGAAGTATTATCTCAAGTGTTTTTGTGACTGAAATATTTAAGATTTCAGAAGTTGTGTAAATGAAGACCACATCTTAAATCATAAATGAGTTAGAAAGGTTCTATGAGCATATTTTGAAGTATTATCTCAAGTGATTTTGTGACTGAAATATTTAAGATTTCAGAAGTTGTGTAAATGAAGGCCACATCTTAAATCATAAATGAGTTAGAAAGGTTCTATGAGCATATTTTGAAGTATTATCTCAAGTGATTTTGTGACTGAAATATTTAAGATTTCAGAAGTTGTGTAAATGAAGGCCACATCTTAAATCATAAATGAGTTAGAAAGGTTCTATGAGCACATTTTGAAGTATCATCTCAATGATTTTAAGATGAAATATTTTAAGATTTAGAAGTTGTGTAAATTTGAAGCATCTTAAATTTCTAAATGAAGTTAGAAAGGTTCATGAGCATAAATTTTGAAGTATTATCTCAAGATTTTTTGAAACTGAAATATTTAAGAAATTTGAAGTTGTGTTAAAGAAAGGCCACATCTTAAATTCATAAATGAGTTAGAAAGGTTCTATGAGCATATTTTGAAGTATTATCTCAAGTGATTTTGTGACTGAAATATTTAAGATTTCAGAAGTTGTGTAAATGAAGGCCACATCTTAAATCATAAATGAGTTAGAAAGGTTCTATACATATTTTAAGTATTAAATCAAGTGATTTTGTTGATGAAATATTTAAAGGATTTCAAGTTGTGTAAATGAAGGCATCTTAAATCATAAATGAGTTTTGAAAGGTTCTATGAAGCATATTTTGTATTATCTCAAGTGCTTTTGTGACTGAAATATTTAAGATTTCAGAAGGTTGTGTAAATGAAGGCCACATCTTAAATCATAAATGAGTTAGAAAGGTTCTATGAGCATATTTTGAAGTATTATCTCAAGTGATTTTGTGACTGAAATATTTAAGATTTCAGAAGTTGTGTAAATGAAGGCCACATCTTAAATCATAAATGAGTTAGAAAGGTTCTATGAGCATATTTTGAAGTATTATCTCAAGTGATTTTGTGACTGAAATATTTAAGATTTCAGAAGGTTGTGTAAATGAAGGCCACATCTTAAATCATAAATGAGTTAGAAAGGTTCTATGAGCACATTTTGAAGTATCATCTCAAGTGATTTTGTGACTGAAATATTTAAGATTTCAGAAGTTGTGTAAATGAAGGCCACATCTTAAATCATAAATGAGTTAGAAATGTTCTATGAGCATATTTTGAAGTATTATCTCAAGTGATTTTGTGACTGAAATATTTAAGATTTCAGAAGTTGTATAAATGAAGGCCACATCTTAAATCATAAATGAGTTAGAAAGGTTCTATGAGCATATTTTGAAGTATTATCTTAAGTGATTTTGTGACTGAAATATTTAAGATTTCAGAAGTTGTGTAAATGAAGGCCACATCTTAAATCATAAATGAGTTAGAAAGGTTCTATGAGCATATTTTGAAGTATTATCTTAACTGACATTGTGACTGAAATATTTAAGATTTTAGAAGTTTTGTAAATGAAGGCCAAGTCTTAAATCATACATGAGTTAAAAAGGTTCTATAAGCACATTTTGAAATATTATCTCAAGTGATTTTGTGACTGAAATATTTAAGATTTTAAAAGTCGTGGAAATGAAGACCATATCTTAAATCATACACCTACACCAGGCAGTTTACATGTAGTGGGTGAAGGGCTGTTGCCACCTAAATAATTAAAAGTTTGATGAAATCTCCACAGAGTTGAACGCAGACCACTGGCACCAATTTGAAACACCTATTTTAATCATAACTGAGACTGCATGAAATAAAATAGACAAGAAAGAAGCGAATGTCTGCCTCTTTTGAAAATCCACATTTGAAAAATTTTTTACCAGAATTCAAACACTGATCATTGGCACTGATGAAATCACAAGCCTTAGTTAACTTTCTAAATAATGATGTAATCTTTCAAATCGTGGAAGAGCCTATGTACCTTTGTAGAAAATCAGCAGAAGGATCCTTACTTTTCCAGAATCAACCACTTACCTCAGTGCCATCAGTAGCTTAAATGCAACAATTTTTATCCTTGGTATTTGTGGTCATCAGCAAAAAGAGCAGCTCAAAATGCCAAAAGGAGGCGTTCCAGAAGCTGAGTAAAGTATTAAGAGACAGGAAATTTTCACTAGAAACAAAGAAGAGAGTTCTAGATTGCTATGTGATGTCAGTTCTTCAATATGGCAGTGAATGTTGGACAATATCATCAAAGATGAAGAAAAAACTTGAAGCAACTGAAATGCGGTTCTACAGAAGGATGCTGTGAATATCATGGACCAAGCATGTGAGCAATGATGTGGTGTTGGAAAGAATGGAAACGAAAAGGAAATTAATACTGAGCATCAGGAAGAGACAACTAAAGTTCCTGGGACATGCAATGAGGAAAGGGGGCTTGGAGAACCTGATACTAACAGGTCAGATATAGGGAAAAAGAGACAGGTGAAAGCAGCGGATAACATATTTGAAAAGCCTGATCAGGTGGATGACTGAACAGGGGCTGCGTGGTGTGACAGGAGAAAGTGTGCAAAGAGCCACCAGGGATAAGGAGATGTGGAAGGCCAAGGCACATGGAAGAAGATTTATAATATATTTGATAAGTATCTCAGTCTATCTATTTTTCTATCTATCTATCTATCTATCTATCTATCTATCTCAGTTTTTTCTATCTATCTATCTATCTAAATCTTTTCCTTCCTATCTATCTATCTATCTATCTATCTCAGTTTTTTCTATCTATCTATCTATCTATCTATCTATCTATCTATCTAAGTCTTTTCCTTCCTATCTATCTATCTATCTATCTATCTATCTATCTATCTAAGTCTTTTCCTATCTATCTATCTATCTATCTATCTATCTATCTATCTATCTATTATTAGTTTTTTCCTATCTATCTATCTATCTATCTATGAGGAAGGAGGTCTTGGAGAACCTGATACTAACAGGTCAGTTATAGGGAATAAGCGGCAGATGAAAGCAGCGGATAACATATCTATCTATCTATCTATCTATCTATCTATCTATCTATCTATCTATCTATCTATCTATCTTATAACTATTTTAACCATGAGACATGTCACATGATGATAATTGTCTTAAGACGCTGAAAGGATCCTAGTTTAAAGACTAAGTATTCAGTAAAGAAAGGAACAAGTAGAGGGAATGAGAGAACAAGATAGTTTGGCTCTTGTTTGTTCCTTGTAGTTGTTCCTCTTCAGAACCACCTCTTGATGGATAATAAATTTATCCTAATTCTATCATGTGTTATTTGCAATTAGAAATCATTTTTCAAAACCAGAAAAAAATCAAATCAAATCTTGTTAGTGATTTCAAAATTAAAAAAAACATTAGCCTTTCATAGTTTAAAACAATATTAAAAAAGTAAAAAAAATAATTTGCTAAGATTGTAAAAGATTTAAAGATGATAGGAAGTAAAAAATTAAATTTCAATTAAAATGAATTTAAATGTCATTTAAAAGATTCAAAAATGAAAGTAAACAAAGGAAGAATTGACTTTTGTTTTTGGCATCTAATAAAAGATCAAAAGTGTGTCTGGAGTAAAATGAAAAAAAATTCTTTCATTTGTTCAATATTTTTTTTCATTTAAGTGATAAGTCTGTCTCTCTTGCTCTTATAAATCTATATATTCAATAAAAAGCTAAAATGCTAACTAACCTTGCAATCCAGATTTTGACTTCCCTGAGGAGATCTCAGGTTGGTTGGCATTTTAGCTTTTCCTTGAATATATTTGCTCTACATATTTCATTTTGAATCTTGAATTTTGTATTGAGCACATTTTGTTGCCTTTTAGTTGTGACTGTTTCCAGCCTTCCTTTTAAATTCATATATATATATATATATATATATATATATAGTCATCCACAGACAGATCAATTTTGCTGTATCACAGCTCATCAGTACGGTTAGACTCCGATTGCTTTTAACCCAGGATTGAAACCCGATCGAAGTGGTGTCAGTTGGCAGTTCTACCTCTGGGCCATGGGCGCACGGTAGAAGAAGGCTGACTTATTAGCATGTATATTGTCATTATACACGCCCAATAGCCAGAGTGCTCTAATTCATTAGTGAATGAGTGATGTGTACATGCCAGATATATGTATTACTTTTTTTTCTTAAATCCCAAACTCGATCCGATTAATATTAATTTTTATTAATATTAAAATTGATCAAAGTGGCAGGCTCGATGTAAATAGTATTATCTATTTACAGAGCCAAATATATAAAGTAAATAAAAAAATTCCAAAATTTAATGTTGTTGAATGGCCATTTCAGCGAAAAAATTCTCACTTCATCAGCAACGATCAAAAATCTTCTATGACATTAAATTTTGGAATTTTTTTACTTACTTTATATATATATATATATGTATATATATATATATATAAATGTGAGATCATGTTACTGCAGTTTCACCTCTAAGATTTTCAGGGTGGTTTGATTAGTCAAAACCAGCCTGAAGTCCAAGGGAAAAAACTGCAGAGTAGTGTGATGATGTAATTATATCTATTTAGGATAAATGTTTTTAATATAGGTTTACAACTTAAATGTTGAGCACTTATTTAAATCACCTAAGGGAACTCTGTCCTGTAATTGATTTAAATAAGTAGAGAATTTACACACACACACACGCACACACACACACACACACACACACACACACACAGATGAGTATAAGATATCATACATATAAGATATCATAAGATATCATACATATTGCTGTAGCCTCTGTATAATGCATGCACTGTGCCAGTATAATTTTAAACAGATATTTTTATTAAAATTTAAATTATATAATAGTCAGTCTCCACCCAGCCGCTCAAGATAGCATTATGGATGAAATTCTAAGTCATGCAAATAGTAAGGGATAATATAAATATTTATTAATATGTATACATATACATTGGTGAATGTTGTCATATATATATATATATATATATATATATATATATATATAGTGTTTATATATATATATATATAGTGTTTATTTATTATATATATATATATATAGTGTTTATTTATATATATATATATATATATATAGTGTTTAATTGTGATAATGTTTTAGCACCAGGGTTTTTGCTTTTTCAGTGGTTTTGACTGACAAAATATATTTTGCCAAGCAGGTTTTTTATCATAAAAGGGTTCGATATTATTGTGGAGATAAAGTGTTGATAAGTACAAAGATTTTTTACTTAACTGAGTAGATTCATGGTGACTTTGAAGTTTTGTGTGGACACCATTACAATGTTGTCACTCATCAGGGCTAAGTTTTTTAATCTGCAGAAAGAGTGAAACATCATAATCAAAATATCTTTTACCAGTAAAATTACAGAAAAAAAATTCTTGGCACTAAATATTATCACAACTCAACATTATATATATATATATATATATTTCATTTGTAAATGACTCATTTCCACAACCTAAGTTTCAACCTTTTGGTATCTTCAGGCGATTTACAATTACTGATTTTTCCATTTTTCAGATGCATGAACAGGGATTTTTTTCAAACACACAACTGGAATTTTCAAACAACCAAAACATTTTCAAAATTAGTAGGAGTTAAGATTCAAGGATCTTAAACACTTTTATCTATGTTTGTATAATCCTAGTATGTATTTATAGGTATGATTGCGTCTGGACATAATTTCTGATTTTTCATTTACTAATTTTTTCATTCTGGGACAACATAATAGCTAACTTTTCCTCCTGGCACAATGTCTGGAAAAACAGAAATATTGTACCAAACTGGCTAGCCATGTGTAAAAATTAAAACTGAAAAATGGAAAAGACCCTTATACAACTTAGAGCATAGTGAAAATAGCTAAACCATACAACAATGGCAATGTATGCAGATTGTAATAAATATTGGCTTTGTAAATAAATAAATAAATTTAATTACATTGAGTCCTCTGGCTGAATCAGTTTAATATTTAATTTTTAATATTAATAGGATCTGTTTAGAATGTACCTAAAAGGTGTTTCTCTTCAGGTTTATATATATATATATATATATATATATACACGTGAAAAAATCACAAGATCTTGGCAATCTTGTGATTTTTTTTCACGTGTGTTTTTGCTCTACGTTACTTCCTCTTTGTTAATTCGAATTGGTTAGTTTGTATCGAGCACTTTTCTTTCTTTGTGGTTGGTTCCATTTGAGGGTTTTTTTTTCTTTGCTGCGAGGTACTGTATTTATTGTCGGTACGCCGCGGTTTTCTTTTTTTTCCCCCTCTTGTCCAACGCTTTATAGCGACGGACGGTAACAGACTTAGATTCTGCCGGTTATTTGTGGTCCTCAAGGTTTGCTTTTGTAAAATTTTAGGATCTAGATACGTACAGAGTCAGTTTTATTATTATTATATATATATATATATATATGTTTTATTGGATAAATTGTCATCTGAATAATGGGAAAATGAAAATAACACAAACATATTTTAACAGATATATTTAACAAAATTACACAAAAATTCCTTATATATTAAAGAATAAATGTATTCAATAAAATTGACATTGTCTTTGACCACAGCCTCCTCTAAATAGAATTAATGCAAATATAAAGTTTCTGACTTAGCTGATTAGTATGACCTTCAACATCCTGATGAAGTCTTATGGGAAGAAACACACTTCACAAAAACATTTTGTCATTGTTATACATCTTTCCTTCAACATTTTGCTAGATATATAAAAGTATCATTTTCACATATATGTATATAATTCAAGATTCTCAGAATTTATAATTAGGATAATGAAATTCTTTTGCTGTACATCCATCATATTAAATTTTGTTTTCTTCTTCTTCTTTTATATGCCCTTTCCTTTCAGGACGTAGGCAATCATGGCTTTCCACATCTCCCTGCCCTGGTGACTCTTAGCACACTTTCTCCTGTTGCACCATGCAACCCTCGTTCCGTCATCCACCTGATCAGGTCCTTCAAATATGTTATCCGCTGCTTTCCCCTGTCTCTTTTTCCCTCTATCTGACCTGTTAGTATCAGATTCTCCAAGCTCTCCTTCCTCATTGCGTGTCCCAGGAACTTCAGCTGTCTCTTCCTGATGTTCAGTATTAATTTTCGTTTTGTTTCCATCCTTTCCAAAACCTTGTCATTGCTCACATATTCGGTCCACGATATCTGCAGCATCCTTCTGTAGAACCACAGTTCAGCTGCTTCAAGTTTTTTCTTCATCTTTGAAGATATTGTCCAACTTCTGGAATGCTTCATTATGCTTTTAGATCGCAGGCATATAAATATATAGAAACTAGTGTGACCACAAAGTAAGGGCTCAGTTTATGTATTGATTGTAATAGGGAATTGATACCCCACTTTATATCCAGTATACTTAGAACTACATTTCAGTTGCTTCAAGTTTTTCCTTCATCTTTGAAGATATTGTCCAACATTTACTGCCATATTGAAGAACTGACATCACATAGTAATCCAGTACTCTCCTCTTTGTTTCTAGTGAAATTGTCCTGTTTCTTAATACTTTACTCAACTTCTGGAATGCTTCATTATGCTTTTAGATTTCAGGCATATAAATATATAGAAACTAGTGTGACCACAAAGTAAGGGCTCAGTTTATGTATTGATTGTAATAGGGAATTGATACCCCACTTTATATCCAGTATACTTAGAACTACATTTCAGTTGCTTCAAGTTTTTCCTTCATCTTTGAAGATACTGTCCAACATTCACTGCCATATTGAAGAACTGACATCACATAGCAGTCCAGTACTCTCCTCTTTGTTTCTAGTGAAAGTTCCCTATTGTTTTGATGAACTTTTGTTTATGGTACATAGACTTTATAAATGTAAGTGCAGTACTACACTGCCACCAACATCTTATCATTTTACAGTTGAAATGGCTAGATACCACTTCTTAGTTGCTGTTGTTCCCAGGTCCACCCTGACCCATTAGGGTCCCAACTATGGGTAAATAGTTTATCCCCAAACTGGGGTCAACAGTAAAAAATAGGCTTTTATAGAAATATATACATAAGAATAGACTTTTACAGAAAAATATACATACACAGCAAAATTTATGATACTTAAATGTGCATAAAATATATACTGTAGATTTTCTAGTTTTTGCCGACAATGCCTTTGTATGAATCTCATTCAACTAATTTTTTCTTTTCTCTCTCGATTTCTCTTTCTCAAGATATTTTTATTATATCATTTGCATCTATTGTTTGATGATCCTTTATTTACTTTGCATTTTTTCTCTCTTTCATTTTTCCTGATAAATATAAATTCTGATCAGGAACGAACACCTTTGAGATAATTCAATTATATTACCTTCTGATGTGAAATGGCACTTTTGGTTTTCCAAACATTCTTTTTAGGTCAGATCACATGTCGGATGTCTTTTGCTTATTGGATTAACTGAAACTTGTTCATTAAACTGCGTAAAGGATCTTCTCTGATGAAAAGTGTCATAATCAGACGAGTTGGACTTTGAAGACACAAATGATCAGGAAAGAAAGTGATAAATAAAAAAATATAGTTTTCTGTGCAATTTTGTGAAGATTAAAAGAATAAATAAAAGTAGAGTATGAAGTCTTCACTTTCCTTGTTCAAATAGTATTTTCCAAGTTGTTGGTTGTGTAAACGGTATACAAAATGGAATTGTCAAAGCGGGTTCTGTTTCTGGTGGAAATAATTTGTCAATAGTTTAAACTAAAAAAAGATGCTGTCCATACCAAGGGACAGTGGGAGAGGTTTCCAGCAGTGAAGTGAAATCCAGGATCACCGATATAGAATCATTAAGTAGTTACGTAGATTCAGAACCACGCTCTCAACATTTTCTGAAACTTGCAATAATGTCGGGTGCAAGATAGCTGATACAGAATCAGTAAAGAAATACTCAGGTTCAGATCTACACTCTCAACAACTTCTGAATCTAGCAGTGAATTGGGGCCCAAAATCGCTAATAGAGAATCAGTAAGTAGTTACAGAGTTTCAGATCCACCTTCAACATCATTTCCTGAATAAAGTAGTGAGATGAACTCCAAAATTGCTTATACAGAATCAGTAAGTAGATACTCAAGTTCAGATCTAACCTCTTAACATCCTCTCCTGAATCCAGCAGTGAGGTAAGATTTAAAATTACTTATACAGAATCAGTAAGTAGATACTCAAGTTCAGATCTAACATCTTAACCTCCTCTCCTGAATCCAGCAGTGAGGTAAGATTTAAAATTACTTATACAGAATCAGTAAGTAGATACTCAAGTTCAGATCTAACCTCTTAACATCCTCTCCTGAATCCAGCAGTGAGGTAAGATTTAAAATTACTTATACAGAATCAGTAAGTAGATACTCAAGTTCAGATCTAACCTCTTAACATCCTCTCCTGAATCCAGCAGTGAGGTAAGATTTAAAATTACTTATACAGAATCAGTAAGTAGATACTCAAGTTCAGATCTAACCTCTTAACATCCTATCCTGAATCCAGCAGTGAGGTAAGATTTAAAATTACTTATACAGAATCAGTAAGTAGATACTCTGATTCAGATCTACCCTCTTAATGTCCTCTCCTAAATCCAGCAGTGAGGTGAGATCCAAAATCGTATATATATAATCAGTAAATAGACACTCAGATTCAGATCACCCGCTTAACATCCTTTCATAGATCCAGCAGTAAGGTGAGATCCAAAATTGCTTATATACAAAGTGTAAGTAGATACTCAGCTTCAGATCTATTCTCTTAATCCACTCTCCTGAATCCAGTAGTGAGGTGATATCCAAAATCGCTTATACAGAATCAGTAAGTCGATACTCAGGTTCAAATCTTCCCTCTTAATTTCCTCTTCTGAATCTAGCAATGAAGTGTGATCCAAAGTTGCTTATATAGAACTAGCAGTATAGCCCGGCATTGCTTGGGTGTAATGAAAGTTTTAAAACTAATCCATGGTCCTGGAGCTCAGACTCTTTGGATGTTGACACAAAAGACTAAAACGCAATAGTTGTTTCCATTTAAAGCAAAACTGTAGACTGAAAGAAAAATGAATGGATGTAAGTCAAATTTTGATTTCCTGGTATCGATATCAAATAAGGTTTTTCATTGTAAACTGAATTTTGAAGGCTAAATAAGTCCTCTGAGTAAATGGTATCATGACTGAGACTAAGAACTACAATTATACCTACTTAGAGCCAAACACAAACCAAATCTAAAATAAAAGAGCTGAAAAAAATACACACATGCAGGCAGATAAGCAGACACATGCACTAACATCTTGCCTTTTATATATATATATATATATATAATCGATTTTCTGCACTATTGTAAGAACTGCAACCTTGAAACTTCTGAATATCATTTCTTATGTCTTTGTCTATTAATGTATCAAATTTGATTAAAATCAGACCACTCCTTCTATAACCCGATTTTTTTAATTGTCAATTTTCGATATTTATCAGGGTTACCTCGATACAAAATCTAGCTAAGAACACTCACAGACGCTTATAGTACAACAGTGTAAATTCTCAAGTAAATCAGTTCAGCCATTTTGGAGTCTATAGGTAATGGACACACATACACACACACACACACACACACACACTCAGACAAAGTTCCATTTATAAATAAGTTTAGCTCAGTAAATAGATACTCAGGTTCAAATCTACCCTCTTAACGACCTCTTCTGAATTCAGCAATGAAGTGAAGTCCAAAATTGCTCATATCATACCAGTAAGTAGATACTCAGATCTACTCTCATAAATTCCTCTTCTGAATCCAGTAATGAGGTGTGATCTAAAATTGCTTATATAGTATCAGTAAAGAGATACTCAGGTTCAGATCTACCCTTGCAACGTCCTCTCCTGAATTTACCAATGAGGTGAAGTCCAAAATTGCTTATATACTATCAGTATGGATATTTACCCTATTCCCCAACTGGAGCGAGATGTGACACAATATCTTTTTTAAGGTGGGGACCCGACCGCATACAGATGGGCACAGTAACAAAAATTCCCCAGTCCCCTCAACCACCAGTTGAGCTGGCCTCAGTGATGAGCACCTGGTCCACCCCTCTGCTGCAATGGGGTGATGCAGCCACGGGACACTGTTCCCCGGGACTGGGCATTTATCTGTAATTTTTTCTCAGGTGAAACCCTGTCCTTGTCACGGAGTTACAACTGAGCCACACTCTGTCAACGAGGACAGAGACGCAACTAAGAGATGATTTTTGGTCCCTAGTCAACACAAAAATGTGCCAGGTAAGTAGATACTCAGGTTCAGATTTACCTTCTTAACATGCTCTCCTAAATCTAGCAGTGAGGTGATGTGCAAAATTGCGTATATAGAATCAGTACTTAGATAATCAGGTTTAGGTCCACCCTCTTAACGTCTTCTCCTATATTCAGCAGGGAAGTAGGGTTCAAGATCGCTGATATAGAATCAATTGCAATATAATATATACAATATATCAGATGATACAGTGATCTTCTTCTTCTATGTGCCCTGTCCTTTCAGGACGTAGGCGATCATGGTTCTCCACATTTCCCTATCCATTCTGGCTCTTAGTATGTTTCCTCCTGTTACTCCTGGCAGAACCCATTTCGTCATCCACCTGATCAGGCCCTGCAAATATGTTATCCGCTGCCTTCCTCTGTCTCTTTTTCCTTCTATCTAGCCAGTCAGTATCAGGTTCTCCAAGCTCTCCTTCCTCATTGCGTGTCCCAGGAACTTCAGTTGTCTCTTCCTGATGCTCAGTATTAATTTCCTTTTTGTTGCCATTCTTTCCAACACCGCATCGTTGCTTGCATGCTCAGTCCACGATATCTGCAGCATCCTTCTGTAGAACCACATTTCCGCTATAAAACCTTCTACTATATCGAATGGAAGCGACAAGAAAGGGTTCAGTACAAACCACAAGAATGCACGGTTATTAGCAAAAGCATGAGCTCAAAATGAAAATTACAGGTCAGGAATACTAAAATCAAACCAGTACAGAAATTTAAATATCTGAGAAGTTTTCTAACAGAGGACTGAAAGTGTGACAAGAAATCCAAAGTCATATTTGAATTGTTAAAGATGCATTTAAAAAGCTAAGCAGAGTATTAACAGATGGGAAAAAACTTTGTTGGAAACATGAGTATATTGAACTGTTATGTGATACAACAGCAAATACTAGATGATCTCCTGAAAGACTTGAAGTGACAGAAATGTGGTTCTACAGAAGGAAGCTGAGGATGACATGGACTGATCATGTGAGCAACAGTGATATTTTGGTGGTTATTAAAAACCGAAAAAAAACTTATACTTAACATCAGGAAGAGGCAGTTGATATTTCTGGATCACATAATGAGAAAAGAGAGTTTAGAAAATCTGATACTCACAGGGCAGATAGAGAGAAAGAGGTACAGAAGAAAGCAGCATGTTATGTGCTTGATGGTCGGCTGAACAGGGTTTGGGAAAAATAACAAAAATAAAAGTTATTAAGAGCTACAAATAACAAAGATATGGAGAGCTGTGATCACTTATGTCCTCAAGGGACACAAAACATAACAGAAAAAGTTACACATGTCTAGACCCACCTTCTATAAATCCTATCTGAATCCAGTGGATTTGGATTGTTTCTTTTTTACAGCTTATCAAATCTTTGTGGTTTATTTATTTCTGGGGATTGTAAGAATATTACATTTTTATGTGGACGAAAATTGTATTAAAAGTTTGGGAGGTAAACATGTTTTTCCAGAAACACCGTTTACTATTTAACCCATAGCTGGGAGGAGAAGGGATAGATTTATAGCTTTGTGTGTAAATAAATATAACATACTAGACTGGAATTCAAATTTTGCTCTCCAATATCTCATTCTAAGCATATACACCGGTTCTCGCTCAATCACCGAAGTTAAGCAATGTTGAGCCTGGTCAGTACTTAGATGGGTGACCGCTTGGGAATACCAGGTGCTGTAAGTGTATAGTGACGGATGTGTGTGCTTACGGCCATATCATGTTGAATACACCAGTTCTCGCTCAATCACTGAAGTTAAGCAATGTTGAGCCCGGTCAGTACTTAGATGGGTGACTGCTTGGAAATACAATGTGCTGTAAGTGTATAGTGACGGATGTGCATTGTGGTGCAGTGGATATCAGCTCGGAAAGAGAAATCGGTGAGCCGAGTTCGAATTCTAGTTGAATACCCTGCATTCACTTAAGCACTGGTACCTTGGGAAAGGTATTAATTCGTCCCTTCCCTCCAGTTATGGGTTAACAAACAAGGGTAGGGCTTGGGGGCCCTGCAATTAAAACAAAACAAATCCCAATGAATCTTGATACTCGAAAAGAAAAATGTATTACTAGACACAAAAACTTATATAAACAACAATAAATTGTTGAAAGAAAAAGGTATTACCAGCAATAAATAAATAAAGTTTAGTTGGCCATAAATGACCCACCGAGGTTGATTTGCCATAAAAACAAAACAACCAACCAACCAACATTACACCATTCACACATCTCTTTGAATTCAGTAGCAATGTGATAGAGCATCAGTTGCAGGGAATGGTCGCATCTAAATTCATGGCACTTGTTTGACTTTATTCTGCTTATGATAATAAACTACAGAGTGTGATAGATTCATTGTTGTCTAAATGATGCCAAAATGAAAATAACACTGACATCTCATTTATCTCATTATCATTCATTCAGTAATGAATTAGAACAGTCTAAGTTACTGGCGTATATTTACATGGTATATCACATGCTAAAAGTCTGCCTTCTTCTATTGAGCACCCATAGCTCAGAGGTAGAATTGCCAGCTGATGTCGGTAGTATTTCAATCCTAGCTAAAGGCAATTGCATGTCTAACTGTACTGATGAGCTGTGATACGGCAAAACAGATCTGTTTGCAGATGACTATACATATATATATATATATATATATTATATAAACACTTTGTATTTATATATATATATATATATATATATATATATATATATAAATAAAAACACTTTGTATATATATATATATATACATTTTTTTTTAATCTGTTTGTATAATATTTTCTTTTCGGAACTCAAAATACATAAGAATTGTCCAAAGTTTTTGTACTTTAAATTTCATAGAGTTTATATATATATATATATATATATATATATATATATATATATATATATATCACAACTAAATACTATTTAAGCTTGAGGAGGAAAGAAAATTACCTTGAGTCAAACAATATCACAGAAACCTCTCTTTAAACAGCCATTTTCTAGCAACCTACAACCAACCGGCCTCTACAACCATTACATAACTACAACTCACCAACACGAAACAAATACAATTAAATTATTCACTTAAAAAGATTCCATCAGCAAACATCCATAACTACAAAATTAAGCTCACTGAAAAAAATAGAACACTTTATAAAATGTATAAGATGGAAAGTGTTATACTTCCTCAACAAAGAAAAAAAACAACAAAAAAACAACAAAAATCTTCAGATTTCCATCAACAAAATGCCCACCACAACAAAGCAAACTTATTACATTTGAAAATGGCATAATAAACATTATAAACAAAATAGATACATGAAAAATAAACAATAAATTCCAAATACAACTAAAACAAGACCAAAAAATGATAAATAACTCAGAAAAACTACAAGCAGACAAATCTATGAAAATCTATAAAATGAACACTAATGACTACAAAATCAAAGTTGAAAAGGAAATTACCAAATTTTATAAAACCACCAGTAATTTTTTTCTTTTGTTTATTCATATCGCCCCAAGCAAGGCATTTTACTGCCACTGTTGTGCTGGGGGTTTACATAGGAGGAAAGTTATGAGAAAGAGTGACAGGCTATAGGAGGTGTCAAGAAGTGGGTAAGAGAAGGATGTGAATACTGATGAGAGTGGAGTGAACTGAGAAAGGAGCATGAGAGGGAGAGGATGCAGGTTAGTGAGATAGGAGATGACTACTGACTTTACATTAAAATTCTTGGAGATTGTAGCTGTTGGGGAAGCAAGTAAACGGAAAAGAATTTCACAGGCGGGACATGTAAGAAAAGAAGCTGTTGGAGTAGAATTTGCGTTTACATTTTATTGGTTTTACAGTAAAAGGATGGGACCTAATTGCTAATCTTGTGGCTCAAGTAAATTCATATATAGGACCACCAGTGAGCTAAGTTCATCAGAGCAGAAGCTGTGAAAGTATTTGTAGAAGAGGCACAGGGAAGCCACATTGTGCCAGTGAGAAAGTGACTGTATCCAAGCTGCCAAGTCGGGATCGATCACATTACAGATTCTCTGTCGGATTTTGTCAAGGACCCCTAGGTGGATAGCAGAAAATTAGAAAATGACATAAATAAAGAGGCAAAAAGCATAGAAAACAGAATCAACCAACTAGCAGAAAGAAAACAATGATACCATCAAAGTTAAATGGGAAATAGTAAAAAAAGCATCACCACACATAAAGTAATAGCAAAAGTTGTAAATTATGTTTGGAAGAGAAGCTCGCAATAATCATTTTTAAAGGTCAAAGTCAGTCAGTTAAGTGCCAAACGTGATACACGCATAAGACTGAGATCATGGGTGATCATGTCTCGAAAGAGACATGACTGACTGAGAAGAAGATTATTCCACAGTAGGTTGCCATTACTCGCTGCAGTAGACTGGTTGCCAACCAAGGCTATAAAACACAATCTGTCTTGCCATTTAACTCATAGCTGGAGAGAGAAGAGATAGATTATATGACATTATTATATTGTGTATAATTAGTGGGGGATCAGTTTATTACTTCATAACAATAGAAAACCGATCCCCCACTTTATGCCCAGTAGAAGTTTTAATTATGATTCCAACTATTATATTCAGTCAATCAGTTAAGTGCCATATGTAATACATGCTTTGGGTGATTATGTCTTGAAAGAGACATGACTGACTTGGCAGAAGATTATCCCGCATTAGGTTGCCATTGCTTTCTGCAGTAGACTGGTTGTTGACCAAGGCTTTAGAACCCAATCTGTTCTGTTATTTAACCCATAGCTGGAGGGAAGAGATGGATTAATACCTTTTCCAAGGGTATTTGTACACAAGTGAATGCAACGAATACAAGTGGAATTCGAACTTGGCTTCTCAATTTGTCGTTCCGAGTCGATATTCATTGCACCACTACTTCTTCTTCTTCTTCTATGTGCCCTGTTCTTTCAGGACGTAGGCGATCATGACTTTCCATGTCTCCCTATCTCTGGTGGCTCTTAGTATGTTTTCTCCTGTTACACCTCGCAAAACCCATTCCATCATCCACCTGATCAGGCCCTTCAAATATGTTATCTGCTGCCTTCCTCTCTCTCTTTTTCCTTCTATCAGGCCTGTCAGTATCAGGTTATCTAAGCCCTTCTTTCCTCATTGCATGTCCCAGGAACTTTAGCTGTCTCTTCCTGATGCTCAGTATTAATTTAATTTTTGTTGACATTCTTTCCAAAACCTCATCATTGCTCACATGCTCGGTCCATGATATCTGCAGCATCCTTCTGTAGAACCACATTTAAGTTGCTTAAAATTTTGTACTTGTTTGATTCTAGTATTCCTCACCTGTATTTGGCATTTTGGGTTGCTCTTTTTACTGATGACCATGCATTCAATTTTCTTAGAGTTTATTTGTAGTCCTTTCTTGTCACTCTCTTTAGCTACCTTCAGTAGGAGGTCTTGTAGTTTTTTATTCTGTGTCTGCAATCAGCACTGTATCATCTGCATACACACATTCGTAAATCAAAGTAAAATATTTAAAAAAAAAGATAATGGGAAAATATAGACAAGCAAATAAATACATACTTAACTATACAAACAACAATAAATAACAAAAATCAAGCAAAAAAAACGGAATATACAAACAGTATTTATAAAAAGTTACAAAATTAAAAAAGTAAAAAAATATAGATACAAATACAAATACTAAATCACAATAACAAACAGAAAATAATAAACAAAAACAAAACATACAAATAATGTAAATATGAAAAATAAAAATGCATACAAACACACAATCACAACAAAAACAGAAAATAATACAACCAAATGAAAAATACAAACACATGCAAATCCCATGAACACAAATATACACAAAAACACCCAAACATAACCCAGAAAAAAATAATGCATCATGTGGCAAAACATACAAAACATTAACAAAAAAGTCAAACCAATAAAAAAGAGGTTAATACAACAAAGAAGCCTAGTCTAGTTAAAAGCACTCATTCATGCATACACTAAAAACAAACAATAAGAATAAAATAAATCAAACAACTACACAATAAAAAAAAGAAAAAGAAACAGAAAGAAAAAATCAACCAATCATAAACAAAAAAAAAAGGAAATCCCAAACAAGACTACACCCACAAAATTCACATAAACAAAAAAAAGTGGCACCTAAAGGCAAAACGACATGATGATCGAGAACATCATAACAGATTAATGCGAACTTCAAAGTTTCATGAAACTTTGAAGTTTGCATGAATCTGCTCAGTAAAAGAGACAAATACTTTGTACATATATGTGTGTGTGTGTGTGTATGTACAGATAGCGATGGATAAATTATCGCCATTCTATATTAATAATTTCACACATGTCCATTGTTTTAGATTTTGTTTTTGCTGACTGCACCATCTGGAAGAAGAATAGCACCATGGTGTGAATTCTTCTTCTTCTTCTTCTTCTATGTGCCCTGTCCCTTCAGGACGTAGGCGATCATGGTTTTCCATGTTTCCCTATCCCTGGTGGTTCTGAGCACGCCTTTTCCTGTTGCACCATGCATTCCTCATTCTGTCATCCACCTGATTAGGTCCTAATTCATGTCCCAGGCACTTCATCTGTCTCTTACTGATGCTCAGTATTAATTTCCTTTTTGTTTCCATCATTTCCAAGACCTCATCATTGCTCACATGCTTGATCCATGATATTCGCAGCATCCTTCTGTAGAACCACATTTCAGTTGCTTCAAGTTTTTCCTTCATCTTTGATGTTATTGTCCAGGATTCACTGCCATATTGAAGGACGGACATCACATAGCAATCCAGTATTCTCTTCCTAGTTTCTAGCAAAATTAGCCTGTTTCTTAATACCTTACTCAACTTCTGGAATGCTTCCTTCGCCATGCCAATTCGCCTTCAGATCTCTGTGTCGCACTTTCTGTCTTCTGTTATAACGCTTCCCAGGTATTTAAATTTTTGTACCTGCTTGATTCTGGTATCCCCGACCTGTATTTGGCATTTTGGGCTGCCCTTTTTACTGATGACCATGCATTCAGTTTTCGTGCAGATTATTTCTAGTCCTTTCTTGTTACTTTCCTCTGCTACCTTCTGTAAGAGATCTTGTAGTTTCCTTTCTGTGTCTGCTATCAGCACTCTATTATCTGTGTACCTTAGGTTGTTTAAATTGTGGGTCTGATTATGAATCCAGGCATAACTTCTAGGGTCCTCAAAATTCACTCTTCTAGAAATTTGGAAACAGCATGCTCTACTTGTTGGTATTTGCACTGGAAGCAGTAATACGAATATATTTGTTTGAGTGTTAATCTGAAGAGAGCACAGAAGATTTGGAAAGAGTTTGTTGGGTCTAATGGTGTTATCACTAGTGATGGCGATGTTTTGCCTCAGTTCATCTTCCTAAAGAGCATCAGACTAAACATGGAGGCTTACATTGTGTCTTGAGGAGGTAGTGCTGGCCTGGGTCAAAGGGTAGCTACTAGAAGACTCCATGCCTGGCAACAGAATTCTACACAATGCCACACAAGCAGGAGAACCCAATCATGTCTGTCTGGTAGTTTGTGACCACATCACTTCTTACATTTGGTCACATAACTCTCTGAACTGCAAGCCCCTTGGTTATTATTTGTGGGATGCTGTTGAACTAGAGATCAACAAAACTCCTTGTAGCACCAATGGTGAACTGAAGACAAAGATAATGGCAGCACATATCAACTTAAAAAAGGAGACTATCTAAAAGAGATGCATGAGATTCCAAAGTCATCTGGAGGCAGTGGTTGAAGCCAATGGCAATTTTTTGAATAAATTTACTCTTTAGTATTTCAAGATATTTTGATAAATATATCTGATAAATTGAGATGTCAGTGTTATTTTAATTTATGTGTAAATTAAACAATCATTCTAGACTATTGGAGTAGATAGACTAAACTATCGCCCGGTTCACACTCCACCTACGTCTATTGAACAGGTGTAGAGGCTCATCCCTTGTTCCCTGTTTAGGATGTGGTTTCCGGTTTTCTCTTTTCCAATCTTTTCACTTTTCTTCTTTTTTTTTCAGTTGGAGTAGATAGATCTATCTATCGCCCGGTTCACACTCCACCCTCGTCTATTGAACAGGTGAAGAGGCTCATCCCTTGTTTCCTGTTTAGGATGTGGTTTCCGGCTTTCTCTCTTCTAATCTTTTCACTCTTACATAGCTCCCGGCACATCAGTGGCGTTACGACCTTGCTCGGGGTGATATGATTAAAACAAAAAAAAAATTCCTTCCATCCTGTATATATATATATATATATATATATATATATATATATATATATATATTTATTTAATGGCACAAAATTTTATTATGGCGTTAAAAATAAAAATTTTTTTACTATAATCAGTCAAGCCAAATTCTAAAACAAAAAACGCTAGTTGCTAGTTTCATTCCCTCTCAACAGAAAAAAATGGGGAAAAATTATGAAAAGAAAATCTGCTATGGGGGGAAATGAATGAACGGAAGGGGAAAAAAATGTTTTTTGATTTTTACTAATAAAAGTTATCACATCTAAAGATGCTGAAGGCTCAGTAGAGCAAGCCTAAGCAATCACTCTCTTTGTTTATAAAGAGAGGGCTGCCCAGACCTGATAAACAGCGTCTCCAACACCTTCAGATGGAATAACGAGTGTGGTCCTTGAACTTATGAAATTTGCCACCATGTCTGTTGATTTCAGTTTTGACAATATTATGTATCGTCAGATTGATGGTGTAGCAGTGGGTTTCTCCTTTGGGACCTGTTTTGGCTAATATATTTGTGGGCTTTCATGAAGAGAGTATACTTTTAAGTTCTTCCATACTCATGGTCTACTACTGTAATGTTGATGATACTTTTTTGTGTTTTCAACAATGAATTGGATGTTGACCAATTCTTCTCCCTACTCAATGGTGTTAATCCTGCCCTTAAATTTATGATAGTTAAGGAGGTCAATTGTTCCTTGCCCTTTTAAGATGTTCTGGTTCATAGAACACCTTCCTCTTTTATTACTTCAGTTTATAGGAAGCCTATCTTTACGAGTCTCTACAATAGATGGTGGTTCTTTTTGTTCTAAAGAACAAAAGATTAATTTGATTAAGATTTTGACCCTTAGGGCATTAATGATTTGTTCAGATGACACCTTGAATGATGAAATTAGTTATATAACTAGTATCTTTGTAAAGAATAATTATTTGTCAAACATTGTTCATTCGGTTATTTGAGGGAAGATTGCTGAGTTTAGCAAAATTTAACTTGTAATGGTTGAAAAATGTCAAGTCTATCTCCAAATACCTTTGTTGGTTAGGGTTAGAGACCTTAGCCAAGCGAATTTCATGTGTGATATTATGCAGCCAATGTACGTGTTTTGTTTAAAACTAGATCTGTCCTTCCATCTATGCGTAAAGTTATTCTACCCCCCCCCCCCCAATATTAACTCTGTTATATATCATTTTAAATGTAGCTGTAGAGTTGGCTACATAGGTAGAATGACGCAGAATTTGGATGTTAGGATTAAACAACATGTGTCTGCTAAAATAATCAATAAGAATTTTTCGTTTGATGATACCATTCAAAATTCATATGGGCCTTCCATAGTGGATTATTTGATAAATAATCTGATTTGTGCTGTGAATTTTAGTGTGAAGTGGTTTTCTGTTTTAGCCAGATCACACTTGTTATTCCATCTGAAGATATTGGAGATGCTGTTTATCAGGTCTAGGCAGCTCTCTCTTTATAAACAAAGGGAATGTTTTTTTGGGGCTTGTTCTCTGAGTCTCTAGCATCTTTAGATGTAATAGCTTTTAGTAAAAATCAAAAACATTTTCCCCTTCCATTCATTCATTTCACCCATAATAGATTTTCTTTACATGATTTTTATCCCGTTTTACAGTTCTGATAGGTGGGGACGAAACTGGTTAACTAATGTTTTTGTTTTAAAATTTGGCATGGCCGATTATAGTAAAAAAATTAATCTTTAACGCCATAAAATGCCATAATATATATATATATATATATATATATATATATGAAATGAATTGTTTGAACATTATTTTTTATCGATACTCGTATTTAAGTAGATATTCTGTTTTAATTAAACAGTATTATATATTGATATCTACTGGCCTGATTATTTACGATAAATTGTTATTACGAAAATGTGTGCCATTCGGCAGGATTTGAAACTGCAACCCCTATCTACATAGGGGAAGCTACCATTTGATCTCCAGGCTATTCGTGGTTGAGAGGTTTAAGACTTTACCAGATCAAATGTATAGGGGTTGCAGGTTCGAATCCTGCCGAATGGCACACATTTTCGTAATAACAATTTATCGTACATAATCAGGCCGGTAGATATAAATATATAATACTGTTTAATTAAAAACAGAATATCTACTTAAATACGAGTATCGATAAAAAATAATGTTCAAACAATTCATTTCAAATTGTCGGTTGTTTATAACCAAGTTTCGTTAAAATTTGTTAATTTACATAACATGTTTACATATATATATATATATATATATATATATATATATATATATATATACACAAAGAATCTCAAGCTAGCCAAAACCTACCGCGGTTTCACACTATGGCTCGTCAGTATATATATATATATGACTACATATATATATATATATATATATATGTAGTCATCCGCAGACAGATATATATATATATATATGAAGACAGATATATATATATATATATGGAGATACAGAGAGAGTGAGAATTTTTTTCCCTTCTTATTAGCAATATAATGAATTATTTATATATTTTTATTTATATTTTTTTATATATGTTATAAAATGATTTCTTTTCATTTTATTTTTGTCTAATTTTAAATTTGTTAATATTAAAATTTAACATAAATATAAATGCCATCTTAGATTTATTTTTAATTTAATTTTCTATAATTAATCTACAATTAAAATTCCTAAAAATAGTTTTTTTTTCTACATATTAGTCATATAATTTATTTATATTATCCAGTAAGTGCCTTTATCTTTTTCATTCTCAAAAGAAATTTTATTTTGATATTAACATTATTCAGGTCGCTTTTAAATTGTAACCATGATAATTTGAAAGGCCCAGAGGATGCCTGACCATATCATTCTTATATATATATATATAATTTTTTATCTTTAGTTTATTTTAATGTATCTATTTCATCCTCTAAATAGCAGCTTTTTTGTTGTGTTAGCCAAACTGACACGTTTTCCTTTCCTTTTCCCTACTTTTTTTCTTTTTTCCTTCTTCCTTTTACTTTTCTTTTTTGCTACCTTTACTTACATTTTTTTACACTCACAAACTTATACACACACACACACACACGTATACACACACACGCACACACACACACACACGCACACACACACACACAATTGGATTTTGCTATAATGCACTGTTATCATTGATGGGATGAGTGTTAAATTCACTCATTGAAATGGCCATACGTCTTTGGAAAATTTTAATTTTTTTACGTGTAATATATATATAATATATATATATATATAAATATATATATATATATATATATATATATATACTCAGTTATAATCTGAGGACAGAATGGTTAAATAAAATATAGACAAGAGGAAAACTGTATTTTAAATCGCCTACACGTTTCGTCCTGTTATGGACTTTATAAAGCAAAAAAACAAAAAAACAAACAAACTAAAACGAAATGAGTTTTATTCTAAATTACGTATCTATAAACAGTGTTGGCAACCACAAAGGCGCTCACAAATCATTTCAAAAGATCAACAGAATATTTTAGTTTTTAGAATTTCTTCATGTGTAGTGCAAAGTCACGAGATATTAAAATGAAGGGAATTTGACCGTTTTCTTTGAAAACTGTTTATTTCGTGTGTAAGTCTGTTTGAGAATTTCTTCATGTGTAGCGCAAAGTCACGAGATGTTAAAATGAAGTAATTATGGAAATTATACTAAAACAAATTAACATACATAATAAAAATTTCAAAGAAAACTGTTGAATTTCCTTCATTTTAACATCTTGTGACTTTGCGCTACACATGAAGAAATTCTCAGACTAACACACCGTGACGAAATAAACAGTTTTCAAAGAAAACGGTCAAATTCCCTTCATTTTAATATCTCATGACTTTGCACTACACATGAAGTAATTCTAAAAACTACAAGATTCTGTTGATCTTTTGAAATGATTTGTGAGCGTCTTTGTGGTTGCCAACACTGTTTGTTTATAGATACGTAATTTAGAATAAAGCTCATTTGGTCTTTTTGCTTTGATAAAGTCCATCACAGGACGAAACGCGTAGGCGATTTAAAATACAGTTTTCCTCTTGTTTTTATTTTATTTAACCATATATATAATCAAAATAATAACTAAATAGACTCTGTAAGTATTTAGGTTGTAAATTTATACTAAGATAAACCTTTAAAAAAACCATTAACAAACAGAACCTAATTCCGTTACAATCCGGTGCACTGAGGCGTCGGATGAATGGGGGGAAAAAAAGAAATCCGTGGAATAAGAACACAACATTCAATACTCCGCAGTAAAGAAAAAAACCCCAAACGGAACCAACCACAAGAAAAAGTGCTCGATACAAAGTACAAAAGATATACAAAAGTAGAGCAAAAACACACAAAAAAAATCTAAAGCGAGCCAAAACCTACCGCGGTTTCACACTACGGATCGTCAGGGAAAAGACGATCCGTAGTGTGAAACCGCGGTAGGTTTTGGCTCGCTTGAGATTTTTTGTGTGTATATATATATATATATATATATATATATATATATATATATATATATATTGTAAAAATGGCACACACACATATATCTTTTACAGACAATTTAGACAAGGTAAAAGGTATTGTTTGATGCTCTCATTCTATAGAGAAATCATGTTAATAACCCTGTTTTGTTTGCCAGCCTTCCCTACTCTATTCAGTGGGTTATCTGTGTTGCAAATGTAAGAAAACAGTTCCACTCAGCTCTGCTTTTTTGGAAAAGTTGTTATCTATCCATCCTACACACATATGGTCACATGTATTTCTATAGCGGGTTATCCATTCTTTCCTGTTTATAGTGGGAGTCTGTTCTAGTGAAGGGCAATAGTATGTTGTTGCAGATTAACGGAATTTGGCCTCGTTGTAGATAGCCCACTATAAGTCATAAAATGATTATAAATCAAGAAAAGCAAATTGAGTTGAACAATAACATTTTATATATACACATATCAATTAAGTTTTTTACAATTAAAGTAATACTTGAAGTATAGGTCAAACGGATGTAAAAAATTGTTCATGGCAATAAAATCCTGAAAGAGAATTAATGCTTAGGAATGTGGTGTTACAGTACCGCACTGAATATTAACCCCTCTATTGCTATAGGCCCGGATGTAACATTACCGGCCTGGCGCTCCCAATAAAAGGATCTATTTCTATGCTCCGTCGTCCAGCCTTATTCCTCATACTAACATACACTAACGGATATTACCACATGGTGGCAGCGGTCGGATAATATAAAGCGTAAACAAACAAAGGAAACGTGTAAACAAATCAGCAACCCACGAGAACATACAGGAAAAAAAAAAACTTCACACACGTGTTGAAAAAAAAAAACAAAAACTACCGGCGCCATATTGCAACCTGTAAGTACATCTCATTACTTATACCCATCAAAGCTCCAACTCTTTTCAGAAGATAAGATAAACCATACGCGGACAGTAATATTATTTATTATTGTTCTTATTACTATTATCATTATTATCCGTACTGTTTTATCGGTGATATTGACAAAAACAAATACATTATGGCACACCTTCTACCAACTATGAATTGGTCCGACCCCGACTTGAGCGAAGCCATGGCGCTGTTCAAGCAAAAAATGACCTTATACATAGAAGACGAGGAAATAACGGACGAAACTAAACAGGCCAGAAAAATCTGCCGTTGGTATAGGCGACCAAGGTCTGAGACGCCTAAATGCTAGTGGCCTTACCGACGAACAGAAGAAGTCACCAGAACACCTATGGAATTTCTTCGAAAGTCAGCTTAGAGTGAACGTCAATTTCAGAATCCACAGACTTCACCTAATGCAATACCGCCAGAAACAAGGCGAGTCACTTGACAACTTTATCACAAGGGCCTGCACACTCGCACAAAAGTGCGACTTTACAGATGAAGAATTGAGTGAGAGATTAATAGAACTCATCATATTCTCCACACCCTACGATGCCTTCCGTAATGAACTGTACAGCAAACCAAAGGGGTACAGCACAGCCAGCGTCCTAACGGAAGGCCGGAAATATGAAGCCCTTACCGCCGGAAACGACCAACTTAACCAGCTCGGAATGCAAAAAGCAGAAAAACTATACAGCATCAACCGAGGCAGAAAATGTGGAAACTGCGATACCAGTCACAAGCCCAGACGATGCCCAGCATATAATAACGAATGCTCCGCATGCGGAAGCATGGGGCACTGGGCAATATGCTGCAGAAAATCCAAGGAGAAGGAACGCAGAAACAAAAGCAAACACAGGAGCATGTCACGAAACCCACAGCACCACACCCCAAGAAGAAACCCACACACAAGGTATGGGGAAAATATCGACCATATTGGCACCGGCAATCACGAAGATGAATACCTGCAACACTTCCATTCCATCACTGTCAGTGACAAATGCTTAGACAGTATAACAAAAAAACCCAGGGACGAAGCCTACACAACCCTGAATATCAGACCACCCCACCTGAAATGCAGGACACACCACACCCTTCACATGAAGATCGATTCCGGAGCCTCAGGTAACACACTACTACTGAGGACATTCCAACAGATGTATGGAACATCAGAAAAAGCCCTTTCCATCCTGCAACCCTGCCCACATGTAAAACTCACCTCATACGGAGGCAACCTAATAAGATGTCTGGGAACCATCAGCTTCCTATGCCAATACAAGGACTCTGAATGGACAGACACAACATTCTATGTAGTGGAAGTACCAGGACCTGCAGTCGTGGGACTCCCAACAAGTGAGAAGCTGAGGTTGATCACGATACATGTGGACGCCTTAAAGAGATGCCCAACCAAACCCATCTCTTCCATCAGCCAACTAGTAGCGGAATACCCCAAACAGTTCGACAGGATCGGAAACTTCAGTGGAACCGCCAGACTCCTACTACAGGTCAGAGCAACACCAATAGACAGTAAACTCCCATCACCAGCCGAAATACTCTTCGGCAGACCAATACCTACCACCCTACCCAGTCGGTCAGAACCAAGCAAGGAAGACCACCGCGAACAGCTACATGTGAGATCATCAAACATGAAAATGCACCATGATCATCACAACGGAACCAGACAGCTTCCACCACTATACCCAGGCCAGTGCGTATGGGTACTTAACAAGCCTAGCGACACGTGGAACCCCGGGACCATCATCAGGAATGACGATGGGCCTAGGAGCTACATAGTAGCGACACCAAATGGCGCAAGACTCCGCCGCAACCGCACTCACCTACGAGCCATACCTGCTCCAGCGACAAGGAAGGTTCGTTTTAACATCCCAGAACCTGACACCCCACATACCACAACCAAACCAGAAGAAACAACGACTGGAGGTGAGATAAGAATACCCAACACCAACACCAACACACCCCCACCATACAGAAACAGATATGGCCCAGTCCAAACTAGATCTGGCAGAACAGTAAGAACTCCAGCGCGGTACAGGGACTGATACCATACCATAAGGGGGACACAACATATCATACAAAAATATAGATACACACACAGACACAGGTATACACACACAACTAAAACAGGGGGGATGTTACAGTACAGCACTGAATATTAACCCCTCTATTGCTATAGGCCCGGATGTAACATTACCGGCCTGGCGCTCCCAATAAAAGGATCTATTTCTATGCTCCGTCGTCCAGCCTTATTCCTCATACTAACATACACTAACGGATATTACTACATGTGGGAGCACTGTAAGTAAGGAATGTCTTTGATGTATTCGCTCCTTAGGTCGTAAGTAGTTTTGAGACAGCGAAAGATAAGAGGCGAGGGAAGAGAGGCTAGTATAGTAAGCCACTTGATTTAGGTCAAGGGGATGCTGATTACACTCCTCTCTCTCGAGTCAGTCCTTGTGTGTCGGCCTGCATCGGTCTGTCTGTCGATGCTTTCTGTATCGGCTTTTTATTTCGACTTTTTGGATCGCAGCAGATCATTTGGAAATTCATGTCCGTATTTGATTGTGGGCTTCCCATTGGCCGATAAATAAAATTCGCATAGGCTTGCGAACTGGAAATTTAATATTTAATTAATTTTTATTTTTCAACCGGAACATCTGCGCGAACCCGGATGTGCACCGTTGAGTATTGGTCATTTTCTTTTTGGTTGTGAGGGTGCAAGCATCCGGTCTCTCGCTATGCTTGGTCGGTATCACCACATTTTCACACAGCTACATTCACTTATGTACAGAGACACACGAGACAATCACGTGATAATCTTGCTTTTCCGCTTTCTTACAGGATGTATATATAGCAGACACGTGGTACACCCAGGGACAGTTGCAGCAGAAACACAGAACACAAAGGAAGGCAGTTTACAGCTGCCCCCGATAGCAGCATGCTATTGCGGGGTTTGCGCTCTTCAATAGCAAAGCAATTCTCTCACACACCCGCACTAATTACATACGCAAGTAGATGCCTTTTATTTCTTTGAATAACACTTGTACAAATTACTACAGTTGGCACAAGAATTTTAACACGCACAACATGTAAAGACCAACCCACTTTCTCTTACAAATCATTCTTATAAACTTTACAAAGATGAACTGATGGAGTACTGCTGCCATTTATGGTCAGGTGCCCCTGTGGTTCTCCTCAGTGTTCTTGACAGGCTCCAAAGGAGAGTCTGTAATGTGATAGGTACTGATCTGGCGGCTCGACTGCAGCCACTTCCCCATCGTCGAAAGGTGGCCTCCCTTTGTCTCTTCTATAAATACTTTCATGGCTTCTGCTCAGACGAACTTAAGTCACTGATGCCTCCTCAACAGGTGTTTACTCGTGCAACCAGACTGGCATCTGGGTCCCACCCATTCACAGTCAGGTTAGCCAAATGCAGACGACAATTCTACTCCTGCAGCTTCTTCTCTCGCACTTTCCGCCTGTGGAACTCGCTCCCGTATTCTTGCTTTCCTGACGGCTACAACCTCCAGAAATTTAAATGCAAAGTCAATACTCATCTACTAACCACTGGACTCTAGCTCTCTCCCCACCCCTGTATAACCCTCCCTTTCTCTCCACCTATGTATCTGTCATCGCACGTGCTTTCTCAGCTTTCTATTGTTCCTTTCTAACTAGTTTGTACTCATCACTCTTTTCTAATTAATCTTTTTACATTTATGTAGCCCCCTGCATATCAGTGGCTTTTCCGCCTTGCTCGGGGTGAAATGATTAAAAAAAAAAGACTCAGAAATTTTCACCAATCTTCTATCAATATTATTCCTAACACAAATTACACATGACACTGATAAATCTTCCAGCAACAAAGAACTTTACAACTTACCTCAAAACCTTTAACACAATCTTTTACAGAAAATGAAAGACAATTTAATCAGACACATTAAACATCTGTACAAAGTATGTAATTCTTGTTATTTGTTAATACACTTTTTACAATTAATGCTTTGACCATTTTATTCAATGTTCCATTTGCTAATTTCATGAATGATTTCAACCGTATAAAATAATTGTTGGAATGCAGGAATTTCGTTAGGAAGTTCTTTGGGAAATGGTTTTGTGCCATATAAAATTCAAACCTAAATTCCTATGCATCTGAGGCCCCAACACACATAATCTTCATTCCCTGCCACATTCATTATTACTACTTTAACAGTAACCTCCTATCTTGAGTGACTCTCAGGTCTTGTGATTGATGAATTCTAATATAAGAAGTCTCAAGGTTTATGTCTCTTAAGCCACATTCAAAAGTTTCTTTTTTCATTGAGATATCTTTTCTTGTTTTTGTATTTTATTGGCATATTTTTCATTAACTTGACAGTGAACTCTGAACAGTCTGAGATGAAATTAAAATATTCCACAAGATTAATTTGGAAAAGAATAAATGAAATAAAAAAAATAAATAAAATGCTGATGGTTTTCAAATTTTAATGAAAAACAGATTTGTGGCAAGATCACATGATAAAATAACGACTCTAAGCAATATCATTTTATTTCTTCTTTGTATTAGAGAGTTCCTCTTGCATTCTCTTGCCAAGCATAGATACTGTATTTCAAATTTATTAAACAAGAACAACAACAAATGTGTGCATATAAATGATCACACCAAAAACAACTTTTTAAATGCTCTCTGTATCAATTCACAATCTATGTTAAGATGATTTAATAGCTATGAAATGCATCAGGAAAGTTTTTCACGGTAACACTTTTCTAAACTCCTAAATTAAAAGAGCTCCAATCAATTTCCAGTAAGTATGCGGAAAAGTGATTTATTGTCTAAGAGCAAAAATAAATTGGATTTTAAAAGGAGTAAGATTAATTTTAGTTTCTACAACTGGTTACGAAACAAGAACTTTTTAAATGTAATACTGTTTGAAGAAGGAGAAGAACAGATTATATTATTAAGAAAAAACAATTAATTTTGATTCTCTTCAGGATATAGACGATCCCAGCTCTCCACAGTTTCCTATTCTTTATAATTCTTAGTATTGCCTATAATTTTTTTACTATCCCTCCCAACTTTAATTAATTTTAATTTAATTACTCTGAGCACTTCTGTCCGTCTCCCATCAGTTTTGACCCAAATATTTCAGTTTGCGTTGAATGTCGGCTGGAAGTTATGATTTATGACTTTGTGGTGATACCGAGCAAAGCGAGGGACCGGATGTTTGCCCTCAGAGATTCAGAAAGCAAATGACTAAAACTGGTCTTTGCACACCTGGCTCCACGACGAAGTTCCGGAGGTAAACCAAAAGTAAATAAATATCAAATTCCTTTTACGGGCCTGTAGCGGAACTCTGGATCCTGATTGGTCATCAAATGGCAAAATTCAAAATACGTCAGAGAAACAACTTTTTCATACCTAAAGAAAAATCGTTTCTGAGCCACACCACATGACTATTCAATATTTAACGATTGTCTCTAACTGGTCACAACGGGCAGTTTAGAAGAGGCGGTTGCCGACACACACATCAAAGATGTAACTCTCTACTTCAAGTGACCCGGACATTGTCCTCTCTCTCTCTCTCTGTCTCTGTCTCTGTCTCTGTCTCTCTCTTTTTCTCCTTCCCTATCTCAATGATTACTGCTACAAACATACTGTACGAACTCTTTAATACCTTATCATTGAATACGAACTCTATCATTAACTTCTTAATGTTTCTAATTGTACATTGACTCTTACCACTTGTTATTCCTCCTTATAATAAATTTCTATTTTAAATGTAAAGTGTATATTTTATTATTCCACTCTTCTGCACTAATACAAACAACTTTATCATTGTGAATACGAACTTTATCATTAACTTCTTAATGTTTCTAACTGTACATTAACTCTTACCACTTGTTATTCCTCTTTATAATAAATTTCTATTTTAAATGTAAAGTGTATATTTTATTATTCCACTCTTCTGCACTAATACAAACAACTTTATCATTGTGAATACGAACTTTATCATTAACTTCTTAATGTTTCTAATTGTACATTGACTCTTACCACTTGTTATTCCTCCTTATAATAAATTTCTATTTAAAATGTAACTTGTATATTTTATTATTCCACTTTTCATCACTAATACACACATTCAAACCTGCCGATGACCAACCTTCTGATGAAACCCTTCTGATGAATATCAACCCAACATAAAACTTCGTTGCGTTGCTTCGTTTTGGTATAATTAGAAGATAACACAAACTTGAATTAATGATGTTTATTTTTTGGTATAAAACTGTAGGTTTTTACATCAAGTTACAACCTTAAAATTTTGTGTGGATGCAGGAGCAGACTAGCTAAATTCTCTTCACTGTGGGATGCTAGTAGTAAACGAGCCTATCCCTTCTGGACTCTAGTGGTCAACTGACTAGCGTCTTCCCCTTTTCAAATCTCCTACACAAAACTACTGTCCTTAACTCCTACTCTTACTCCTACTCCTACCAAAAGAAACGGTTTCTTATTTTGCCGCCCAATTTTGAATTCTTGGTGTCAGTGTGTCTACCTTTTTTTTCTATTTTTAGAACACTCGCCATTTTATAAACCATAACAACTTCAACTTTTTATAACTAAGCTGGCAGGAGAAAAGCGTTCTTCTATGTGTCGTGTCCCTTCAGGAATATTTTTGGTATTGATCTGGCAGTTCGGCTTTACTCATTTAGAAGCGATTAATTTTTTTTTACATAATTAAAAAAATACTTTGATCTTTTCTCTTATTAATAACATAAACATTTTGATGGGAAAAGTTCGTTTTTGTTAACTTTAGGGATTTTTTTATTCATACTATGCTGTTTTTTCAGCGATTTAGTGAAAGTGTTGTGAATACGGAATTAAAAGTAACTCTATTCTCTTCACGTTTTGCAAATTTAACAATCCTGTGTGAAATTTAATTTTGACAAATAGGAAAAAGGATTGATCTCACACTGAAAAAAAACGAAGCCAAATTTCCCGATGCGATGTTAAATTAATTTTCTAACCAATGCAAGAAAGCGATTTACAAAACTGAGAGAGAAGTTAACAAGCCGACGTGAAAAATTCTTTAGTTGAAGAAGGAAAGTTGAATCAGTCAGATTAAAGTGAATGATTAAGACAACGCCAAGATGTGACAAAAGAAATTTCAAACCCGTCATGCATTCGTTCACCTTCTTATCGTGTGTTAATTTCCTTTACCTCTTCTTCTTCATTCTCACTATTCTCGCAGTCAACAAAGAAGAAGACGACACAACGACAACAACAATATACTTCAACTGACTCCTAAAAACTAACGTCCGATAAGTACAATTTTCTTTATTCTGTAACAAAGGGTGTTTATCTCCCTTTGGTCGAGATAAAATGACGTGGTCACATGACAGCCGCTCATGACGTCACTCCTGATAGTGACCCAAGCGCTTGTCACACTCTTTCAGCTAAAAGCAACCGCGGAAGAAAGTTGTTTCTCTTCTGCCCGGGCCTTTTAGGCCTAGGCAGAATCTGTCTACCATCATGTTCCGCCTGAACAAACTTCTGCCGTCCCATGGGGACGTAGATGAAGCCTGCCATATCGCTTTGGGACATAGATGAATTCGGTCCCTTCAAATCTAGAGTCATGACAATGGCCGAACAGAACTATCTTCAAATTAAATATAAGACCTTTCCTTTTTGTTCCTTCTGATACTTTGCTTTGTGTTGGACATAATGGATATGTAGTTCTCCCCATGTTAACACCTGTATGTTTATGTGTATTATTGTGTGTGTTATAATATAAAAGTCTTTTTGAGAACATGCATTCTATTATTCATTCATTCATTCATGTCATTTCTCCGTGCCGCCTTATCGTTACATGGTGATCCGTCTTAATAATATTAGGAATAGTAATAAGACATATTTCTTCACCAGGGAAAACCAAGATATTCATTCACAAAGGAAAATCTAGACATATCCCTTCACTGCGTACCCTTAACTGGTATTCCTTCAATTACTTTACCTTTCGTTTCACTTTCTCGCCGACCATAAAAAAGGAAAGGATCACAGACTTTATTAGTAACCTTATTAATTCTTCACAAACGCATTCTGCTACCTACAACTACAAGCTCTGGATTCACTTAACTTTTTACTATACTTTCTCCTTGAACATTTAACTATTACAAATTGATGTAATTCTGTTCTGTTAATAAACTTCTACTTTAAACATGCAAACAAAATACTTTTAATCTTCCACATTTCAACCTTCTGATGATATCTGATAATTTTTAAGTCGTACAGAGTTCGGTTATTTTTGATACAAGACAATTCAATACACATTTAACCATATCCCTACTTTAATGCGTTCATAAGTAAGTATTTGATGGTGTGGTGATACCGACCGAGCAAAAGCGATGGACCGGATGTTTGCTTTCTCACGACAAAAGGGGAAAATGACCAAAAGTCGTCGTTGCGCATCCGGGTTCGCGCAGATGTTCCGGTTGAAAAATAAAAATTAATCAAATATCATATTTCCATTTCGCGAGCCTACGCGAATTTTATTTATCAGCCAATGGGAAGCCCAGAATCAAATACAAGTGTAAAATTCCAAACGAGTTGCTGTGATCCAAAAAGAAGATATGAAAAGCGGAGACAGACCCCAGCAGGCAGAACTTGAGGAGAAGAGTGTCTTGACTTAAGTCGAGCGGCTACTACACTTGCCTTTTTCCTTCTCCCCTGTCTCAAAACTACTTACTGACCTAAGGAGCGACTACATCAAAGACATTCCTCACTTACACACTCCCCACATTCCTAAGCCTTAAATCTCTTTCAGCATTTTTTTGCCATGAACATTTTAACCTCCGTTGGACTTATACTTCAAGTTATTACTTTAATTGTAAAAACATTAATTGATATGTGTATATATAAAAATGATATTTTCTACTCAAATTGCCTTTCTTGATTTGTAATCATTTTATGACTTATAGTGGGCTATCTACAACAAGGCCAAATTCCGTTAACCTGCAGCAGTATACAGCTACTCTTCATTAGAACGGAATCCCACTACAACAAGTAAAAGAAAAGATAAGATACCACCACTATAATGGCATGCTGACTTTAAATCAATTTTAAAAAAATACTTTCATCCATGCAAGGAAGTTCAAATTCCTTTCTTCATTGGGGATATGATTTGAGCCTGCACATATTATGGTTTGCATTTATTTTGTAGTCACCACAAATGTTAAGATCCCTATCCTTCTTTCTTAAAATTACTAACTGTGAGTCCCATTTGCTTCTTTTTGGTAGAACTCGTTCAAGTACATTTTGTTCCAGTAACTCTTTTAGTTTTTCTACAACTATTGGTAGCAGATAAATTGGCATTTTTGGGGCTTGAAAATATGTGGTGGAGACATTTTCTTTTAATCTTAACTTTGCTTCATAGTTTTTAACATTCCAGTTTTCTCGACCTTGACTTTGTTCACTAATTTTGTTGAATTTATGTTCAACACATCATTTCCTACTAGAGCGTAATTTTTTTCACATTTTTCCACGATAATTGGTAATAAATCAACCTTATTTTTTTAGTTCCATGTAGATTTCAAAATAGCTTAACGTTTTTGCACGGACTAGCTGTATAGCTCGGCGTTGCTCGGGATTCTTTAGTGGTTATTTTAAAATGATAAAATCATGTGCTTATTCAAAAAGCTCCAGTATAAGGTTGCCGTGACGCGTAAAGTAAAAAAAATGTGAAGTAAGTATTTGTTTTTATTGTATTTGCAAAAAGGGGTTCATGCTTGGTCAATTTTGCCAATAAACGGGAATGATGTATGTACAATTGTAAGAACGAGGCCGGCGTTACGAGAGCATGTATTGTATCACGTTGTGACGCAAAAGAATTAGATGCATTGTCCTTGAAACGTCGGAGGGATTGGCACCTTGTAGAAAACGTGAAATTGTTATGGCATATGATAAGGTAGAAGTTACAAAAAAGACTCAATTTTTGTTAGAATACAACTAAGCGTTTCAAAGAAATAAACGATCGCAAAACGCAACATTTTCCATTAATTTTTGCCGCACCCTGTGATTCAACTGAAATTTTTGTTTGCATATCAACACATCAGACCTTGGTCTACCAGTGACTCGATTTTGGTTGAGTTTGAGTGAAGCGTCTTGGAGAAATGCATAAAAGTGCGCAAAAGACCGCCCGAAATTATGTTTGTCGTTGATTTTTGACGAACGCTGTCCATTGATTCGAACATTTTGTGTACATCAAAGGATCGAACCTTGACCTACAAGATACCCGATTGGTTGAATTTGCTTAAGGCGTCTCGGAGGAGAAGAGTTCGTAAATTCTAAGTGCTCCAGTGATTTTTGCCGTACCCTGTAAATCGATTCAAAAAATTTTTGCGTACATCATATGTTCATGTAATGATCGACAAGTTGTCCAATTTTGGTTGAAATCGGACCAAGGGTTTCGGAGGAGTAGGGTTCGTTAGAATGGCCACAAACACAGACAGACACAGACATATCCATTTTTATATATACAGATATGTCAAACTGATTCAATTGGACGAAGCTTTTATTTAAACGAGGTTTTCCTAATTTCTTCCAAAAGGTTTTGGGTATCACATGTCATTTCTCGTATTTAGTTGCATGTCCTGTGAAACATTATTGATTCAAATTTTGAACAAACATTTTACATTTCTTTTTTTTTTTCAATGAAAAAACATCCATATTAATTTCTCTTCATTTTTTTGGACCACCTCTAAATTTCAATATTTGGATTTATACATACGTTTAAAATTAATCATTTTGTAACATTTTTCACATCTTTTTTATATACCGACAATTTTTACTTTTCTCTTTGATCTTTATACACACAGTCAATCAGCAAGTCCACCGTCGATGCACGCAGTCCACCGAAAAAACGAATTCTACCAGCGCTGCTTGCACCCGCTTTTTATGCCATTTCAAGACGACCAAAATTTGCCCGTGTGCAAATATCATCTCGGTTTTTGGCGAGATAGGTACGCATAAATTTTGTCTTCAATAGGGCCGTATTACCTTATTGTTATTATCTTGCAAGCAAGACACGTCCGCGCTCGTTTCGAATTCTGAGGTAAGTCATGTCTTTCGTTACAGAAACGCCTTATTCTTTCTAACCTTCTCATGATGATAATTATAACTTATAGGGAATTCGGTTATGTTTGGCACAAGGCTAATTTACCAAAGTGATCGAGCTATCTCTAAGTAAACTAGCGGCAATAGAGAAGCAATGGAGTGGGTTTCTCTTGGTCAATGCGTATGGCACCCATGCGCCGTGTTTTTTGGACCTTACTCATTGAATGAAGATGGCGAGCGACAATAACATGAGAGCTTGCTATGCTCTGTGCCAATTCCCTTAGGGGTCTGGCGAGGTTCATTTTTAATCAGGGTGTTTAAACTGAACAGGCTGGCCAGAATGCAGACAGTATGTGAGTTCAAACTTTCTTTTCTTGAAATGGGAAGCCATTTTGTTGATAATGAAGTCATCCTTGCGCACAGTACAAATATCTCAAGCAGGTTTGGTAGTTTTGTGAATTTAATGAAAAGCAATGAGAAGATTCACTCATTCTTGCCTACTGAAAGAGGTGTCTAATCTGAAGTTAAATTTCAATAACGTTAGACAATACTTTCACAAGATGACCAAAGTTGCTGTTGTAACCTGAAATGGTTACTGAGTGAGAAATAACTAAAACAGAGGTTGGAGGATGAAATAGTAATTTTTATAATATCAACAAAATACAATACTTGTCAGCTGTGTGAAGTAGATACCCCACTGCAAGTGGTTAACTGCTAGACAGCAATATTCCTCTGCTTCACAATAGTGTCCAATGTATTTATGAGGATTGGAACATACCAATATGTCTATAGGTACGTACATAACAGAGTGGTTGTAGTGTTTTAGCAAAATCAGTTCGGAAGGATCATTCTAGAAAATAAAAAAGATGGCAAAATCAAAGAATTTTGACGAACGTGAAGTGTGAAGAATTCTCACCTGCGTCTCTCTTGGCAAGGGAACACTTGTAACCTTAAAAGTTAACTGAATGAGAAATAATCAAAATGGAGGTTAGAAAATGAAAGAGTAATCTTTATAACATCAACAAAATACAATACTCACCAGCTGCATGAAGTATATAGACACTGCGAGTCGTGAACTGCTAGACAGCAATATAGATATTTACTGTTGTTCACACTATGCAACAGATGTGACAGTTTTAAAGTGGTTTTTATCAGCAGTACAGTAGAAAAATCCCTAAATTCCCTTGGTACTTCTCTTTTGGGTACGCCTCAGGCACCGGGCATTAAACTCAGTCTACTTCTAAGGGAGAGGTAAATACTGGGGGATGGCCCGCTGAGGCTTGGAGCTATGATATAAATTCCAGCCAAAGGCAAATGGATTCTTATATCGCTAGACAGCAATATAGAAATTTAGCTGCTCCTTGCACTTGAGACAAAATGTGTCACATGGCCATTTTAATGTAGACAATCCTTTTTTTTAATCATATCACCCCAAGCAAGGCATTCCACTGCCACTATAGCGCAGGGAGTTACATAGAGCGACTGGATATAGGAAATGTCAGAAGGAGGGTGATAGACGAGTAAGGAGGTACATAGAAAGAGTGTTTGAGAGAATGGGCGCGAGTTAGTGTGTTAGGAGGTGTCTATTGACCTTACATGTAAACTCCTGGAGGTTGTAGCCGTCGGGGAAGCAAGCATGCGGAATGGGAATTCCACAGGCGGGAAGTGCGAGAAAAGAAGCTGTTGGAGTAGAAATTGCGGTTACATTTCATCGGTTTCACTGTAAAAGGGTGGGACCTAGTTGCTAATCTAGTATCTCGTGCAAATTCATACCTAGGGGGCACCAGTGATCTAAGTTCATCCGAGCAGATGTCGTGAAAGTATTTATAGAAGAGGCACAGAAAAGCCACGTCACGCCGGTTAGAGAGTGACTGCAGGCGGTCAGCCAAGTCGGTATCGACCACATTACAGATTCTCCGTTATATTTTGTCAAGAGCAGGGGCACCCGACCAGATGTGGCAGCAGTATTCAATACACGGGCGGATGGTAGATTTATATATGTGCAGGATAGATTCAGACGGAAAGAACTTCCGGGCCCTGCATAGAAAGCCGACTTTCATAGCAGCGGATTTAGCAATGGATTCGATGTAGTCATTCCACTTGAGGTCCGCTGAGAGTGTCAGGCCAAGCAGGCGTAGTGTTTTACTCTCTGGGAGGCAAGCCTGTTCCATGGTAATGGGAGGGAGGTGCAGTTGTCTATGGTGGTTAATTGATAGCAGCTTCGTTCCTAGTCATATTGCTTTGGCAAACATTGAATATCTACTTTTTTCCAGACGAGAATCTACCCTTCAATGGAGCCTTGTCTACGTTAATAACTACCTGAAGGCAGAGAGTCCGACAATTTCAGAATTGCATATGAGGGACATAAATCTCTAGACAAGCCCTCCTTCCTCATTGCGTGTCCCAGGAACTTCAGCTATCTCTTCCTGATGCTCAGTATTAATTTCCTTTTTGTTTCCATCATTTCTAGGACCTCATCATTGCTCACATGCTTGATCCAAGATATATAAGCATTTAGTTGCCTACCAACTTGAGAGAAAATGTGGCGTAAGTCCTTTTTTAATGTGGGTAATCCTAGCCAGCCATATAACTCGTGCAAAAATGAAATGTCTACTTTTCCCTAGACGAGATTTTATCTTTCTGGTCGAGCCTCAAAAGCAGAGAGTTCGACAATGTCAGAATTGGGCCTGAGCAACGTTAATTGCTAGACTGCAATAAAGATATGTAGCTGCCTCCCTATTCGATACAAAATGGGGCACAATGTCTTTTCAATGTGGGTAATTCGAGCCATAAATCTCGGGCAAAAATTGATTGTTTACTTTTACACAGACGAGACTCTACCTTTCGGTAGAGCCACATCTGGGTTAATCTTCACACAAAGGCCAAGGGTCGGACAGTGCCAGAAATGCGTTTGAGCGAAGTTAATCACTAGGCGGCAATATAAGTATTTAGTTGCCTCCCCACTTGAGAAAAAAATGTGGCGTCAGCCCTTTTTTAATGTGGGTAATCCTAGCCAGCCATATAACTCGTGCAAAAATGAAATGTCTACTTTTCCCTAGACGAGATTTTATCTTTCTGATCGAGCCTCAAAGGCAGAGAGTTCGACAATGTCAGAATTGGGCCTGAGCAACGTTAATTGCTAGACTGCAATAAAGATATGTAGCTGCCTCCCTATTCGATACAAAATGGGGCACAATGTCTTTTCAATGTGGGTAATTCGAGCCATAAATCTCGGGCAAAAATTGAATATTTACTTTTACACAGACGAGACTCTACCTTTCGGTAAAGCCGCATCTGGGTTAATCTTTGCACAAAGGCCAAGAAAAAAGGAAAAATTAATGTTAAAAATTAAATTAAATAAAAATTTAAAACATTAAATAGACATCAGTGGCGTTTCCGTCTTGCTCGGGGTGAAATGATAAAAAAAAAAAGATCACAATTTGTAATAGAAAATGAAAATAAAAATAGATATAAAATAATATAAGAAAGATCATATAATTAAAGTAAATTGTCAAGATAGTAAGAATAATACTGAAAAAAGTTTATAATTTCTAGAGATTCTATGTCTCCACCTAGCATACCTGACTCGGTTTTTGTGAAGTTGATGAAAGTTGCTATGTCATCTGTGGAATTCAGCTTTAATAATACTATGTATCGACAGATTGACGGGGTCACAATGGGCTCTCCTTTGGGTCCAGAACTTGACAAATTTTGTGGGCTTTCACGAGGAGAGAATACACAGTAGTTTACTTCGTCCTCAACTGTATTGTCGATATGTTGATGACACTTTTTGTTTCTTTGATAACAAAGTTGAGTCGGACCAGTTTCTCTCTTTTCTTAATAATATCCATCCAGCACCGAGAAAGAATCAAATTCTCAACTAGCTTTTTTAGATGTTCTAGTACATCAGACACCTACAACTTTTTTTTCTCACCTCAATTTAGAGGAAACCAACATTTGCGGGGTCATATACGCGTTGGGATTCATTTTATCCTAAACATTATTAGAACCCTAGTTCACAGGGCATTAATGATTTTTTCTGAGTCTTTCCTGGATGATGAAATTAGTTTTGTGAAGGAAACCTTATGCAGTTTAGGGCATACCCCCGACATTGTTCATTTGGTCATCCGTAACAAGATTTCGTAATTCAGAAATGATAACCTCATTACTGCTAAAAATTGTCCTGTTTATCTGAGACTGCCCTGAAGTTCATTGTTGTTGTTTCTCCTCCGAAGTACGTATAATATTTCAAACCCGGCCCTTCCTCCCGACCAAATTAATTCCATAATTTATAAATATGATTGTAGTTTCGGAGATGACTACCTTGGAAGAACAACTCAGCATCTTGACATGAGAATAAAGCAACATGTCCCCACTAAAATAAGAAACCAAACCTTGCCTCGAAATGGACTCGTTCCAAATACTTACGCTTCCGCCATTTGCGGCCACCTTTTAAAGAATAAAAAGTGTGCAGCTAATTTCAGTGAAGATTGATTCACTGTTGTGTCCTGATCTCACTCTTTATTCCATCTTTAGGTGCTAGAGGCTTTATATATCGGGTCCTGCGAGGTATGTACAAAAAATCACTGCCGATTTTCGATACCTCAATTTAAATTTAATTTTTAAAAATAAAAACGTTTTCTTGAAGCTTTAATTTTACCTTTAATTGAAAGCCAAGAGATTAAATTTACTAATTACCATAAGCAAAATACCCTGGTTTAGTTCAAACCGAAATTATATTGCTCGGAATCAAAAATTTAACTGCAAAAAAAATTTTTTTTAAATTTACCGCCATTATTGACGAATCGACAGATCATGTAAACAGTAGCTAAATTTCTGATTTAAAAATCTTGCAAAAAAAAAATATACCTCCTTGACACGTTATTTAAGTTGATTTTTATAATTGAAACCTTCCTTTATCTGATTTCAAACAAGTATTAAGTGCTTACTGACTTGATATTTACGAAATAAATCACTCTTTAAAAACAGTAGCCCTCTTGTCAGCGCTTATCTAGGCGATAAATTACGTGTTGACAAGTAGCAGGTGTGAATGACGTTTGGATGGCGGCCGTAAGTGACAAAAAAATCGTGTAGCTTAAAACGTAATATTTGGAAATTGAATTTTTTTTTGTTGTTTTTTAACTAAATAGTAAAATTAAAAATTTAATATAATATTTTCAGCAAGTATAACATTTTATAGAATTTTAGTTTAGATTTATAGCCAGACTATGCTTTCTGAATAAATAAAAATAAAATATGCTTTCTGAATAAATAAAAATAAAATATGCTTTCTGAATAAATAAAAATAAAATATGCTTTCTGAATAAATAAAAATAAAATGTGCTTTCTGAATAAATAAAAATAAAATGTGCTTTCTGAATAAATAAAAATAAAATGTGCTTTCTGAATAAATAAAAATATGCTTTCTGAATAAATAAAAATATGCTTTCTGAATGAATAAAAATTTAAATTTCTTTTAAAAGAAAGAATTAAATTAAAATAACCGAACTGTTATTTATTAATATTTTTCTGAAATATTAAATATTTTTATGTTTAGATATTACATTTTTATCTTACATTATTAATATGCTTTCTGAAAAAATTAAATTTCTTTTAGAATAATTTTAATTTAATAAAAAAAGAATGAAATTAGAATCAAAGTTTGGTTTGTTTAGTTTTCGATGTAAGGGGAATTCATCCAAAGACTTGTTAACTTCTAAAAACAATACGACCTCTACGGAAACTTGTTTCTATCCGTATGGAACACCGTACTTAATAAAAATTTCCAAAATTTAATTATTTTTAATTATTTTAAAAGTAAAATTGGTGAATGATTTTTATTAAACTTTTCAATTTTCGATAGGCAATGTGATAATCAATTCTTAAGTAAGAGGAAATTAAACAACGTTTTAATAAAAGGTTTTTAAAATATTTTTAACACTTTTATGAATTATTATAATAAAAAATAAAAAAATAAAAACAATTATTTCAAAATTTTATTAGTAAACGAAAATTTTTTTTTTCTTCAGAGTATAATGTCCTTAATAATTATTATTTATTCCAGCAATTAAAAGTTTATCAAATTAAATTATATCAGAGATTTATTGCATTTTTATTTTACTCTTCGGAGCAGATTTTCGGCCAGGTTGTCCACTTTAGAATAAAAAACATAGATGATTTATATGCCCCAATGAGTCCTGCATTTAACTAATAAAAATAATTCATACAGCTAATTAAAATTTATTAAAATTTCATGGATTTACGTAGAGGGGGGTAACAGAGTTAAAAAAAAATATTTTCACCAAGAAATTTAAAAAAATAATAATTTCAAAAATAATTTCATTCATTTGTGAATGAGTACTGAAAGTTTCATTCAAATCTGACTATTATTTGATTTTTGCGAGAATTTTCAAATTAATGTGTTTGTTACCGTGAAAAAAGTGGGTTGTGTCATCATTACCACGTAACCTATTGTAATAAAGGCGTAATTTTTTTTTAGCCGCTAACTCAAATAAAACAACATTTTCTATCAAAATTTCGAAAATATTAGCAGAGATTCAAAAAATTTTAAAAATAATTAAAAATTGCTTTGATCTTTCCTCTTAATAAAAATATAAATATTTTGATGGAAAAAGTTAGTTTTATTAAGTTTATGAACTTTTTTATTCATACTATGCTGTTTCATGCTGTTTTTTAGCGATATTTTGTACGTACCTCAGCGTAAACTGTTGGAGCTTGATATTATTAGGCTCTAGCTCATTGCATTCATAATTTTTTCCCCTCATTTTCCATGACACACTTTATTTTAAATCTCTTTAGAGGCCTGACGAGCGGGAGCGAAACCGGTTGCTTCGCTTTTTTTTATTACTATTTCATAATGTTTAACAACAAACTAATTAATTAAATTTTGTACTTATAAAAGAATTTTCATATAGTCATCCGCAGACAGATCTGTTTCGCTGTATCACAGCTCATCAGCACGGTTAGACTCCGATTGCTTTTTAACCCAAGATTGAGACCCGACTGAATTGGCGTCATATTAGGCGGCATATCTTCATTCAAGCATGTTTTATTAAAAAATATAGACACATTATGTCTAATTTTATAATAATCCGTTCTAGTTCACAAATTATCTTCTTGCTGTTAAGTTGAAATTCACCAAGGAAGGTGTTGTAATTCGTGTTAACCCAAGTACTTTCGGTCTTCTCTGGGATCATCTTCAGGGGTGAAATGTGAAGACAAACTTAATGCAATTGCAACTGTTGTTTTGATGATTTTTTGTAAACCTGTTCTGTTAATTATTTTAAAATGAATAGTTGTGGTTACGACTTTTTGTAAACGAACGTTCCCAATGTAAGATGGGCGATCAGAGATGATAAATTGCATCATGTCATCGGTAAAAATATTGATTTTACCCACTTTTAAATAGTTATCTCAGTATGATTACGTGATTTCTTAGCAGCATTTTTAATTGTTTTGCTTCGAATGTGGAGGAGTTTTCTCTCTCTTGTCTGTTTTTTATTGTTTCGGCTTTAAACCGATCAAGAATTTCTGAATGTGTTTTTAGTTGTTCTTTAAGTTTTTGTATATTAATGTAACATTTTAATTTTAGTTTATTGTCTAATTTATTGTATATTTCATAAAGAAGACAGTTCCAAACTTAAAACAATACTTTTTAGAGTTTTGTTAATTCGTAGTTATGGATGTTAATTAATTTATCTTTTTATTTAGTAGACATGGAGAGTACAAGGAAAACATAACTTTCTTTTTTTCTCTGTTTGCAAATTCGTGAGCCATATGAAAATCTATTTTTTGACCAATAGGAAAAAAGATTGCGTCTGTGCTGAGGAAAAGATCAAGGAAAATTTCATGAGCAAGTGTGAAATATTTTAATAATTAATGAAAAGAGAGCGTTTTTAATGAACATTCACTTACCTGTGGCATGTTTCATCTCGTCCAAAAATGAGTTCGTTTTCGAAACTGACCACGTGATCTGTTTGGCTGCATATTTCACATTTTTCGGTCGGTCAGTCAGAGAGATGAGGAAGCTGAGACCAGAAAGAACACAATGCAGCAACAAAATAGTCAGGCCGCCCCCCTGCGACCCACATATGCATCCTCTCACTTTTTCTCCCATGCTGCTTTCTTTTTTTATTATAAGTTATAGTTTAGAACATGTACAAATTATAGTTTACTATGAAAGTGTACACTTTTGTAGTAGATTATAATTTGTATATGTTCTAAACTATAACTTATAATATATATATATATATATATATATATATATATATATATATATATATACAAGTAAATTCACATGTATATATATGTATACAAGTAAATTCACAATAGTCTTTAATATATATATATATATATATATATATATATTTTTACCCACATTACCCACATTGAAAAGACATTGTGCCCCATTTTGTATCGAATAGGGAGGCAGCTACATATCTTTATTGCAGTCTAGCAATTAACGTTGCTCAGGCCCAATTCTGACATTGTCGAACTCTCTGCCTTTGAGGCTCAATCAGAAAGATAAAATCTCGTCTAGGGAAAAGTAGACATTTAATTGTATACATATATCATTCCTGTCACGGCTATGGAGAAACAGACAATAGTGAGACCAGTTTTAAAAACTCTTGCCGCGTGTTCTCTCTTTAAAAGTATCTTATTGTTTTTATTTTTTGTCATATTTTTTCGTCCAGTAGTGCAATATATATATATATATATATATATATATATATATACACATACAAACAGGGACTTGTACCCACTTTATGTCCTCCCTTAATTATTCCCTTCCTTATATATATTTTATATATATTTATATATATTTTATATATATATATATTTATATATATTTATATATATATTTATATAATATATATATATATATATATTTATATAATATATTTATTATATATTTATATATATTTATATATATTTTATATATTTTGCCTTTTACAAGGATTAGAATTTTAATTTGGAGAACCTGAAGTTTTTTCTAACTACTACCCCTGACCTCATGGGCTAATTACCTGCCTTCCTTTCTCAACAGAAGATTAATACTATTTTCTCCTCTTGAACTTTTTCTGAACAACATTCCTCAGCCATTTCTTTATTAACCTTTGCTTCCTGTACAAGAATTTTCTCCATTTTATAGTCCTTTGGGGATGACAATGCATGTCTTTAACACGTATGTTGAAATAGCTATATTCCTAAATTTAATCTGAATTTACAGATGAAATAAATGAATATATATATCCACAGACAGATCTGTTTTGCTGTATCACAGCTCATCAATACGGTTAGACTCTGATTGCTTTTAACCCAGGATTGAAACCCGACCAAATTGGCATCAGTCGGCAAGTCTACCTCTGAGCTATGGGCATTCGTCAGAAGAAGGCAGACTTTTTAGCATATACATTTTCATTATACACGCCCAATAGCCAGAGTGCTCTAATTCATTGCGGAATGAGCAATGTGTAGATCATATATATATATATAATCATTTTATGCCAAGCAAGGCAGTACTACCACCGGTGTGCAGTGAGTTAGATGAGAGGGGAGCAAAAAGAAAGAGGAACAAGATACAGGGGGTGTCAAAGAAAGGATAAGAGAAGGATGGGAATCAAGTAAATAATAGACTGCGCTTGATGTTTCACTTAAACTGTTAGAGATTATATTTATCAACAAAGTAAATACACTGAAAGGAATTTCACAGGCAGAAAGAGTGAGAAAAGAAGCTGATAGAGTAGAAGTGAAAGTTACTGTAAAAGTTTTGACTGCAAAAGGGTGAGACCTAGTTGTCAGATTAGTAGCGTGAGTAAATTTGTAGAGAGTGGGGACAGGGAGATAAGCTCGTTAGAGCAGAAGCCATGGAAATATTTTTAGAAAAGACAGAGGAAGCCCCATCCCATCACTTAGAAAGTGACTGAAATTGAGCTGCCAAATTGGGATCAACTACATTGCAGATCCTCCTTTGAAATTTTTCAAGAACCCCAAGAAGAATAGCAGGAGTACCCAACTATTCACAAAATACAAAACAAATTTTAAGAAAAACAACACAAAAAAGAAATGTTTTGTAGAAAAATAGGGAAGAATCATATATTTCATATATATATATGCAATAAATATATATGAAATAAATGTATATTTCATATATATTATATATATATATGTGCAATAAATAGGTAATTAATATTTTTCAGTGTCTTATTTGTTAGTGTAGCAAAATACTTTCAAAGTTCAAAAGATCTAAGTGTTTGTTTAAGTGAAATGTGATTTGTGAAATTAAGATGAGTCTATAATTTGCTATGTATGTGAGCAATACTACTAACTTCCGGATATTGTGTCTTTGTTCCTCCCCTTCTTTTGTTGCCAGTAAGGAGGAAGAAGAGTCAATTAATGTAAGGTGAAAGAGAAAGTGAGATGTGATTGTTTTGGGAAAAATTACTAATTGTGGTTAATTTTGAGGAGTCAGCTGAAGTGTTTTTTTCTTTTTGTTGTCATGGTTGTTTTAGTTTCTGGTATGTTCTTGGAGTGGCTGATTGATTGACAGCTGGTTTGCCACAAAAAACATGAATAAATAACTAATTCAGTCCCATGACCTAAGGTGAAGACATCCAGAGATCCTGAGGCTTATTGGTCTTCCATTGGAGGTCTACTGCGACTAGAGGTCTATGACTATTGACTACACCTACGTCTAAGTATACTGCATACAATGAGTACCATACAATACATACTTACTAGATTGTTCTACCCGGTTACATTTGCCTTAACCATTCACCTACCTTGAATGATATATATATATCCCTGTCTGGGACATATCAGATTTTAAAACCCTAAGTCGACACATAGTTTGCTGGTACATAGGTTGCTGGCCTCTGCTGTAATCCAAATGGTCTTATATGCTCAAGTTTCCGGCTGCTTCTGTTATATTTCTAGTTAACCATGTTTGTTTGTATTTTCAGACCGACTAGTCTGAAAATACAAGTTTTCTATTCTGCTCCCAAAAGTAGAAAGTGAAGCCCACTCATCAGCAGGTTTATTATTAACCAACGGATGTGCATTGTGGTGCAGTGGATGTCGGCTTGGAAAGAGAAATTGGTGAGCCGAGTTCAAATTCCAGTTGAGTACCCTGCATTCACTTAAGCACTGGTACCCTTGGGTGAAGGTATTAATCCATTACTTCACTCCAGTTATGGGTTATATAACGGGATGGGGCCTGGAGGCAACCCATACAGTGTTGGTGTCACAATAAAAACACCCTTGGTAGCCCTGGTGAAGCATCAAGTATTCAGTTATTTGACAAGATTATGAATTTTGCTATAAACTGCGCAAGGGTTTCAAATGCACAGGGAATACTAGAGGGGTGTAGTGAGTTCTATCTCGGCCAAGGCCACAGGACGACAATTAACCAAAATGGTAAACCTAAAATAAATACATATAAATAAGACTAGCTCATGTATTTATTTTAGGTTTACCATTTTGGTTAATAATAAACCTGCTGATGAGTTTTTTTTTTTTTTGTTTTTTTTTATAAGCGTTTCACCCCCGAGCAAGGCATGTCACTGCCACTACTGTGCAGGGGGCTACGTAGAGTGGAGAAAGGCTGGTTAAATATAGGAAATAACAGAGGGTGGGTGATAGGCGGGTGAGGATACCGAGAATGAGGGTTGGGTAGATGGGAGTGTTGTGAGAATAGTTGGGAGTTAGTGTGATAGGAGGTGTCTATTGACCCTACATTTAAACACCTGGAGATTGTAACTGTCGGAAAAGCAGACTTGTGGAAGGGAGTTCCACAGGCGGAAAGCGCGAGAAAAGAAGCTGTTGGAGTAGAATTTACGGTTACATCTTATTTGTTTAACTGTAAAAGAGTGGGACCTAGTTGCTAATCTAGTATCTCGTGTAAATTCATGCTTGAGCAGCACCAGTGATCTAAGCTCATCGGAGCAGAAGCCATGAAAGCACTTGTAGAAGAGGCACAGGGAAGCTACATCACGCCGGTGTGAGAGCGGCTGCAGCCGGTCTGCCAAGTCAGTATCAACCACGTTACAGATCCTCCTTTGTATTTTGTCAAGAAGCCCAAGGAGAGCAGCAGGGGCACCCGACCAGATATGGCAGCAATATTCAATACACGGGCGGATGGTAGTGGCTTCACTTTCTATGTTCGGGAGCAGAATAGAAAGCTTTGAGAATTTAACACTCATAGAACATAGGGAAGAAAAAGAGGAAAAGATGTAAAGAAAGATGTACTAATATAAATGAATGGAAGGAATTGTGAAAAGGCTAACCTTGCTAAGAGCAATAAAAGTAAAAGAAGTTGTGGAGATTCATGATTTCTCGTGTTCACAGCCCAAAGAGAAAAAATTATCCCTGATGTAGGGAATTAAGAATGAGAACAATCTATTCCTGTGGACTAAATAAAGGATTTGATATAAAATTATAAGAAAGTTACCAAGTACAAAATAAGACTCCCGAAGAAGACCAGAGGATACAATTGTTGAAACGTGGTGAGTATAACAACCAAGATGAGCATACTTTTTACAAATTGCAAAGTATGATCTCAAACATTTTTATAAAAATTATCTATTCTTTGTACCACGGGCCATACCTTTCTTTATATGTTTACCCTCTAATCACCATCTTCGTTAAATATATTTTGATAACTTTATACAGAATTTTCAGGAAATAAACTTTTCTTCAATAGAAACCAATCTGAGTGGTTCCTTAAGAACTTGGAATGTATTTGCAAAATGTTTTAATTCTGTGTTAGGCACAAATTACAATCTATGTTAGCCATTATGGCAAAGAATGATGACACTTTATCATGAGATGTAACAATATTATTTCATCCATACAAGAATATGTCTTCCGGCATAAAGAGTGTAAAGACAAGCGGAGATAACGAACATGTCTAGAATAACCTGAGAGAGGGATATTAAGATATGGCCATCTTGCATTACTTTACAAGATAAAGTGTTAGGTTGCATGTGATGAGGAAATACAAGACGTCCAAAGGGTCAATATGGCTTCAGTTACGATCGAATTTGATGCATTGGCAAGTGACCAAGTCATTAAGTTTTATCTCATTTTGAACACATTTTTTAATTTATTTTTTGGGTGTCAGAAAAAAATGCTTTCTATAAGGATTAATTAGAGTGTATTATCATCATAAAGAATGGATGGAAGTTATACATATCAGGATTCATATATATATATATATATATATATATATATAGTATACACAACAACATCCTTATAAATTTTCTCATATATATATAGATATGCACATCTGCAGTTATTCTTTTGTCTATCTTTACACACACACACACACACACACACACATGCACACACACACACACACATATATATATATATATATATATAGAGAGAGAGAGAGAGAGAGAGATAGTTAAAGAAAAAAGGAAAACTAAACTTAGTCTTTTGGCCTCGGATAAATTATATCAATTTTTCTTTTGTCTGTATACATATTATTTATTTACAAATATGTGTGTGTGTGTTTGTGTATATATATATATATATATATATATATATATATATCCAAATGATTAATAACAAAGAAAATAATTGCAATGTTCAAAACATTAATTTAAAACAGTGCTCAATATAAAAATGGAGCAATGAATATTTATTATAAATTATTACATTAAAACATATGCAAACTACAAACTACAATAATGATAACCGTCTTTGGTAACGACCTGATGAGACATTGTTCTCAGCCCGACCTCAAGTAGAACAACTATCAATGTGCATATCTACTGCTAGGAAGGTTGGGTTGCTGTGTCAAACCAGGAAGTTTTTCTCATCAGAATCAAAATCAATCTTGTGCATGAACAAATCTACCATTCCTCCATTGAATACTGCTGTCATATCTGAAAATTTGAAGTTTATAAGGCAAAGAAAAATGAGGAAAGAAGGCTTGGAAAATTTTGTACAGACAAGAAGTATTGAAACTCAGAGGGACAGAGAAAAGCAGTGCATAACACACCTGACAATTTTGTTTAAATGGTTGGCAGTGCAAAAAAGCAAAATCTACTAAAAGCTATAAAGGAGTGGAAGCTGTGCTGAGCCATGATTGCCCGCATCCTGAAGGAACATGACTCACATAATTGGGAATGATATCAGTCAGCTAAGTGCCATATGTACATAGAGACATGACTGACTGGGCAGAAGATTATCCTTCAGTAGGTTGCCATTACTTTCTACAGTAGACTGGTTGCCAACCAAGGGTATAGAGCCCAATCTGTCCTGTTATTTAACCCTTAACTGGAGGAAAGAGATGGATTAATACCTTTCCCAAGAGTATTTGAGCATAAGTGAATGCAAGGAAATCAACTGGAATTTGAACTTGGCTCCCTGATTTTTCCTTTCGAGCCAATAACCACTGCACCACAACATAGGTTTTGCATTAGTTTCTACCCAACTGCATTACATCCCTCCCCACCTAAGATTTAGTCATAAGACTGACTTGGCTCTTTAACATTGGGTGACAGCCACTCTAGGAGAAGAAATACTCTGTCAGGCTATCTTGCCCTCATCACTCCACTGATAAGCAATAAGGAAAATGAAAATAAGTAATCTGTGCCAGAGATACTTTCTCCCAATATCACAAACTGTTATGAAAATTTGAGTCATGTTCTTAAATAGCCTCGTTAAATTGAGACTTTCATGAGGATGTCATGCATAGGTCCAAATCTACAAAATTGCAAAAATTAAAAAAAGAAACCACATAAAATAAAAAAAAAGAAAGCATATAACTTGAGTGCTATCAAAAGGATGAACTACTAAAATAGATATCATATGTATCTTGGAATTCGAATTGGGAAGCTGAGCTTGAATTCTAGTTGAATTCCTTGCATTCATTTATGCACAAATACACTTTGAAAAGGTATTAATTTGTCTCTTTCCTCCATTTATGGGTTAAAAAACATTACAGATTGGGTTCTTTAGCCTTGGCTGGCAACCAGTCTACCATAGAAAGTAATGGCAACCTACTACAGGATAATCTTTTGCCCAGTTAATCATGTCTCTTTCAAGAGAAAATAATGACACAATCAAGATGTTGACATTCCACTTTACTTCAAACAAAAGGTTAGGAAGGAAACCCCCATCAATAGTGGAAAGAGCAATATCAGCTTCTGGATTTGAGAAACCTATTTTCACAGAAAATTGTTTTTAAAAAAAAGTTTTATGAATTTCAACAGAAAGAGAAAATAATGACATAATCTAGATGTTGACATTCAACATTACTTCAAACAAAATGTTAGGAAGGAAACCCCCATCAATAGTGGAAAGAGCAATAACAGCTACTGGAGTTGAAAAAACTATTTTCATGAAAACATTTTTTAAGAGAAAAATTTTACAAAGTTTTAACTGGAAGCAGTACTGGCTGCTAATTCAATGAATGCCAAGTGTTTCCTTATAGGGAAACGACTAATATTACCATTATAATCCCAATGGGTTATGGGACTGGTGACATGAATGCAGTTGCATTTCTTATAAATATACTCCAACCTTTGTGACTAAACACTTTATTTCAATTCAATACTTTCTGAATAGTATACTAAATAAATAATGTCCTATTCACCATTAAATTGTTGTACTAATTTCTGCTGGGAATGCAAAGAGACAAAATGTCTAGCATTTTCCTAAAGGATTGGCCAATTTTGGATGCTTTTCATTGATTTCACTCTTTCTTCAGTTGAATAAGGACAGTATTAAATTCAATATTTGATTTTTTGGAAGAAGTCCATTATACACAATTCCCTTCTAATCTTACTGGATACACAGCATTACCTTTATAGTGGGTTGCTTCTCTATTCTTTTCTGTTAGTAGTAGAGAGTCCGTTATAGTGAAGGGTAGTTGCATACTGTTGCAGGTTAACGGAATTTGGCCTTGTGGTAGATAGCCCACTATAAGTCATAAAGAAAGGTTATAAACCAAGAAAAGCAAATTGAGTTGAAAGATAACATTTTATATATATAACACATATCAATTAATGTTTTTACAATTGAAGTAATACATGAAGTATAGGTCCAACGGAGGTTAAAATGTTCATGGCAATAAAATGCTGAAAGAGAATTAATGCTTAGGAAATTGGGAGCATGTAAGTAAGGAATGTCTTTGATGTATTCACTCCTTAGGTCAGTAAATAGTTTTTGAGACAGGGAAGAAGGTAAGGAGAGGTGGAGGGAGGCGAGCATAGCAGCCACTTGACTTAGTTCAAGGGGATATTAATTACTCTCTTCTCCTCGAGTCGGTCTGCTTGTCAAAGCGTTCTGTATCCGTTTTTTATATCTTCTTTTTGGATCACAGAAGATCATTTGAGATTTCACACTTGTATTTGATTCTGGGCTTCCCATTGGCTGATAAATAAAATTTGCATAGGCTCGCAAACTGGAAATTTAATATTTAATCAATTTATATTATTTAACAGGAACATCTGCGCACAGCTGGTGGCACATGGATGACTTTTGGTCATTTGCTTTTTGGTCGTGAAAGCGCAAACATCTGGTCCATCGCTTTTGCTCTGTATCACCACACCTTCTTTGGAAACACACTGACTTTTGTGGGTAAGAGTGGCTCATTTTGTGTTCTCCAGGCTGCTTTTTCCACTTTGTCTAGTTCAAAATAATCCATTATTCTGTGATCGTACTTTTCAATTTTATTTTATTTTAATTTTTTTGCTCACAAAGACTGTAGGGATTTAATATGAAATTCTGAATGTTCCTTATTTAGATCAGAGAACATATATATATATATGTTTTTCTATAAATCCTTTCATGCTAAGTGTTCTGATGAATTTTCCTCTACAGTACCTAGACTTTATGAATTCAAGTACTAAACTGGCAGCAAAATCTCATCATTTTACAGTTGAAATGGCTAAATTTAACCATAAGTTCTATGCTGACAGTTTCTTTTATCCCACTTCTCACTTGTGGAACTCTCTTCTGGCTTATTATTCCTCAGTCATCTCTGATTTTTAAAAATTGAAATGCAATCTCAATCTTATTTTACAGTTGAAATGGCTAAATTTAACCATAAGTTCTATGCTGACAGTTTCTTTTATCCCACTTCTCACTTGTGGAACTCTCTTCTGGCTTATTATTCCTCAGTCATCTCTGATTTTTAAAAATTGAAATGCAATCTCAATCTTATTTTACAGTTGAAATGGCTAAATTTAACCATAAGTTCTATGCTGACAGTTTCTTTTATCCCACTTCTCACTTGTGGAACTCTCTTCTGGCTTATTATTCCTCAGTCATCTCTGATTTTTAAAAATTGAAATGCAATGTCAATCTTATTTTACAGTTGAAATGGCTAAATTTAACCATAAGTTCTATGCTGACAGTTTCTTTTATCCCACTTCTCACTTGTGGAACTCTCTTCTGGCTTATTATTCCTCAGTCATCTCTGATTTTTAAAAATTGAAATGCAATGTCAATCTTATTTTACAGTTGAAATGGCTAAATGTAACCATAAGTTCTATGCTGACAGTTTCTTTTATCCCACTTCTCACTTGTGGAACTCTCTTCTGGCTTATTGCTTTCTTGTCTACTTTCATCTTCAAAAATTTAAGTGCAATGTTGTATTTTACAGTTGAACTGGCTTGATGTAACCAAAAGTTCTACGTTGACAGTTCTTTCCATTGCGCTTCTTGTTGTGAGAAACTCTTCCTGTTTCTTGTTTCCTTGTCAAATTTGATCTTCAAAAATTTAAATTAAATTCATATTATTAACTCTTGTCTTCTTAATTGTTGTTCTTTTATAGTTTTCTCTTTTTAATAGTATATTTTGTTCATATTCTCTAACACCCAGTAATCCTTTGCATGTTAGAAGCTTTACTGTCTTGCTTGGGAGAAATGATTAAAAAATCTCTGGTAGAGTACATGACTACTTAAGGTGTTCACTTAGGACTACTTGATGCACTCAGCTATTGCAGATCAGGATGTCTGTCATACGTATATAAACTGTTACGTCTCCTTTGTTGAATTTTGTCCAGTATATGCTATAGTGGGTTGCTTATTTATTCTTTCTCTAGTTTATGTGGGATTCCGTTCTAGTGAAGGGTAATTGTATACTGTTGCAGGTTAACGGAATTTGGCCTTGTGGTAGATAGCTCAGTATAAGTCATAAAATGATTATAAAATCAAGAAAGGCAATTTTAGTAGAAAAATAACATTTTTTATATATACACATATCAATTAATGTTTTTACAATTAAAGTAATAACATGATTATAAGCCCAACATAGGTTAAAATGTTCATGACAATATAATATGCTCTGAAAGAGATTTAAGGCTTAGGAATGTGGGGAGCGTGTAAATGAGAAATGTCTTTGATGTAGTCGTTCCTTAGCTCAGTAAATAGTTTTGAAACAGGGAAGACGAAAGAGGCAAGCACAGTAGCCACTTGACTTAAGTCAAGGGGATATTGATTGCACTCTTCTCCTCAAAGTCTGCCTGCTGGGGTCTGTCTGTATCCACTTTTTATATCTACTTTTTGGATCAAAGTAGCTCGTTTGGGATTTTACACTTGTATTTGATTCTGGGCTTCCCATTGGATGATAAATAAAATTTGCGTAGGCTTGTGAAATGGAAATTTAATATTTGATTAATTTTTATTTTTCCACCAGAACATCTGCGCGAACATGGATGCACAATGACGACTTTTGGTCATTTGCTTTTTGGTTGTGAAAGCGCAAACATCCGGTCCATCGCTTTTGCTCAGAATATATTACCACAATGCTAACCTATTTTATTTCCAACCTTTAATTAGTTCTGTTTGTAGCAGATGGCTTGTGCATACATTTGAGATTGTTGTGCTGATGAGCGGAAAATACAGAAACATAATACTCATAGTCGGTAGTTGCATGGGTCTCAAATACAACCTTATATACTTTGTAGTAACTCTGTAAAGACATTCAACAAAGTACGCCATAAAGACTTGATAGAAATTCTCAGTAACCTATACATATTTGGGAAACACATTAGAGTAATCAAAAACCTCTACTGGCAGCAGACCACCTGCGTACAGGCAGGAAATGAGTTCAGCCGATATACAAAAATAAAAAGGGTATAAGACAAAGATGTGTTTTTACTGGATTTACTCAACTTATACAATGAGACAGGATGTGCGTTGTGGTGCGGTAAATATCAGCTCAGAACAACAAATTGGGGTGCCGAGTTTGAATTCTAGTTGAATTCTTTGCATTCTAGTTGAATTCTTTGCATTCACTTACACACAAATTCCCTTGGGAAAGGTATTAATCCATCTCTTCCCTCTAGTTATGTTAAATAGTTAAATAATAGAACAGCTTGGGTTCTATAGCCTTGGCTGGCAACTCGTCTACCACAGAAAGCAATGGCAGCCTACTGTAAGATAATCTTCTGCCCAGTCAGTCATGTCTCTTTTGAGACATGATCACCCAAAGTGTGTGTCACATATGGCACTTAACTCACTGATACAATAAGACAATTCTGAGGGGCCTATACAGGGGATACAAAAATCAAGCAGGTACAGAAATTTAAATATCTAGAAAGTGTTCTAACAGAAGACATAAAGTGTGACACTGAGATCCAAAGGCGTATTGGCATGGCCAAGGATGCATTCCAGAAGCTGAGTAGAGTATTAAGAGACAGGAAAATTTTGCTACAAATAAAGAAGAGAGTACTGGATTGCTATATGATGTCCGTCCTTCAATATAGCAATGAATGCTAGACAATATCATCAAAGATGAAGGAAAAACTTGAAGCAACTTAAATGTGGTTCTACAGAAGGATGCTGAGAATATCATGGATGTGAGAACCTGATACTAACAGGCCAGACAAAGGAAAAAAGAGACAGAGGAAAGCAGTGGATAACATATTTGAAGGACCTAATCAGGTGGATGATGGAATGACGGTTGCATGGTGTAACAGGAGAAGGCATGCTAAGAACCACCAGGGATAGGGAAACGTGGAAAGCCATGATCGCCTATGTCCTGAAAGGACAGGTCACATAGAAGAAGAAGAACTTGAGGCTATTAGCAATGCTGCAATAGTTCTTTATCTCACATCTCCCAACCTATTCACTGACAAAACTAGAAGATATTTTCAGTTTTCTAAAATAAGAAAGAATAAAAACAAAAACATCTGACTAAATCAACCTTTTCACTATAAGTGTACATTAAAAAAAATACCTTAAAACCCCACCTTTTTGGCATTAAATAACCCACAGAGATTAATATGCCATTAAATAAAGCTGAAACTTCTTAGTTCCACCAATGTTCGATATGTTTTTTTCACTGCTTAATTCCTTAATTCCATGTGGGTAAATTAAAGCCAAAACATATTTTAGATTGTCTGACTGATTCTTTCCTTCTGAGTGAACCATTCTTCAATATGGCAGTGAATGCTGGGCAATCCCATCAAAGATGAAGGAGAGACTTAAAGCAACTGAAATGTTGTTCTACAGAAGGATGTTGAGGATACCATGGACTGAACATGTGAGTAATAATGAGGTTTTTAAGAGGATAGAAACAAAAAGTTTGAGAAGACAAATCACACATTTTTCTACATATCTGGCTACAGCTGCATCTTCCAGCTGAGCTGATATGTTGAGTACTCAATCATATGAAATACTGAGTCTGGTGGGGGGAGGGTTGAAATCGATTGTTATGCAATATTTTACATTAAAAAACTCAATTACATTTTAAATTAAACATTAAAAAAATTTTGATGCAAATGGAAGTATTACAAAAGTTTTTGCCCGATTTTTATTGTTAATATAAAATGAATTGCAACTTGACACTGGCATTTGTTCTGGTGCTGATCTCTGGTGTGTTCAAGATTGAAACTTTTCATTGTTCAGTTGCTCATCAGACTTTGAATGTTGACATTTTCTCTACAAATATATGTCATTAAAATAGATGAAATAAAGTTCCACTTTTGTTATATCATGGTTTATGAATTTCAAAAAAACAAAAAAACCAAAATCAACAACAGACAACTGAAAAAGGAGTAAGAATCAATGGACTTTGGTCATTTTGACCATACGGCTTTAAAAACACTCCTCAGTTATTTTTCTCCTCATTCGTCGAAGATCGCAGTGACTACAAGTCAAGGAACACAATAACAAGACACTTTTTGTTTGTTTTTTTTTAAATTTTTATTTGTTGTTGCAGCTTGCTAAAACCAATTTTGTTCATTGGTTCGATTTTTCGATTTGTTCAATTTTTCGATCTGATAATTGCTAGCGGATTAGCATATGTGACTATGAGTCAGAGAATCTTGAAAGTGTAGAGATTGAAGACAAAGTAGCAGGGCAATGATTAACAGTTGGGTTGAGGAAAATACTAGGGCACCCAGGATGCCAACATTTGAGGGTGACCGCAGGAAGTTATTCACTCACAAAAAAAAAAAAAGACGATTATGGCTATAAATAATCAATAAAAGCCTTAAAAAATCAAATCAAACTCATAAAAATCCAGTTCAAGTCAGAACCATGGGCAGGATTAGAAGACACAACACAGAAAACAGCCTCTCCTTTTTTTTGTTGTGAGTTCAATCCCAGTGTCTGGTAGTGCTGAAAGGCACCCTGCAAAGGAACTTCTAGGGTTGTGTCATCATGGTCTTATTCACATTTATACCACTTGTCCAATTCTTCTATTAAACTAGAGAACATTACTTTTTCTGTGTTGTGCCACCATAATGAAACGACACCAGAAGATTCTTCCCAGGGTGCTTTTTAGCACTACTGGACCCTGGGATTGAACTCACAACAGCCAAGTCAAGATATTCATACAGTCCCATCAACTGAGTATATTAGGTTTAAAGATCTAATTTCCTAGTAGAGGCTGTTTTCTGTGTTGGGCCACCATGATAAGATGACACTGCAAGGTCCTTCCCAGTGTCCTTCCAATGATGCTGACCTAGACTAGATTTTTAGGGGTTTAATTTGATTTGTCTTTATGGTTTATCAGCCCTTTGTAGGTTATTTAAAGCCAATTTTTTTTTTGTGAGTCAATATCACATTAACCATTTTTGTGAATAACAGTAATTATTCCCGATAAAAACCTACTATTTAACTCATAACTACTGGGATTATGGATTCATGTCTTTCCAATCAGGGAATGGATTCATCCCATTCTCATCAGGGAATGCGACAAAACTGACTAGAATTTGAACTCTGCTCTGCAATTTATCATTCTGAGGAATTCACTATTTTATCCAAAAATCCTTTTTTTCTGGGTTTGAGCAAGAAATAAAAAACTTTTTCAGTAAGAACTGATGTTCCTTTCTCAAAGTTCATGTTGAACTCATTTTTCTTCCCTGGGAATCTTGAAGACTTCTCAATGAAGTACTTATTTTTTCACATTCTATAACCTTCAGACTCGACTTATCTCAAATTTAAACAGGACATGACCCAGAGAAAGTTATACGCAATTTGCATGCCAAGTTTGGTTGAAATCCATCAAGTAGTCTCTGAATCTATAGCAGACAGGCATGTACCTCCTTTTATTTGTATATAGAGAATTACTTTTTTCTGGCAGGAATATTAGGCAAGTAATAAAATGGTTATTTTATTGATTAAAAAATCCAATATCTTTTTCAAATAACTTGGGACATGGTCCATGCATTCGAAGTTACTTATTGATTTTTCTTTCTTGAATTGTTTACTATCATGAGACAGAAGAGACAGATTAAAAACTCTATTAATGCATTCCTTACTTACCAGCACCTACATAAATATTCCAAAGCTTCTATATCCCTTGTTTCCTATTTAGGATGCAGTTTCCGGTTTTCTCTTTTCCAATCTTTTCACTCTTTTCCTTTTTTATTTTTATTTTTTTTTTCAATTGGAGTAGATAGACTAAACTATCGCCCGGTTCACACTCCACCCACATTTATTGAACAGGTGAAGAGGCTCATCCCTTGTTTCCTGTTTAGGATGTGGTTTCCGGCTTTCTTTTCCAATCTTTTCACTCTTTTCCTTTTTTATTTATTTATTTTTTTTCAATTGGAGTAGATAGACTAAACTATCGCCCGGTTCACACTCCACCCACATTTATTGAACAGGTGAAGAGGCTCATCCCTTGTTTCCTGTTTAGGATGTGGTTTCCGGCTTTCTCTTTTCCATTCTTTTTACCCTTACGTAGCCCCCTGCGCATCAGTGGCGTTACCGCCTTGCTTGGGGTGATATGATTAAAAAAATTTAAAAAAAATTTAAAAAAAAATCAACTGGAAATTACATTTACCTGTCATAGGGATAATTATTATGTATTGAGTCACAAATAATTTCCATTTTGGTTTACCAACTTTATTTTTCCGAAAATAAAGTACAATTACATTTAATTCACTTTTTATATTCATCATTAACTTGGGCAAATCATCTCTGGAAAGAGACATGATGTGCTATACGTGATACACGCTTGGACAAATCATCTCTTGAAAGAGACATGATGTGCTATACGTGATACACGCTTGGGCAAATCATCTCTTGAAAGAGACATGATGTGCTATACGTGATACGCGCTTGGGCAAATCATCTCTTGAAAGAGACATGATGTGCTATACGTGATACGCGCTTGGGCAAATCATCTCTGGAAAGAGACATGATGTGCTATACGTGATACACGCTTGGGCAAATCATCTCTGGAAAGAGACATGATGTGCTATACGTGATACACGCTTGGGCAAATCATCTCTTGAAAGAGACATGATGTGCTATACGTGATACACGCTTGGGCAAATCATCTCTTGAAAGAGACATGATGTGCTATACGTGATACGCGCTTGGGCAAATCATCTCTTGAAAGAGACATGATGTGCTATACGTGATACGCGCTTGGGCAAACCATCTCTTGAAAGAGACATGATGTGCTATACATGATACACACTTGGGCAAATCATCTCTTGAAAGAGACATGACTGACTGGGCAGAATATTTCCCTGTAGTAGGTTGCCATTACTTTCTGCAGTAGACCGGTTGCCAACCAAAGCTATAGAACGCAATCTGTCCTGTTATTTATCCCATAGCTGGAGGGAGAAGAGACAAATTAATACCTTTCCCAAGGGAATGCAATGAATTCAACTATAATTTGAACTCTGCTCTCCAATTTCTTGTTCCAAGCTGATAGCCACTGCACCAAAAAGATTCTAGGATATTCAGTCAATTTCATCTTCTGTTAAACTGAACATTTGCAATTTCTAGTTTATATGAATTCATAGCATCATTATTCAGTCATCAAACATTTTCTCTAATTTTAAGTTAAATTGAGTCATAAATGAATTTCATTTTGGTTTATCAACTTTATTTTTCAAAAAAATAAAGTATCATTACATTTTGCATGACAAAATTTAGGCCCCGTAGGATTATTAGTTTACATATTAGTAATTTAAGTGAAGCTACTGTAGCAAATTTTCAAAACAATGGAAAAATTTGAATTTTGTATGTTGATAAAGCATTGCTTTCTCAATGGAAAAAAAATGTTAAGCAAAGCAATGGCTTGATAAGTGTTATTCTGACTTTGCTTCATCAAAAACAATGGTAAAGAGCTGGTATGCTGACTTTAAACGGTTAAGAGGTGGTATGCTGACTTTAAACGGTTAAGAGGTGGTATGCTGACTTTAAACGGTTAAGAGCTGGTATGCTGACTTTAAACGGTTAAGAGGTGGTATGCTGACTTTAAACGGTTAAGAGCTGGTATGCTGACTTTAAACGGTTAAGAGGTGGTATGCTGACTTTAAACACAGTCGTACAGACACAAATGATACTGAACACTCAGGTCACCCAAAATTGGTGGTTGTCCTGGAAAACACCAAAAATATCCACAAACTTGTTTCGGCCAATACAGAAATACCCCCACGTCATCACATAATGGTAAGACATTAGATTCAATGATGTCCACATTTAGCTCATGTCTTACGATTGTGTGGGAGGTATTTCTGCTGCTCTCTGTATATTCACCATTATTTTCAATAACTTGCTGCCACTTATGTATGTTTCATGCACTTTGGTACCTTTTCATTAAAATTCCAGAGATTTTGGTGGGCAAAATCTTTTGACAAAATCTTCAATTTGATTTTCATTAAAAAACATTTATGCCCTCAGTGCATTTTGCTGCATTTTCAGGTAGATTTTACAAGGTGGATTTGGTACTCTTATATTCAGCTGGTTTGAATTCCGAGTTATTTTTTCTCCTAGATTAGTGTAAGAGACAGTGAAAAATGGTGAATAACCTACTTAATGAGGTTGAGTAAAATGGTTGGCAAAGCAATATATTCTAATAGTTTCTACTATATTTTGATTAATTGATTAATTCGTTTTTGATGGATTATCAACCCTTTGCAGGTTATTTAAAGCCAGAAAATATGTTTAGGTTGTAAGAATTATTTTTTGGGAGGTAATAATGATTTAGAGTTAAAAGGCTTACTAGTGGATAGAAGAGTTGGATTCATACCTTCCCCAAGAGCATTTTGCATATAACACATCACTCAATACAACCTGGGCCTAACTAATAAAACAACGAATTTTAGGCAAAATTCAAATTTATTCATCAACATAGTCTCCTTCTAGAGTGATACACTGATTCCAATGCTTCTCTAACTAAGTTCGATGCCTTTTTTATATAACGATTTATCTTTGGCCTCAAAATACATTTCTGTTTCCAATATCACTTTTTTTTTTTTAATCATATCACCCCGAGCAAGGCAGTAATGCCACTGATATGCAGGGGGCTACATAAGTGTAAAAAGATTAATTAGAAGAGAGTGAAGAGGAAGACGAACCAGTTAGAAAGGAGCAATAGAAGGATGAGAATACAGGTGTGATGACAGTTTCAAAGGTGGAGAGAAAGGAGAGGATATACAGGGTGGGGAACTTTATTCAAGCCAAATCTGTTTCCCTGGAGCATTCTTTGGAGGTCTGAAAACAGCCAGTAGTTGCTGGGGGCCAGATCTGGAGAATAGGGTGAATGTGGAAGTAATTCAAAGTGCAGTTCATGTAGTTTTGCCGTTACTGCAATTGACTTGTGATATGGTGCGTTGTCCTAGTGAAAGTTCACTTTTTCTTCTTCATTTGTGGTCATTCTTTGGTGATTTCTTTCTTTAAATGCACCAGAATCTATTTTACATGTTTATAAGTCTACCATTCACCTTTGCTTTGAATACTGCTGCCACATATAGCATGGTGATTCTGATACATATTCAGAAATTCTTCATAAAAAAGAAGAATCTTTTTATTATTGGTCCTGACAAGGTGTCTCACGTTCAGTCATTTTCTCATTGCCGTAATATAGTTTCACACTGCTTCTCTTTAAATACTTTCATGGTAATTGTTTTGACTGAAGGGGGGATGAAATAACTTTTAACATTGAAAAAGTTCTTCAAAACAATTACCATGATATTTGCTATTGATGGTTTCTTTCTTTCTCAAGGTAATCAATGCACAAAATACCTTGTGCATACCAAAATACGAAGGCCAAAACCTTGCCTGCTGATGTTTGCATCTTTGGTTGGTTCAGACGACTTTTACCTGCTACTGTCCACTCAGCTGACTGCTGATTTAACTCCAGGATGAAGTAGTGGATCCATGTTTCATCCATTGTCATATATTTCTGCAAAAATTTCTTCTTGTTGCATTGAAACAATTGCAAATGATATGCTGCATTATTGACATGTTGTTTTTGATCAAATGTGAGCAAACGTGGCACACACTTTGAATACAGCTTTCTCATTGACAAATGTTCATGGAAAATGGTGAACACATTGTCATCTGATATGTTTAACTTCTTTGCAATTTCATGTAACTTCCATTTACGATTGGCCGAAATGAGTTTGTGAATTTTTGTTTTTTTTCCGGTACAACTGCCAATTTTGGGTGATCTGTGTCTGTACGACTGCATTTAAAATCAGCATTCCACCTCTTTACCATTGTTTTTGATAAAGCAGAGTCTGAATAACACTTATCAAGCCACTGCTTTGCTTGAACACTATTTTTCCTAACAGAAAGCAATGCTTTATCAATACACGAAATTCAGATTTTTCCATTGTGTTGAAAATTTGCAGCAATAGCTTCACTTAAATAAATGTAATTTGTAAACTAATAATCCAACTGGACTCAAATTTTGTCACGTGCCATTTGAAGATTAATACTTCATAAAAATCATGAAATTTTTATTAGTGGCACCATATATATGTCAGACCAGGGACTTATTGAGTGATGTGTTAAGTGAAGAGAATGAATCCAACTGAAATTGGAACTCATCTCTTTGATTAACAATTCCAAACTATTATCCATTACACCTCTTGCACATCCAAGCTTACAACACCTGATATTCCAAAGTGGTTTCCCATCTAGGTACTGACCAAGCTCGACATTGCTTAACTTCAGTGACTGAATAGGAGTTGGTCTTCACTCACTATAACTTGAATTTGTCTAATATTCTATGATGATCTTAATTTATAGCATATTGGTTACAAAATCTTAATATTTTTAATACAGGTTTTTAAATATTTTCTTCCCAAACACTACAACTCTGTAGTTAAGCATTATTTTCATTACATGATATTCTGAGCATGTCATGAATAGGAAATTAAGAATTAAAAGCAACTTTCTCCTTCACTATTACAAAAATTAACAATGACATGTGAAATCCTGCTTTTTCCAAATAAAAAAAAGGATTGACCACATGCTTAAAGAAAAAGTCAAAACCAGCTTTTGTGAATAGATGTTAAATTGATTTTCTGACCAATGGAAGCAATTTAGAAGTGTTAGTGATCCAGTTCAAAAAAACTAAATAGATATAAAAGGCAAAAGGAAGGTCAGCCAGACAGTCATATGGGAACAGCAAGAGAGACGACATACTAAAATGTAACGAGAGAAACTTAAAGTCGACCTGGACGTAAGGTCACGTTGCACATTTGTTCTCTTTCCTCTTCTTTCTTATGTGCTGATTCCTTTTGCTTCTTCTTCTCCATTCAAAGACATTCGTACCAAACAAACATATGTATGCATAAACTCTTTCTAACAAATTACTACTATGAACATTTCTACAACTCTTGATACACTTAACCTTCTCATTGAACATTAACTTCTACAATTCATGTTGTCCTTTTCTATTAATATATTTCTATTTTAACATGCAAAATGTATATTTTTATTCTTCCAGTAATCCATGCATTCCAATCTGCTGAAAAACCTCTTGATGAAAATGAAGCTGTAGGGAGTTGGGTTATGCTTCATACAAAGCCAAATTAATAAACATTAAACATCTTCCTATAGTTTCAAGCACATTCTTTAAATGCAATTTGTGTCATCCTTAAAACACTGATTCATTCACAGAGTTGGAGATTTTTAATAAGGCTTACTTATAAAATATCTTACAGTTCTTATAAAGACTTCATTCTTATAAGCAAACTAGCAGTATAGCCCAGCATTGCTCGGGTGTAATGAAAGCTTTAAAACTAATCCATGGTCCTGGAGCTCAGACTCTTTGGACGTTGGCACGAAAGACTAAAAAGCAATAGTTGTTTCCAGTTAAAGCAAAACCGTAGACTGAAAGAAAAATGAATGGATGTAAGTCAAATTTTGATTTCCTGGTATCGATATCAAATAAGTTTTTTTCGTCGTAAACTGAATTTTGAAGGCTAAATAAGTCCTCTGAGTAAATAGTATCATGGCTGAGACTAAGAACTACAATTTTACCTACTTAGAGCCAAACTCGAAGCAAAAACTAAAATAAAAGGGCTGAAAAAATAGACATACAGGCAGATAAACAGACACGCACACAAACATCTTGCCTTTTATATATATATATATATATATATACATTATAAATCTTCTGCACTATTGTAAGAACTGCAACCTTGAAACTTCTGAATATTGTTTCTTATGTCTTTGTCTGTGAGTGTATCAAATTTGATTAAAATCGGCCACTCCTTCTATTTTTTTCGATTAATGATTTTCGATATTTATCGGGGGTGCCTCAACGCAAAACCTAGCTAAGAACACTCGCAGACGCTTATAGTACAACTGTGTAAATTTTCAAGAAAATCGGTTCAGCCATTTTGGAGTCTATAAGTAATGGATACACACACACACACACACACACACACACACACACACACACACACAGACAAAGTTCCATTTATAAATAAGTTTGGATTAGATATTTACAAGTTTTTGTGACAGTGAAAACTGGATATGATTCCAATGTTTTTACTTTGGAGACTAAATTCCTTGGCAGGGAACAGGGTTAGAAGTGAGTATACGGCAACGCTTGATGCAACCTGGCAGTTTTCTAATGCACTGCATATGAGGTGCATAAAAAATGACATTTTTGTTATATCAAGCGCCCACCACTTACCATCTTGTGGCAAAATGCTCAGCCGAAGAGCACACATTATGGCTGTTCGAAATGTCAATATAAAAATCCCCAGCATTCTTTTTCGATGCATACATTTGATGCAAACAATATTTTTTTTTTATAAAGTTTGGGAACAAGTAAAAAGTTGTGAGAAGTGAAAGAAATATAATAAAGAAGAGAATAACCAATGCATGTGTAACATTATCATGTGCAAGTAGCATAACAGTTATCAGTATGGATAATGGAACTGGAGAGGTGAGTTCAATTTCTCAACCAAGCCTGCTGCATTCACTTTCATACAAATTCACCATGGAAAGTCAGAAATCCATCTCTTCTCTTCTCAACTATAGATTAAACAGCAAGGTAGACTAGACTCTTTAATCTTGAATGGCAATAACATAAAAAAAAACATTCTAAACAAAAGGCAAACCACTTCACCATATTTCCCAGAAATGCATGGCAGTTTAAAATAATAAAAAAAGTAGAATCTGCAGAGAGCCATTATTGCCTATATCCTAAAATCAGATGATTTTTTAAAAAAATGACATCATCTTAGTATACCAAGATATAGAGTAGTGGTTAATGAGCTTTGCTAATCATTGTTGAGTTGATATTCCAGCCAAACTTGTTGTGTTTACTTTCACATGATTACACTAAGGAAAGGCATGAACCCATTTTATCTGCTTCTAGCTATGGATTAAATAGCAGAACTAGTTTAAGGAAAAATCAGTAATGTTATACAAAAAGAAAATATTCTTACAATCCAAGGCATATATTGGCTTTAAATAACCCACAAAGGCTTGATAAACCATAAAGCCAAATCAAATCTCCTTACAGCTATGGATTAAATAGCAGGTTAGACAAAGATGGTAACTAGTGTTAGAGAAGGAAAACTCTGAATTCCACACCATGGAGAAGACAAGAAAAGACTCAACTATCTTTCCCAAGAATCATAGAGATTCACAAATAATAAAGTTTGAGATTTGTTTAATGGCATATCAACCTCTGTGGGTTTTATTTAATGCCCAAAAGGTGGGGTTTTAAGGTATTTTTTTTTAATGTTTGGTTATAGTGAGAAATTTGATTTAGTCAGATTTTGATAAACATTTTTTTATTTTTTTTTTATTTTAGAAAACTGAAGATGTCTTCTAGTTTTGTATTGAAAAATGTATTGCTGGTAATAATTTTTTTCCTTCAAAAATGTATATTTTTCAATAAAAGTCTATTTATATACTTTAATAGTGTTTTGATCCCAGTTTTGGGGTTAAGTATTTGCCCATAGTTGGAACCCTAAGAGGTGCTACCACTCCGGGTCAGGGTGGCCCTGGGGACAATAGCAATTAAGAGATGGTTCCATGCTCCTCACAACCTTCCAATCAGAGGTCTTGCTGCCAGATGCAGTTTACCATCATACCCAGGACCACACAGATAATAAAGAAAAGGAATTTGTAGAAAAGTAACATTTAAAAAAATAGACTATTTTTGGGTGCTTAGACACAGAGTAATCTTTAATGGAGCCCCCCAAAATATCGAGAATTTGCAGACAATATGCTAAGAAGAATGGGAAAAGATACCAGTCAATGTGTGCAAATCATTAGCTGAGACGTACAGGAATAGACTGGTAGCTGTTGAACTGAAAAAAGGATATTCCACAAAGTATTAAATTAAATTAATATGCTTTTGTTGTTTCGTATGAATACTTTTTCACCCCTTAAAATGAAAATAATGCATTAATTTCTGTTAGAATAAGAATTATTTGAGATTATTATTATTTTTTAGTCGTATGTATCTTTACGCATAAAATATATCGAATTTTGTTTCAGTTAAGGGTTTTACAATCATTAAAATACAATTTTTCATGTGTACGAATATTTGTTTCACCTTGTACCAAAACTTTTGCTTAGTAAATATTATGCTGAGTCATAAGTAACTTTCATTTTTAGGAACCAATTGTAGTAACAAATGTATTATCTTAACTACTAATCATACATTGCAGTTAATAATAAATGTAGAGATCACTAATATACCTTAGATTTTGCATAGCAGTGGTAGCGTACACAGTGAATTAAATAAAAAATATTGTTCTTCTATATGGCTATGCAAGATCGCTTACAGCAAGAATAAGACAGAAAAATAATTTGGAACACATTCAACCTGTTCTGTCCTACACACTATACACACTTGACCTTGCACCAAATAGATACAATTGCTGAAAAAAATAATGTTCTCCTATAGAGCTACGCAATGCCACTTACAGTTAAGAATAAGAAAGAAAAATAATTCAGAACATGTTTAGCCTATTCTAGTTTTCCATGCCATATACACATGACCTTGACCTTGCACCAAACAATTATGATCTATTTACAATTGCTGCAAAAATATTCTTCTCCTATAGGGCTATGTAAGACCGCTTACAGCAATAATAAGATGGAAAAAATTTGAGACACGATTTCACTGTTAAATTCCTCATGCGATATTGACTTGACCCTGCACCAAACAATTATGATCTTTTTACCATCGTTACAAATAAATATTGTTCTCTTACAGGTCTACAAAATGCTGCAAAATAAATATTGTTCTCCTATATGTCTACAGTAAAATAAATATTGTTCTTTTATATGTCTATGCAAATAAATATTGTTTTCCTATGGGTTTACACAAATAAATATTGCTCTCCTATAGGACTGATACGAAAGCAATTTTAAGTGCAATTCATGTAGTTTTGCCATCATTGCGGTTGACTTGTGACAAGGTGTCTTATCTTGCTGTAAGATCACTTTTTTATCTTCATTTGTGACTTTTTTTGGGTGATTTCTTCCTTGAAATGCACTAGTAATACTGTATAATATTCACTATTGATGGCTCTTCCTTTCTCAATGAACAAAATACAGAGGCCAAAACCTTGCCTGCTGATGTTTCATTCTTTGGTTGCATTGGACAGCTTTCACCTGCTGCTGTCCACTCAGCTGACTGCCGATTTGACTTTGAAATGAAATGGTGGATTCATGTTTCATCCATTCTCACATATTTATGCAAAAGCTTCTTGTAAACAACTCTATGAATTGTCAATGCATTGTTATTTTTGATCGACTGCGAGCAAACGCGGCACCCACTTTGAACACAGCTTTCTCATTGACAAATGTTCATGCAAAACGGTGAATACACTGCCTTCTGATATGTTCAACTTTACTGTGATCTCACACAACTTCAATTTACGATTGGCGAAAAAACAAGTTTCAAGATGTTTTTGGCGTTTTCTGAGACAACTGCCAATTTTGGGCAATCTGAAGGTTTAGCATCATTTGTGTCTGTATGACCATGTTTAAGGTCAGCATATCACCTCTGAACTATTGTTTCTAATGGAGCAGAGTCCAAATAACACTTATCAAGCCATTGCTTTGCTTGAACAGTATTTTTTTTTATTAGAAAGCAATGCTTTATCAACATACAAAATTCAGATTTTTCTATTGTTTTGAAAATTTGCAGCTTTACTTAAACAACTGTAATTTGTAAACTAATAATTCAAGTAGGCCTAAATTTTGTCACAAGCCATTTGAAGGTTAGTACTTCATAAAAATCATATGGACTTTTTATTTGTGGCACTATTTATATGTAAGGCCCAGGACTTATTGAGTGATGCATTACAGTAAAATAAATATTGTTCTTCTATAGGTCTACGCAAACAAATATTGCTCCCTTATAGGTCTACGCAAACAAATATTGCTCCCCTATAGGTCTATGCAAATAAATATTGTTCTCCTATAGGTCTAAGCAAATTAATATTGTTCTTCTATAGTTCTATGCAAATAAATATTGTTCTCCTATAGGTCTAGGCAAATATTGTTCATCTATAGGTCTATAAAAATAAATGTTGTTCTCCTATAGATTTATGCAACCAAATATTGTTCTTCTATAAGTTTTCACAAATAAATATTGTTCTCTTCTTGGTTTACACAAATAAATATTGTTTTCTTATAGATTTATGCAAATAAATATGTTCTCCTATAGGTCTATGTAAATAAATATTGTTCTATCAGCCTACAGTAAAATAAATATTGTTCTATTATAGGGATGTGCAAAATAAGTATTGTTCTCCTATAGGTCTATGCAAGGCTACAAAATGCTTTCATGGAGAAAACCTTTCTCTAATGAAAACAAGATACAAGATTTGTCAACATCTTGTTCATGTCAAAACGTGCAAAATTTTATTGAAATGATATGAAAGAGTTGCCTGATAACAAGTCATTACTTACAATAGCCAACATATAATCGAATAAAATCTAATTGTAGAGGAGTAGAAATTGTTGTAGTTTAGCCAAAAGAGATGTAAGTGTTTAATTTTTTTTTTTTTCATTCTCAGATTTTGATGTCATGTAAGAAAAATATAGGAGAAAATTGTTACAACCCCATCAGTCTGTTCAACACCCACCAACTGATTATTACCTTCTTTTTTATCACTATTAATCGCTTTGATGTGAAAAACTTTCTCTACTGTTAGGGCGCCACTCCTATTTGACTACAAATGGACTGTTCCCATTGCTATATATAGCAATGGTAGATTCTCTACAGGAGAGTCGTAGAGAGTCACTTGAGAGTCTCTAATGAGTTACTGAAGAGTCAGTGCGAGTCAGTGAAGAGTTAGTCACACTTCCGGTGGCGTACCGGAAGTAATCACGTATACATACGTCTTACGACGGATTGGACTCTTGTATCTTTCTATTGTAAATATTACTAATCATTTCTGTACATACTAACCGTCTTTCCGCGGAATACAACTTATATTCTGATTCTGTTGTTGAGTTATTCATTTATACTTGGCGACATAACATCTAATGAAAACCAGAAAGAAATCTATAAAACTTTTTCACATATAAACCTGATGAGGACAAAAATCTGAATGTAAATAATATTTTGACTCTTATGCTCCAGTCCTTTTCAGATATTTGATTTTCTCATGCAGTGACACAAAGATCCGAAGGCGTATTGGCATGGCCACGGATAATTCCAAAGGCTGGGTAGAGTATTGAGGGAAAGGAGGATTTCATTTGAATCAAAGAAAATAGTATTAAACTATTATATGATATCTGTCCTCCTGTATGACAACAAATGCTGGATAATCTCCACAAGGATGAAGGAAAGATTCGAAGTAACAGAAATGTGGTCCTACAGAAGGATACTGAGGATACCATAGATGAAACAAGTGAGCAACAACAAAGTTTTAGAGAGGTATCAAATGAAAATGAAACTTATACTTAGCACCAGGAAGAGATAGCTGAAGTTTCTGGAACATGTAATGAGGAAGAAGGGCTTAGAGAATCTGATACTCACAGAACAAATAGAGGAAAAGAGAGACAAGGAAAAGGTTTTGGAGTGGATGAAAAGGAAAAGGAAACTTACACTTAACATGAGGAAAAAAGAGCTGAAGTTTCTGGGATATGTAATGAGGAAGGAGGGCTTAGAGAATCTGATACTCACAGAATAAATAGAGGGAAAGAGAGGCAAGGAAAAGGTTTTAGAGTGGTTGAAAATGAAAACAAAGTTTCTACTTAACACCAGGAAGAGACAGCTGAAGTTTCTGGGATATGTAATGAGGAAGGAGGGCTTAAAGAATCTGATACTCACAGAATAAATAGAGGGAAAGAGAGGCAAGGAAAAGGTTTTAGAGTGGTTGAAAATGAAAACAAAGTTTCTACTTAACACCAGGAAGAGACAGCTGAAGTTTCTGGGATATGTAATGAGGAAGGAGGGCTTGGAGAATCTGATACTTATAGGGAAAGGGATGGGGAAAGAAATGCAACTTGATGAGCTTGGTAAGTGGATTACAGAATGGGGTTTGGGGAGATACCAAGAGAAAAAATGTTAAGAGTGACAAGACAAGTGGAGGTCCATGATTGTCAACATCCTGAAAGAACATGGCATATAAAAAATTAGAATTTTCAAGGAATTATCACTCCTTGGTATAACGATAAACTTCATCTGGCAGAAATACCTCTAACTGGTAGATTGGTAGTTTTGAGGAGTGCTGTTGTTCCACATTGACCTAGTGTGGTAAGCACCTGTTAGGGCCCCAGTTACTGGCAAATAGTGAACCTAGAAACAAAGGTTAAAACACTAGGAAAATATAAAAATATATTTATTGTAAAATTACCAGCAATACACATAGCAAAATGATCAACAATACATTTTATAGCAAAATGACCAACAAAATATTTAATAGCAAAATGACCAATAATGCATTTATAGCAAAATGATAAACAATATATTTAAAGCAAAATGACCAACAATATATTTTATAGCAAAATGACCAGCAATATATTTTATAGCAAAATGATCAACAAAACTTTTTATAGCAAAATGACCAACTATACATTTTATAGCAAAATGTCTAACAATACATTTTATAGCAAAATGATCAACAAGACATTTTATAGCAAATGTTCATGAATACATTTTATAGCAAAATGACTGACAATACATTTTATAGCAAAATGACTGACAATACATTTTATAGCAAAATGACTGACAATACATTTTACAGCAAAATGACCAACAATACATTTCATAGTAAAATGACCAACAATACATTTTATAGCAAATGATCATGAATACATTTTGTAGCAAATGGCCAACAATATATTTTATAGCAAAATGTCTGACAATACATTTTATAGCAAAATGACCAATATATTTCATAGCAAAATGACCAACAATACATTTTGTAGCAAAATGACTGATAATACATTTTATAGCAAAATGACCAACAATACAGTTTATAGCAAATGATCATGAATACATTTTGTAGTAAAATGACCAACAATACATTTTATAGCAAATGATCCTGAATACATTTTGTAGCAAAATAACTGACAATACATCTTATAGCAAAATGACTAACAATACATTTTATAGCAAAATGACCAACAATACATTTTATAGCAAATGATCATGAATACATTTTATAGCAAAATGACTGACAATACATTTTATAGCAAAATGACTGACAATATATTTTATAGTAAAATGACCAACAATACATTTTATAGCAAAATGATTAACATTACATTTTATCTGTAGTTGAAAGCCTAGAATTGTGTTCAAAATATTTAGACTTCAGCATGAAATAATCCATTGAGATTGAAATGCTGCTAAACCAACAAACATCTGAAAATTTTGAACGAGATCTTTTTTTACAGGTTGATTGTTATCATTCCTTTTTTTATGAGATGTTTCATATCAGCAAATTATACTTTATAATAATAATTTATTGCTTGTTTCCTGTATAGGATTTGGTTTTCTGTTTCTTCTAAAGTCTACTTCAACTTTTTTCTTCTAACATCTTCCTGAAATATTATTTATTATTTATTTGTAATTTTTCTTTAGTCGGAGCAAATAAGTTTGTCTATCATCTGCTTCAAACTCTCACAACCGCAGTCTTTTGAACAAAAGTATAGGTTTATTCCCTGTTTTCTTATTTTGTATTGTTTCCAGTACCTTCTAAAGTCTTGTCATTTTATTTAACTCTCAGTAGCCCTTGCATCTTAATGGCATTATTGTCTTAGAATGAATTGATTGAAAAAAATATATACACCAGTCTTATTGTCTTTTGTCTCTCTTGTCTTTCTTGTCTGCTTCATCCACTTAACCAAAGGATGTAACATTTTAGTTTTGCCAAACCCAGGGGTTGCACTCGTGACAGGAAACTGCTTATGAGTTATGTCACATTGTGGGTGTAGAATAAAAGAAAATAATTTAAGTTTAAGGATTTTTCTTCTTTAAGAATGAAAGTGTCGCTCAGCCAGGACAAGTGCCATCAATTGGAACAAGTAATAACTGGACAGAGCAATGGATGATGAAATAGGTGGGGGTAGAATGTTCTATTTAAGTGTTTCCAAGTAAGTTTTAATCCATTTTGCAAAATGTAACCCAGTGTTGTCATGTTGCAAAATCAATATGTCATGTCTCTACTCATATAGCGGCCATTTATTTCTCCAATGCTGGGCTGAAATGCATCTTCTTCTTCTTCTTCTATGTGCCCTGTCATAGGATGTAGGCGATCCTGGCTTTCTACGTTTCCCTATCCCTGGTGGCTCTGAGCATGCCTTCTCCTGTTACACCATGCAATCCTCATTCTGTCATCCACCTGATTAGGTCCTTCAAATATGTTATCCATTGCTTTCTCCTGTCTCTTTTTCCCTCTACCTGGCCTGTTAGTATCAGATTCTCCAAGCCCTCTTTCCTCATTGCGTGTCCCAGGAACTTCCACTGTCATTTCCTGATGCTTATTATTAATTTCCTTTTTCTTTCCATCATTTCCAAGACCTAATCATTGCTCACATGCTCGATCCATGATATTCATAGAATCCTTCTAAAGAAACACATTTCAGTTGCTTCAAGTTTTTCCTTCAACTTTGATGGGATTGTCCAGCATTCACTGCCATATTGAAGGACGGACATCATGTAGCAATCCAGTACTCTCTTCCTTGTTTCTAGCAAAATTGTCCTGTTCCTTTTTTAAACATATGCACTGTAGTGGGGGTGCTAGAGGGTGTCGTCAGTGATGTCTTTGCATGGATCACTAGGGGTTTCGGGTCTCTCAACATCATACCCCCCTCACCACACCGACCCAACCAGAGATGATCAGTTTCTGGTCCACCCTCAATAAACGCTTTCAGACACTGGAAAAATTTGTAATGTTTAGGTCCTGTATGAATTCTTACAAACGCTTTCGATTGGCGACAGACAGAGCTAATTTACATCAAGTGGTGAACCGAACATGAACTTGTCCTAAAATATATGAAGCAATTTAATTTTCAAAGGCCTAAAATATAAAAAAAACAGAAAAACCTTCTTAATACTTTACTCAACTTCTGGATTGCTTCCTTCGCCATGCCAATTCGCCTTCGGATCTCTGTGTCACACTTTCCGTTTTCTATTATAACGCTTCCCAGGTATTTAAATTTTTGTACCTGCTTGATTCTAGTATCCCCGACTTGTATTTGGCATTTTGGGCTGACGTTTTTACTGATGACCATGCATTCAGTTTCAAATGCATCAGTTGTAGATGATAGTGATCTCCCTTGATAGTTTTGGTTGGTTTGAGCAGCTCATAATAAATTACAGCCAGCTTATCCCACCAAATGCAGAGCAGAAGCTTTGAAGGGTAGATATTCAGGTTTTGCTGCCAATGGTGGTGCATGGCCAGTCTTACCCTATGGTCTTCAATGCTTAGGGTTATTGTAGTGTATCCCCTTTTCATCAATGGTCATGATATGATGCAAAAAACTTTCCTTTTCTGCCACTGAAGCAACTTTCCGCACAGGACAAAATACTGTTTGTCTCTTGGATTCAACTCATACGGCACCCAATGTCCTAGCTTTTGAATCATTCCTAATGCTTTCAAATGTTTTGAGACAGTTGCATGATCAGCTCCTAATGATTCTGCAAGTTCAGCTTGTGCCTGACATGAGTCTTCATGAAGTAATGCCTCCAATTCCTCATCTTCAAACTTTTTCAGCCTGAGCTTTCTTTATTTTCAACATCAAAATCATTTTTGATCACTCAGTGAACACTTACATTGATCAGCTATGTCAGGACATAGAATGCCATCCAAACTTTGATGCAAAACCATGATGGTTATCATGATAGACTCATGAATGTTTGAGGTATCTTGACTGGATAATAAAAAGTAAGAGGTCAAGAGAAATTTAGGGGTCATTATTTGCAAAGCTTAACTTTTAGTACCTGATTCCACATACCACAAGCATTAGATTTTTTTTTTTTAATCATTTCACCCCGAGCAAGGCAGAAATGCCACTGATGAGCTGGGGGCTACATAAATGTAAAAAGATTAATTAGAAAAGAGTGAGGAGTACAAACTAGTTAGAAAGGAGCAATAGAAAGCTGAGAATGCAGGTGCGATGACAGATACATAGGTGGAGAGAAAGGGGAGGATATACGGGGGTGGGGAGGGAGTTAGAGTCCACTGGTTAATAGATGAGTATTGACATTGCATTTAAATTTCTGGAGATTGTAGCCGTCAGGAAAGCAAGAATACGGGAGTGAGTTCCACAGGCGGGAAGTGCGAGAGAAGAAGCTGCAGGAGTAGAATTGTCGCCTGCATTTGGTTAACCTAACTGTGAATGAGTGGGACCCAGTTGCCAATCTGGTTGCACGAGTAAACACCTGTTGAGGAGGCACCAGTGACTTAAGTTCGTCCGAGCAGACAAACCAAAAATTAAGTACTGTTGTCATATTCGGGCATAAAGTTCTCACTTTCTAGCCTTGATAGAGTCCTAAAAAATCAGAGCCCTAGTAGGCAACAAATTATTTCCCACCCTCTACACTCTCTCTTACAGTTGGGATGTCGCAAGCCTCTCACTGTTTTATCACCACTTTCATAGAAATTGTTTGACTGGACTGCCTTAGAACCTTTATGACCAAGACCCACTATACCACCCATATTGTGGCAAACCACACACATTCCCTGTGCAATTCTATGGCCAAAAGCATGTACTACTTCAATAGTTTCTCCCTGTGAACTACTGCTCTGTGGAACCAGCTCCCAAGAGGATGTGTCCTCAATTACTGCAATCTTAACCTCTTCAAGTTAATCATTATCTTCCCTGCTTACTGTAACCCTCGACTTCAAACAGCCCTTGAGCCTTCCACATGGTGAACTTTCTGCATCAAAGAAAAAAAATTGTCACCCTACCAAATATTTAAAAACATCAGAGGGCAAAAGAAAATTATGGCTCATTGGCAGGAAGGTTTAAATTTTTGTGTCACACCACCAGTATCTACCTCTGATGTATAAAAGAAATTGTTAAAAAAAAAAAGAAGTATTGTTTTCAGAGTGATTCTTATTGTTGTAGTGTGGCTGACACCACTGCAGCACTCTCAATGCTGGAATGGCCAATGGTTGAAATGGTCTATTTAAATAAAGAATAGTAGCATTTGAGGTATAATATTCAGTGTCATTCAAGTAATATTCAGACTGATTATTTTGGTGACTATTACCATCTAAACCCCTCCCCTCTGTGTTGTAAGTTCTGTCTTGTCTCTCATTGTAACTATTGTACTGTTTTGTGTATAACTGTTTAGCACTGAATATTGTGCTGAATAATACTGCAGTACATTTTCTCTGTGTATTGTATTCAACTTGGTGATGCAACACATTTGATGCTATGAAAAAATAAATATCTGAAAACCTGACTTGAATACAGCATCTGTTTAATTCATTTTTTAAAATTTCTGGGAAGTGTTTCAACAAGGGACAAAAATTGTGACACTGACATTCGAAGGTGCATTCAGATAGTGAAAGATATTCTTCCAAATGCTAAGCAAAGTATTAAGAAATAGGAAATTTTTATTAGAAACAAAGAAAAAAGTGCTGAACTCTTACATAATATCAGTCCTCCTATACAACAGAAATGTTGTACAGTCACCTCACAAATAAAGAAGAAATTTAAGACAACAGAAATGTGCTATACCAAAGAATGATGAAAATACCATAAACTGAACATGTAAGTAAAATGAAAGTATTTAAAAAAATGGATATTAGGACACTTCCTGGATGTGCTCTGTGGGGCAGTGGATATTTACACGAAATGACAAATCGAGGAGCCAAGTTATAAGATGAGGACAATAGTCTGAGTAATATAAATACTGTAAATACTATCATATCTCAGAAATATAAACAAATACCCCATAATAACATCCAATAAAAACTACTAAGCTATGAGTACATCCAGGAGCTTAAAAGTACTATAACTGATTGTTTTTTATTATTATTATTATTATAGAAAAATCTGCTGACTGGTGACTATTGCAATCTAAACCCCTCCCCTCTGTGTTGTAAGTTCTGTCTTGTCTCTCATTGTAACTATTGTACTGTTTTGTGTAAAACTGTTTAGCGCTGAATATTGTGCTGAATAATACTGCAGCACATTTTCTCTGTGTATCGTACCCACCTCGGTTAATACAGTATTTATATATATAGCAATAAAAGATGCTGTCTCATCATTATCATTATAAATCAACACGACTGGGTGTGGTTGTCATATCCTGTCGATATTGTCACATTTTTTTAAACAACTGAAAAAAAACCAATGTTCTCAATTTGAAAGTTTGCCTTGATGAAAGACATTTAGTTTTTACCTTCACTCTGAATAGTGACTTCATTCTAGAAAGTCTTCCTCTCAAAGATACTGTGTTGCATACACACCTCAGTTAGTTAAGTGCCATACATGATATACATTTGATATATGTTTGAGCAAAATATTTTCCTTCAGTAAGTTGCCATTACTTTCTGTGGTAGACGGGTTACCAACCAAGGCTATAGAACCCAATTTGTCTTGCCATTTAACCCATAGCTGGAGGGAGAAGAGATGGATTAATATCTTTCACAAGGGTATTTGCATGTAAGTAAATGCAAGGAATTCAACTGGAATTAAAACTTGTCTCTCTGATTTCTTGTTCCAAGCCAATATCCACTGCACCACAATGCATATCCCTTCATACATACCTATTGATCCAAGTCCATCCCTTTGTGCTAAATGAACTTTGCCCTGCCAAGATGGTTCATTTGCCTTTTGACAGGTCTTGTTCTTTAATACTACATAATGTCTATCTAGGAATTTTGGCTAGGAAAGAGAAATTGGGGGAGCCGAGTTTAAATTCGAGTTGAATCAATTGCATTCACTTACACGCAAATAATCTTGGGAAAGGTATTAATCCATCTCTTCCCTCCAGTTATAAGTTAACTAACAGGACAGATTGGGTTCTGTAGCCTTGGCTGGCAACCAGTCTACCGCAGAAAGCAATGGCAACCTACTACGGAATAATCTTCTGCCCAGTCAGTCATGTTTCTTTCGAGATATGATCAGCCAAGCACATTTCACGTATGGCACTTAACTGACTGAATGTCTATCAAGAAAAGCCTGCTTGTTTAGTTGCCAATGGCAATATCAGTAGGTCTTGTACAATGGCCTGACATAAAAACAAACTTTCTTTTGTTACCCACACCTTTATTGCTATATGATGTTTCAGCTGTTGTATACTCTGGCCTTCTTCAGCTGATATACCTTGAAATTTCAAACTGAACCCCTTATCTAGTCCACAGGTGTAGATTGTTCTAATTCCATATGCCATGCCTTTGTTGGATATCACAGTTTCACTAAATTCCCTTTAGTAACTCAACTTTCCCAGTTGTTGTTCTCTCTGCTGTAGCCAGGAATTGAACATACAAATCTTTGGGGGGTCAGGTCACTTTTTGGATAACTTCAACCAATGTTTTTATCCACTAGTCCAGTGGAAGGCATGGCACATGGAACTGGAACAATCCAACTCTGTGAGCACAAAAAAGGGTTTGGTTTGGCCTAAAATTCCAATGTATATCTGAAGAAGACCAGTGTACAACAGCTGAAACATTCTGAATATGGCAATAAAAATGAAGACAAGAGTCTGAACAATGTACATAGTGACAACATGTCATATCGAAAATATAGATTGATGAAAAAAAAAGTTGTTTACATAAAGGTAAATAGGAAAGCATCTTGACTTCTGATTAGTTTTTAAATATATATATACTAGCAGTATAGCCCGGCATTGCTCAGGTGTAATGAAAGCTTTAAAACTCACCCATGGTTCTGCAGCTCAGACTCAGCCTAAAGAATATTTGAAATCATAAAATTATTGCGACAATTTACCAATCGCACCCAATATATATATATATATATATATATATATATATATATATATATATATATATATATATATACTAGCAGTATAGCCCAGCGTTGCTCAGGTATAATGAAAGCTTTAAAACTCATCCATGGTCCTGCAGCTCAGACTCAGCCTAAAGAATATTTGAAATCATAAAATAATTGCGACAATTTACCAATCGCACCTAATATATATATAGCCTGGCGTTGCTCTGGTGTAATGAAAGCTTTTATATATATATATTATTGATTTTCTGCACTATTGTAAGAACTGCAACCTTGAAAGTTGTGAATATCATTTCTTATGTCTTTGTCTATGAGTGTATCAAATTTGATTAAAATCGGACCAATTTTTTCGATTATCGATTTTTGATATTTATCGGGGGTACCTCGACACAAAACCTAGCTAAGAACACTCGCTGACAGTTATAGTACAACTGTGTAAATTTTCAAGAAAATCAGTTCATCTGTTTTGAAGTCTATAGGTAATGGACACACACACACAGACCCACACACACATACACACACACACAGACAAAGTTTCATTTATAAATAAGTTTAGATATTGGGAGTATAAGTGAGTGGTCAGAATATTTGCCTTCTGACCATTAAGCCCGGGTTCAAATCTCATCATGGCTGATTTGTCAGAAAGATGACCTCTTGATGTTATTGGTCTGGAGGAGGCAAGTCAAGCCTTGTGAGTGAATATGGGTAGACAGCTTCCTTTGAAAAACCATTGATCGTTCTGCTAGTTTGAAGTCACAAACCATTGTGACCAAAGGTTTGAGCATCCTGGCCTTGTTCCGATTGTTGTGTTCAGACCAAATAATGTACTGTCTTTCGGAAACTGTAACTAAGGTCTATTAAAAAGTGTTCAATACAATTATATTGTAAAAATTTTGAATATTTTTCATGAGTAATCAAGTTATTACACAACCCAGATTTCTAACATCTGGTGTTTTCAGGCGATTTACAATAACTGATTTTACCGTTTTTTAAGAGCACTCACGTAACAGAGATTTTTTATGAATGCACAATTTTCAAAATTAGGAGAAAAATACGGTAAAATCAATTATTGTAAATTGCCTGAAGACACCAGATGGTAGAAATCTGGGTTGTGTAATAACTTGATTACTAATGAAATATATATGACTATATATATATACACCCATTTATACACACACAGAGTGACCCCTTAAAAATGACATCATTTTATAGTCTACTAACATAGACAATTCTCACTCAAATGATATCAAATTTTAAAAAATACGCAAAAACTAAATTGACTGTGCAGGCTTATCCGAATGAGGATCAGACATGCCAGTAATAATTGGTTTTTAAAAACCTCAAGGCTAAATTCCTAGCATTAAAAAATATGGTCATATAACCAAAATTCCTTTTAGATGCAAGCTTACGGCCATATCATGTTGAATACACCAGTTCTCACTCGATCACCGAAGTTAAGCAATGTTGAGCCTGGTCAGTACTTAGATGGGTGACCACTTGGAAATACCAGATGCTGTAAGCGTTTAGTGATGGATGTGCGTTGTGGAGCAGTGGATATCGGCTCGGAAAGAGAAATCGGTGAGCCAAGTTCGAATTCCAGTTAAATACCCTGCATTCACTTAAGCACTGGTACCCTTGGGAGAGGTATTAATCCGTCCCTTCCCCCCAGTTATGGGTTAAATAACAGGGTAGGACTTGGGGACCCTGCCCTTAAAAACAAATCTTAATGAATCTTGGTACTTTATTTTTTTAATCGTGCCACCCCAAGCAAGGCATTACACTGCCACTATAGCGCAGGGGGTTACATAGAGCGATTGGGTATAGGAAATGTCAGAAGGAGGGTGATAGACGACTTAGGATGTACATAGGGAGAGAGTTGGAGAGAGTGGGTGTGCATTAGTGTGGTAGGAGGTGTCTATTGACCCTACATTTAAACTCCTGGAGGTTGTAGCTGTCGGGGAAGCAAGCATGCGGAAGGGAATTCCATAGGCGGGAAGTGCAAGGAAAGAAGCTGTTGGAGTAGAAATTGCGGTTACATTTCATTGGTTTCATTGTAAAAGGGTGGGACCTAGTTGCCAATCTAGTATCTCATGCAAATTCACATCTAGGGGCCACCAGTGATTTCAGTTCATCAGAGCAGAAGCCATGAAAGTATTTATAGAAGAGGCACAGGGAAGCCATGTCACGCCGGTGAGAGAGTGACTGCAGGCGGTCAGCTAAGTTGGTATCAATCATATTACAGATTCTTCACTGTATTTTGTCAAGAACCCCGAGGAGAATAGCAGGGGCACCCGACCAGATGTGGCAGCAGTATTCAATACACGGGCGGATGGTAGATTTATATAAGTGCAGGATAGATTCAGAGGGAAGAATTTCCAGGCCCTGCACAGAGAACCGACTTTCATAGCAGCGGATTTAGCAATGGATTTGACATAGTCATTCCACTTGAGGTCTGCTGAGAGTGTCAGGCCAAGCAGGCATAGTGTTTTACTCTTTGGGAGGCAAGCCTGTTCCATGCTAATGGGAGGGAGGTGCAGTTGTCTGTGGTGGTTAATTGACAGCAGCTTCATTTCGGAAGAATTGAATTTTACGAGCCATTTCTTACCCAAATCCACGACGGATTGGAGGTCCTTTTCAAGCTCGGCAGTGAGGTTCGCCTTGTCACCAACACCAGATTTTTGATCAAGGCAAGAGTAAACTGTGGTATCATCGGCGTACATGCCTACTTGGGATCTTATGGCATTGGGGAGATCATTGATGTAGATTAGAAAGAGCGTAGGACCTAGGATAGAGCATTGGGGGACACCCGCATTTGTAGGGTAGTTCTGAGAGGTATGTCCATTTAATACCACTTTCAGATTTATGGGCTTGAGCTAGTGGATGGCAGAGCAGGGTTTGGGTGGTGTAACAAGAGAAGGCATGCTAAGAACAACCAGGGACAGGGAGATGTGGAAGGCCATGATCGCCTATGTCCTGAAAGGACATGGCACAGAAAAGAAGAAAGAATTTACTGATACAAGTCCTGCTAATTATGGGATTTTATGCATCAATGAATATAATGAATCTGATTCAAATTGAAAATTGCTACTTCTAAGCTAACAGCATTTTGGTACTGACAAACTTGATGTTGGTGGCTACAAGAGAACCGGAGTTTTAACATATGGACAAAACCCAAGAGGCACTCAAGGTATAGGGTTATTTGAACAGGTTAAGATTGCTGGGAGTTAGTGTTATTGAGAACAAGCTATTTGAGTGGGAATTACTTTTTACTAATGGAATACAGAGGGAATATAAGGGAATATTGTATGCTAACAATTTCTTTTTCCGCCCACATCTGGCTTGTGGAATTCTCTTCCGGCTCCATATTTTCCAGTCAATTTTAATCTATAAAATTTTAAATACAATGTCAATTGCTATCTACTGTCCTTCTGATTATTTTTTTCTTCTTCCTACTCATTATTAATGTTTCTGATCCTAATTCTTTCAAACCCTGTAACTTCTTCTATCTTAGTGGCTTTACTGCCTTGCATGGGATGATACTGATTAAAAAAATAATGTCCAGTTTCTGCTGTAAATTCATTTCAAATTGATGTCCTGCTACAGAAACAAAAATAAAGAGGCCCTTATGAAATGATTTAAAAAAAAAGCCTACTCTGAAATTAATAATCTGTATTGCTTAATAAATAGCAATATTAAAAATATAATAATATAATATTATTCAAATTCGTATTTAGTGGGCACCAGTGATCTAAGTTCATCGGAGCAGAAGCCGTGAAAGTATTATATATCAAATATGAATTTGAATGTGATACTAGATTAGCAACTAGATCCCACCCTTTTACAGTGAAACCGATAAAATGCAGCCATAACTTCTACTCCAACAGTTTCTTTCCTCGCACTTTCCGACTGTGGAATTCTTTTCCACACGATTGCTTCCCTGACGGCTACAATCTCCAGGAGTTTAAATGTAAGGTCAATAGACACCTCCTAACACACTAACCTGCTTCCATTCTATCAAACACTCTTCCCATCTGCCCAACCCTCATCCTCCCTATCCTTACTCATCTGTCACCTTCCTCCTGACATTCCCTATGTCTAACCACTCCTTCTATTTACCTTCCCCTATGTAGCCCCATGCACAATAGTGGCAGTGGAATGTCTTGCTTGGGGTGTGATGATTAAAAAAAAAAATATTAATCTGTGTAACCTTTGGAGAATTTTGAATGAAATGCTTTATTTAATCTAAATGGGCAGATTATTAGCATTCTATTGCTAATGTCTAGAGATATATTGTATACTTCCTTTGTTACATGCCAGGAAATTTGAAAAAAGTATTAAGCTCAAGCTTGAGTGAGCTTTCCCCCAAGGCAGTATTTCTCCATCAGGAGAGGGCTGATTCAGCTTCATGTATATCGTGTAGTGGATCCCAGCTGCAAAGGCTAAGGTTTTTATGTCATTTGAACACTTGACATGAAAATAGTGAGTAATTACTGAGAGTCTTTCAATATTTTGTCTGCAGAAAAAGTGTTGTAGGGTAGAAAATAATTCATTACCCACACAAACGTTTAGAACCCTCAGTCTCCAGAAAATGTCACTGTTTCTGGTTGAAAATATTACAGAAACTAAAACATGTTCTCCTCATGATATTATTGAATGCTACTTTTCAGGGAATAGAAGAAAATTTGAGACATTGAATTTTGATACTGGGTTTCCCTGATAGTGACTGAGAAGACAATTAGATCTTTATTTTCTTCAAAGTCATTATTGCCTTCTTTGACCAATAAAAAAATGGATGCTGTGTTCTGAATGCAAGTAATGAACTTGACAATATTACTAATAAGGCACAAACTGATAAGAAAAAAAATGTTTTTTTTATAATTGTGTGGCCTTTAAGCAAGGCATTTTACTGCCACTGTTGTGCGGGGGGTTACATAGGAGGAATGTTATGAGAAAGAGTGACAGGTTACAGAGGGTATCCAGAAGAAAGTATGAGAAGGAAGAGAATACTGATGAGTAGGGTGGACGGAGAAAAAAGCATGAGAGATAGGATGTAAGTTAGTGAGACAGAAGGTGACTATTGACTTTACATTTGAATTCTTGAAGATTGTAGTTGTCGGGAAAGCAAGTATGTGGAAGGGAATACCACAGTTGAGAAGTGTGAGAAAAGAAGCTGCTGAAGTAGAATTTGCATTTACAATTTATCGGTTTCACAGTAAAAGGTCAGGACCTAGTTGCTAATGTTGTGGCTCGAGTAAATTCATATATAGAGGATACCAGTGAGCTAAGTTCATCAGAGCAGAAGCAGTGAAAGTATTTGTAGAAGAGGCACAAGGAAGCCACACTGCGTTGGTGAGAAAGCGACTGTATCCAAGCTGCCAAGTTGGGATCGATTACATTACAGATTCTCCGTCGGATTTTGTCAAGGACACCTAGGTGGATAGCAGGAGCACCAGACAAGATATGGGAGCAATATTCAATGCATGGGTGGATGGTAGATTTGTATATGTGCAGGATTGTTTTGAACGGGAAAAACTTCCTGTACCTGCACAGAAAACCGACTTTCTTAGCAGCGGATTTAGTTATAGATTCTATATAATTATTCCACTGAAGGTCTGATGTGAGAGTTAATCCGAGGAGGTGCAGTGTTTTACTTTCAGGGTGAGAAGCCTGATCCATTTTAATGGGCAGGAGGAATGATTGCCTATGATGGTTAATAGATAGCAGCTTTGTTTTGGAAGCATAAAAATTTATGAGCCATTTCTTACCCCAGCGTATTTGATTCATTCTGTGCTATGATTTAGCTTCCACCCAATTTTTTTCTAAGAAAATAAATATGACATAGGCAGTTCCCATAAACAGATATAGGATTCTTGGAATCTGTTAGAATTTGGTAAAACTAAACATATAGGCATTTATGTAAAAAGACATTCCATTGTAAAAATAATGCAGATATGTCATTCGAAGATTTATTGACATCCAAATCTTTGTAGTTTTAATCAGGAACCCATTATAGCTTTCTGGAATCTAACTAGAGTATTACTGCGGAAATTTTCTGTCAGTAACTGAATGAAATGTATATTTAGTTAAGCAAAATGCAAATGGTACGGATTAATCAAAAAGGTCCATACTGCTTCTTTATAATGCTCAGCCACGATGACACTGCAGAAGGTGTCCAACATGGGATACAAGACTTTGACCCACCCATCATATTTCTCTAATTTATTTCCCTCTGACTACCACTTTTTCAAGCATTTTGACAATATTTTTAAGCCAAAAGACATTCCGTTGAAAAGAAGAAGCAGAAATAGTATACAAAGATTTCTTGAATTGTATTTATTTCTGAGATGAGTAATTTTCAATAATCTTGGAACTTTTGTTCTCATCTTGATTGATATAGATGTTATAATAGACACAGTATTTCAACCAAGTATGCTCTGGTCATCATCAGTTGTCTATAGATTGGTTAATATGTATTATCTTGTTGATTATTACAAAATATCTTGTGAAATCAGTAATTGTTCTTTCATGTTGGATTTGGTTTGTAACAAGCAAATCCAATATGAAAGAACAATAACTGATTTCACAGGAAATGTAAAATATCCCATTTCTTACATGTTTGTGTCGCCTAGTGATAAAAATAGTAATTAATTTACACAACATTTATATGCGCGCTCAGTTAAGCAAAATGCAACTCGCACTGATTTAAAGATTATGTTCAATTCTGTTTCATAACAATGCAATGTTGCCAGTCTGATACTGCAGGCGCTCACCGACTTGGCCTACGAGACTTTGTCATACCCACTGTATTCCTCTGATCTCTTGCCCACTGACTTTCATGCATCTTTGTATTATTTAAGCCGAAAGAGATTTTGTTGCAAAGAAGGAGAGACTGCATTCAAAGATTTCTTGGCACCTAAGTTTTATGGTAAAGGCATAAATAACCTTGTAACTCGATGGCTGAAATGTACAAATGTTCGGGGTTCCTATTTTGACCGATTTAAACCCTGCTCAAGTACATTAATTCAGGCATAAATATTGTTTCTAAAATAGAACATTATTCCCTGAAGAACCTAATACCAACATTTATTGATACTACCTCGTTTATTTGATTTCTTTCATTTTTCTCACCACCCCGTTTATTAGTTCCTCCCCTTTTGTTAGATTTTCTGATTTTTTCTAAATCTCATTTGTCATAGGATATGTTTTACTGATAAAAATAGCAATTAATTTACTCGAAATTGATATTTCGACATAATCACTTATCATGTCAATGCAAATGAAATTTATTACTTTTTCCTTGAGCTGGCTCCACCCCCCACCCAGTGAAATTAGAATGAAAAAAAGTGACTTTTAAAAAAAGTTGTTAATACATTTCTTAGTTCAAGGAGGAAGATTTTTAAAGTTTTTTAAAAGTCACTCTTTTTCATTCTTATATCACAGCAAATGGTAGCTTCAAGAAAAAGTAAATATTGCCATTTATTTAGTTTCCTTCAAATTTAATTATTATTTTTAATTGGAGTAGATAGACTAAACTAATTGGAATAGATAGACTAAACTAATTGGAATAGATAGACTAAACTAACTGGAGTAGACAGACTAAACTATCGCCCAGTTCACACTCCACCCATGTTGACTGAAGAGGCTCATCCTTTGTTTACTGTTTAGGATGTGGTTTCCGGATTTCTTTCTCTCTTCCAATCTTTTCACTCTTACGTAACACTCTGCACATCAGTGGCATTACCGCCTTGCTCGGGGTGATATGATTTAAAAAAAAAACAACATTTTTAACCTAATTCATCTAATACTTATTAAAACTTGTTTTTAAATCTTAGATTCTTTTTAAGAATATCTTTAACCTCAAACTCTCATGCCTTCGTCTAAACTATTTCCCACCCACTTCTGTTACCTTTGTGTTAATTCTACACATTCTACCTTCTCCTACTAATTTTGTCTCTTTCCTTTGTCTAAACAATATTTAATTCTGGTCGTACTAAAATCTTTTTCATGATATCTGTAACATGGAGATGAAAAGATGGTTTAAGAAAAACATTGAAATAGTTTGTTTTTTTTTAATCATATCACCCCTAGCAAGGCAATAACACCACTGATGCGCAGGGGGCTACATAAAAGTAAAAAGATTGGAAAAGAGAAAACCGGAAACCGCATCCTAAACAGGAAACAAGGGATGAACCTCTTCACCTGTTCAATAGACGTGGGTGGAGTGTGAACCGGACAATAGTTTAGTCTATCTACTCTAATTGAAAAAACAAATAAATAAATAAATAAATAAAAAGTGAAAAGATTGAAAAAGAGAAAAGCTGGAAACCGCATCCTAAACAAGAAACAAGGGATGAGACTCTACATCTGTTCAATAGACGTGGGTGGAGTGTGAACCGGGCAATAGTTTAGTCTATCTACTCCAATTGAAAAAACAAATAAATAAATAAATAAATAAAAAGTGAAAAGATTGGAAAAGAGAAAAGCTGGAAACCGCATCCTAAACAAGAAACAAGGGATGACCTCTTCACCTGTTCAATAGATGTCGATGGAGTGTGAACCAGGCGATAGTTTAGTCTATCTACTCCAATTGAAAAAAAATAAAAAAAATAAAGAGTGAAAAGATTGGAAAAGAGAAAAACTGGATACCGCATCCTAAACAGGAAACAAGGGATGACCTCTTCACCTGTTCAATAGATGTCGATGGAGTGTGAACCAGGCGATAGTTTAGTCTATCTACTCCAATTGAAAAAAATAAATAAATAAAAAAAATAAAGAGTGAAAAGATTGGAAAAGAGAAAAACTGGATACCGCATCCTAAACAGGAAACAAGGGATGAGCCTCTTCACCTGTTCAATAGACGTGGGTGGAGTGTGAACCGGGCGATAGTTTAGTCTATCTACTCCAATTAGTTATTCTTCAAATATAAAATATTGAATATATGTGAAATAAATATTTGCTCTTTAAATTTAGATTTACATCAAGCTCTCTGTTGGATCAGTTTTAATATTTATTCTAATGTTATTAGGATCCACTGGGATTATTTACCAAATCTTTTCCTGGATTTATTTGTGTATGGATAAGAAATCTATTCAGTAGGTATACAAAATAGAAATGGATGTAAGACAAGGATGTGTTTTCTTACTGGATCGATTCGACTTGCACAATGGAACTATTCTGAGAGAAATAAAATCCTTGCCAGGATTCGTCATTGGCGGCCACAATCTCAACAATGTAAGATACATGGATGACATGGTTCTGATAGCAGACACAGAAAAGAAAATGCCGGACCTCCTACAGAAGGTACCAAGCGAAAGCAAGAAAAAAGAACTAAGTATAAACTTAGGGAAAATTGAATGCATAGTCATCAGCAAAAGGAAGATCCCAAAATGGTTGGAAAACCTGAAATAAAACAAGTAAAGAAATTTAAATACCTGGGAAGTGTTCTGACAGAAGTTGGAGACTGTGACACTGAGATCCAAAGATGCATTGGCATGGCCAAGGACTCATTTCAAAAGCTAACAAGATTACTGAGAGACAGGAAAATCTCATTGGAAACAAAGAAAAAACTGCTGGACTGCAATATGATATCTGTCCTTCTGTATAGCATCGAATGTTGACAATATCTTTAAGGATGAAGGAGAGGCAGCAGAAATGTGGTTCTACAGAAGAATACTGAGGATACCATGAACTTTTTGAGTTCAGTTCATCTCTTATCCTTTCTTAAATGCCCCCTGTACCCAGTCTTTTTTCTCACTGTAACCCCCCTGCAGAGGATGGACAGTGTGACACTGAGATCCAAAGATGCATTGGCATGGCCAAAGAAGCATTTCAAAAGCTAACCAGAGTACTGAGAGATAGAAAAATCTCATTGGAAACAAAGAAAAGAATGCTGGACTGCTATGTGATATCTGTCCTTCTGTATGGAAGTGAATGTTTTCTCACTGTAACCCCCCTGCAGAGGATGGACTGAGGTCCAAAGATGCATTGGCATGGCCAAGGACTCATTTCAAAGCTAACAAGATTACTGAAGACCGGAACATCTCATTGGAAACAAAAGAAAAAACTGCTGGACTGCTATATGATATCTGTCCTTCTGTATGGAAGTGAATGTTTTCTCACTGTAACCCCACCTGCAGAGGATGGACACTGAGGTCCAAAGATGCATTGGCATGGCCAAGGACTCATTTCAAAAGCTAACAAGATTACTGAAGCCGGAACATCTCATTGGAAACAAGAAAAAACTGCTGGACTGCTATGATATCTGTCCTTCTGTATGGAAGTGAATGTTTTCTCACTGTAACCCCACCTGCAGAGGATGGACACTGAGGGTCAAAGATGCATTGGCATGGCCAAGGACTCATTTCAAAAAGCTAACAAGATTACTGAGAGACTGAACATCTCATTGGAAACAAGAAAAACTGCTGGACTGCTATATGATATCTGTCCTTCTGTATGGAAGTGAATGTTTTCTCACTGTAACCCCCTGCAGAGGATGGACACTGAGGTCCAAAGATGCATTGGCATGGCCAAAGGACTCATTTCAAAGCCTAACAAGATTACTGAGAGACCGGAACATCTCATTGGAAACAAAGAAAAACTGCTGGACTGCTATATGATATCTGTCCTTCTGTATGGAAGTGAATGTTTTCTCACTGTAACCCCCCTGCAGAGGATGTACTGAGGGTCCAAAGATGCATTGGCATGGCCAAGGACTCATTTCAAAAAGCTAACAAGATTACTGAGAGACCGGAACATCTCATTGGAAACAAAGAAAAACTGCTGGACTGCTATATGATATCTGTCCTTCTGTATGAAGTGAATGTTTTCTCACTGTAACCCCCACCAAGAGGATGGACACTGAGGTCCAAAGATGCATTGGCATGGCAAGGACTCATTTCAAAAGCTAACAAGATTACTGAGAGACCGGAACATCTCATTGGAAACAAAGAAAAACTGCTGGACTGCTATATGATATATCTGTCCTTCTGTATGGAAGTGAATGTTTTCTCACTGCCAACCCCCCTGCAGAGGATGGACACTGAGGTCCAAAGATGCATTGGCATGGCCAAGGACTCATTTCAAAAGCTAACAAGATTACTGAGAGACCGGAACATCTCATTGGAAACAAAGAAAAACTGCTGGACTGCTATATGATATCTGTCCTTCTGTATGGAGAGTGAATGTTTTCTCACTGCCAACCCCCCTGCAGAGGATGGACACTGAGGTCCAAAGATGCATTGGCATGGCAGAGGACTCATTTCAAAAGCTAACAAGATTACTGGGAACCGGAACATCTCATTGGAAACAAAGAAAAAAACTGCTGGACTGCTATATGATATCTGTCCTTCTGTATGGAAGTGAATGTTTTCTCACTGTAACCCCCCTGCAGAGGATGGACACTGAGGTCCAAAGATGCATTGGCATGGCCAAGGACTCATTTCAAAAAGCTAACAAGATTACTGAGAGACCGAACATCTCATTGGAAACAAAAGAAAAAAACTGCTGGACTGCTATATGATATCTGTCCTTCTGTGGAAGTGGTTTCTCACTGTAACCCCCTGCAGAGGATGGACACTGAGGTCCAAAGATGCATTGGCATGGCCAAGGACTCATTTCAAAAGCTAACAAGATTACTGAGAGACAGGAACATCTCATTGGAAACAAAGAAAAACTGCTGGACTGCTATATGATATCTGTCCTTCTGTATGGAAGTGAATGTTTTCTCACTGTAACCCCCTGCAGAGGATGGACACTGAGGTCCAAGATGCATTGGCATGGCAAGGACTCATTTCAAAAGCTAACAAGATTACAGAGACAGGAACATCTCATTGGAAACAAGAAAATACTGCTGGACTGCTATATGATATCTGTCCTTCTGTATAGCATCGAATGTTGACAATATCTTTAAGGATGAAGGAGAGGCAGCAGAAATGTGGTTCTACAGAAGAATGCTGAGGATACCATGAACTTTTTGAGTCCAGTTCATCTCTTATCCTTTCTTAAATGCCACCTGTACCCAGTCTTTTTCTCACTGTAACCCCCCTGCAGAGGATGGACACTGAGGTCCAAAGATGCATTGGCATGGCCAAGGACTCATTTCAAAAGCAAACAAGATTACTGAGAGACAGGAACATCTCATTGGAAACAAAGAAAATACTGCTGGACTGCTATATGATATTTAAAAAAAAATTTTTTTTATTAGTGTTTCACCCTGAAACTACTGTGCAGGGGGCTACATAGAGTGGAGAAAGGATGATTAAATATAGGAAATGTCAGAGGGTGGGTGATAGGCGGGTAAGGATACTGAGAATGAGGGTTGGGTAGATGAGAGTGTTCTGAGAATAATTGGGAGTTAGTGTGATAGGAGGTGTCTATTGACCCTACATTTAAACACCTGGAGATTGTAGCTGTTGGGAAAGCAGACTTGTGGAGGGGAGTTCCACAGGTGGGAAGCACGAGAAAAGAAGCTGTTGGAGTAGAATTTACGGTTACATCTTATTTGTTTAACTGTAAAAGGGTGGGACCTAGTTGCTAATCTAGTATCTTGTGTAAATTCCTGCTTAGGCGGCACCAGTGATCTAAGCACATTGGAGCAGAAGCCATGAAAGTACTTGTAGAAGAGGCACAGGGAAGCCACATCACGCCGGTGAGAGAGTGGTTGCAGCCGGTCTGCCAAGTCAGTATCAACCATGTTACAGATCCTCCTTTGTATTTTGTCAAGAAGCCCAAAGAGAGCAGCAGGGGCACCCGACCAGATATGGCAGCAATATTCAATACACAGGCAGATGGTAGATTTGTATATGTGCAGAATAGATTCAGACGGGAAAAACTTCCGGGCCCTGCACAGAGAACCGACTTTCATAGCAGCAGATTTGGCAATGGATTCAATATAGTCATTCCATTTGAGGTCCGCCAAAAGTGTAAGGCCAAGGAGGCGTAGTATTTTACTCTCTGGGAGGCTAGCCTGTCCCATGCTAATGGGAGGTAGATGCGATTGTCTATGGTGGTTAGTTGATAACAGCTTCGTTTTAGAGGCATTGAAATTTACCAGCCATTTCCTACCCCAGGCCACGACGGATTGGAGGTTCTTTTCAATTACGGCAGTGAGGTTCACTTTGTCGTCCACACCTGGTTTTGATCGATGCGAGAGTAGATTGTTGTGTCATCGGCATACATGCCAACTTGGGATCTAATGGTGTCAGGGAGATCATTAATGTAGATCAGAAAGAGCGTGGGCTCTAGGATAGAACCTTAAGGGACGCCCGCGTTCGTATGGTAGTTTTGGGAGGCATGTCCATTTAATACCACCTGCAATGTGCAGTTAGAGAGGAATGACTGGATGAGTTCAAACAGATGTCCAGTTATCCCGTAGCTTCGCAGTTTGCGCAAGAGGCCAGCATGCCAGACCCTGTCGAACACTTTGGAGATATCCAAGGCAACGGTTCGGGCTTCACCATTCTTGTCAAGTGCCCGGTATATGTACTCGGTAATGGTCGTTAGTATATCAGCAGTAGACCTGGTGAAGCGAAACCTGTACTGTTTGTCAGAGAGAAGACTATTGGCCGTGAGATGCTTAATCACCTTGGCGTTGATAATGGCTTTGAAAACTTTGCCAAAGATTGGAAGGAGACTAATAGGACGGTAATTGGTGGGGTCTGAGGGTTCGCCAGAATTCTTAAATATAGGAACTACACAGGAGGACTTCCAACATGCAGGAAAGCAGGAAGCAGATAGGCAGAGGTTATAGAGTTTAGAGAGGACAGAGGAGAGTTCTGGGGCACATTTCTTCAGTACTATGATTGGGATTCCGTCACTGCCACTCGCTTTGTGTGGGTCAAGTTGTGCAATTATCTTGGCGACCAGTGAGGGTGTAATGTTGAATCTTGGTGACCAGCAAGGGTCTGTCCTTCTGTATAGCATCGAATGTTGACAATATCTTTAAGGATGAAGGAGAGGCAGCAGAAATGTGGTTCTACAGAAGAATGCTGAGGATACCATGAACTTTTTTGAGTCCAGTTCATCTCTTATCCTTTCTTAAATGCCCCCTGTACCCAGTCTTTTTCTCACTGTAACCCCCCTGCAGAGGATGGACAGTGTGACACTGAGATCCAAAGATGCATTGGCATGGCCAAAGAAACATTTCAAAAGCTAACCAGAGTACTGAGAGATAGAAAAATCTCATTGGAAACAAAGAAAAGAATGCTGGACTGCTATGTGATATCTGTCTTTCTGTATGGCAGCAAATGCTGGATGATCTCTTCAAAGATGAAGAAAAGGGTCAAGGCAGCAGAAATGTGGCACTACAGAAGGATGCTGAGGATACCATGGACTGAGCATGTGAGCAACAATGAGGTATCGAAGAGAATACAAATGAGAAGAAAACTCATGCTCAACATCAGAAAGAGACAGCTGAGGTTCCTGAGACACATAATGAGAAAAAAGGCATGGAGAATGTAATACTCACAGGATGGCGAGAAGGAAAGAGAGACAGGGGAAAGCAGCATGTGAGATATTTGATAGGGTTGAGCAAATAGATAGAGGAAAAATATTGAGAGTAAAAACAGACAAGTGGAAGTATATGATCGGCTACATCCTGAAGAGACACAGCACATGAAAAAAAAAAAAAATATATATATATATATATGGATGTAAATAAGTACATATATATATGTGTGTGTGTGTGTGTGTGTGTATAGATACACATCAATATATAAATATTTATCTGGTGTGAATAGTACTGTGCTCAATGTGATATAACAGAGCAAAAAGGATATATTAATACATATAATCCTATGTTTGAAACACAACTCAAAGTTCCATGCATTATGCATTTATCAGGTGCATATTAAAAACTCAGTGTTTTTCAATTTTAATTATCATTTGAAGGATTAGCATTCCTTAAGTTAAGGTCGTTATAAATTATAAATTAGGTTTATCACCTGATTTACAATTTATAATGACCTTAACTTTTCTAAAGGTTGTCACAGCCATGGCTGATAGTTGGGACAAACTACCCCTGTCTATAAAATTGCTTCTGTAGCATTTTTTTTTTTTTATAAGTGTTTCACCCCGAGCAAGGCATGTCACTGCCACTACTGTGCAGGGGGCTACGTAGAGTGGAGAAAGGATGATTAAATATAGGAAATAACAGAGGGTGGGTGATAGGCGGGTGAGGATACCAAGAATGAGGGTTGGGTAGATGAGAGTGTTCTGAGAATAATTGGGAGTTAGTGTGATAGGAGGTGTCTATTGACCCTACATTTAAACACCTGGAGATTGTAACTGTCGGGAAGCAGACTTGTGGAAGGGAGTTCCACAGGCGGGAAGCGCGAGAAAAGAAGCTGTTGGAGTAGAATTTATGGTTACATCTTATTTGTTTAACTGTAAAAGGGTGGGACCTAGTTGCTAATCTAGTATCTCGTGTAAATTCATGCTTAGGTGGCACCAGTGATCTAAGCTCATCGGAGCAGAAGCCATGAAAGTACTTGTAGAAGAGGCACAGGGAAGCTACATCACGCCAGTGTGAGAGCGGCTGCTGCCGGTCTGCCAAGCGTCTCAAATAGTTTCTGACAACAAAGTCCAGCTCTAAGTTGGAGAATGGGTGAAGGTGAAAAACTGGTACCTCATAAACAGGTGTTTCAGGTAGATGGAGTTTGGCAGCCAAGTAAAGCAGTCTATCTCAGGGAAGGAAAATCCTGATTTGATACCTCTGCCATGACTTTTGCTCATATCCAAACATGGAAAATGTTTTGGAAGTAATCCAGACAGAAAAACCAAAGGTGGTTGGCTGTGAACACTGATAACTTCATGGTAATTTAGCCAGCCAAGCTGGTGCAAAATATAATTCCCTGTGGATCCTGTCGGTGCAGCCGAATAGTAGGCCATTTAGTCTGGGGAATGTATGGCCCCCATATACCATCATCCAGGCTTGTGCCCTGGAGGGGTCACTTTAGTTTCATTAGAAAAGAACTGAATTTTGACCAAACCAGGCACTGTCTTTATCTCGTGAGATAGATAGACACCTACTATTTTAATAGAACTGACAAGAAACATCTTTTAAATATTTTAGACATTTCAATTTTAGAATCAACTTTTATTCCTGAATTAATGCATTTAGACAGTGTTTAATTCAATCAAAATAGGAACGCTGAACATCTATGCATTTCTAGCATTAACTTAAATGACTATTTATGCCTTTAAAATAAAATTATAAAGGTTTTGATGATAAGAAATCTCTGAATGCACTTTGAATGCACTTCTGAATGCACTGCATCTTCTTTGCAATAGAATGTTTTTTTTAGCTTAAAATTGATCTGCTGTAGGAGAGGGATCAATGGAATATGGTAGCTGTGGCAAAGTTTCATATGTCATAAATGCCAGAATATATATATATATGACTTCCACTTAAGGTTCAGACTGAATAGAAACTCAAAGCATAACTTACAATGTCTGATTTTTTAATCAACTTTTATTCTTGAATTAATGTATTTGAGCAGTGTTTAAATCAATGAAAGTAGAAAGCCTACCACTGAGTTAAAAGATTCTTTATAACTTTACTAGCAATATAAGTTTAGATTTGTAGGTTATTTACAACCAGAAAATAAATTAAATAAACTAGAATGTAGTTTTAGATGGTAAGAATTTTCTTGAGATAAGAAACAGGATTTAAGTTTTCATTTTTTTGCCTGCCATTGTTTTACTTTTTGCTTTCTTAGAAGCATACACCAGACCTTTCACAGGTTTGTTCACACACACACACACACACACACACACACACACACACACACACACACACACACACACACGCAGACATAAACAGTTATGTAAAAACATACTGTTCCAAAGAAACATCCTTCAAAGATTTCTTGGCATCCAAATGTTTACAATTTTATCATCTAAACTTATTTATAAATGGAACTTTGTCTCTGTGTGTGTGTGTTTGTGTGTGTGTGTGCGTCTGTTACCTATAGACTCCGAAATGGCTGAACCGATTTTCTTGAAAATCTACACAGTTGTACTATAAGCATCTGCAAGTGTTCTTAGATAGGTTTTGTGTCGAGCTACCCCCGATAAATATCGAAAATCGATAATCGAAAAAATCAGGTTATGGAAGGAGTGGTCCGATTTTAATCAAATTTGATACACTCATAGACAAAGACATAAGAAACGATATTCAGAAGCTTCAAGGTTGCAGTTCCTACGATAGTGCAGAAAATCGATTATATGTTTGTGTGTGTGTCTGTTTATCTGCCTGTATGTCTGTATTTTCAGCCTTTTTATTTTAGTTTTTGCTTCAGGTTTGGCTCTAAGTAGGTATAATTGTAGTTCTTAGTCTCAGCCATGATACCATTTACTCAGAGGACTTATTTAGCCTTCAAAATTCAGTTTACAACGAAAAAAACTTATTTGATATCGATACCAGGAAATCAAAATTTGACTGAAATTCATTCATTTTTCTTTCAGTCTATGGTTTCGCTTTAACTGGAAACAACTATTGCTTTTTAGTCTTTCATGCCAACGTCCAAAGAGTCTGAGCTCCAGGACCATGGATTAGTTTTAAAGCTTTCATTACACCCGAGCAACGCCGGGTTATACTGCTAGTTTAAGATAATCTGTCATTTTTGTGATTTATTTCTGATTTTTATTCCTATCAACTAACCATTTTGCTTTCTCTTGCAATTAAATGTCAGCACTGTTAGAAGTATACACAAGTTTGGTTTATACTCGAATCAAAAGGATGACATTGGTTGTTTTTTATACTTGAGTTTAAAAATACCCACCTGGAAGATGGAACCATTTGTGGGATTCTTACTGGTTTGCAGTTGATGCCATCAACATATACTTAGTAGAACTGACAGGGCAAAAATAAAAAGTAGGAATAGAAAATGCAAGCAATCATTCTTCTGGCCTCAGTGAGTACTTACCAGTACTGATCAACAGTCATAAACAAATTTGGGGAGCTCTACAATTCCAAATTATCACTAAGGGTGGTCAGTTTTTCATATGTGTGAAAGAAGCATTTTATCATGAAAATCTTTTGGGCGCTATCTTCACAATATAGATGCATTGAAAGACACTAACAGATTTTTTTTATTTTTCAAGATTTTTTTTTCTAATTCTTTCTCATTTAATTTCTCTGCTTTAAAAGGAGGGAGTGAAAATCCATTAAGAATAAATTCAATTATATCATTGTAGTAAAAAATATATTTATAATTTACTTATATTTACATATATTGTGTCATAAAAAAATCTGATTTGAAATTTGGTCATCTGCTTTTAGAATTCTTGATGATGGAAAAATTTGCAAATAAGATTTTTGCTGAAACTGAAACACTTATTCCTAAAAAGAATTCTGTATGCGATAACAAATGAAACGATAAGTCTTTTACAAATTATTATTTTTATTGTTCAAATAAGAATAGATTTTCTTGTGGGGTTGTACAATAGAGACAGCTACAAGAAATAATTGTTTTTCTTTTCAAGTTTTTCTTTCATATTAATACAGATTAATAGGATGTGTGTTGTGGAGCAGTAGATATCAACTAGGAACGCAATACCGGGGTGCCAAGTTCGAATTCCAGTTGAGTTCCTTGCATTCACTTACGCACAAATACCCTTGGGAATGGTATTAATCTATCTCTTCCTTCCAGTTATGGGTTAAATAACAAGACAGATTGGGTTCTATAGCCTTGGATGGCAACAAGTCTACCGCAGAAAGCAATGGCAACCTACTGTGGGATAATCTTCTGCCCAGTCAGTCATGTCTCTTTCAAGACATGATCAACCAAAGCGTGTATCACGTATGGTACTTAACTGACTGACTGAATATAGATTAAGAACTTCAGATCAGAAATAAAAAAAGGGAAATTAAATTTTCTAAAAGTTGTAGGAAGACAAAGGATGATTATCTCTTTTCAACCATTTCACACTGCATTTCTCTGTGTGGGATAAATTAGTAACAAGTATGTTTATATTGGTGCAAAGGCGATTATGTTTCTCATTCCTTTATTTTAGCTATTCTGCTCCATATATTATGGTGCTACTCTATCATGAATATAATAATGCCTATAATGGAGAAATGCAAACTGGAAATATCCACTCTTTCCTAGCACACCCATTAAAGTTAAGAGAGTCTGTGTCTTTTCTATAAATACTAGCAGTATAGCCCGGTGTTGCTCGGGCGTAATGAAAGTTTTAAAACTAATCCATGGTTCTGGAGCTCAGACTCTTTGGACGTTAGCACGAAAGACTAAAAAGTTTCCAGTTAAAGCGAAACCATAGACTGAAAGAAAAACGAATGAATGTAAGTCAAATTTTGATTTCCTGGTGTCAATTTATATATATATATATATATATATATATATAGATTATCAATTAAGAACTATAATTATACCTACTTAGAGCCAAACCCAAAGCAAAAACTAAAATAAAAGGGCTGAAAAAATACAGACATACAGTCAGATAAACAGACACACACACACAAACATCTTGGGGGTACCTTGACACAAAACCTAGCTAAGAACACTTGTAGATGCTTATAGTACAACTGTGTAATTTTTCAAGAAAATCGGTTCAGCCATTTCGGAGTCTATAGGTAACGGATACACACACAAACACAAAGTACCATTTAGAAATAAGTTTAGATTTTCATGATAATTGTTTGGGTGAACACTTCATGATGGTACCTAGACCTTTTTAATTAATTGCAGTACTAGACTGGTGCAGAGATCTTATCAATTGACTGTTGAGTTAGCTAGATTTAACCATAGATTTTATCCTAACAGTTTCTTTTCTCACACTTCTTGCTTATGGAACTCCCTTCTGGATCCATGCTTTTCAGCCAACTTTAATCTGCATAAATTTTAATGCAATGTCAGTCGCTATCTACTGTCCTTCTGATTATTCTTTCCTCGTCTTACTCATTATTAATGTTTCTGTTCCTAATTCTTTCCACCTGTATCTCTTTGTATCTTAGTGGCTTTAGTGCCTTGCATGGGATGGTACCGATTCAAAGAAATTTCAGTTTCTAATTAATTTTCTTTCATCAGTGACATTTATGCCTTGCCCGGGGTGAAATGATTAAAAACAATAAAAAAATATAAAAGGCAAGATGTTTGTGTGTGTGTGTCTGTTTATCTGTCTGTGTGTCCTTTATACAAATCCACAATTTTTATCCGATTCTCACCAAACTTCACACAAATATTCTTTAGGCTGAGTCCGAGCTCCAGGACCATGGATTAGTTTTAAAGCTTTTATTACACCTGAGCAATGCCGGGCTACACTGCTAGTTGTTATATAAAATTAATGGTATTTGTAAAAATATATTGACTTTTCTTAACAGATTTTATTCCTTCAATGAAAGTTTTGGGATTATTTTAAATGGCTGAATTACGAGCCATCTAACAACAATATTTAATGTTATTGTACTGAATCCTGACACTCTGAATTTTGACAAAAACCCGAGTAGAAGGATTCTTACAAACTATCTAAAATTCATGTCATGTTGTTTTGTTATATACTTTCAACCATCTCAGACATTTTCAAGAAATAATGTGGTGCCTGTTGAATAGGTAATCTTTGGAACTCTTGGCAGTTGGTTCTATTCAAACTTTTTAAATTGAATTTTAAAGCTTAAATAAATTTGTCCATTTCCTGCTGAAAAATAGCCCCACTTTTTGTCACACTAAATGACACTTCTACAGTACAGATAAAGCCTCCCAATAGCTTCAAAAGCAGTAATATTTTCTTCATTTTACCTTAGAGGTATATGGTGGTAGGTGTTTTTCAGATCAAACGTAGAAAATACTGTCTATGTGACTAATCTGTTTACAATTAGAATAGATAGACTAAACTATCGCCCGGTTCACACTCCACCCAAGTCTATTGAACAGGTGAAGAGGCTCATCCCTTGTTCCCTGTTTAGGATGTGGTTTCCGGCTTTCTCTTTTCCAATCTATTTACTTTTTTCTTTTTTTTTTTCAATTGGAGTAGATAGACTAAACTATTGCCTGGTTCACACTCCACCCACGTCTATTGACCAGGTGAAGAGGCTCATCCCTTGTTCCCTGTGGTTTCCGGCTTTCTCTTTTCCAATCTTTTCACTCTTATGTAGCCCCATGCACATCAGTGGCTTTACTGCCTTGCTTGGGGTGATATGATTAAAAAAAATATCTCCAATATCTGGAAGAGGATAAACATCAGATTCTGTACATTTGTTGTTATTCTGTGAGTAATCAACACATAATCACTTCTCGTGTCTTTTTTTTTTTTTTTTTTTTTCTTAATAAGCGTTTCACCCCGAGCAAGGCATGTCACTGCCACTACTGCGCAGGGGGCTACGTAGAGTGGAGAAAGGATGATTAAATATAGGAAATGTTAGAGGGTGGGTGATAGGCGGGTAAGGATACCAAGAATGAGGGTTGGGTAGATGAGAGTGTTCTGAGAATAATTGGGAGTTAGTGTGATAGGAGGTGTCTATTAACCCTACATTTAAACACCTGGAGATTGTAGCTGTTGGGAAAGCAGACTTGTGGAGGGGAGTTCCACAGGTGGGAAGCGCTAGAAAAGAAGCTGTTGGAGTAGAATTTACGGTTACATCTTATTTGTTTAACTGTAAAAGGGTAGGACCTAGTTGCTAATCTAGTATCTTGTGTAAATTCCTGCTTAGGCGGCACCAGTGATCTAAGCACATCGGAGCAGAAGCCATGAAAGTACTTGTAGAAGAGGCACAGGGAAGCCACATCACGCTGGTGAGAGAGTGGTTGCAGCCGGTCTGCCAAGTCAGTATCAACCATGTTACAGATCCTCCTTTGTATTTTGTCAAGAAGCCCAAGGAGAGCAGCAGGTGCACCCAACCAGATATGGCAGCAATATTCAATACATGGGCGGATGGTAGATTTGTATATGTGCAGAATAGATTCAGGTGGGAAAAATTTCCGGGCCCTGCACTGGGAGCCGACTTTCATAGCAGCAGATTTGGCAATGGATTCAATATAGTCATTCCATTTGAGGTCCGCCGAGAGTGTAAGGCCAAGGAGGCGTAGTATTTTACTCTCTGGGAGGCTAGCCTGTCCCATGCTAATGGGAGGTAGATGCGATTGTCTATGGTGGTTAGTTGATAACAGCTTTGTTTTAGAGGCATTGAAATTTACCAGTCATTTCCTACCCCAGGCCACTATGGATTGGAGGTCCCTTTCAAGTACGGCAGCGAGATTCACTTTGTCGTCCAGACCTGGTTTCTGATCGATGCGAGAGTAGATTGTTGTGTTGTCGGCATACATGCCAACTTGGGATCTAATGGTGTCAGGGAGATCATTAATGTAGATCAGAAAGAGCGTGGGACCTAGGATGGAACCTTGAGGGACGCCCGCGTTTGTATGGTAGTTTTGGGAGGCATGCCCATTTAATACCACCTTCAATGTGCGGTTAGAGAGGAAAGACTGGATGAGGTCAATCAGATGTCCAGTTATCCCATAGCTCCGCAGTTTGCACAAGAGGCCAGCATGCCAGACCCTGTTGAATGCTTTGGAGATATCCAAGGCAACAGTTCGGGCTTCACCATTCTTGTCGAGTGCCTGGTATATGTACTTGGTAATGGTCGTTAGCATATCAGCAGTAGACCTGGTGAAGCGAAACCCGTACTGTTTGTCAGAGAGAAGCCCGTTGGCCATAAGATGCTGAATCACCTTGGCGTTGATAATGGCTTCAAAAACTTTGCCAAAGATTGGAAGGAGACTAATAGGACAGTAATTGGCGGGGTCTGAGGGTTCGCCAGAATTCTTAAATATAGGAACTACGCAGGAGGACTTCCAACAGGCAGGAAAGCAGGAAGCAGATAGGCAGAGGTTATAGAGTTTAGAGAGGACAGAGGAGAGTTCTGGGGCACATTTCTTCAGTACTATGACTGGGATTCCGTCACCGCCGCTCGCTTTGTGTGGGTCAAGTTGTGCAATTATCTTGGCGACCAGTGAGGGTGTAATGTTGAATCTTGGTGACCAGCAAGGGTCTGTCCTTCTGTATAGCATCGAATGTTGACAATATCTTTAAGGATGAAGGAGAGGCAGCAGAAATGTGGTTCTACAGAAGAAAGCGAGGGTGTAATGTGGACGTTATTTAGTTGAGCCTTAGTTCTGGGTGGGAAGTCTGGTGTAGGTATTCCTAACGAGTCCAGTGTCGAATTGGTTGAGAATCTACGGGCAAAGCATTCAGCCTTGTCGGCTGGGGAGATGAGAACTTCAAATTCATTGATTAGTGGGGGTATTGAAGTCTTGTTCCTGCTGAGCACGCTTTTGCAGAGACGCCAGTAATCTTTGGAGCCAAACTTAGAGGATGCTATGCATTGCCTAATTCTGGTAGCAAACACCCTCTTGGCTTTGTTCAGTACTTTTTTACACTTGTTCTGTGCTGAGGTGAAAAGGCGCCTGTTTTGTTTCGACGAGCAGCTTCGATAGAGCCGGAAGAAATGGTTCTGGTGGGCAATAGCGGCCGAGCAAGCGAGTGAGAACCAGGGGGACGAATTTGGTTTTAGTTGGAATTTCCTGGCCGGGATAAAAGCATTGATGCCAGACTTAACCCAAGAGGAGACTTCGGAGGCACAGTCTTCGACAGGAAGATGGAAGACGTTGTTCCAGGGGACGTCGCAGAGGAAGTCCCTGAACGAGTCCCAGTCGGCTCTTTGGTAACAGTATGATATTTTGCTGGTCTGGTTTTCTTGGGTAGAGTTAGTGCTGATTGATATGTTTACGGAGACTACGGCGTGGTCAGAGTTTCCGAAGGGGCAGAGTTGCCTGGTAGTGCAGGAGTCTATTAGTGGGGTTCTTAAGAACCACCACCTGGGCTCTCCTGGGGGATGAACTTGGTTTAATTAACAGCTTTTTAACTACGTTTCTGATGAAACCTGTGTCCTCCTTCCCAAACTGCCATGATTTTGTTGTGATTGGTTTACAATTAAGAGACCAATTAGGAAAAAGGAGGGGTTCATAAACAGAAGCAGCAGAAAGTGCACAAACGGGTTCATAGTTGGCTATAATAAGATTTGATTTAGAACCTCATATCTAATCTGAAGAGACTTATGTTGTTTCTGAAAAGCCTGTCCCAGTATCAAGTCATGACACAAGTTCTTTAAAACTTTGAGAACGACAGACTTATATTGTTTCTTGTTTATTTCTAGGCTAATAAAACAGAAGTCACAAGTCTGGGTGTTCATTGTGTTTGGAGCCATGGAGAAATCTTTGTTGAGTGGTCAGATTTCAACTTAAAATTTCAAAAAAACCTTCTTGTTAATGAAACTTTCTGAGCTGCCTGTATCTAGTAACGCATTTAGCCTGTGTCCATTAACAGACACACTAGTGATTGCAGACCATAGACTTTTCAAATCTGATGCTGCTATGTGTTATGTCGCCAAGTATAAATGAATAACTCAACAACAGAATCAGAATATAAGTTGTATTCCGCGGAAAGACAGTTAGTATGTACAGAAGTGATTAGTACTATTTACAATAGAAAGATACAAGAGTCCAATCCGTCGTAAGACATGTGTATACGTGATTACTTCTGGTACGCCACCGGAAGTGTGACTAACTTTTCACTGACTCGCACTGACTCTTCAGTAACTCATTAGAGACTCTCAAGTGACTCTCTACGACTCTCTTGTAAAGAATCCACCATTGCTATATATAGCAATGGGAACAGTCCATTCGTAGTCAAATAGGAGTGGCGCCCTAACACTATGGTTCATAGATTTGTTGCATCCATAGAAGCCATTTCGCTTCAACTTTGAGATTTACATACTTTTGAATAATGTTCTATTTTTTTACAAATGTGACAATGGACACTGTAGCCCAATATAAATTTCTATGGTGTAGAGTCCACCACAAAAAAATGGTTATTTTTATCAAAAGTATGAAGCAATGTTCCCCTACCAAATGATTTTCTTTTGTTAAAAGGTACAAAGCGACATGGTGAGAGAGGCTTAAGAATAAGATTAGGTCTTTCACCACTGAGTATTTTTTTTTTTATCATTTCACCCCAGCAAGACATTCTATTGCCACTATTGTGCAGGGGGTTACATAGGGGGGAAAGTGATTGGAAAGAGTGGTTAGATATAGGAAATGTCAGAAAGAGGGTGCTAGATGGGTAAAGATAGCAAGGATGAGGGTTGTGTAGATGGGAAGGGTGTTTGAGAGAATGGATGTTAGTGTGTTAGGAGGTGTCTATTGACCTTACATTTAAACTCCTGGAGATTGTAGCTGTTGCAAAAGCAAGAATATGGAAGGGAATTCCACAGGCAGAAAGTGCAAGGAAAGAAGCTGTTGGAGTAGAAATTGCGGTCACATCTGTTTCACAGTAAAAGGGTGGGACCTAGTAGCTAATCTAGTATCTCATGCAAATTCATACCTAGGGGGCACCAGTGATCTAAGTTCATCGGAGCAGAAGTCGTGAAAGTATTTATAGTAGAGATACAGGGAAGCCACGTCACGCCGGTTTCGCCAATGACTCACACTAGATAAAGATAAAAAGAAAAAGACTTTCAAAGTTTGTCCCAGGCAGAGGTTGGGATGATTCCATAAAGATAGGTTTAGCTAAGCAGGCTCTGGAGCGAGTGGCTAGTGAGAACTACTAGGGTCAGGTAGTTAGACATAGTTTAAACAAAATGTCTAATGAAGCTGAGAACATTGGTACAGAATTGCACAAGGAAGAGTTCGGTTGAGATGCTGATCGTTACATTCAGGAGGTTGGTAATCCAAAGGGGCATAATCTGAGGTCAACCAAGGACATGTGCATAGTTTTTCACAGCAATTTGGTTGACTTTCCTTGGCTTTAGAAAACTGAAGCAGCTGGCTGTGAGGGTAAAATCAGAGAGGGCAAAATTTACATGGCATCGAAGAGGATTGGCAGTGGCAAGTCTCTGAGACTTGATGGTCTGCCATTTTTGCATCATGGCACATCCACCTAAATGTCATTGCAGGATGTTGCAGTGACATTTGGGTGGTACAGAAAGCACTTGTATGGTACAAGAAATTTGCGAAGGACAAGATTAACTACAAGTCATATGACTTGTTGCTCAGTACTTGAAAGCATTGCTCAGTCAACACCCATTCGTTGAACTGATGAACTCATCAAAATTTTCAGATAGTGTCAATCAGCCTTGATGATCATTCCTCAGTCCAGTGAACCTTTACAGTCTTAGAGGCTCTTGTATAGAAAGTTAGTGTAGGGGTAACAAAAGATCCTCTCTTTGGGTGGTTTGGTTTGTTAGCAACTGAGTTGCATTCTTTGTGGTCTTTGGTGCCAGGGGCAGATTACCTTAGCAACCTTGATGATTGATTCAGAAAAAGCTATCTATCAATTATATCGTCTTCAGAGAGAGCTGGGAGGATCTGCCTGAATGGCATCAGTGAAACCTTAGTCTAGAGGAAACAGCTTCAAATACTTTCTATAATTGTCTTATCTTTTCTAGGACTATGTTGGCAAGTTGATAAATTGTATTGATCCTGAACATCTTGTGTCCAGTGATCTTTGCAAACACGTGCAATAGTGTGTTGCTGCGATATTCTGGGGTGAGACATATAGTGTTTCTAACATTGCTACCCATAACAAGAATGGTGTTATGGATGTCATAAATAGAGAGAATCTGGCTAAATGACTTTATTCTTATCAGGATCTAGTCAGATTGTTTGGGTATCAATTTAAGAAACTGTTTGTTGTTGATAGATTTAAGTGAAAAGTGAGTGAAAGCAAAAATTTAAATACCTAGGAAGTGTTCTAACAGGAAATAGAAAGTGCAACACAGAAATCCAAAGGCGAATTGGCATGGCAAAGGACATGTTCCAGAAGCTGAGTAAAGTACTAACACACAGGAAAATTTCACTAGAAACAAAGAAAAAATTGATGGATTGCTATGTGATGTCAGTTCTTCAATACGGCAATGAATGCTGGACAATATCATCGAAAATGAGGACAAAACTGGAAGCAGCAGAAATGTGGTTCTACAGAAGGATGCTGTGGATATCGTGGTCTGAGCATGCAAGCAATGATGAGGTGTTGGAAAGAATGGCAACAAAAAAGAAAATTAATACTGAGCATCAGGAAGAGACAACTGAAGTTCCTGGGACACACAATGAGGAAGGAGAGCCTGGAGAACTTGATACTGACAGGTCAGATAGAAGGAAAGAGAGACAGAGGAAGGCAGTGGATAACATATTTGCAGGGCCTGATCAGGCGGATGACGGAACGGGGTTTGCAAGGTGTAACAGGAACAAACATACTAAGAGCCACAAGGGATAGGGAGACGTGAAGAACCATGATCGCCTACGTCCTAAAGGGACAGAGCACATAGAAGAAGAAGAAGAGTGAAAGTGACAACTTGGTTTGAGTGAATGAGGCCCACCTTGATTTTCTTTTTAAGTCTCCTTTTACACAAAGGAGCAGTTTCCTGACAAACCCTCCCTTGGTGAAGATAGACTCTCTTTGTAACCTTATTAATGTGAGTAATGGTTGTTCTTGGTATGTTCATAGTATTAACTTTTGGTTATGATTCATGTTGAGATATCCAACCTCCCCAGTTTGTTTTAGTCACCTTTGTTTTTCATCTTAATCTTTGATTTAGTCACCTTTGTTTTTCATCTTAATCTTTGATTTAGTCACCTTTGTTTTTCATCTTAATCTTTGATTTTCACACTCCACTATTTATTTTTATCCTTCCCCCTTCATTAGGAAGTGAGTTTCTTGATTCTATCTATTGGCAGAATACAACATGTGCTCTTATTGTTGTCAGGTGGATGGGCCTTACTAACATCTGTTATCATTAGTTTTAATGGTTTTCTTGTATCTTAGTTTCATTTTGAGAGTTCGACCCCTTTTCACTCATTTCAGAATCATACACATTTATATGAAACAAAAAACAGGGCATTTGAACTTTTTAACACAATCAAATTTTTATGACATGAGGCTTTTTGTAGCTTTCCTGTGAATTTATGGTATTCTGTTATATGTAGGACTAGCAGTATAGCCCAGCATTGCTCGGGTGTAATGAAAGCTTTAAAACTAATCCATGGTCCTGGAGCTCAGACTCTTTGGATGTTGCCATTAAAGACTAAAAAGCAATAGATGTTTCCAGTTAAAGTGAAATGGCAGACTGAAAGAAAAATGAATGGATGTAAGTCAAATTTTGATTTCCTGGTATCGATATCGATATCAAATAAGTTTTTTCATTGTAAACTGAATTTTGAAGGCTAAATAAGTTCTCTGAATAAATGGCATCATGGCTGAGACTAAGAACTACAATTATACCTACTTAGAGCCAAACCTGAAGCAAAAACTAAAATAAAAGGGCTGAAAAAATACAGACATACAGGCAGATAAACAGACACACACATAAACATCTTGCTTTTTATATATATATATATATATTATCGATTTTCTGCACTATCGTAAGAACTGCAATCTTGAAACTTCTGAATATCATTTCTTATGTCTTTGTCTATGAGTGTATCAAATTTGATTAAAATTGGACCACTCCTTCTATAACCCGATTTTTTCAATTATCGACTTTCGATATTTATGGTGGGGGGTAACTTGACCTAAAACCTAGCTAAAAACACTCGCAGATGCTTATAATACAACTGTGTAAATTTTCAAGAAAATTGATTCAGCCGTTTCGGAATCTATAGGTAACACACACACACACACACACACACACACACACACACACACAGAGAAAGTTCCATTTATAAATAAGTTTAGATTAAATGGCGATGGATGTGTTCTTGTTGTAAATGAACAAATTACAATGGATGAATGGGTTGTGAATCTGATTAGCTAGGTCTAGGATAGTTAAGGTTGACCAGCCCTACCTCACTTCCCCTTTGATTTTGTGCCAAAATTGTTATATTTGATAACAATAAATAAGTTTCACTGCCTAAAGAAATCTTCAGCGATGGAAACTGGGGTAGTGGAAAAAGTTAGTGTTTGTAAAATTTTAAATATTAACTAGCTTCATACTTTTAATTTTCTGGGTACTTTTTTTATATATAACATTTTCTGGACAAGATAAACCTTGTCTATAAAACAGTTTAAGCATATATATGTGTGTGTATGTATGTGTGTGTGTGTGTGTGTGTGTGTGTGTGTGTGTGTGTGTGTGTACGTGTACATGTGAACTTGTCTGTGAATGTGCTGTTAAACATTATGCCCTGAAATGAGAAAATTAAATTTGTTTATTGAACCAAACTAAATTAGTGTGCCAATATTAAAACAACTCATGTAAATTGCTTTTTTTTTTTCAGGAGAACACTTAAAATGGGAATAAACAAAAACTACTATTGCAAGAAATAGTGAGAAAAGCAATTTCACTTTTAAATAAGTTTTCTCAAATCCTTCAACTAGAAAAAGAAAAACAAGAAAAAACAAAAACAAATAACAAAAGTAAAAGTACAAAATAAATATAGAAATGAATGATACTAATTGCACGTTTTTATGACTAATATTTTACCACCACCACCATTGTCCTAAAAGTCATTTGAGATAAAGGGAGGCTTGGTAGTTTTCTTAATAATTGGTGACTTATTAAATGTACGATGGTGACTTCCTTTATTTTTTACAAAATGTAATTTACTTTTGAATATGTATATTCGAATACTGAAAAATTTAAGTATTCACAAAATTATCCTAGCTTCTTTACACACACACACACACACACACACCCATGCACACACACACACACACATGCACACACACATACACACACATACATACACACACACATACACACACAATATGATGGATAAAATGTCGCTATTTTATATTTTTAATTTTGCATGTGTATATTATTTGTTTTTGATTTGTTTTTTGCAACAGTGTAGTAGGGTCAGATGAGAACCATATGTGAGTAAAAAGAGCAACATGACACAATTCACTCTGTCAGAAATTTGGAAACAGCATACTGTATTGTTTGGCACTTATGCTGGATTCTCTAATACAAACATGTCGAAGTGTTTGAATGTCAATCTGAGGACAGTGCAAAGTATTTGGAAATTGTTAGATGGGTCTGATAGTGATTATGAGGATGTTTGGAGTGATGACGAGTGATGAAAATGTTATGCCTCCATTCATCTTTCTACAGGGTCTCAAACCCAACATAGAGACCTGCATCAAGTGTCTTGACAAGGTAGGGCTGCCTTGGGTCAAAAGGGTGGCTGTTGAACAACCTGATGTCAACAGGATTCTGCACCATGCCACAAAGTAGGAGAACCCAGTCATGGCTGTCAGACAATTTTTGAAACAACATCACTCTTTCATTTAGCCACCTGACTCTTCAGATAGGACCCACTCTTGATTATTATGCATGGGGCACAGTTGAGCAAAACTCTTTGTAACATCAAAGAGGAATTGAAGGCAAGGATTATGGCAGCATTCCCCAATTTAAAGAAGGAAACCATCCAGAAGAGATGAAGAAGTTGTTTGGAGTCTGTGGTTGAATCCAATGGCAATTTTATTGAATAAATTTACTTTTTACTATTTCAAGAGATTTCTGTGTAATTTTGGTAAATATATGTGCTAAAATGAGATATCAGTGTTATTTTCACTTTTGCATAATTTAGATGACAATTTCTCCATCGCACCCTGTATATGGATATATTTTTTACATTTGGTACTCTTGATTCTCTTCAGCATATATATATATATATATATATATATGGTGAATAGAGAATCAACCATATTAACTACTCACTTTCTTCAAAATTCTAATGGTCAATCCATGAGACTTGTTCCCTTATCACTAACCACCACCAACATCCCACACACAACTGACCAAATATAAGAAAAGAGGCTTTCTATAACTAGCCACACTACCTGATGTGACATTGAAGTTTCAATGTCGAAACAAATGTACCATTTGTAGTGGAAATATAAAAAAATTATGTAAATATTCTAAAATATAATTTATAATAAATATTCACAGCTCTATATATTATATATCGAGCACTGTTTTAAATTAATGTTTTGGATGTTGTAAAAATTCTTTCTTCGTTCTGTATTCACTCGTATATATATATATATATAAAGTGTAAATTCACTTACTTGTAAAATAAAATTTACTCGTGATAATGGCTAAAAGTATAGCTAAAAGTACTCTGAAAAACAAAACATTTGAACAATTTCTATATAGTTTGAGTTCTAAAAAAATCATAAAAACACATGAAAATTTTATAACTTAAGAATAGTACCTTGTCTGTCATTTTGAATGCAATCTGCATTAAAGAGAGATTGCTGCCCAAATACATAACTTATATATATATATATATATATATATAAATATATAAATTATGTATTAAATAACTTTAAAAACTTTCTGATGGAATTTTCTTCTTGTCTGTGAGGATTGTTTTGTAACATAAAAAAATGTTTCATTAAAATTATTTGATACAAAATGTTTGCTGCTTTTTAATATTAATGTCCTTAAAGAACATTTGTTGTTATAATCTGGGATAAGATGTTACCGTTATTTACACTCTAACTAATGTCCTCATCTTTGTTGTTGTTTTCACAGAGTAACTAGCTAACTTAGACAAGAAGTCTTACTAACTGATAATACCAGAGTTGGTAAAACCGCAATTGTAATCAAGTTAGTTTTCCAGTAAATCTTTATCTCTTAAATTGCTCTGTATTTTCATTATATAATTGTTTTTCATCTGTTTTTTTAATTAAATTTTATATATATATATGAAATGATTTGTTTGAACATTAGTTTTTATTGTTACACTTATTTAAGTAGATATTCTGTTTATAATCACACAGTATTTTTACCTGTCTGATTATGTATGACAAATTTTTGTTATGAAAATGTAAGCCATTCAGCAGGATTTAAACCTGCGACCCCTATCCACATAGGGGAAGCCACTAAGCGAGCTGACACGTCTTAGATCTCTCGACCATCAATGCCGATCAGTCTAAACAAAGTCAAATTAAGTCTATAACACAATTTTCGAATTTATCATAATAACCATATCTGCTCTGAAATGTATTGTAATGTCAATAAATGTAAACATTATTATGGAAATTAATTGTATTTAAATGTAAATCATTTTCACAACCAACATCCAACATTGCCTGATGACAAGATTCTATCTCGAAACATAGAAATTTCCATGTCGCAATGCTCATTTAACTCATAATTATATGATTATATTAAGCTCTACAATATTTATTGTTTTGAGCACTATTTATACAAAAATAAATGCCAGGGGACTCAAAACTGTAAAACCTTGGATCCTCTTCAGCTGGATTTATATATATATATATATAATGATGTCAAGTCCGTGAATGGTGAAGATAACCCAAAAAGATCTATTTAATATAAAATGTTAAGAGATAGATCTATATAAAGAGCTTAAAGGATGTTATCCAGAGCAATATGATTTTCTATAAAGGAAAACTCAACACATCATCTAAAGTGACTAATTAATCATAATCCATTACTATCTAAACTTATTCATAAATGGAGCTTTGTCTGTGTGCGTGTGTGTCTGTGTGTGTGTGTCTGTTACCTATAGACTCCAAAAGGGCTGAACCGATCTTCTTGAAAACTTACACACTTGTACTATAAGCGTCTGCGAGTGTTCTTAGCTAGGTTTTGCATCGAGGTACCCCCGATAAATATCAAAAATCAATAATCAAAAAAATTGGGTTATAGAAAGAGTGGTCCGATTTTAATCAAATTTGATACACTTATAGACAAAGACATAAGAAACAATATTCAGAAGTTTCAAGGTTGCAGTTCTTACAATAGTGCAGAAAATCGATGACATATATATATATATATATAAAAGCCAAGATGTTTGTATGTGTCTGTTTATCTGCCTGTATTTTTTTCAGCCCTTTAATTTTAGTTTTTGCTTTGGGTTTGGCTCTAAGTAGGTATAATTGTAGTTCTTAGTCTCAGCCATGATACCATTTACTCAGAGAACTTATTTAGCCTTCAAAATTCAGTTTACAACAAAAAAACTTATTTGATATTGATATCAGGAAATCAAAATTTTTTCTTTCATTTTTCTTTCAGTCTACGGTTTTGCTTTAACTGGAAACAACTATTGCTTTTTAGTCTTTCGTGCCAACATCCAAAGAGTCTGAGCTCCAGGACCATGGATTAGTTTTAAAGCTTTCATTACACCCGAGCATGGCCGGGCTATACTGCTAGTGAACTAATAAATTCATTTCATCAGACTACTTTTTATTAATTTCAATCAATAAAAATATTTTTCCAAAATAAACACTTTTTAAATTAAATGGAAATCAAGTAACATGATCCAGAATAGAAATCTTTAGCCTTATTATGGGTATGGATCACCATGGATTGTAATGGATTTATGGTCACTCATTCTGCCCAACAAAATATTTCTACCCTGGTCATGACTAGGCTTAGCATCTTGACTTCAGTCACTTTCTCATCAACTTGATATGGCTTCCCTCTGTCTTTTCTACAAATATTTTCTTGGCAACTGCTCTGATGGTTTTTTTATTTACTTGGGGCCCCAACCACATGAATTTAAATGTGCTGTTTCACCTGACATACAGGTCCCATCTTTTGCCATTGAACTAGTTAAATCATCAATCTCCTACAAAGAATCTACTTCATCACCCAAAACAAAAACATGATTTTATTCTTGATTCCCAGCCATATTGGTCTTGGAAGAAATGAAAAAGTAGACATAGCTGCTAAAATATCATTAAACATCAACATTAGTGATATAAAAGCACCCCACATAGATTACAAACCTCCAATCAACAACTTTATTACAACCAAATGACAAGAGTTGTATAACTCCTACAAAAATAACAAACTCTACAAAATTAAGCCCATCCTCAAAGAATGGATAGAAGTTAAAATTTCCAATAGGGAAATGTTAAGAAGAGAAGCAGTAGTAATGATTAGACTTCAAATAGTCCACACCGACTTCAACAAAGCTGACCCAAACGACCTTTTAGAATTTCTAAAAGCAACAAAATTATATAACAAAATATAGTTGGAAAAGAAGATAGCATATAACCATCACACATCAAATCAAAACACCTCTACTTATATCTCAACATGAATAGACTCACAAAAGATCAACAAGCAGTAAACAAAACCCAAATAAATTCTTCAGCATTAAATAACACAAAAGGGTAGATATGCTGGTAAAACAAACAAACAACTAGTTAAATGTAACTGCCACTTCTACTCGGACAGTTTCTTTTCTCGCACTTCTTACCTATGCAACTCCCTTTCATTTATTTGCTTCCCTGAGAGCTACAATCTCCAAAAAAATTTTAATGTAACATCAATTGTCATTATCTGTCTTCTTTTATCATTTTTGTCAATGTCCCCTTCACCCAGTCATTTTCTCATTGTAAGCCTGTGCACACGAGTGATGGACCCACTTTTCTTGGGATGAAATGATTATATATAGTCATCTGCAGACAGATCTGTTTTGCTGTATCACAGCTCATCAGTACATTTATACACCGATTGATTTTTAACCTGAAACCTGACCGAATTGTCATCAGTTGAAAATTCTACCTCTGAGCTATGGGTGCTTGGTAGAAATATATATATATATATATATATATATATATATTTAAGAGGGATTCTAATTTTTAATTTATTCATCAGCATCCATGATGACTTTGTCAGGTGGGATTATGATTATGGTTTTATTCATGGCTAAATTTGTTAATACCAGAATACATATACATATATATATATATACATTTTTTTTTTAATCATATCACCCCAAGCAAGGTGATAATGCTACTGATGCGCAGGGGGCTACGTAAGGGTAAAAAGAATGGAAAAGAGAAAGCTGGAAACCACATCCTAAACAGGGAACAAGGGATGAGCCTCTTCACCTGTTCAATAGATGTGGGTGGAGTGTGAACCGGGCGATAGTTTAGTCTATCTACTCCAATTGAAAAAAAAAAAGAAAGAAAAGAGTGAAAAGATTGGAAAAGAGAAAACCGGAAACCGCATCCTAAACAGGAAACAAGGGATGAGCCTCTTCACCTGTTCAATAGATGTGGGTGGAGTGTGAAAAGTAGAATCCTTGATATTTGGTAAGGTAAATTCCAATAGTGACAAACTCCAAAGAGAACTAAATGTTAAAATTTATTGTTAAATTTAACAGCGTATTATAATCAATAAACAAAAATTGGAGATATTTACAAATCCATTGGTAATAATATATTTCACTGCTCTCACCATTACTCAGGCCAAATTCATACAGCAATGAATGGTTCAAATTCATCCAGACAAGGTGAAGGGAAATAGAAAAAGGAAAAAATAAAAAAAATAAAAAAAGAAGAGAATAGAGAAAGAAAAGGAGAAAAAAAGAATAAGGGGAAAAGGGGTTTAACTTAATGTATTAGATCTTAGCATCATACAAAGTCTTTGGCCTAGATTTACAAAAAACCTTCGTTAATGAAAACAATGAATTTTGACTTGAGTTGCTTGCTGTCTGTTTTAGATGCATGACATTGAAATTTAAAATTTAAAAATTTGGGGTTGAATTTATGGTAGAAAAATTAATTGTTAGTTTTTCTTATTAATTCTAAACGTAATAATAATAGTAGTATTATATTATTATATCTATAGTAATACTAACGTGATAATAAAGAAATAAATATTTACAAACCTAAAATTAATAATAATAATTAAAAAAAAAAAATATATATTATTTAAATCACAATATCAAAGCACCTCACTGAGGGGCACTATATATATCAAATAATTTTCTCCTACCTTCAATCTTACATTATTTAACAGTGAAACTGGAGGTTTGACAGTTTTTTTAAAAATAGAGAGACACTTACATGATGCCCAGTTGTGTGTCACATGATTGATTTTAAAGAACACTCCTTTTCAAAAACACAAATATTACATTAGTCAAAACATTGGAAAAATAACAACACTTGAAAATAACATCCTTGAAAATAGCCTGTGAAGAGGCTGAAAGCGCTTGGAAAGTTGAAAATTATGAAACATTTTTATATTCCTTGTCTTCAGCAAAAAGAAAACATGTAAAAGTAATGGAAAAATTGAATAAGAAATTAATAAAATCTTCCTTGTTGTTCATTTTTAATGAAACATGTTTAAAAGAAAGTTTTCTATCCAAATATATATATATATATATATATATATATATATATATATATATATATACACATGGTATATCACATGCTAAAAGCCTGCCTCCTTCTACCGAGCGCCCATAGCTCAGAGGTAGAATTGCGGACTGATGACAAATTGGTCAGGTTTCAATCCTGGGTAAAAGCAGTCAGATATCTAACCGTACTGATGAGCTTTGATACAGTGAAACGAATGACTATTTATGTTCTCACACACCCTGATTGAGCACTCTGGAAGAATGGTAGACTTTGAAAATGGTAGACTTTGAAAAACAGTAGCTACTCTAGCATCTACACATTGTTCATTCAGTAATGAATTAGAATACTCTAACTACTGACGTATGTTTACATGGTATATCACACGTGAAACATGTAAGAGTAATGGAAAAAAAAAAATATATATATATATATATATATATATAACATGCTAAAAATCTACCTCCATCTACTGAGCAACTATAGCTCAGAGGTAGAATTGCTGACTGATGCCAATTCAGTCAGGTTTCAATCCTTGGTAAAAGCAATCGGATGTCTAGTTGTACTGATGAGCTGTGATACAGCGAAACAGATCTGTCTGCGGATGACTGTTTACACTCTCACACTCTGATTGAGCACTCTGGAAGTATGGTAGACTTTGAAAAAACAGTAGTTACTCTAGCTGACTATATATATATATATATATATATATATATATATTAATGCATGTTTCATTAAATAATATAGACAAGTAATGTAATGTAATGTAATGTAATGTGGACTTCTCACCTAGAACCGAGGCACAACTGAATGATGTCCACATTACACCTTCGCTTGTGTCTAAGATAATCTTAAAACTTGACCCTCATAAAGCGAGCGGTGGTGACGGAATCCCAACCATAGTCTTAAAGAAATGTGCCCCTGAACTCTCCTCTATCCTTTCTAAGCTCTACAACCTCTGCCTATCTGCTTCCTGCTTTCCTGCCTGTTGGAAATCTTCCTGTATAGTTCCTATATTTAAAAACACTGGAGAACCCTCTGACCCTGCAAATTACCGCCCTATCAGCCTTCTTCCGATCTTTGGCAAAGTGTTCGAAGCCATTATCAACGCCGAGGTGGTTCAGCATCTCACAGCACACAGGCTCCTCTCGGACAAGCAATATGGTTTCCGCTTCACCAGGTCTACTGCTGATATGCTAACGACCATCACCGAGTACATATACCAGGCACTCGACAGGAATGGTGAAGCTCGAACCGTTGCATTGGATATATCTAAGGCGTTCGACAGAGTTTGGCATGCTGGCCTTCTATGTAAACTGCGGAGCTATGGTATAACTGGACATTTGTTTGAACTAATCCAGTCATTCCTCTCTAACCGCACAATGAAAGTGGTATTAAACGGACATGCCTCTCAGAACTACCATACAAACGCAGATGTCCCCCAAGGCTCCATCTTAAGTCCTACACTCTTCCTGATATATATTAATGATCTCCCTGATTCCATAAGAAGCCAAATAGGTTTGTACGCCGATGACACCACAGTTTACTCTCGCCTCCAACAAAAATCTGGTGTAGGTGTCAAAGCTAAACTCACAGCCGAGATTGAAAAAGACCTCCAATCCATATTGGACTGGGGTAAGAAATGGCTAGTAAATTTTAATGCTTCTAAAACAAAGCTACTGTCAATTAACCATCATCGACAATCTCACTTACCTCCCATTAGCATGGACCAGGCTTGCCTCCCAGAGAGTAAAACACTGCGCCTCCTTGGTCTCACAATTTCAGCAGATCTCAAATGGAATGACTATATCGAATCCATTGCTAAATCCGCTGCTATGAAAGTCGGTTCTCTGTGTAGGGCCCGGAAGTTTTTTCCGTCTAAATCTATCCTACACATTTACAAATCTACCATCCGCCCGTGCATTGAATACTGCTGCCATATCTGGTCGGGTGCCCCTGCTGTTCTCCTAGGGCTTCTCGATAAGGTTCAGAGGAGGGTCTGTAATGTGATAGATACCGACTTGGCAGACCGCCTGCAGTCTCTCTCCCACCGGCGAGACGTGGCTTCCCTGTGTCTCTTCTATAAATACTTTCACGGCTTCTGCTCCGATGAACTTAGATCACTGGTGCCCCCTAAATACGAATTTGCACGAGATACTAGATTAGCAACTAGATCCCACCCTTTTACAGTGAAACCAATAAAATGCAGCCGTAACTTCTACTCCAACAGTTTCTTTCCTCGCACTTCCCGACTGTGGAATTCTCTTCCAAACGATTGCTTCCCCGACGGCTACAATCTCCAGGAGTTTAAATGTATGAAATGTCATACAAATGGCAACAAAGCCGAGGACAGTAGTCCAAATAGTGTAAATACTGTAAATACTAACTGATCTTGGAAATATAGACAAATACTGATTTTAAAAAAATTTAAGGAAAACTAACCATTATGCTCAGTCAGTATTTACACTATTTGGACTACTGTCCTCGGCTTTGTTGCCATTTGTATGACATTTCAGCAGTTGTATGCTCTGGCCTTCTTCAGGTGCTAGAAATTTCAAACCAAACCCTTTTTTACAATCACTGGGGTATATCAACCTCATTAATTGCATAAAGCCTTAATTGAAAGTCATGAGTTATCTCCCTCTAACGCTGCAGTAGCCTGGTATTGAACTCACAACTCCTTAAAGACTCATGGCTCAGTGGATATAGGTGTTGGTTAGTTGACTCTTAGAATGTGCTCTGCCATTTAATTCATAACTGGAGTGAGAAGAGACAGTTTAATACCTTTCCGAAGGGTATTTGCATATAAGTGAATGCAACGAATTCAAGTGGAATTTGAACTTGGCTCTCCAAATTCTCGTATTGAGCTGATATACACTGCACCACAACACACATCCTACTCCAACACCTATATAATTCTATCAATAAAAACAATCCTTCTTAAGGTCAAAACATATAACATACAATTTTTCAACTTTGTTATTGAACAGGTGTAGAGGCTCATCCCTTGTTCCCTGTTTAGGATGTGGTTTACGACTTTCTCTTTTTCAATCTTTTCACCTTTCCTTTTTGTTTATTTTTTTTTTCAGTTGGAGTAGATAGACTGAACTATCGCCCGGTTCACACTCCACCCATGTCTATTGAACAGGTGTAGAGGCTCATCTCTTGTTCCCTGTTTAGGATGTGGTTTACGACTTTCTCTTTTTCAATCTTTTCACCTTTCCTTTTTGTTTTTTGTTTTTTTCAGTTGGAGTAGATAGACTGAACTATCGCCCGGTTCACACTCCACCCATGTCTATTGAACAGGTGTAGAGGCTCATCTCTTGTTCCCTGTTTAGGATGTGGTTTCCGGCTTTCTCTTTTCCAATCTTTTCACTCTTATGTAGCCCCCTGCACACCAGTGGCCTTACCGCTTTGCCCAAGGTGATATGATTAAAAAAAAAAATTTGCTTATCATTATCAGATTTTGTAAAATTTGATTGCTCAGAAAATCTGAGCTTACACACACTTATAACTTTTCATGAGCTAATTAAAACATCCATTTATACACTGAACAATAGAAAAGCTCTTTCACAAGACAGTCCAGTTCATTAAATTTTTACAATGTGCTGACATCTGCAAAAACAAAATAAATACAACCTCTTATTTATTGGCCAATCAGGAGCAAGGGAAAAAAATCTTAAAATTGATCCGATCCTATTTTTTCACAATCACGTAAATACATGTGATTTTTTTTTTTTCAGGGCAAAGAGCCACAGGTTGTCCATGGGACACCAAGTCCAAGTGACCTGCATTTTCTTACTCTCTCATTTTCTCATTTGCACTACTGTTATATATCGACAAACAACAAACACGCATACATATAAAAATATAAAGTTATATTTTTATTAATGACGATGAACCGTGTAGCATAGGGAACAGAGAATTGAGAGAGCGCGCTTCTAATGGGTTGACGGGAGTGTAGTCTTATCTGTTGTGTCTCTCTCTTCACCGGCCGATCTCTGTTGCTCCTCTACTACTGGCGAATCTGTGTGCCGAGGTCTTTTTATAATCTTCCAGAACCGGGACTTTTTCTTCCGGTTTTGCCTCGCCCACGCACGCCCACGTAATTCTCAGAGACACCTGTTCTGTTTGCCTCTGTAGTTATTTCCGCTGCTGCCGGAAATAAGGTCAAACGACATCCGTTCCTTTCAACGACCGGAAACACCCTTGCTTGCATCAGCCTTCCTCGGGTGGGGCCAGATTGTTATATTACACTACATTCATTGATTTTCTTTCTTCATTTACTGTCAGCAAAGAAAGAAAGATTGCAGAGAGCTACTTGTCCCGATGACCAAGTCCTGATGACCTACATTTTCTCACTCTCACTTTCTGTTGTAGAGGAATATCCTGTCCTACCCCAGAATGGATATGGTCCGGTCTATAAAGACTGTGACTAGAGCGAACTATAGAGCCATCGTCACTAGACGAGAGCCATCGTCACTAGACGAGAGCATACATCACTAGATGGAAGCATACATCACTAGATGGAAGCATTCTTCACTAGACAGACACATACGTTCTAGACAGACACATTGTCTACTTGATTGTTATACCTGTTACTATTCATTAGTGTTCGTGTATTGTCTGTTGGTTTATTGTACTGTTGTATAATAAATCACTATTCATATATCTTCAGTGTTAAGTATTATTCTTGCACTATTCTTTTCAGTGATTATCCCCTCCTGGGATATATCACTTTCATACTTGATTCTCTAATTGATTCTCCCCTCATTTAATTGTCAGCAACAAAAAAGAAAGAGGAACAAAACTTGATTGCAAAAGCATGTATCACATATGGCACTTAAATGAGGAGAAAGATAGGAGACATGGTGGAATAATAGACAGCAGCTCTGATTGAGGAATCAGAGAGCTGTGTCTGAATTTCAACTGAATTCATTACATTTACTTATGTATTAATAACCTTGGAAAAGGTATGAATCCATCTATTCTTTCTTTCTTATTATTATGTGTGCTTATTAAGAGGCACAGTAGAGTAATGAATAGCAGCTCAGATTAAGGAATCAGAGAGCAGAGTTTGAATTCCAGTTGAGTTCATTACATTCACTTAGGTGCTATTACCCTTGGGAAAGGTATGAATCCATCTTGTCTTTCTTATTATTATTATGCATGCTTATTAAGTGGTAGAGTAGAGTAATGGATAGCAGCTCAGATTAAGGAATCAGAGAGACAAGTTTGATTTCCAATTTAGTTCATTACATTCACTTATGTGCTATTACCCTTGGCAAAGGTATGAATCCTTCTCTTCTCTCACCAATAATGGGAAAATAACATGTCAGACAGTGTTCTATAGCCTTAGTTGGCAACCAGTCTAAGAGAATAAAACTCGGAATTCCAAAACAAGCTTGGAGAGGCTTAATAGCAGGATAGAATGGGTTATATGACTTTGGATGGTAGTCTACCACAGAAAGAACAAATGCGAGAAAATCTTAAAGCTTGCTCTTTCAACATGCCTTGAGCCAGCATAGAAGAGTATGTTCAAAAAATTAACATGAGAATAATATCTCATGTTGATGTGCAATCTGAAACGATGTGAAGTAAATGACGGATGATGATGGAGTAAGATTGCGAGATGTAAATGCAAATGTAAGTCATAATTTTATCCTGACTTGAAATGATGAAGATGTTGAGATACGGAATTTTAAATTTTTTAATTATCGAGTTTAAAATTTTTGTTTGTGTGTGTGCACACTTCAAAGACATAGCTCAGATTTTCACCAACAGGACAAATCCTTCCATCATTGGGTTTTGATCCTCATTTGTGCCAATGTGAACAAACCTGAGAAAGGTCTGGTGTATGCTTCTAAGAAAGCAAAAAGTAAAACAATGGCAGGCGAAAAAAAATGAAAACTTAAATCCCGTTTCTTATCTCAAGAAAATTCTTACCATCTAAAACTATATTCTAGTTTATTTAATTTATTTTCTGGTTGTAAATAACCTACAAATCTAAACTTATTTATAAATGGAACTTTGTCTGTCTGTGTGTCCGTCTGTTACCTACTACTCCGAAACGCCTGAAGTGATTTTCTTGATAATTTACACAGTTGTACTATAAGCATCTGCGAGTGTTCTTAGATAGGTTTTGTGTCGAGGTACCCTCGATAAATATCAAAAATCGATAATCGAAAAAATCGGGTTATAGAAGGAATGGTCCAATTTTAATCAAATTTGATACACTCATAGACAAAGACATATGAAATGATATTTAGAAGTTTCAAGGTTGCAGTTCTTACAATAGTGCAGAAAATCAACAATATATATATATAAAAGGCAAGATGTTTGCGTGTGTGTCTGTTTATCTGCCTATATGTGTGTATTTTTTCAGCCCTTTTATTTTAGTTTTTGCTTTGGGTTTGGCTCAAAGTAGGTATAATTATAGTTCTTAGTCTCAGCCATGATACCATTTACTCAGAGGACTTATTTAGCCTTCAAAATTCAGTTTACGATGAAAAAAACTTATTTGATATCGATACCAGGAAATCAAAATTTGACTTACAACCATTCATTTTTCTTTCAATCTACAGTTTTGCTTTAACTGGAAACAACTATTGCTTTTTAGTCTTTTGTGCCACTGTCCAAAGAGTCTAAGCTCCAGGACCGAGCAATGCCAGGCTATACTGCTAATTGATAAATATAATGATACATGTTGACATGGCTCAGAGGTTAAAGTGATGGTTGGATCCAGTGACTTGGCCCGTAGGGTTGTGTGTTCAATACATGGCTACAGCAGAGGTGAAAAAAAATTACTTAGAGAGTTCAATTAAATGAAAATAACTAGAAATGATCTGAAAACTTCATGATATGGCAACAAAGATGAAGGCAACAGTTCAAACAAACTAAATAAAATAAATAATTAGAATACTTCATCTCAGAAATATAGAAATTGTAGTAAAGCATCAAAGATGAGGACAACACTCAACAAATGTAAATTGTTGTAACCTGAAAAGGTTACTGCATGAGTAATCATCAAAATGGAGGTTGGGAATAATAGTATATCAACAAATCCAAGACTCACATGCTGCATGAAGTAGATACTCTACTAGTGAATTGCTAGTCATTATAATCACTCTACTCTTCCTTTATTCAAATAGTGTCCATGTATTTAAGAGGATAGGAACATACCATTACTGTATATAGGTAGGTATATAACACCCACCTTTTCAGATTGGTTCTTTTAGAATCAATATTTTTTCTTTATAGGGTCAATGTCAATTCTTTCTGTATTCTTTCTCTTCCTCTTACTATGTCTTTTTCAGACCTATACTTCAGGATCTATATCCAATAGAAGTTCCATAGGTTCTACCTCCTCTGAAGAATTGTTCTCTTGAACTGCATGCCTCTTTTTTATTTGGTCATAGTCAGCCAGTTAAGTGCCATACATGATACACACTTCGGCGATCAAGTCTCGGAAGATACATGACTGACTGGGCAGAAGATTATCCTGCAGTAGGTTACCATTGCTTTCTGTGGTAGACTGGTTGCCAAACAAGGCTATAGAACACAATCCATCCTGCCATTTAACTCATAGCTGGAGGGAGAAGAGATAGATTACATTATTACATTGCATTATTATATTAAGTATAATTAATAGGGGATCAGTTTATTTTTTTATAACAATAAAAAACTGATCCCCACTTTATGCCCAGTAGAAATTTTAAACTTAAACTATTATATTCAGTCAGTCAGTTAAGTGCCATATGTGATACACACTTCGGTGATCAAGTCTCGAAAGAGAAATGACTGACTGGGCAGAAGATTATCCCGCAGTAGGTTGCCATTGCTTTCTACGGTAGACTGGTTGCTAGCCAAGGCTTTGGAACTCAATCTGTCCTGTTATCTAACCCATAACTGGAGGGGGAAGAGATGTATTATATTATTAGGTAGTAATTAGAGGGGGATCAGTTTATTAATTCATAACAATGGAAAACCGATCCCCCACTTTATGCCAAGTAGAAGCCTTTATCATATTTCTAACTATTATATTCAGTCAGTCAGTTAAGTGCCATACGTGATACATGCTTGGGCTATCATGTCTCGAAAGAGACATGACTGACTGGGCAGAAGATTATCCTGCAGTAGGTTGCCATTGTTTTCTGTGGTAGACTGGTTGCTAACCAAAGCTACAGATCCCAATCTTTCCTGTTATTTAACCCCTAACTAGAGGGAAGTGATGAATTAATACCTTTCCCAAGGGTATTAAACTGGAATTCAAACTCGGGTACCCAATTTGTCGTTCCGAGTTGATATTTACTGCACCACAAATACCATGCAATAATTCTGGTCCTTTAACTAGACATGCCATCCTTTTGATTCTTTCAACATTAGTACTGACTTCCCAATATCTTTTATTCACTCAATACATGTGGTAAAAAGATTTTTGACCAATATTGTAAAAGTCCTTCCCAGTTTTTTTCTTATAATTATATGCTTATAATTTTCCTACTGGGAATCAGTTTATCGAACACTGATAGTATCATAATCTCTACTGGAATCAGGGCTAAAGGTACATTTTCATTCAGTGTCAGTCTATACTCCTGCAGCAATTGCTGTATTGCTGCATCCATGGATCCACTGTTGGCTTTTGTGAAACCTGTTTTGAAAGTATTCACAAAATGCTCTGCATGGCTGTTGCTTCTAGGATGGTAAGAGGCAATTGTAATGTGATATATTAGTTTGTCCCAAAAGTTTGTAAACACTTGCAAAAAATTGAAATTTTACTTTCCAAGTAATCTAAGGTTACCTGAAAACACTTGCAAAAAACTGAAATTTTAGTCGAAAAAACAAAAATTATTGCTCAAAATAAAGACCATCATTTTCCAAGATTTTCTGCCATCGATCTGCAAGCTTTTGGATCTGGTCAAAGTACCATTCAGCCGGTTTTGAATCAAAGAATTCTTGACACACTTCCTCGACTTCATCAAACAAGTTGAATCCACGGCCTTTCAGAAAGTGCTGCATTGAGCGGAAAAGGCCATAACCTGATGAAATACAGTCAGGACTGTAGGCTGGATGTGGCAGAACCTCAATGCCATCCAGCTCTTCAAACTTGTCTTTGGTCTGGTAGGGTGTTGCTTGGCATTGTCCTGCTGCATCAAAGCGCACTTTTGGCTGATCAGAGCCGGGTACTTTTGCTTCAACTTTTCGTAGACTCGCTCAAGTTGCTGACAGTAAAATTTGGCACTGACGGCACAACCATTCAGAACCAACTCAAAATGCACAATTCCTTCAAAGTTCTACTAAACTCACAACATGTCTTTCTTGTCAAATCGATCTGGTTTTAGAACTGATGGTATCTCTTGTTCTTTCTGAATCCATCGCTTGTCTCAATTGTGCTGAACCAGATAGACCCATTTCACAAGTTTTTACGAACTTTTGGGACAACCTAATAACACAAATATCTTGCAAATGTCCTTGAGGTTTCTTGATATAAATTTCTTTTAGCTTGAATTTCCCTTTAAACTTGTTACACTTGCCAAGCCCACCAGAAAATTTCTCTGAGAATTTCTTTTTTAATTCTCTTTTTAGAGTTTCAGTTTTGTCAGTAGAACTCACTTTTTAGCAAAATGAAATGATTGGGCAGTTCCATAATTTGAATTTTTCCATCTAATTTGTACTAAAAAGATTATTTGTGTTTTTCTTTATGAATATTTTAATTTTAATGTCTTTTGTTAAGTGTTACATTTGCATTACGGATTTTTTTTTATAATCATATTGCTCCAAGCAAGGCAGTTTACTGCCACTGGCACACAGTGGGGTTACATTGGAGGAAAGTTATGAGAAAGAGTGACAGGTATGTCAGGAAGTGAGTAAGAGAAAGGATGAGAATACTGATAAGAGTGGAGTGGATGAAGAAAGGAGCATGAGAGAGAGGATACAAGTTAGTGAGATAGGAGATGACTATTGACTTTACATTTAAATCCTTGGAGATTGTAGCTGTCAGGAAAGCAGGTATGCGGAAGAGAATTCCACAGGTGAGAAGTGCAAGAAAAGAAGCTGCTGGAGTAGAATTTGCATTTACAATTTATTGGTTTTATAGTAAAAGGGTGAGACCTAGTTGCTAATCTTGTGGCTCGAGTAAATTCAAATGTAGGGGGCATCAGGGAGCTAAGTTCATCGGAGCAGAAGCCGTGAAAGTACAGATTTAATTTTCTCACCTGTGACAGTATGAGCTATTTTTTTGGAAAGCATTAATGTTGGTTTTCTTATTTCTCTACAAGTATGAACATTTATAATGCTCAAATCAGAACCACTGTCTAGTTGCAACTTGATATTTTTGTTCGGGATTTTCCCCTGTACAAGTTTTCTAGTATTCTGACTTGAAGATTCATTAGCGTAAGCCACTCTAACATAATTCTTAACTCTCTTTTGTAATTTTTGTCATGCAGTGAGAATTTTTGTGTCCTTTTTTGCCACAATGAAAGCATTCCTTGTATTTAAATGGAAAAATGTTGTCCTCCACAGACATAGCAGGGATTTAGGTGTAATGTCTTTTTTCTTCATCACTTTTTTGATGTGTGACACTACGCTTATTTCAATATTTTTAGTATGCATCTCTGACCATCTTCTGCCAGGTTTTGCATGGTCAAGTTGGATTCATTTTTGGGTTTATTTAGAACTCGCCTCCTGATTTCCATGTCTTTAGCTGACACTAAGCCTTGCACAAATATCAAACATTTGAAATTGGCCAAGGCTTAGTTCTGCAAATTTGAATTCGTCACACTGATTATTCACCATACTAGCAAAAGTCATTTTTCAGTAATTTCATGCACACTATTTGTGTAGGGTTTGATACATTCACACCCACACACACATGGTCATTCAGTGTTCACGTGATAACCCTAGTTTTTCCGCGCTAACGGCATGCCGATATAAGCCGGGAGTGTCATGTGTTACACGAGTAAGGGTTCCGTCCCGGGCAAGAGCAGACATGTTTATTACCTAATTCACACATACATACATGCACTAATTGCTGGTAGCAATTAGTGGCAGAATTTTTTATTTCTCAACAGCATGCACACACAACGCTAAAAAAACTTCAATTGGAAACAGACATTAACAGTATGTACATTAACTTTATTCAAACTGGACTTGATTCAATTTAATCTTCTATCAAACATTTACGTTTCTCTCCAGACAAAGGGAAAGAACTTTTCTTTCTTTATTTGATTTGCATGCTTTCAACTCTATGTAACCTTTGTTAATATATCGTTGTCCTGGTTACTTTCGCCTTTCCATGTTTCCTTATTTCCTGTGTTATTTCATGACACAAGTTACGCCGAGTCGACTTGTAAATATAAATTAGTAATGGACACTTCGTCCTCTACATTTGCATTGTTAGGACAATAGTTCTTATCTTTATTGCTATGTTTATGATGCCATTCTACGCTATGATCTTCTTCATGTGGTTGGAATTTTGAAGTCATGAAGTACAAGATGTCAGCTCACCTCAGAGCAGCTTTGTACCCAAAATCACACTTCTCTCAGTGTGTTCGGGTGAGCTTGCTTCAGGATGTGTACTTCACTTAGGCATAATGTTTCCGTCACAAGAAGTTCTACTAATTGCATTCTTAGGTAAGAACTTATTTAGTAATCCCAACTATTTTGAGTGGCTCTTGAGCCTTGTATTTGGTGAACATTAATAAAAAAGACATGCATACATTGTAAAATTTTTCTTGTGTATGAAATTTACATATCTGTCTATCCACCAACGACATATAACTTTCAAACCTGTTTAAATTCATTTTCAATAACTTTACAGCAAGACTATCATAGGTAGATATTCTACTTTTCATTAATATCAACTTGTTGTATTTCTAATTAACTGTTATAGTGGAACATCCTGCCATCCCTGAGAATAAAATGCTCTACTTTATAAGAGACGGTAACGAGCGGTACGAAGGGGGAAACAAGTCTTAGGCGAAGACATTCACTATTCCATAGTCGATTCCGCTCTAACTCATGACTCGCCTATATGTGTATTATTGTAGCTTAGTACAATAAATCTGTATTTCTTATTCCTGGTGTGGAGTTCCATTCTTCAACTGATCATTTTATACTGTATTCCTTTTTGGGATATATCAGTTTATAAACTAGGTAAAATATTAAGAAACAGAAAAATTACTTCAGAAACAAAGAAAAAAGTTCTCAGATATTTCATTCAAAGTCGTACATTGAAACTCTTACACAGAAACTTGTGTTTCAATGTGTTATTGTTATAAGATCAGTAAAGTATTAATAAGCAGGAAAATTTCTTTAGAAGCAAAGGAAAGAATTCTGAAATCCTTCATTGGAACTCTTAAATTAAAACTCTTACATTGAAACTGGTATTTCAATGTGATCAAAACTTATTTATAAATGGAACTTTGTCTGTGTGTGTGTGCATGTATGTGTGTATGTATGTCTGTGTGTGTCCATTATCTATAGACTCCAAAATGACTGAAAAGATTTTCTTGTAAATTTACAGTTGTACTGTAAGTGTCAGCGAGTGTTCTTAGAATGTTTCTGTGTATTTTAGGTCAAGGTGCATGTTCCATAAATAAACAATGAAGATAGAAGCCTACAAAACTTGAGTTTCTACTATGGACGTTTATTATATTTATGGTGACTGTAGTGAAAAAAAGGTCTCAATGTCTCTTGGGTGTGTCTGTTTTCTTTTAGGTCCAAAAGTTATGATAAGCAAGTTTAAAGTATTATATTTATGGTCAAGCTCAGTCAGCTTTGCCCTGAGTTGGAACAACCAGAGAAAAAGCTTGATCAGCTTCATAGGTTGTATAATGCTTAAAATAAGCTGCTTATAAATGAAAGTCAATGCCTCCATGAATATCTTTTATATATATATATATAAACTTATTTATAAATGGAACTGTGTCTGTGTGTCTGTGTCTGTGTCTGTGTGTGTCCATTACCTATAGACTCCGAAATGGCTGAACTGATTTTCTTGAAAATTTACACAGTTGTACTATAAGCATCTGTGAGTCTTCTTAGCTAGGTTTAGTGTTGAGGTTCCTTCGATAAATATCAAAAATCGATAATTGAAAAAATCGGATAATAGAAGGAGTTGTCCGATTTTAATCAAATTTGATACACTCATAGACAAAGACATGAGAAATGATATTCAGAAGTTTCAAGGTTGCAGTTGTAACAATAGTGCAGAAAATCGATAATATATATGTAAAAGCTTTCATTACACCCAAGCAACACCGGGCTACACTGCTAGGATATATATATATATATATATATATATATATATATATACATACACACACACACACATATATATATATATATATATATATATATATATAATAAGAACTATAGTAATTATAACAATATTAATAGTAACAGAAATAATTCTACTAATACTAGTAATAGTTATACTCTAATTTAGATCGTTTTGAATAACTTGGAGGGAAAAGGAGGGGGAGTAAAAAAGAAACAAATGAAGTACATTAACAAAAAGTCAAATACTCATAAGAAAGAAAAAAACCCTAAGACGAAAACCCTAACACTAAAGTGCTCTATACGAGAGTAGAGCAACAAAGATATATATATATGTATGGGTAAATAGTTAGAACATTATTATTATGATTTTGATTGACCTTTGAATCTCACCATGGCTGATATATTGAGCAGGAGACAACGTTAGCCTGCATTGGTAAATGACTGAAAACAATGCCGTAAATTGCTCAAAGCTTTGTGAGTGAAATAGGATATACAAAATATTTTGAAAGACATTAATAGTTGCCCTAGCTCAAAGTCACAAGTTATTGTGACTGAGGGACAGGATTTAAGACCTTGTTCATCTAATGATCGTGCCAGGTTATGTGCTCTCTCTTTTAGAAACTGTAACTAACATCTGCTCAGTATAGTCACAGTATAAATTACAGGGTGTCTCTGTAGCTGATGATATAACACAAAATATATCTGAACAGGCATCTGTTGATTGATTCTTTCATTTTCTATCGATTATTAACCCATTGCAGGTTATTTAAAGCCAGAAAATATTTTTAGATTGTAAGAATTTTTAGAGATAATTGTTATGTAGGAAGAAAGTGTTGATACTGAGACACGTGTTCAAACACAGATCTCCAGGCAACAAACCTAGATGTTGAATAAACTGTGCAACTGGAATCACATGACTATTAATATTTAGCATATTCAGCACTCAGGCAGAAGTCTGTTTTGGGTGTGTTCTGTGTTTTATATCACTCCGGTGTTGTGCGTCATTGAAGATATTGTTTCTAAGTGAATTACTCGAGAGAATTATTCTGAGAGAATTATTGTGTATTATTCAAAGGATTTGTAAAGTATGTTGACTTTATTTGAAGATACCAAAATATTATAACTCACTAATATTGAGTTACTGAAAGTTACCTTCTGTTATAGTGGAACATCCTAGCATACCCCATAATGGAATGATCTAGTCTATAAAGAACAGTGACTAGAGGGAATTATTGTCATCCCCCTCCCTCTCATGCAATTTCATGTGAGAGTTTTATTGATATTTGGTATTTTATAAAACTGTTATTTTTATATGCACTTTGGGTGTTTTTAGGTCCCCAGATTGTCCTGTGGAATTTTGACACATGGCAGATCGAGTGTTGATGGACAAGTTCTTGTGGTGATTGAGAAAAATTGCTTGGATCGTGAATCAGAATAGCTAGGTATAAGATAGCTACTGTAGACCATACCGAGTTTTGTTCCCCTCCTCAAATCGACCTTGTGCCACAATTATGTATTATTCATAATAAATAAAGGCATACGTCATAGGCAAAGGTATTCTCTACTTGATAGATTATTCCGCTCTGATTCATTGATTGCTATTGTATACTTTATTGTACCTATGTATAATAAATCCCTGCTAACTATTTCCCGTATTATATCACCTTCAAAATAATGTTATGAAACTAACATTATAAAGATAATGATGATTTACTGATACAAGCTTTATTAATTTAATCCATATCTGGTATGAATACAATGAACCTGACTGGAATTAGAAATTGGCTTCCTGGTTTTCAGTTCCAAGCCATTATCCATTTCACCAATAATTCATCCAAGCTTACAGCCTCTTGTATTCCAAAGTGATTACCCCTCTAGGTACATATTAGACAGCCTATGGCCATATCACATTGAATACACTGGTTCTTGCTCAATCACCGAAGTTAAGCAATGTTGAGCCTGGTCAGTACTTAGATGGGTGACCGCTTGGGAATACCAGGTGCTGTAAGTGTTTAGTGACGGATGTGTGTTGTGGTGCAGTGGATATCAGCTCGGAAAGAAAAATCGGTGAGCCGAGTTCAAATTCCAGTTGAATACTCTGCATTCACTTAAGCACTGATACCCTTGGGAAAGATATTAATCCGTCCTTTCCCTCCAGTTATGCGTTAAATAACAAAGGTAGAACTTGGGGACCCTGCCCTTAAAAACAAATCCCAATGAATCTTGATGCTTGAAAAGAAAAAGGTATTACTAGACACAAAACTTATATAAAAACAACAATAAATTGTTGAAAAAGAAAGGTATTATCAGCAACAAATAAATAAAATTTAGTTGGAAATAAATGACCCATCGAGATTGATATACCATGAAAACAAAACAACCAACCAACCAACATATTAGGCTTGGCATTGCTGAACTTTGGTGATTTTATAAGAACTAGTGTTTCAACATGATATGGAGAAGATTTGATAGAAACTCAAGTTAGTGGCTCACTTGAAGTGCAGACTTGATGAGTCTGTGCATTATTTCGAATGTCTTGTTACTCCTTAGTAGTATTTTTTTAGATGTTAAATATTTTTAAGAAATAACAAGGATCTACTAATACAAAAAGCGTGCAACTAGATTGACATCTAGGTCTCACCCCTTTACTATTAAAATAGTTAAATGTAACTGTCACTTCTACTTTGTGAGAAATATATTCACATAGCTTAGCGCTTAAGCAGTGAAAGGAAATTATCAAACATAACAAGACATACCTGGTATAGAAAAAACAATTTATTTGTCTTGCAAAAATATGCTGAATTTTGCTGCTACAGTGTAGCTTGGTATAGTCTCTTTTCTCTGCTTAGCTTGGTATAGTATCCTCCGTCTAGGAGTGGGATGAAAAAGACACAAGGAACTGCGATCCGCGACGTACAGGAACTTTCTTCTGGGTCAGCTTCTTTCACAGTTTCTTATCTTGGTATAAGATGATAGTGCTTAGAGAATTTTTCTCTAGGAAGGCAAGGCTTTGCCCATAGGGTATCCTTTTTAAGGTAAGAAGGGTAACAAGAGATTTTCTCTGTTACAAAGTTGTGGCATTAGCCTAAAAGATTACAAAGAATTGGTAAGATGGTCTCGATATAGCGAGACAAGTGGGCGCCAATTTAGGCCCTGCTGCAACAAAAATCCGGAGCGGCACAAATACGTCCGATACTGTTCGTGCTAGCTGAAAAAAGGAGAGAACAAAACCATCAGAAAAAAAACATAAAACCTCTGGTAAAGCCCGCCTAAAGTTCAAAACGAGGTTCGGGTTAAATCAGCCAATCAGGAGACCCGTTACATCTGTAAATTTCCGACAACTTCAACAGTTTCTTTTCTCACACTTCTTGCCCGTGGAACTCCCTACTGTTTACTTGCTTCTCTGATAGCTACAATCTCTAAAAGTTTAAATGTAACATTAATTAACATCTTCTGTCTCCCTTAATCCCATCCACATCCTATCTTTTCTTTGGCATCCCCTGTACCCTGTTTTTCTCTTGGCACAATCTCCTGCATCTCAGTGGCAGTCCTGCTTTGCTTGGGGTGAAATGATTCAATACATATATAGAGAGGGAAAGAAAGAGAACTTTTAGAATGAAGTTATTATTATTAAATGCAATATCAATTTCCATCTTTAATTTCAAAGAATCTCATCTATCTTTTATCTTTTTTGCCACACCCCCTGCACCCAGTCTTTTCTCTCACTGTAACCCCCTGTGCAATAGTAGTGGTTGGTCCTGTCTTGCTTGGGGTGTGAAATGATAAAAAAAAATAATCATTCAAATAAAGCATTAACAACCCTGTCAACAAATTTTAGCAATATATTTTATGATAATTTATTTTGATTTTAACATTTGTTCTTTCTTTTCATGCTGAATTGTTCAACAAAACTGCTATTAAAAAAGAAAATTAACCCAAATTTGATTGATTGATTGATTTTGTTTAGTGACATATCAATTTATTTAATGCTGAAATCAAAATATTTTGTATATAATTTTATCCTTACAGGGTAAACATGAAATTTTAGATATATCATTTGTAGATGATAAAATATATTGTTTGTAATTTTTAAAAAAATGTATAGCTAGTAATTTTACTATAAAAATGTATCATTGATAATTTTTTATATAAATGCATTTTCATGCATTTTTTAGTGTTGTATTAATTGCCGTTTTTCTATAAAAATGTATTGTTGATAATTTTTAATAAAAATGTATTTTCATGCGTTTTTTAGTGTTGTATTGATTGCTGTTTTTCTATAATAATGTATTGTTGATAATTTTTTATAAAAATGTATTTTCATGCGTTTTTTAGTGTTGTATTGATTGCTGTTTTTCTATAAAAATGTATTGTTGATAATTTTTTATAAAAATGTATTTTCATGCGTTTTTTAGTGTTGTATTGATTGCTGTTTTTCTATAAAAATGTATTGTTGATAATTTTTTATAAAAATGTATTTTCATGCGTTTTTTAGTGTTGTATTAATTGCCGTTTTTCTATAAAAATGTATTGTTGATAATTTTTAATAAAAATGTATTTTCATGCGTTTTTTAGTGTTGTATTGATTGCTGTTTTTCTATAAAAATGTATTGTTGATAATTTTTTATAAAAATGTATTTTCATGCATTTTTGTGTTGTATTAATTGCCGTTTTTCTATAAAAATGTATTGTTGATAATTTTTTATAAAAATGTATTTTCATGCATTTTTTAGTGTTGTATTGATTGCTGTTTTTCTATAAAAATGTATTGTTGATAATTTTATTATATAAATATACTGTTGATTTTTGTTTTGAGGTGCAATGATTCAGAAGACATTTATTTCTCTTTGTGGAAAATAATGTCTTCCTAGGATCTTTCACACTTTCCCTGATAATGTATACCTCATCTCTAGATGTTTGCTTCTTTTTCTTCTGATAGCATTTTCCTTGACATTTTGGACTGAGGTAGATAGATAGATAGATAGATAGACAGACAGACAGACAGACAGACAGATAGATAGATAGATAGATAGATAGATAGATAGATATGAACAAGGATAAATCCTTGTGCAAATTAATTGAAACAAAACGAATAATGTCTTCCTAGGATATTTCACACTTTCCCTGATAACGTATACCTCCTCTCTAGATGTTTGCTTCTTTTTCTTCTGATATCATTTTCCTTAACGTTTTGGACTGAGATAGATAGATAGATAGATAGATAGATAGATAGATATGAAGAGAGATACACCCTTTTACAAATTAACTGAAACCAAATGAATAATATCTTCCTAGGATCTTTTACACTTTCCCTGACCACGTATACGTCATCACTTGGCATTGTTTTTCTCTTCCGATTGGAATTTTTTTCACGTTTTGGACTGATGGATCCAGATTATTTCTTCATCTTGATGACACAACTGACATTTTAAAAGCTGCATCCAACAATATCTGCAATCTCTTTGTAAGGCTTGCCATTGTGTAAATGTAGCAATAGAATTTTTGTACACTTTTTTAGAGTAACATCCATCACAGAAAATTGTTGTTGGACAGATAATTGACAATCAAGACAATAGTGTCTGGGCATGATAAAAATCTGATGCAATAATGGATAATGTAATATTTTTCAAGTCCAAACGAATTTCATCATACATCCCAAAAATAAATTTATATTACTGCTCACCACTGCAAATGGTCTAATTTGAGGAAAATATAGAAATTGATTACACCCTGTAACTCCAGTGGGTCTAAATCTGGATGCATGGTGAAAGAGAGGAAACTAAAGAAGTTGTTTTAATTTAATTGCACAAGGGTATACGCTCTCACACCCTGATTGAGCACTCTGGAAAAATGGTTAATTTTGAAAAAATAGTAGCTACTCTAGCATTTATGCATTGTTCATTCAGTAATGAATTAGAACACTCTTAGCTACTGGCATATGTTTACATGGTATATTACATACTAAAAGTCTGCCTTCTTCTACCGAGCGGCCATAGCTTAGAGGTAGAATCACCAACTAATGACAATTCGGTTGGGTTTCAATCCTGGTTAAAAAGCAATTGGATGTCTAACCGTACTGATGAGCTGTGATACAGCCAAGCAGATCTGTCTGTGGATGACTATATATATATATATATATATATATATTTGTGTATTTAGTTAGAAAATTTTCTTTTGAACATGTCAGATTAAATAAATTGCAAACATTGTCTCCTTATTTTTAATAAAATCAGTTCATACTCACAAAAGATTATCCGTGTTTCAATGTGATTTGATAGGCAAGCAACAAAACATAAGATATGTAGCAATAGGGAAAAATGCATTCATGCCTTTTTCCAGTTATATGTTTGTGAAGTGAAGATAAGCTTTAGTTTCTAATTAAATTCTTACTCTCTCTGTTAACTCGCATAATTAGATCTGTTTCGCTGTATCACAGCTCATCACTGTTTCGCTGTATCACAGCTCATCAGTATGGTGATATATATATATATATATACACTATATCTATATCAACAAGTATGATCACTTTACAATAAAAGCATTTTTCTAATGTTAAAAGAAAACTAATTTTGTTCTTTAAACGTGAAATTTAAAAGGGAATGAGACAGTTATAAGAAGCCATACTACAAAGTTCTTGTTTCTTAAATTAATACTTTTGAGAATATTTTTTTTGCAGAAAATCTTTTCTTTCGGAATTTTCATTTGTTTTCTCCTTACAGCATTTCTTGTTTTCATTATTCCTGTTTATTTCTTGCCATTTCTCCATTCCCATTTTGGTCGGTTCTTTTCCTTGCTGAAAGAAGACAGCTTTTAATGGTGGACTAGAAGACAACAAAAGTGTAAAGCAAGAACAAGCCTAACAAATAGCTAACATTTCCTTCTTTCTGAAGAGCGAATTATGGGGAAGTAATAAACGCTGATGAAAATTTAATTTAAAACAGAAAATGCCAAAAGAAAAAAGTGTAAAAGAAAGCAAGAAAAATGTTTAACATCAAACAAGAACAGAAGAGAAATGAGTGGAGAGAAAATTGCTTCCTATGTGTGTGCAAGTGTATATGGGCACGTGTTTAAATGTGTCTGATTGCTTTATTATAATGTCTTGACGGATGATAGTACTCATAAAAATAGCCCGCCTCACAGTTTTACAAGAACTATCTTTTGTCAAGATAAATGCACACTGAATAAATTTCCATATTATTTAAAATTTTATTTTCAGCACTGTTAAATGTTATTTTTGTCAACAAATGAGCACAGAAAAACGAGAAAAACACACTTAATATATATATATATATATATATAAAATGGATATTTATGGCCAGCATTGTGATATATGAAACAGGATGTCTTCCTTGAGGTTTCTCAAATTAGAATGATATTACTTCTTCAGGCACCATTAGTATATTATAAAAATAGCACTGAAAAGTAGTAGAAATATATAACAAGTATTAATTTAAAAAGAAATGAGTTAAAAAGGCAAAGTATAATGTCTGTACATTGTGGTGCAATGGATATCAACTTGAAATGACAACTTGGGGTGCCGAGTTCAAATTCCAGTTGAATTCCTTGTGTTCACTTACACACAAATACCCTTGGGAAAGGTATTAATCTGTTTCTTCCCTTCAGTTATGGGTTAAACAATAAGACAGATTGGGTTATATAGCCTTGGTCAGCAACCAGTCTACCGCAGAAAGCAATGGCAACCTACTGCGGGATAATCTTCTACCCAGTCACTCATGTCTTTTTTGAGACATGATCACCCAAGCGTGTATTACGTATGGCACTTAAGTGACTGACAATGCCTGTAGAAAGATAGGCAGTCATATAAAAAAGGATCTGCAATGTAATCAATTCTGACTTGGTATCTTGAATTCAGTTACTTTCTCACCAGTGTAACATGGCTTCTCTACATAAATACTTTCATGGCTTCTGCTCCAATGAACTTAGCTCACTGGTGACCCTATGTATGAATTTACTTGAGCTAGAAAATAGGTCTCACCCTTATAAAGTAAAATTGATAAAATGTAATTGCAACTTCTACTCTACAGCTTCTTTTCTTGTATTTCCCGCCTGTGGTTTACCCTTCCGTATACTTGCTTTTTCGAAAGCTACAATCTCCAAGAATTTAAATGTAAGCTCAATAGTCATCATCTATCTTACTGACTCACTTCCTTTCTCTCAAGCTCTTTTCTCTATCCATGCCACTCTCATCACACCAGTATTCTCATCCTTCTATTACCCTCTTTTTGACACCCCTATAACCTGTCCCTCTTTCTCATAACTTAAAAAAAAAAGAAAAAATATAACAATATTTTATGGGTTCATGAAAGCCTGGGTAAATAGTTACACAAGGTGTAATTAAATAGGGAACATTGACAGCAGTTTTATAACACAATTCACCTTGATCTTTGTCGATGAAAAGAAAGGAGTTATGGAATCAAAATAAATGCTAATAAAAATTGTTGATAAAACTTGTTGACAGGGTTATTCTATCTTGGCATGGTTATTTTTTTTTTAATCAGTTCACCCCAAGCAAAGCAAAACTACTACTAGTGTGTAGGGGGGTTACAGTAAGAGATAAGACTGGATAAACAAGGTGTTAAAGAAAGGATAAAAAATGGATGGGATTCAATGAGACAGAAGATTGATGCTTCATTTAAACTTTAGAAGATCGTAGCAATCAGGGAAGCATTTAAATGGAAGGGAGTTCCACAGATGGGATGTACTAGAAAAGAGATTGTTAGAGAAGAAGATGTGGTTATATTGAATTATTGACAAAACATTTAATGATTTCAACAATAGAAGGGTGAGACCAATCTAGTAGTATTCATTAAATTCATGTGGCCAAAGCAAAAGTAAAAAAAAATGTTTTTGGAATTCCCTTCCGTATACTTGCTTCTCCGACAGCTACAATCTCCAGGAATTTAAATGTAAGGTCAATAGTCATCTCTTATTTCACTAACTCACATCCTTTCTCTCAAGTTCTTTTCTCCATCCACTCCACCCTCATCAAATTGGTATTCTCATCCTTCTATTAATTACCTTCCTCCTGACACCTCCTGTAACCTACTCCTCTTTCTCATCACTTTCCCTATGTTACCCCCTGTGCAAGAGTGGCAGTAAAAACATTTGTCCCTGCATGGAGTACTACTGCCATATATGGTCAGGTGCCCCCACTGTTCATCTCCGTGTTCTTGACAGGTTCTAAAGAAGAATCAGTAATGTCATAGGTACCGACTTGGTGGCTCGACTACAGCCACTTTCCCACCAACGAGATATGGCTTCCCTTTGTCTGTTCTATAAATACTTCCATGGTTTCTGTTCCAATGAACTTAAGTCACTGGTGCCTCTGCAACAGGTGTTTCCTTGTGCAACCAGACTGGCAATTGGGTCTCACCCATTCACAGTTAGATCAACCAAATGCAGACAACAATTCTACTCCTGCAGCTTCTTTTCTTGCACTTTTTTTTTTTTTAATCATTTCACCCCAAGCAAGGCAGAAACGCCACTGATGTGCAGGGGGTTACATAAATGTAAAAAGATTAATTAGAAAAGAGTGAGGAGTACAAGCTAGTTAGAAAGGAACAATAGAAAGCTGAGAAAGCAGGTGCAATGACAGATACATAGGCGGAGAGAAAATGAAGGTTATACAAGGGAGGGGAGAGAGCTAGAGTCCAGTGGTTAGTAGATGAGTATTAACTTTGCATTTAAATTTCTGGAGGTTGTAGCCGTCAGGAAAGCAAGAATACAGGAGTGAGTTCCACAGGCGGGAAGTGTGAGAGAGGAAGCTGCAGGAGTAGAATTGTCGTCTGCATTTGGCTAACCTGACTGTGAATGAGTGGGACCCAGTTGCCAGTCTGGTTGCACAGGTAAACACCTGTTGAGGAGGCATCAGTGACTTAAGCTCATCCGAGCAGAAGCCATGAAAGTATTTATAGAAGAGACAGAGGGAGGCCACATTTCGACGATGGGAAAGTGGCTGCAGTCGAGTCGCCAGATCAGTACCTATCACATTACAGACTCTCCTTTGGAGCTTGTCAAGAACACTGAGGAGAACGGCAGGGGCACCTGACCATAAATGGCAGCAGTACTCCATGCACGGATGGATGGTTGACTTGTATATATGCAGGATGGATTCAGGTAGAAAAAACATCCTGGATCGACATAGTGACCCAACCTTCTTAGCAGTAGATTTTGCTATGGATTCAATATAGTGCTTCCATTTGAGGTCTGAGGACAGGGTAAGTTCCCACCTGTGGAACTCGCTTCCTTATTCTTGCTTTCCTGATGGCTACAACCTTCAGGAATTTAAATGTGAGGTCAATACTCATCTCTTAATTACTTGACCCTAGTTCTTTCCACACCGCCCTGTATATCCTTTCCTTTCTCTCCACCTTTGCAACTGTCATCACACCTGTATTCCCATCCTTCTCTTGCTTCTTTTTAACTGGTTCATCCTTCTCTTCACTCTCCTCTAATCTTTTTACTCTTATGTAGCCCCCTGCACATCAGTGGCATTACCGCCTTGCTCGGGGTGATATGATTAAAAAAAAAACTGCCTTGCTTGGGATGAGATGATTAAAAAAAAAAAAGATAAAGGAAGCTACATTATATTGGCGTGAAAGTGACTGAAGTAAAGATGCTAGGTCAGGGCCAGTTACATTGCAGATACTTCTTTTGTTTTTTTAAGAACCTTGAGGTAAATAGCAGGAGCACCAGACCAGATATGGCAGCAATATTTAATGCACGGACGAATAGTAGATTTATAAATGTACAATAGGGATTCTAGCAACAAAATTTGTTTTGCACATCACAGTGAACCAACTGTCAGTAGAATTAACAGTTAATTGAATATAATCTCTCCAATTCATGTTAAGAATCTTGAGATTTATAACAGAAGCACCAGACAAGATGGGGCAGCAATATTCAATGCACAGATGAATGGTAGATTTATGAATGTGCAAGATGGATTCTGACAAGAAAAACTTTCTGGTCCGACAGAGAGAGCCAAATTTCCTAGCAGTAGATGCAGCTATAGATCTGATATATTTGCTCTACTTTAGATCAGTTGAAAATATAAGGCCAAGGAGATGCAGTATGTTGATCTCAGGGAGACTTGCATCAGCCATGCTGATGACAGTCAAGAAAGTTTCTCGATGTTAGTTAAAGGAGAACAGTTTTGTTTTGGAGGCATTAAAATTTACAAGCCATTTCCTGCCCCAGATAACCACTGATTGGTGCTCCATTTCAAAAGCAGTAGTCGGATTTACTTTGTTATACTTGGAAGATTTCTTATTGAGACAGGAGTAAATGGTGATGTCATCTGCATTGATGTCTATGTAGAAACTGATGACATCAGGGCGATCATTGATGAAGACCAGAAACAGCATTGGACCTAGGATAGTATATTTTTATTCTTCCACTCTATTCCACAATCTGCAACCAATCTGCTGACAACCTGATAATAACAAATAATCTGTAAGCTGTAGGGAGTTTGGTTACGTATCACACAAAGGCTGAATTGATAAACATTAATCCATGGATGAGTAGTAGATTTATAAATGTGCAAGATGGATTCTGACAAGAAAAACTTTCTGGCCCAACACAATGACCCAGCCTTCTTAGCAGTAGATGCAACTATAGATACGATGTAGTGGTTTCACTTCAGGTCGGCTGAAAAAATGGGGTCAAGGAGGCACAGTATGTTGCTCTCCAGGAGACTAGCATCATCCTAGTAGGGAAGTTTTTCTATGGTGGTTAAAGGAGAGTAGTTTTGTTTTAGAGATATTAAAATTTAAAAGTTAATCACTGAAAGGAACATCATAGATTGAAGTTGTTGAATCTTCATTGTCTTAAATTGATGTATCAGAAGTCATAAAGTGCTTTTATACTGTGAATGTTGCAAGAGGTTGAAAAGAACATTTTTTTGCTTATAGTTTTTAAGTAAAAGTGCATCAGGTTTCAAAAATTGTGTCATCCATGCATCTAAGCCAAATATGATAATCTTACACGATATATAAACTCTTAGTTGTATACGACAATCACAAGTAATACTTTCAGTAATACCTTCATCTAATAAAAAGGTCATGTATGGTTTTGATGATGAAACCTCATGACTGCCTAGCCTAGAGAACGTCAGTAATCAGTAATGCCTCACATTATCATCTGGTTTTGTTGGGAAAATCTCTGATTTAATCAAAAAGAATACCAGGTACTGTAAACTTATTTAAAAAAATGATTTCTTACAATCAAAAATATTTTCTGGCTTTAAATATCTTGCAAAGGATTGATAAGGCAAAAAAAAGTATCCTGATTTTGGATCCCGTTTATAAATTTTTTTTTCTGATATAACAAATCAAAGTTCAGCCAGATTTAATGAAGTTGAGTTCATAATAAAATCCCAACATCTTATTTTGATATTATTGCTAGATGTGATGGATAATCATATTTTCAACACCTTGTATAACAATATTTGACAAACCCATGACATGATGTCAAATTGGTAAGAAAATCTCAACACAAAACTATAAACTATCAGCTGTATGCAATCACCAGTAATACCTTTATTAAATAAAGATCTTAGGTATGATTTTTTTGACAGTGGTGTTCACTCTAGAGCCACTCAAAGTAGCATGTTACAGTATAAGAGATACAGTTTATGCAAATATATGTGAAAGATAATGATTAACCCAAAACTTGATTGTAGTGATCAGGGAAGCAGTCACTTGGGAGCTGGTTCTTCAATGCAGCAGTTTGAGGAAAGAAATTATTTGAGTGAAACTTACATCTCACCAGATGGATATGAAGGGAATGAGGGTGGTCTGCTACAATATCTGTTATGTTGCCCTATCTATAAGAATGGACTCTTCCTCCATGAATAAATACTAACTGTTATGGTGAAACACACCTATTCCTCAGATAATGGACTGTCTTTCCTATATTAATAAGAGTTAACAGAAGTTCTTGGGAAGTTCATAGAAGTTCTTTAGAGTTTTATTGGAGTTCAGTAGAACTACTAAGCAGTTGATATTAGTTGGCAGTTAGCCAAATATTAAGTAGTCAGCTTTCAGCGGACGATTACCAAGTTCCTAAAATTTTGGGTACGTTAAGTTGATTAGCAACCAATATAGCATAATTATAACCTTCAGTGCAAAAAACTACTCCACAACACTAACCTGAGTGACTTACTAGGAGGCAGCTGCAATGCAGTCTGGAGGCAGTCATGAGACAGTTGCGAGGTAGTATGAGACAGTCATATGCAGTTAAGATGTTCAGACACACAATTCTATTTGCTGAGTACTAACACTCTTACTTTCATTTGAACCTACCTTCTTGTTACGATGTCTTTCTTCCTAGTCCTAACAGGTCACAACAATATAAATGACACTGTGAGTTTGAGACATGATGGTTGGGACTGGTGAAGCTTAAGTAAAGTAGTTCATTTGAAAACTCACCATGGAAATAGAGATACAGCAGTGTGTTGCTTTAAGATTGTAATGATCAGAGAATTAGCTATTGGAAGCAGGTTCTAAGAGGAAAAGGTTTTTATCAGATTTTTTAATTCTCTTTTCCATAAAGTCTAAAAAGTATTTGTTTATGCTTTAAAGCTTTATAGTGCTTAAATCATACATTTTACAGGTAAAAAAAATGATTTTACAAGTTTTTTTATATTTATACCTCAACACAAAACCTAGCTAAGAACACTCGCAGATGCTTATAGTACAACTGTAAATTTTCAAGAAAATCGGTTCAGCCATTTCAGGGTCTATAGGTAACGGACAGACGCACACACAGACACACACATACAGACAAAGTTCCATTTATAAATAAGTTTAGATTTAGATGTCTCTGTTGCTTTAAGTTTTGCAATCCTCTTCAAAGTAAGGCAGCAATAAAACATCAAATGGCCCACTAACATTTTTTATCAATTTCTTTAAAAATTCTCTTTTTCATGACGTCTAAAAATATTTGTTTATTTTATAGGACATAAATCTAACATTTCCCAGATTTTTTTTTTTTTACAAGTTTTCACAAACAGATCAATACATTTCTGTCTAAATTACTGGGATGACATTATTTTCAGTCAACCAGTATCCTCATTTTTGTTTTTATTATCACATTTCAGTTGTTGTACCTGCTGGCCTTCGTCAGGTAACCTTCAGAGAATTCTTAACGTAAGCCTTTATGTGAGTAGACTGTTCTCATTCCATTTTCCATATGTGGGCATGTTTCCTGTTTTTTCCAGCAGTGGTGTTCACCCTGTACAAAGCCCTGGGGTCATTCAAGGTAGAGGGTAATAAAATAAGAGGTACAGCTTATGAGGATACGTGTGGAAGATAATAGTTAACCCCCAACTTGAATAGATTATGATTGTAATAATTGGGGAAGCATTCTCTTGGGAGTCAGTTCCAAAAAGATAATAGGTAACCCTCAACTTGAATAAGTTATGATTGTTGTGATTAGGGAAGCATCATTTTACGAGTCAGTTCCAAAAAGATAGCAGTTAATCTTAGACTTGAATAGGTTAAGATTGTCATGATTGAGAAAGCATTCTCTTGGGAGTCAGTTCTAAAAAGATAATGGTTAACCCATCTTGAAAAGATTATGATTGTAGTGACTGGGGAAGCATTTTTTTAGGAGTCAGTTCCAAAAAGATAGCAGTTAATTTTAGACTTGAATAGGTTAAGATTGTCGTAATCAGGAAAACATTCTCTTGGGAGTCAGTTCTAAAAAGATAATGGTTAACCCTAGACTTGACAAATTAAAATTGTAGTGATTAGGGAAGGATTTTTTTAGGAATAATTTCCCCAAAAATAGTGGTTAATCTTAGACTTGAATAGGTTAAGATTGTCAGGATCAATAAAACATCAAATGGTCCACTAACATTTTTTATCTTTAAAAATTCTCTTTTCCATGACGTCTAAAAAATAATTGTTTATTTTTTTTTAAATTTCATAGAACATAAATCATGCATTTCACATACAAAGATTTTTTTTTACAGGTTTTCACAAATAGATTAATACATTTCCGTCTAAATTTCTGGGATGAGGTGTTGTCATTATTTTCAGTCGACTAGTATCCTCATCTTTGTTTTCACTATCACATTTCAGCTGTTGTACCTGCTGGCCTTTGTCAGGCAACCTTCAGAGAATTCTTCATGAACACCTTTATTTACTCTGGGGATATTTATTCATTTTCAATAATCATTTTTACAATTCCTGGTATAACAAATCTTTACAAACCTATGACAGTATGTGTAAACAGGGACGCAAAGTGTAATAAAATGGAGAGGACTGGCAGCAGTTTGGTAGAAAGATTTATTGTCATAGTAGGTGACGAAAAGAAAGTAGAAGTCATGTGTTCAAAACAAATAGTCATAAAAAATATTGACAGAACATGTTTACAGAATTTCTTTTTTTTTTTTTTTTTTAATCAGATCACCTTGAGCAAGGCGGTAACACCACTGATGTGCAGGGGGCTACGTATGAGTGAAAAGATTTGGAAAAGAGAAAGCCGGAAACCACATCCTAAACAGGGAACAAGGGATGAACCTCTACACCTGTACAATAGACGTGGGTGGAGTGTGAACCGGGTGATATTATTAGTGTTTTGTTGGCATAACAGAAAAGAAAAGATATATTTTCACAATAATTATTTTGATGGTATGTTCACTACAGTAATTAGATTTTTTGAATTTAAGCATAGTAGTTGATTGGCGGATGTGTGTTGTGGTGCATTGGATATCGGCTCGGAACAAGAAATCGGGGAGCCGAGTTCAAATTCCAGCTGAATTCATTGCATTCACTTATGTGCAAATACCCTTGGGAAAGGTATTAATCCATTTGTTACTTCCAGTTATGGGTTAAATAACAGGACAGATTGGGTTCTATAGCCTTGGTCGGCAACCAGTCTATTGCAGAAAGCAATGGCAACCTACTGCGGGATAATCTTCTGCCCAGTCAGTCATGTCTCTTTCAAGACATGATTGTCCAAGCGTGTATCACTGACTGACTGAGTTGATTGGTATTAAAATCTCACCAATTTATGGTCGAGTTGGCTAGATGTGACCACTCCCTTCCAGTGCCATTCTTTCTAGCCAACTTTAATCACCAAAAATCAAAAATGCAAATGCAATATCAATCACTATTGTCCTCTTCTTTTTTTTTTTTTTCAAAATCATATCACCCCAAGCAAGATATTTTACTGCCACTGTTTTGCAGGGGGTTAACATAGGAGGAAAGTTATGAGAAAAGTTATAGTGGGGTGTCAGGAAGTGGGTAAGAGAAGGATGAGAATACTGATGAGAGTGGAGTGGACAAAGAAAGGAGAATGAGAGAGAGAGGATGCAGGTTAGTGAGATAGAAGATGACTATTGACTTTACATTTAAATTCTTGAAGATTGTAGCTGTCAGGAAAGCAAGTAAACGGAAGGGAATTCCACAGGCGAGAAGTGTGAGAAAAGAAGCTTTATTTTATTGGTTTAACAGTAAAAGGGTGGAACCTAGTTGCTAATCTTGTGGCTTGAGTAAATTCATATATAAGGGGCACCAGTGAGCAAAATTCATCGGAGCAGAAGCCGTGAAAGTATTTGTAGAAGAGACACAGGGAAGCCACATTGTGCCGGTAAAAAAGTGACTGTATCTGAGCTGCCAAGTTGGGATCAATCATATCATAGATTCTCCATTGGATTTGGTCAAGGACACCTAGGTGGATAGCAGGAGCACCGGACCAGATATGGCAGCCGTATTCAATACCTGGGCAGATGGTAGATTGGTAGATTTTTGACTTGTTCCCCGAAGGCCTTTATTCTGTCAAATCTTTTCTAAACTTCCTTAATTACATGCATATGTATATGCTGAACTCAAATCGATAATTGTTTATTGAAGAAACCTACCTTTTTTCCTGTTATTGACCAGAATAAAATCGGATTATATCTCACCCCTTACCACCGTTCTCATATCTGATTCACCGCTGAATGACTGGAGGAGTAGGATACTTATTTCAGCCTGTTTACTTCCTTTGAGAAAATACTCTGCAATTTGTTTGGTTTTGGAACTCAATTTCTGTGTAGTAATTGCAAAAAGGAAGTAAATTGGTTGAAAAATCAGCAAACTACGCATGAAGTCATTCTGCAGTGAATATCATTTTTTGAAGAGTGGTTGCGGGGTGAGATAAACAGCAAAAAGAAGTTCGATATTTTTCTGGTTGTAAACTTGAAAAAAGGTAGGTTCGTCAATAAACAATTATCGATTTGAGTTCAGCATTTACATTTGCACGGAAATAAGGATGTTTTGGAAAAATTTGAAGGGGTAAAGGCCTTCGGGGAACAAATCAAAAATTTATCAGTAGATTTATATATGTGCAGGATTGTTTCCGATGGGAAAAACTTCCTGGCCCTACACAGAGAACCGAATTTCTTAGCAGCGGATTTAGCTATGGATTCTATATAGTCATTCCACTTGAGGTCTGATGTGCGAGTTAACCCGTGGAGGTGCAGTGTTTTGCTTTCAAAGAAATACGTCCTCATGCTTCTTTAGTTCTCACTCCTGAGTAATGCTCCTGTTTCTAATTCTTCCACAACCAATAAACCCTTGTTTCTTAGTGATGTAACTGCCTTGCTTTGTTTCAAAGACAATTTTCAGTTGATATTTGAGAAGGTACAGGGTATTGCAGCAAAATCTGACACTTGACAAAAAGAAAACATAGAGTTACATACTACATTATTTTTTTTATGTAACTGACCGCAGTGGCAATGACCATCTCAAAGTGGGCGCAAAATGAGTCACACACTTTGGCAACCATGTCCTTGTCCATTGCAGCAAACAACTCCACAATGGCAGCTTTCAGAGAATTGACCATGTTGTGGGTGTGCTTGTTGGTTTTGGCCTCGATCATGCCCAAGAAAAAATAGTCAAGGAGGTTGCAGTCAAATTCTAACAGTTGCTAAATAAACTTTCAGGTCTCTGCATATAAAACTTTTGTTTTTACTGCATATTTCATTTTCTTTTTGTCAAATGTTGGATTTTGCTGCAACACCCTGTATATCTTAGTGCATTGCAAGTGGTTAAAGATTTCTGGGTGTTGCGGTGGGGAAGAAATAGATTCATGCCATTCCTATTTGTGCAAAAGAAATACCAAAGATGCACATTAGTTCTCTTTTGATAGTTATTTTGTTAGGCTATGATATTTACTTATTAAGTTTAGAATCTAATACAAGATTATATAAGTCAGTTAAGTGCCATATAGGATACATGCTTGGGCAATCATGTCTCAAAAGACTGGGCAGAAGATTTTCTCACAGTAAGCTGCCATTACTGTAGACTACTTGCCAACCAAGTCTATAGAACTCAATTTGCCCTGCTATTTAACCCATAACTAGAGGGAGAAGTGAAGGATTAATACCTTTCCTAAGGGTATTTGTGTATAAGTGAATAACACAAATTCAACTGGAATCTGAATTTGGCTCTAAGTAGGATATTAAATAAAGGTTAAACTTGTTAGATTATATGTTTTAAAAAGTTTTTATACTCTGTTTCAATTACATTCTGATTCATCCTAAATCCCCTCTGAAAGTGAATGCCATGAAAACAGAGAATAATATAAAAACATGTTTTCTGAGTCCACAAAGCAAGCTCCGACAATGAAAGTGACTATCACAAACATTCTCACCAGAAAATGAAAATGTCACTGGAGACTGCCAGTTGTGCTATAAGTAGGATATTAAATGAAAACAGAGTATCAAATATAAAAACATGTTTTCTGAGTCCACAAAGTCTTTAATAATGAAAGTGACTATCACAAACATTCTCACCAAGAAAATGAAATGTCACTGAGACTGCCAGTTGTGCTATAAGTAGGATATTAAATGAAATAGAGAGAACAATATAAAAACATGTTTTCTGAGTCCACAAAGCAAGCTCCGATAAAAGTGACTATCACAAACATTCTCACCAGAAAATGAAATGTCACTGGAGACTGCCAGTTGTGTTATAAGTAGGATATTAAATGAAAACAGAGAACAATATAAAAACATGTTTTCTGAGTCCACAAAGCAAGCTCCGACAATGAAAGTGACTATCACAAACATTCTCACCAGAAAATGAAATGTCACTGGAGACTGCCAGTTGTGCGTAAGTAGGATATTAAATGAAAACAGAGAACAATATAAAACATGTTTTCTGAGTCCACAAAGCAAGCTCCGACAATGAAAGTGACTATCACAAACATTCTCACCAGAAAATGAAATGTCACTGGAGACTGCCAGTTGTGCTATAAGTAGATATTAAATGAAAAACAGAACAATATAAAAACATGTTTTCTGAGTCCACAAAGCAAGCTCCGACAATGAAAGTGACTATCACAAACATTCTCACCAGAAAATGAAATGTCACTGGAGACTGCCAGTTGTGCTATAAGTAGGATATTAAATGAAAACAGAGAACAATATAAAAACATGTTTTCTGAGTCCACAAAGCAAGCTCCGACAATGAAAAGTGACTATCACAAACATTCTCACCAGAAAATGAAATGTCACTGGAGACTGCCAGTTGTGCGATAAGTAGGATATTAAATGAAAACAGAGAACAATATAAAAACATGTTTTCTGAGTCCACAAAGCAAGCTCCGACAATGAAAGTGACTATCAAGCAAACATTCTCACCAGAAAATGAAATGTCACTGGAGACTGCCAGTTGTGCTATAAGTAGGATATTAAATGAAAACAGAGAACAATATAAAAACATGTTTTCTGAGTCCACAAAGCAAGCTCCGACAATGAAAGTGACTATCACAAACATTCTCACCAGAAAATGAAATGTCACTGGAGACTGCCAGTTGTGCTATAAGTAGGATATTAAATGAAAACAGAGAACAATATAAAAACATGTTTTCTGAGTCCACAAAAGCAAGCTCCGACAATGAAAGTGACTAGTCACAAAAACATTCTCACCAGAAAATGAAATGTCACTGGAGACTGCCAGTTGTGCTATAAGTAGGATATTAAATGAAAACAGAGAACAATATAAAAAAAATTGTTTTCTGCACATTATCACATCTGACCTCTACCTGACCAAAGTAGTTGTGGACCATCAGGCCACCTGCTGATATGCAGGGTGCTGCCATCATTATTGTCATGACCATTCTTCTCAACACAACTATTACCAATCCCAAGCTTGACTAATCCAGCAGAATATCATCTCAATGTTAACATCACCCAGCTACAGGACTTTCTTTTTGCCAACATTGTCACCCCGACATACCTGGCTCTGCAAGCAAGCAAATCAGACTCTGAAAACAAGTGACTCTGACTTCCCAAACAGCAACTCCAATGCTAAGCATGCAACCCACTCATGATACCATCATTTTATAGAAACACAAGCCAACCAGCAATCCCTTATCACCTCGGTAACCCACCACTATCATTTTCGACACACTACAGACATTACCTTTTTTAGTTGTTACTGTGGCTTCATTTTGCAGAGCAAGCTTACCAGCTATTGTCACCTAAACAACCAATTCACCTTACCATGAATCAACTCACCACTGTAACCTTGATCAACCAATATGTGCAAATGGCCATATCCTGTGACCTCAGTCAAATCAACACAAAAAAATCAGTCAACTATGAATCAGCAACCAAAACCAACATTTCACCAAACAAATGCTTATTAGAACAAAGACTATTATGCAAATGTCTGGTAGAGTAGGTGTTCTAATTTTTGCAGTAACACTGTTGCAAGATGCGATGAATAGTAATCTTTACAACTCCTGGTATTATCTGTCTGCAAAACAATATTTTACAGATTGATGTGAGTCTGATTAAATAAGGATACAAATAATGTACAATACTGACAACAGTTTAATAAAACAATTTATCATCATAGTAGACATTGAAAAGAAAGAACAAGCCATGGATTCAAAACAAAAGATCACAAAATATATTGACAAAATATGTTGAAAGAATCATTTGTGTTTTGTTGGAAAAACAGAGAAGAAAATAACTCTATCGTTTTATACACATACTTCAATTGATGTTTGTGAAGTGATAAGGTATTTACATGCCATAAATGTATCTTAGTGTATTGCAAAAGGTGAGGAAATGCATTCATACCTTTCCCAAATTTATCTGTGTGAAAATGAACACCTCAGCCATAGCCAGAATTTGAAATGCATATGAAATATCAAATACACATAATGCTTAATCAAGAAATCACACACACACACACACACACACACACACACACACACACACACACACACACACATACACACACACACACACATATATATGATAAAATAAAGAAAAAGAACAAATAGGAAACATATCTCATTCTAACATATTTCAATTTTATTAAAGCATCTTCAGAGACCGAGAGAAAAATGTAAAAACAACTAAAGAAGCTTTAATAAAAGTGAAGCATGTTAGATTGTGAGACGTTTCTTATTTGTTCTTTTTCTATATCCTGTCATCTTGTCAGATTCTAATTCATATATTCAACTCATATATAAATATATATTTTGTAGTGTCATATGCAAATTAATTGACAAGTATAAATAAACTGGAAAAGCCAGAAACAGAAAATTCTGTCATCACAAAGGACACAGAGAGCTGTGCTATGACAACTACTACGCACAAAGAAATGCAAAATATAACAATGGCATTGCCAATAGGCTCCTAAAATTTGCTAGATGACCCAGAACACAAAGAAAGTGTGTTAAGAACATTTGCTGTGCTTACAAGAATAAAAAAATGAGAGAACCAAAGATCGACATAGGAGAAAACATGATAACCAATTTATTTCTTGCTACATTTGGGTACAAAGCTGTGAAGAAAATTTTGCAATACCTGAGCAAATTAGAAGAAATGACATTTAAAGAAATTGGGAAAAAAATGAACATAAGATCAAAAAAAGACTGATAATCTTGGAAAAATCCAAGTCTTTAGAAACACGACAAGCACCAAATGAATCCATTATACAAATAGTGATAAAGATTGGAAGAACAAGCAAAGTATTGCTAATTTGAAAAATTGAGAGCACAAGAAATGATTATTGATGTGGCCCTGGGAAAGACTTGGACACGGTACACAGTTGGAAAACAATATTATATTACAAAAGAGAAACAGCTTACAGAGGAAATAGAGTATAATAGTACTTAGTGCGAGAATGGTGTACTAACAAATGAGTATCGTAGCTGTTGCTACTAACTACTACCCTTGAGAGTAGATAGCTCTTGGTATTTATGTAGTCCGGTAAAGTTCATATTAGTGTGTAGGTAATTCCTCACAACAATTATAAAAGTTCAATTGATTCTTCTTAGGTTAATTGAAGGCTTGCTAGACCAAAACCACAAGTGAAAAGTACTAGACTGTCAACAGAGTTGGAAGCTGGTGTCGAGTTTTTGCAACAGTTAAAGTTGATTAGAGAATTTAAAGAAGAATTCAAAAGATACAGGACGAGCACAGTGAAATCTATAATTAAATGTAGATATTCTGAAAAAAATGACAAGAGAGACAAGTACAAATGTCCAGCTCTAAGAAAAATACAATCAAATTTAACAAAAAAAAGATCATTTTCAGAATGTATGCAAATACAAAAAGCAAATAGAAAAACTAAATCTGTTCAAATCCCCTCTAAAGAAGAAGAAGCTGAAATATTGACAATGAACACACAAAAAAAGAGGTAGAGAAAATAATAAGAATAAATGGCCAAGTATTTAACATGCAAGTTAATCCAGGCAGTGAAGTTACGTTGATACCAAAAGATTTCTAGATATAATTAGTTAAAATAATGCCGCGTACAATTAAAGCAATTTGATAGAATGACCATAAACAATGTTAATGCAGTGACAAATATGCTGCTTGTAGTCATTGGTAGTCCTTCCAAGTAGACGTTCTAGAGACACAAGATAAGCTTATGATGATGTTGTTAACATAACACGGTTTACATAGATCCCATCTTGTGTCGTTGAATCAAAAACTATAGTGCAGTTTTCTGCACTTATCACAGCAGCAAACAACTAGACATTTTTTTTAATTGTATCACCCCAAGCAAGGCGGTAATGCCACTGATGTGCAGGGGGCTACATAAGAGTAACAAGATTAAGTAGAAGTGAATGAAGAGAAAAACGAACCAGTTAGAAAGGAGCAAGAATCAATTCCCTCCTCTTGCTTCTTGATACCTGGTTAACTTCTCCTCTTAAGGAAGGATTCCACTGTCCATGTGCATGAGCTGGGGGTCTACATTAGTGAACACCTCCCTGTAGCTAGGGTGACATCACTTGAATCCCCTGACCACATCTGAAAGGAAACTGAGCTCCCCCACCATTCTATAGACAGTTGTAGAACTGTACAAATTTTTTTTTTAATCATTTCACCCCAAGCAAGGCATTCCACTGCCACTATTGCGCAGGGGGTTACATAGGGGAAGGTGATAAGAAAGAGTGGTTAGATATAGGAAATGTCAGAAGGAGGGTGAGAGATGGGTAAGGATGTAGATGGGAAGGGTGTTTGAGAGAATGGATGCGAGTTAGTGTGTTAGGAGGTGTCTATTGACCTTACATTTAAACTCTTGGAGATTGTAGCTGTCAGGTAAGCAAGTATGTGGAAGGGAATTCCACAGGCGGGAAGTGTGAGAAAAGAAGCTGTTGGAGGAGAAATTGCTGTTACATTTTATCGGGTTCACTGTAAAAGGGTGGGGACCTAGTTGCTAATCTAGTATCTGGTGCAAATTCGTACCTAGGGGGCACCAGTGATCTAAGATCATTGGAGCAGAAGCCTTGAAAGTATTTATAGAAGAGGCACAGGGAAGCCACGTCATACTGGTGAGAGAATGACTGCAGGCGGTCTACCAAGTCGGTATCGATCACATTACAGATTCTCCGTTGTATTTTGTCAAGAAGCCCGAGGAAAATAACAGGTTCACCCAACCAGATGCAGCAGCAGTATTCAATATACGGCAGATGGTAGATTAATATATGTGCAGGATAGATTCAGATGGAAAAAACTTCCGGGCCCTGCACAGAGAACCGACTTTCATAGCAGTGGATTTAGCAATGGATTCGATATAGTCATTCCATTTGAGGTTCGCTGAGAGTGTGAGGCCAAGGAGGCGTAGTGTTTTACCCTCTGGGAGGCAAGCCTGTTCCATGGGAGGTAGGTGTGATTATCTATGATGGTTAATTGATAGCAGCTGACTTTTGGAAGCATTAAAATTTATGAGTCATTTCTTACCCCAGTTTACTATGGATTGGAGGTCCTTTTCAAGCTCAGCAGTGAGATTCGCTCTGTCGCCCACACCAGATTTTTGATCGAGGCAAGAGTAAACTGTGGTGTCATCGGCATACATGCCTACTTGGGATCTTATGGCATTGAGGAGATCATTAATGTAGATCAGAAAGAGCGTAGGACCTAGGATAGAGCCTTGAGGGACACCCGTGTTCGTATGGTAGTTCTGGGAAGCATGGCCGTTTAATACCACCTTCAATGTGCGGTTAGAGAGGAATGACTGGATTGGGTCCAAAAAATTCCAGTTATGCCATAGCTTCACAGTTTCCATAGAAGGCCAGCATGCCAGACTCTGTCAAATGCTTTAGAGATATCCAAGGCAACGGTTCGGGCTTAACCATTCTTGTCAAGAGCCTGGTATATATACTTGGTGCTGGTCATTAGCATATCAGCAGTAGACATTGTGAAGCGGAAGCCATACTGTTAATCTGAGTGGAGCCTGTTTGCTGTGAGATGCTGAATGACCTCGGCGTTGATAATGGCTTCAAACACTTTGTCAAAGATCGGAAGAAGGCTGATAGGGCGGTAATTTGCGGGGTCCGAGGGTTCTCCAGTGTTCTTAAATATAGGAACTACAGAAGAAGAATTCCAACAGGCAGGAAAGCAGGAAGAAGATAGGCAGAAGTTGTAGAGCTTAGAAAGGACAGAGGAGAGTTCAGGGGCACATTCCTTCAAGACTATGGTAGTGTTCTCGTGACAATGTTTGTGAAATAGATTTCACCAGTTCACTAACACGAGAAGCAGGAACTCTTCTTTAAGAGACAGGAAATTTGGAAACTGACAAGTATTTTGAAATAATTCCTCTTACAGTTGTAGCATGCAAAAATGATCACAGATTATTAGGGATTGTTGTATTAAAAGTTGACACAGCACAACTAATCAATTCTACAGAAGCAAATGGAAAGGCGGCAAGATTGTTCAATGGCTATAAAACAATCATTCGACTAAAAGGAAAACTATCATCCAAAATATATAGGGTCAAGAAAAGTTCCAATTTATATCCTACCTTTGGTAGTTGCCAAATTAAACAAAATGGTACAACAAGGTATACTAGAAAGAGTAACTCAAGGTGGTAATAATTGGGCAGAGATTTAAGGATCTGTGGTGATTACAATCTAGGGTTAAGTCACCAGATAATGCTCAGACTCTTTTCCTTTGACAAATAACAAAACTGTGAGCCACAAGTTAGCAAAAACAGAGTACTTTGTGAAAATTGATCTCAAGACAGCCTACCATTGTTAGGGCACCGGTCCTATTTGACTACAAATGGACTGTTCCCATTGCTATATATAGCAATGGTGGATTCTCTACAGGAGAGTCGTAGAGAGTCACTAGACTGACGACTCTACGACACTGTCAGCTCTCTGCCTTCGGGTAGAGGGTGCTCTCTGCTTCCAAGCAGAGAGCAATAACCCAGTCGTGGTTCCGCCGAAGGGTAGAAGCACGACTGGGCAAAAATAGACAGACATTTTTTGGCCGGGCCATATAGCCCGGAAATCCCAGATATAAACTGATCATGTGTCATATGTTGCCCTTACTAGGAGGGACGACTAAATAATGAGTTGTAGAGAGTCACTTGAGAGTCTCTAATGAGTTACTGAAGAGTCAGTGCAAGTCAGTGAAGAGTTAGTCACACTTCCGGTGGCGTACCGGAAGTAATCACGTATACACACGTCTTATGATGGATTGGACTCTTGTATTTTTCTATTGTAAATATTACTAATCACTTCTATACATACTAACTGTCTTTCCACGGAATACAACTTATATTCTGATTCTGTTGTTGAGTTATTCATTTATACTTGGCAACATAACAACCATCAAATAGAAATTGATGAAAAATTCAAGGAAATAATCATGATAAACACATCTAGGCTTATTAAGATGGACTCGTCTATTGTTTGAGGTAAAGACTTCCAGTCATATTTTTCAAAAAGCAAATGAAAGAGTATTACCAGGAAAAATAAAAAATATGATAATATACGAGGACGATATAAGTGAAGGGGCAAGAACTAAAGAAGGGGTAAGAACTAAAGAAGGGACAAGAACTAAAGAAGGGAATAGAACTAAAGAAGGGACAAGAACTAAAGAAGGAGCAAGAACTAAAGAATAGAATAGAACTAAAGAAGGGGTAAGAACGAAAGAAGGGGCAAGAACTAAGAAAGGGAATAAAACTAAAGAAGGGAATAGAACTAAAGAAGGAGCAAGAACTAAAGAAGGGGCAAGAACTAAAGAAGGGAATAGAACTAAAGAAGGGAATAGAACTAAAGAAGGGGCAAGAACTAAAGAAGGGAATAGAACTAAACAAGGGAATAGAACTAAAGAAGGGACAAGAACTAAACAAGGGAATAGAACTAAAGAAGGGAATAGAACTAAAGAAGGAGCAAGAACTAAAGAAGGGGCAAGAACTAAAGAAGGGACAAGAACTAAAGAAGCGAATAGAATTAAAGAAGGAGCAAGAAGTAAAGAAGGGAATAGAACTAAAGAAGGGAATAGAATTAAAGAAGGGAATAGAACTAAAGAAGGGGCAAGAACTAAAAAGGGAATAGAACTAAAGAAGGGGCAAGAGCTAAAGAAGGGAATAGATCTAAAAAATGGACAAGAACGAAAGAAGGGAATAGAACTAAAGAAGGGGTAAGAACTAAAGAAGGGACAAGAACTAAAGAAGTGGCAAGAACTAAAGAAGGGGCAAGAGCTAAAGAAGGGAATAGAAATAAAGAAGGGGAAAGAAATAAAGAAGGGACAAGAACTAAATAAGGAGCAAGAACTAAAGAAGGGAATAGAACTAAAGAAGGAGCAAGAACTAAAGAAGGGAATAGAACTAAAGAAGGGACAAGAACTAAAGAAGGGGCAAGAGCGAAAGAAGGGAATAGAACAAAAGAAGGGGTAAGAACTAAAGAAGGGACAAGAACTAAAGAAGGGGCAAGAGCTAAAGAAGGGAATAGAACTAAAGAAGGGTAAGAACTAAAGAAGGGACAAGAACTAAAGAAGGGAATAGAACTAAAGAAGGGTAAGAACTAAAGAAGGGACAAGAACTAAAGAAGGAGCAAGAACTAAAGAATAGAATAGAACTAAAGAAGGGGTAAGAACGAAAGAAGGGGCAAGAACTAAGAAAGGGAATAAAACTAAAGAAGGGAATAGAACTAAAGAAGGAGCAAGAACTAAAGAAGGGGCAAGAACTAAAGAAGGGAATAGAACAAAAGAAGGGGTAAGAACTAAAGAAGGAGCAAGAACTAAAGAAGTGGCAAGAACTAAAGAAGGGGCAAGAGCTAAAGAAGGGAATAGAAATAAAGAAGGGGAAAGAAATAAAGAAGGGACAAGAACTAAATAAGGAGCAAGAACTAAAGAAGGGAATAGAACTAAAGAAGGAGCAAGAACTAAAGAAGGGAATAGAACTAAAGAAGGGAATAGAACTAAAGAAGGGGTAAGAACTAAAGAAGGGACAAGAACTAAAGAAGGAGCAAGAACTAAAGAATAGAATAGAACTAAAGAAGGGGTAAGAACGAAAGAAGGGGCAAGAACTAAGAAAGGGAATAAAACTAAAGAAGGGAATAGAACTAAAGAAGGAGCAAGAACTAAAGAAGGGGCAAGAACTAAAGAAGGGAATAGAACTAAAGAAGGGAATAGAACTAAAGAAGGGGCAAGAACTAAAGAAGGGAATAGAACTAAACAAGGGAATAGAACTAAAGAAGGGACAAGAACTAAACAAGGGAATAGAACTAAAGAAGGGAATAGAACTAAAGAAGGAGCAAGAACTAAAGAAGGGGCAAGAACTAAAGAAGGGACAAGAACTAAAGAAGCGAATAGAATTAAAGAAGGAGCAAGAAGTAAAGAAGGGAATAGAACTAAAGAAGGGAATAGAATTAAAGAAGGGAATAGAACTAAAGAAGGGGCAAGAACTAAAAAGGGAATAGAACTAAAGAAGGGGCAAGAGCTAAAGAAGGGAATAGATCTAAAAAATGGACAAGAACGAAAGAAGGGAATAGAACTAAAGAAGGGGTAAGAACTAAAGAAGGGACAAGAACTAAAGAAGTGGCAAGAACTAAAGAAGGGGCAAGAGCTAAAGAAGGGAATAGAAATAAAGAAGGGGAAAGAAATAAAGAAGGGACAAGAACTAAATAAGGAGCAAGAACTAAAGAAGGGAATAGAACTAAAGAAGGAGCAAGAACTAAAGAAGGGAATAGAACTAAAGAAGGGACAAGAACTAAAGAAGGGGCAAGAGCGAAAGAAGGGAATAGAACAAAAGAAGGGTAAGAACTAAAGAAGGGACAAGAACTAAAGAAGTGGCAAGAACTAAAGAAGGGGCAAGAGCTAAAGAAGGGAATAGAACTAAAGAAGGGAATAGAACTAAAGAAGGGGCAAGAACTAAAGAAGGAAATAGAACTAAAAAAGGAGCAAGAACTAAAGAAGGGAATAGAACTAAAGAAGGGAATAGAACAAAAGAAGGGGCAAGAACTAAAGAAGGGAATAGAACTAAAAAAGGAGCAAGAACTAAAGAAGGGAATAGAACTAAAGAAGGGAATAGAACAAAAGAAGGGGGGCCAAAACTAAAGAAGGGGCAAGAACAAAAGAAGGGGTAAGAACTAAAGAAGGAGCAAGAACTAAAGAAGTGGCAAGAACTAAAGAAGGGGCAAGAGCTAAAGAAGGGAATAGAACTAAAGAAGGGAATAGAACTAAAGAAGGGGCAAGAACTAAAGAAGGAAATAGAACTAAAAAAGGAGCAAGAACTAAAGAAGGGAATAGAACTAAAGAAGGGAATAGAACTAAAAAAGGGGCAAGAACTAAAGAAGGGAATAGAACTAAAGAAGGGGCAAAAGTAAAGACGGGAATAGAACTAAAGAAGGGAATAGAACTAAAGAAAGGAATAGAACAAAAGAAGGGAATAGAGCTAAAGAAGGGGCAAGAACTAAAGAATGGAATAGAACTAAAGAAGGGAATAGAACTAAAGAAGGAGCAAAAACTAAAGAAGGGAATAGAACTAAAGAAGGGGCAAGAACTAAAGAAGGGACAAGAACTAAAAAAAGGAATAGGAAGAAAGAAGGAGCAAGAACTAAAGAAGGGAATAGAACTAAAGAAGGGAATAGAACTAAAGAAGGGGCAAGAACTAAAGACGGGAATAGAACTAAAGAAGGGAACAGAACTAAAGAAGGGGCAAGAACTAAAGAAGGGAATAGAATTAAAGAAGGGAATAGAACTAAAGAAGGAGCAAGAACAAAAGAAGGGAATAGAACTAAAGAAGGGAATAGAACTAAAGAAGGAGCAAAAACTAAAGAAGGGAATAGAACTAAAGAAGGGGCAAGAACTAAAGAAGGGACAAGAACTAAAAAAAGGAATAGGAAGAAAGAAGGAGCAAGAACTAAAGAAGGGAATAGAACTAAAGAAGGGAATAGAACTAAAGAAGGGGCAAGAACTAAAGACGGGAATAGAACTAAAGAAGGGAACAGAACTAAAGAAGGGGCAAGAACTAAAGAAGGGAATAGAATTAAAGAAGGGAATAGAACTAAAGAAGGAGCAAGAACAAAAGAAGGGAATAGAACTAAAGAAGGGAATAGAACTAAAGAAGGAGCAAGAACTAAAGAAGGGAATAGAATTAAAGAAGGGAATAGAACTAAAGAAGGAGCAAGAACTAAAGACGGGAATAGAACTAAAGAAGGGAACAGAACTAAAGAAGGGGCAAGAACTTGTGGTGGAGACTTACCTCGCCGAAGCAAAAGAAGGCGGTTTGTTTGCACGTGCGTTCGTAGACGTAATGGAACCGCGAGGCGAGCTCATGCGAGGCAGTTTTTCGAATGACACGGCGCATGCGTCATTGGTGAAAGTGAGGCTCTCGGAGAGTGGGAAATTACGAGACCAAATAACACATAAAAAGAGCCTACTTCTGTTTCGGGTCACTTTTTGCTATTTACGACTCGAGAAGGCTACACCGGTGTTTGGGAGATAGCGTTTTGCTTACGGTGCGCAGGAAACGGAGTCCCTGGTGAAGCAGTGTTCCGGGTTCTACGAGTAGCAGCTGGCGGAGTGGTTATTAATTCGTCTACGAACTACACTCTGAGAAGACACAAATACCCACTGAACTAAAGAAGGGAATAGAATTAAAGAAGGGAATAGAACTAAAGAAGGAGCAAGAACTAAAGACGGGAATAGAACTAAAGAAGGGAACAGAACTAAAGAAGGGGCAAGAACTAAAGAAGGGAATAGAATTAAAGAAGGGAATAGAACTAAAGAAGGAGCAAGAACTAAAGAAGGGAATAGAACTAAAGAAGGGGCAAGAATTAAGAAGGGAATAGAACAAAAGAAGGGAATAGAACTAAAGAAGGGACAAGAACTAAAAAGGGAATAGACCTAAAGAAAGGAATAGAACTAAAGGAGGGGCAAGAAATAAAGAATGGAATAGAACTAAAGAAGGAGCCATAACTAAAGAAGGGACAAGAACTAAAGAAGGGAATAGAACTAAAGAAGGTGCAATAACTAAAGAAGGGAATAGAACTAAAGAATGGTATAGAACTAAAGAAAGAGCAAGAACTAAAGAAGGGAAAAGACATAAAGAGGGGCAAGAGCTAAAGAAGGGGCAAGAACTAAAGAAGGGGCAAGAGCTAAAGAAGGGATGAGAACTAAAGAAGGGAATAGAACTAAAGAAGGGGCAAGAACTAAAGAAGGAAATAGAACTAAAAAAGGAGCAAGAACTAAAGAAGGGAATAGAACTAAAGAAGGGAATAGAACTAAAGGAGGGAATAGAACTAAAGAAGGGTCAAGAACTAAAGAAGGGAATAGAACTAAAGGAGGGAATAGAACTAAAGAAGGGGCAAGAACTAAAGAAGGGAATAGGACTAAAAAAAGGAATAGAAAGAAAGAAGGAGCAAGAACTAAAGAAGGGAATAGAACTAAAGAAGGGAATAGAACTAAAGAAGGGGCAAGAACTAAAGACGGGAATAGAACTAAAGAAGGGAACAGAACTAAAGAAGGGCAAGAACTAAAGAAGGGAATAGAATTAAAGAAGGGAATAGAACTAAAGAAGGAGCAAGAACTAAAGAAGGGAATAGAACTAAAGAAGGGAATAGAACTAAAGAAGGAGCAAGAACTAAAAAAGGGAATAGAATTAAAGAAGGGAATAGAACTAAAGAAGGAGCAAGAACTAAAGACGGGAATAGAACTAAAGAATGGAACAGAACTAAAGAAGGGGCAAGAACTAAAGAAGGGAATAGAATTAAAGAAGGGAATAGAACTAAAGAAGGAGCAAGAACTAAAGACGGGAATAGAACTAAAGAAGGGAACAGAACTAAAGAAGGGGCAAGAACTAAAGAAGGGAATAGAATTAAAGAAGGGAATAGAACTAAAGGAGGGGCAAGAACTAAAAAGGGAATAGACCTAAAGAACGGAATAGAACTAAAGGAGGGGCAAGAACGAAAGAATGGAATAGAACTAAAGAAGGAGCAAGAACTAAAGAAGGGAATAGAACTAAAGAAGGGAATAGAACTAAAGAAGGAACAAGAACTAAAAAGGGAATAGACCTAAAGAACGGAATAGAACTAAAGGAGGGGCAAGAACGAAAGAATGGAATAGAACTAAAGAAGGAGCAAGAACTAAAGAAGGGAATAGAACTAAAGAAGGGGCAAGAACTAAAGAAGGGAATAGAACAAAAGAAGGGAATAGAACTAAAGTAGGGGCAAGAACTAAAGAAGGGAATAGACCTAAAGAACGGAATAGAACTAAAGGAGGGGCAAGAAATAAAGAATGGAATAGAACTAAAGAAGGAGCCATAACTAAAGAAGGGACAAGAACTAAAGAAGGGAATAGAAATAAGAAGGGAATAGAACTAAAGAAGGGACAAGAACTAAAGAAGGGAATAGAACTAAAGAAGGAGCAAGAACTAAAGAAGGGAATAGAACTAAAAAGTGGCAAGAACTAAAGAAGGGAATAGAACTAAAGAAGGTGCAATACCTAAAGAAGGGAATAGAACTAAAGAATGGTATAGAACTAAAGAAAGAGCAAGAACTAAAGAAGGGAAAAGACCTAAAGAGGGGAAAGAGCTAAAGAAGGGGCAAGAGCTAAAGAAGGGAATAGAACTAAAGAAGGGATGAGAACTAAAGAAGGGACAAGAACTAAAGAAGTGGCAAGAACTAAAGAAGGAAATAGAACTAAAAAAGGAGCAAGAACTAAAGAAGGGAATAGAACTAAAGAAGGGAATAGAACTAAAGGAGGGAATAGAACTAAAGAAGGGTCAAGAACTAAAGAAGGGAATAGAACTGAAGAAGGGGCAAGAACTAAAGAAGGGAATAGAACTAAAGAAGGGGCAAAAGTAAAGACGGGAATAGAACTAAAGAAGGGTCAAGAACTAAAGAAGGGAATAGAACTAAAGAAGGGAATAGAACTACAGAAGGGTCAAGAACTAAAGAAGGGAATAGAACTAAAGGAGGGAATAGAACTAAAGAAGGGGCAAGAATTAAAGAAGCGAATAGAACTAAAGAAGGGGCAAAAGTAAAGACGGGAATAGAACTAAAGATGGGAATAGAACTAAAGAAGGGAATAGAACTAAAGAAGGGAATAGAACTAAAGAAGGGTCAAGAGCTAAAGAAGGGAATAGAACTAAAGGAGGGAATAGAACTAAAGAAGGGGCAAGAACTAAAGAAGGGAATAGAACTAAAGAAGGGGCAAAAGTAAAGACGGGAATAGAGCTAAAGATGGGAATAGAACTAAAGAAGGGTCAAGAACTAAAGAAGGGAATAGAACTAAAGAAGGGAATAGAACTAAAGAAGGGTCAAGAACTAAAGAAGGGAATAGAACTAAAGGAGGGAATAGAACTAAAGAAGGGGCAAGAACTAAAGAAGGGAATAGAACTAAAGAAGGGGCAAAAGTAAAGACGGGAATAGAACTAAAGATGGGAATAGAACTAAAAATGGGAATAGAACTAAAGAAGGGAATAGAACAAAAGAAGGGAATAGAGCTAAAGAAGGGGCAAGAACCAAAGAAGGGAATAGAACTAAAGAAGGGGCAAAAGCTAAAGAAGGGAATAGAACTAAAGAAGGGGTAAGAACTAAAGAAGGGAATAGCACTAAAGACGGGAATAGAACTAAAGAAGGGAATAGAACTAAAGAAGGAGCAAAGACTAAAGAAGGGAATAGAACTAAAGAAGGGGCAAGAACTAAAGAAGGGACAAGAACTAAAAAAAGGAATAGAAAGAAAAAAGGAGCAAGAACTAAAGAAGGGAATAGAACTAAAGAAGGAGCAAGAACTAAAGAAGGGAATAGAACTAAAGAAGGAGCAAGAACTAAAGACGGGAATAGAACTAAAGAAGGGAACAGAACTAAAGAAGGGGCAAGAACTAAAGAAGGGAATAGAATTAAAGAAGGGAATAGAACTAAAGAAGGAGCAAGAACTAAAGAAGGGAATAGAACTAATGAAGGGGCAAGAAGTAAAGAAGGGAATAGAACTAAAGAAGGGAATAGAACTAAAGAAGGGTCAAGAACTAAAGAAGGGAATAGAACTAAAGGAGGGAATAGAACTAAAGAAGGGGCAAGAACTAAAGAAGGGAATAGAACTAAAGAAGGGGCAAAAGTAAAGACGGGAATAGAACTAAAGATGGGAATAGAACTAAAAATGGGAATAGAACTAAAGAAGGGAATAGAACAAAAGAAGGGAATAGAGCTAAAGAAGGGGCAAGAACCAAAGGAGGGAATAGAACTAAAGAAGGGGCAAAAGCTAAAGAAGGGAATAGAACTAAAGAAGGGGTAAGAACTAAAGAAGGGAATAGCACTAAAGACGGGAATAGAACTAAAGAAGGGAATAGAATTAAAGAAGGAGCAAAGACTAAAGAAGGGAATAGAACTAAAAAGGGGCAAGAACTAAAGAAGGGACAAGAACTAAAAAAAGGAATAGAAAGAAAGAAGGAGCAAGAACTAAAGAAGGGAATAGAACTAAAGAAGGAGCAAGAACTAAAGAAGGGAATAGAACTAAAGAAGGAGCAAGAACTAAAGACGGGAATAGAACTAAAGAAGGGAACAGAACTAAAGAAGGGGCAAGAACTAAAGAAGGGAATAGAATTAAAGAAGGGAATGGAACTAAAGAAGGAGCAAGAACTAAAGAAGGGAATAGAACTAAAGAAGGGGCAAGAACTAAAGAAGGGAATAGAACTAAAGAAGGGAATAGAACTAAAGAAGGGTCAAGAACTAAAGAAGGGAATAGAACTAAAGGAGGGAATAGAACTAAAGAAGGGGCAAGAACTAAAGAAGGGAATAGAACTAAAGAAGGGGCAAAAGTAAAGACGGGAATAGAACTAAAGATGGGAATAGAACTAAAAATGGGAATAGAACTAAAGAAGGGAATAGAACAAAAGAAGGGAATAGAGCTAAAGAAGGAGCAAGAATTAAAGAAGGGAATAGAACTAAAGAAGGAGCAAGAACTAAAGAAGGGAATAGAACTAAAGAAGGGGCAAGAACTAAAGAAGGGAATAGAACTAAAGAAGGGAATAGAACTAAAGAAGGAGCAAGAACTAAAGAAGGGAATAGAACTAAAGAAGGAGCAAGAACTAAAGACGGGAATAGAACTAAAGAAGGGAACAGAACTAAAGAAGGGGCAAGAACTAAAGAAGGGAATAGAATTAAAGAAGGGAATAGAACTAAAGAAGGAGCAAGAACTAAAGAAGGGAATAGAACTAAAGAAGGGGCAAGAACTAAAGAAGGGAATAGAACTAAAGAAGGGAATAGAACTAAAGAAGGGACAAGAACTAAAAAGGGAATAGACCTAAAGAACGGAATAGAACTAAAGGAGGGGCAAGAAATAAAGAATGGAATAGAACTAAAGAAGGATCCATAACTAAAGAAGGGACAAGAACTAAAGAAGGGAATAGAACTAAAGAAGGGAATAGAACTAAAGAAGGGACAAGAACTAAAGAAGGGAATAGAACTAAAGAAGGAGCAAGAACTAAAGAAGGAAATAGAACTAAAAAGGGGCAAGAACTAAAGAAGGGAATAGAACTAAAGAAGGTGCAAGAACTAAAGAAGGGAATAGAACTAAAGAATGGTATAGAACTAAAGAAAGAGCAAGAACTAAAGAAGGGAAAAGACCTAAAGATGGGCAAGAGCTAAAGAAGGGGCAAGAGCTAACGAAGGGATGAGATCTAAAGAAGAGAAAAGAACTAAAGAAGGGAATAAAACTAAAGTAGGGGTAAGAATAAAGAAGGGGCAAGAGCTAAAAAGGGACAAGAATTAAGAAGGGACAAGAACTAAAGAAGGGTCAAGAGCTAAAGAAGGGAATAGAACTAAAGAAGGGACAAGAACTAAAGAATGGACAAGAACAAAAGAAGGGAATAGAACTAAGAAGGGGTAAGAACTAAAGAAGGGACAAGAACTAAAGAAGGGGCAAGAGCGAAAGGAGGGAATAGAACTAAAAAAGGGATGAGAACTAAAGAAGGGGTAAGAACTAAAGAAGGGACAAGAACTAAAGAAGTGGCAAGAACTAAAGAAGGGGCAAGAGCTAAAGAAAAGAATAGAACTAAAGAAGGCGTAAGTACTAAAGAAGGGACAAGAACTAAAGAAGGAGCAAGAAATAAAGAAGGGAATAGAACTAAAGAAGGGACAAGAACTAAAGAAGGGACAAGAACTAAAGAAGGGGCAAAAGCGAAATAAGGGAATAGAACAAAAGAAGGGGTAAGAACTAAAGAAGGGAGAAGAACTAAAGAAGTGGCAAGAACTAAAGAAGGAGGAAGAGCTAAAGAAGGGAATAGAACTAAAGAAGGGACAAGAACTAAAGAAGGAGCAAGAACTAAAGAAGGGAATAGAACTAAAGAAGGGACAAGAAATAAAGAAGGAGCAAGAAATAAAGAAGGGAATAGAACTAAACAAGGGGTAAGAACTAAAGAAGGGACAAGAACTAAAGAAGGGGCAAGAGATAAAGTGGGAGCAAGAACTAAAAAAGGGGCAAGAACTAAAGAAGAAACAAGAACTAAAGAAGGGAGAAGAACTAAAGAAGGGGTAAGAACTAAAGAAGGGACAAGAACTAAAGAAGGAGCAAGAACTAAAGAAAGGACAAGAACTAAAGGAGGGGCAAGAACTAAATAAGGGACAAAAACTAGAGTAGGGGCAATTGCTAAAGAAGGAGCAAGAACTAAAAAAGGGACAAGAACTAATGGAGGGGCAAGAACTAAAGAAGGGAATAGAACTAAAGAAGGGAATATAACTAAAGAAGGGACAAGAAGTAAAGAAGGGAATAGAACTAAAGAAGGAGCAAGAACTAAAGAAGGGAATAGAACTAAAAAGGGAACAGAACTAAAGAAGGGGCAAGAAATAAAGAAGGGAATAGAACTAAAGAAGGTGCAAAAGTAAAGAAGGGAATAGAACTAAAGAAGGGAATACAACTAAAAATGGGAATAGAACTAAAGAAGGGAATAGAACTAAAAATGGGTATAGAACTAAAGAATAGAATTAAGAAGGAGCAAAAACAAAAGAAGGGAATAGAACTAAAGGAGAGGCAAGAACTAAAGACGGGAATAGAACTAAAGAAGGGAATAGAACTAAAAAGGGAATAGAACTAAAGAAGGGGCAAGAACTAAAGAAGGGAATAGAACTAAAGAAGGGGCAAAAGCAAAGAAGGGAATAGAACTAAAGAAGGGAATAGAACTAAAAATGGGAATAGAACTAAAGAAGGGAATAGAACTAAAAAGGGAATAGAGCTAAAGAAGGGGCAACAACTAAAAAGGGAATAGAACTAAAGAAGGGAATAGAACTAAAGAAGGAGCAAAAACTAAAGAAGGGAATAGAACTAAAGAAGGGGCAAGAACTAAAGACGGGAATAGAACTAAAGAAGGGAATAGAACTAAAGAAGGGGCAAGAACTAAAAAGGGAATAGACCTGAAGAACGGAATAGAACTAAAGGAGGGGCAAGAACTAAAAAGGGAATAGACCTAAAGAACGGAATAGAACTAAAGGAAGGGCAAGAACTAAAGAATGGAATAGAACTAAAGAAGGAGCAAGAACAAAAGAAGGAAATAAAACTAAAGAAGGGAATAGAACTAAAGAAGGAGCAAGAACTAAGGAAGGGAATAAAACTAAACAAGGGAATAGAACTAAAGAAGGAGCAAGAACTAAAGAAGGGAATAGAACTGAAGAAGGAGCAAGAACTAAAGAAGGGAATAGAACTAAAGAAGGGAATAGAATTAAAGAAAGGTATAGAACTAAAGAAAGAGCAAGAGCTAAAGAAGGGACAAGTCCTAAAGAGGGGCAAGAGCTAAAGAAGGGGCAAGAGCTAAAGAAGGGAATAGAACTAAAGTAGGGATGAGAACTAAAGAAGGGAAAAGAACTAAAGAAGGGAATAAAACTAAAGTAGAGGTAAGAACTAAAGAAGGGGCAAGAGCTAAAAAGGGACAAGAATTAAGAAGGGACAAGAACTAAAGAAGGGTCAAGAGCTAAAGAAGGGAATAGAACTAAAGAAGGGACAAGAACTAAAGAATGGACAAGAACTAAAGAAGGGAATAGAACTAAGAAGGGGTAAGAACTAAAGAAGGGACAAGAACTAAAGAAGGGGCAAGAGCGAAAGAAGGGTATAGAACAAAAGAAGGGGTAAGAACTAATAAAGGGGTAAGAACTAAAGAAGGGACAAGAAATAAAGAAGGAGCAAGAACTAACGAAGGGAATAGAACTAAACAAGGGGTAAGAACTAAAGAAGGGACAAGAACTAAAGAAGGGGCAAGAATTGGAAAAGGGGCAAGAACTAAAGAAGAAACAAGAACTAAAGAAGGGAGAAGAACTAAAGAAGGGGTAAGAACTAAAGAAGGGACAATAACTAAAGAAGGAGCAAGAACTAAAGAAGGGTCAAGAACTAAAGAAGGGACAAGAACTACTGGAGGGGCAACAGCTAAAAAGGGAATGGAACTAAAGAAGGGGTAAGAACAAAAGAAGGGAAAATAACTAAAGAAGGGACAAGAACTAAAGAAGGAGCAAGAACTAAAGAAGGGAATAGAACTAAAGAAGGGACAAGAACTAAAGAAGGGACAAGAACTAAAGAAGGGGCAAAAGCGAAATAAGGGAATAGAACAAAAGAAGGGGTAAGAACTAAAGAAGGGAGAAGAACTAAAGAAGTGGCAAGAACTAAAGAAGGAGGAAGAGCTAAAGAAGGGAATAGAACTAAAGAAGGGACAAGAACTAAAGAAGGAGCAAGAACTAAAGAAGGGAATAGAACTAAAGAAGGGACAAGAAATAAAGAAGGAGCAACAAATAAAGAAGGGTATAGAACTAAACAAGGGGTAAGAACTAAAGAATGGGCAAGAACTAAGAAGTGGCAAGAGCTACAGATGGGGAAAGAGTTAAGGAAGGGAATAGAACTAAAGAAGGAAAATAGAACTAAAGAAGGGGTAAGAACTAAAGAAGGGACAAGAACTAAAGAAGGGGCAAGAGCTAAAGAAGGGAATAGAACTAAAGAAGGGAATAGAACTAAAGAAGGGGCAAGAAGTAAAGAAGGAAATAGAACAAAAGAAGGGAATAGAACTAAAGAAGGGGCAAGAACTAAAAAGGGAATAGAACTAAAGAAGGGAATAGAACTAAAGAAGGGACAAGAACTAAAGAAGGGGCAAGAACTAAAAAATGGAATAGAACTAAAGAAGGAAATAGAACTAAAGAAGTAGCAAGAACTAAGGAAGGGAATAGAACTAAAGAAGTGGCAAGAACTAAAGAAGGGAATAGAACTAAAGAAGGGAATAGAACTAAAGAAGGGACAAGAACTAAAGAAGGGGCAAGAACTAAAGAATGGAATAGAACTAAAGAAGGGAATAGAACTAAAGAAGGAGCAAGAACTAAAGAAGGGAATAGAACTAAAGAAGGAGCAAGAACTAAAGAAGGGAATAGAACTAAATAAGGTGCAAGAACTAATGAAGGGAATAGAACTAAAGAAAGAGCAAGAACTAAAGAAGGGACAAGAACTAAAGAAGAGGCAAGAGCTAAAGGAGGGGCAAGAGCTAAAGAATGGAATAGAACTAAAGAAGGGATGAGAACTAAAGAAGGGACAAGAACTAAAGAAGGGAATAAAACTAAAGAAGTGGTAAGAACTAAAGAATGGATAAGAACTAAAAAGGGGAAGAGATAAAGAAGGGAATAAAACTAAAGAAGGGTTAAGAACTAAAGAAGGGACAAGAACTAAAGAAGGGGCAAGAGCGACAGAAGGGAATAGAACAAAAGACGGGGTAAGAACTAAAGAAGGGACAAGAACAAAAGAAATGGCAAGAACTAAAGAAGGGGCAAGAGCTAAAGAAGGGAATAGAACTAAAGAAGGGGTAAGAACTAAAGAAGGGACAAGAACTAAAGAAGGAGCGAGAACTAAAGAAGGGAATAGAACAAAAGAAGGGGTAAGAACTAAAGAAGGGACAAGAGCTAAAGAAGGGAATAGAACTAAAGAAGGGGTAAGAACTAAAGAAGGGACAAGAACTAAAGAAGGGAATAGAACTAAAGAAGGGAATAGAACTAAAGAAGGGGCAAGAACTAAAGAAGGGAATAGAACAAAAGAAGGGGTAGGAACTAAAGAAGGGACAAGAACTAAAGAAGTGGCAAGAACTAAAGAAGGGGCAAGAGGTAAAGAAGGGAATAGAACTAAAGAAAGAGCAAGAACTAAAGAAGGGACAAGAACTAAAGAAGGGGCAAGAGCTAAAGAAGGGAATAGAACTAAAGAAGGGGTAAGAATTAAAGAAGGGAATTGAACTAAAGAAGGGAATAGAACTAAAGAAGGAGCAAAAACTAAAGAAGGGAATAGAACAAAAGAAGGGGTAAGAACTAAAGAAGGGACAAGAACTAAAGAAGTGGCAAGAACTAAAGAAGGGGCAAGAGCTAAAGAAGGGAATAGAACTAAAGAAGGGAATAGAACTAAAGAAAGAGCAAGAACTAAAGAAGGGACAAGATCTAAAAAGGGGTAAGAACTAAAGAAGGGACAAGAACTAAAGAAGGGGCAAGAGCTAAAGAAATGACAAGAATTAAGAAGGGACAAGAACTAAAGAAGGGACAAGAGCTAAAGAAGGGAATAGAACTAAAGAAGGGGCAAGAACTAAAGAATGGAATAGAACTAAAGAAGGGAATAGAACTAAAGAAGGAGCAAGAACTAAAGAAGGGAATAGAACTAAAGAAGGAGCAAGAATTAAAGAAGGGAATAGAACTAAATAAGGTGCAAGAACTAATGAAGGGAATAGAACTAAAGAAAGAGCAAGAACTAAAGAAGGGACAAGAACTAAAGAAGGGGCAAGAGCTGAAGGAGGGGCAAGAGCTAAAGAAGGGAATAGAACTAAAGAAGGGATGAGAACTAAAGAAGGGAGAAGAACTAAAGAAGGGGTAAGAACTAAAGCAGGGACAAGAACTAAAGAAGGGGCAAGAGCGACAGAAGGGAATAGAACAAAAGACGGGGTTAGAACTAAAGAAGGGACAAGAACAAAAGAAATGGCAAGAACTAAAGAAGGGGCAAGAGCTAAAGAAGGGAATAGAACAAAAGAAGGGGTAAGAACTAAAGAAGGGACAAGAACTAAAGAAGTGGCAAGAACTAAAGAAGGGGCAAGAGCTAAAGAAGGGAATAGAACTAAAGAAGGGGTAAGAACTAAAGAAGGGAATTGACCTAAAAAAGGAGCAAGAACTAAAGAAGGGAATAGAACTAAAGAAGGGAATAGAACTAAAGAAGGGGCAAGAACTAAAGAAGGGAATAGAACAAAAGAAGGGGTAAGAACTAAAGAAGGGACAAGAACTAAAGAAGTGGCAAGAACTAAAGAAGGGGCAAGAGCTAAAGAAGGGAATAGAACTAAAGAAGGGAATAGAACTAAAGAAAGAGCAAGAACTCAAGAAGGGACAAGAACTAAAGAAGGGGCAAGAGCTAAAGAAGGGAATAGAACTAAAGAAGGGAATAGAACTAAAGAAGGGATGAGAACTAAAGAATGGACAAGAACTACAGAAGGGAATAAAACTAAAGAAGGAGCAAGAACTAAAGAAGGGGCAAGAGCTAAAGAAGGGAATAGAACTAAAGAAGGGGTAAGAATTAAAGAAGGGAATTGAACTAAATAAGGAGCAAGAACCAAAGAAGGGAATAGAACTAAAGAAGGGAATAGAACTAAAGAAGGAGCAAAAACTAAAGAAGGGAATAGAACAAAAGACGGGGTAAGAACTAAAGAAGGGACAAGAACTAAAGAAGTGGCAAGAACTAAAGAAGGGGCAAGAGCTAAAGAAGGGAATAGAACTAAAAAGGGAATAGAACTAAAGAAAGAGCAAGAACTAAAGAAGGGACAAGATCTAAAGAAGGGGTAAGAACTAAAGAAGGGACAAGAACTAAAGAAGGGGCAAGAGCTAAAGAAATGACAAGAATTAAGAAGGGACAAGAACTAAAGAAGGGACAAGAGCTAAAGAAGGGAATAGAACTAAAGAATGGACAAGAACTAAAGAATGGACAAGAACTAAAGAAGGGGCAAGAGCTAAAGAAGGGAATAGAACTAAAGAAGGGATGAGAACTAAAGAATGGACAAGAACTACAGAAGGGAATAAAACTAAAGAAGGGGCAAGAACTAAAGAAGGGAATAAAACAAAAGAAGGGATGAGAACTAAAGAAGGGACAAGGACTAAAGAAGGGAATAAAACTAAAGAAGGGATAAAAACTAAAGAAGAGTCAAGAGCTAAAAAAGGGACAAGAATTAAGAAGGGACAAGAACTAAAAAAGGGACAAGAATTAAGAAGGGAATAGAACTAAAGAAGGGACAAGAACTAAAGAAGGGAATAAAACTAAAGAAGGGACGAGAACTAAAGAAGGGGCAAGAGCTAAAGAATGGGATAGAGCTAAAGAAGGGGTAAGAACTAAAGAAGGGTCAAGAACTAAAGAAGGGGTAAGAGCGAAAAAAAGGGAATAGAACAAAAGAAGGGGTAAGAACTAAAGAAGATTCAAGAAATAAAGAAGTGGCAAGAACTAAAGAAGGGACAAGAACTAAAGAAGGAGCAAGAACTAAAGAAGGGAATAGAACTCAAGAAGGGAATAGAACTAAAGAAGGGGCAAGAGCGAAAGAAGGGAATAGAACAAAAGAAGGGGTAAGAACTAAAGAAGGGACAAGAACTAAAGAAGTGGCAAGAACTAAAGAAGGGGCAAGAGCTAAAGAAGAGAATAGAACTAAAGAAGGGGTAAGAACTAAAGAAGGGACAAGAACTAAAAAGGAGCAAGAACTAAAGAAGGGAATAGAACTAAAGAAGGGACAAGAACTAAAGAAGGAGCAGGAACTAAAGATGGGAATAGAACTAAAGAAGGGACAAGAAATAAAGAAGTGACAAGAACTAAAGAAGGGGCAAGAGCTAAAGAAGGGAATAGAACTAAAGAAGGGGTAAGAACTAAAGAAGGGACAAGAACCAAAGAAGGAGCAAGAATTAAAGAAAGGAATATAACTAAACAAGGGGTAACCCTAAGAAGGGACAAGAACTAAAGAAGGGGCAAGAGCTAAAGAAGGGGCAAAAACTAAAAAATGCGCAAAAACTAAAGAAGAATTAAAATATAAAACAGAGCAAATTTTATTGAGATTAAAAAAGGCAGCTATAAACAAAGATAAATATAATCTTGACTGTATGAAGATAACAAATATCAAAAGAAGGCATATCACCCGATCATAGACTATCAAAGTAATTTATTGAAATAGCTGCTACAACAAATAAAAAAGAATAAATAGACAAAGCCATTAGGAGCAAATTTCCTGATACAAAATGACACAACACGGCTATGATGGAAAAAAAAAGGGATTATATATACTTGTACATACAGATCAGTTCAGAAGCAAAAATGAGCTGGATGATGTGGAAATGGAAGGTCAGGAAAAAGAAGAGTAAAAAATTATAAAATTAGAACAGAACAGGAAATGGAAGAATGTGATAAAGAAAAGACGGACGAATATGAAGAAGAAAATGTCGAGAGACCAAGATCACCATTAAAGAAAAACAAAAAAGACAAGAGGAAGAACAAAACAAAGTGAAAATAATCAGGAGTAGTAAAAGGAAAAAAAAATGGTGCATGACATGTCCTATAGTATAGGACATGTCCTATACTATAGTATAGGACATTATATTATAGTATATTATAGTATAGGACTTTATTTACATATGATACTATACCTCCTATACTATACTATAGTATAGGAGGTATAGTATCATATGTAAATAAAGTAGCATCTATAAAAGGAGAATAATTGGAAAAGTAAAAAACAGAAAACCCTGTTGTCACAAAAAACATGGAGAGCTGTGCTATGACTACTACTACACAAAAAAATGTGGAATATAACATATATATTAGTGAGTTTGTCTTGATCTGCAAGACACTGTTCATCTGATTCAAATGTAGTTTGTATAATTCAGCTCTTAAATTATAAACATATACATTTAGAATTTTTGTTGCTTTATTTTTAAGATTTAACTTCAGGGTTGTGTACCCCAACACCACCACCACACAAAGTTGTAAAAAAATAATAAAAAATAGAAAATTAGCCATGACAACACAGAAGATATTTGGTATTCATTCTCCAAATAGTGTTACTCTTAGTTGAAACTGATAAAAATATTTCATTCACACAGTTTTAGAAGAAATAAAAATCAAATGCCATTTTATAATACAATAATATCCAAAACAAATTCATAGTTAAATCATTTCCAATAAATTTTTAGAGTAAAAGCAATTCAAATTGACTTTTATAGTAAAATAATTTCCAATAGATTTTATTGAAATATCATTTCTTATAGACATTTATACTAAAATCATTTCCAATAGAGAATTATACTAAAACTAGCAATATAGCCCGGCATTGCTCAGGTGTGATGACAGCTTTAAAACTAATCCATGGTCCTGGAGTTCAGACTCTTTGGACGTTGGCACAAAAGACTAAAAAGCAATAGTTGTTTCCAGTTAAAGCGAAACTGTAGAGTGAAAGAAAAATGAATGGATGTCAGTCAAATTTTGATTTACTGCTATCGATATCAAATAAATGTTTTTCATCGTAAACTGAATTTTGAAGGCTAAATAAGTTCTCTGAGTAAATGGTATCATGGCTGAGACTAAGAACTACAATTTTACCTACTTAGAGCCAAACCTGAAGCAAAAACTAAAATAAAAGGGCTGAAAAAATACATACATACAAGCAGATAAACGGATACATGCACACACAAACATCTTGCCTTTTATATATATATATTATCAATTTTCTGCACTATTGTAAAAACTGCAAACTTGAAACTTCTGAATATCTTTTCTTATGTCTTTGTCTGTGAGTGTATCAAATTTGATTAAAATCGGACCACTCCTTCTATAACCCAATTTTTTTCGATTATCAGTTTTCAATATTTATCGGGGGTACCTCGACACAAAACTTAGCTAAGAACACCCGAAGACGCTTATAGTACAACTGTGGGTTCAGCCGTTTCAGAGTCTATAGGTAACGGACACACACAGACACATGCAGACACACACACACACACACATGCACACAGACAAAGTTCCATTTATAAATAAGTTTAGATAATTTCCAATAGATTTATAGAGTAAAATCATTTCTAATAGATATTTATAGTAAATTCATTTCCAATAGACATTTATAGTGAAGTCATTTCCAATGGATTTTTAGAGGAAAATAATTTCCAATTGTTTTTAAAATAAAATAATTTTCAGTGGATTCTTAGAGTAAAATAATTTCTATATTTTCATATTAAAATTATTTCCAGTGGTAAAAACATTTCCAATGAATTTTTAGTATAAAATAATTTCCAATGGATTTTTAGAGTAAAATCATTTCCAATAGATTTTTAGAATAAAATAATTTGCAAGCGACTTTTGTACTAAAATCATTTCCAATGAATTTTTAGAGTAAAATTATTTTTAATGGATTTTTATACTTAAATAATTTCCAATGGACTTTTGTAGTAAAAATAATTTCCAATAGACTTTAGTGCAGATCATTTTGAAAGAATTTTTAATGTAAAATCATTTTGAATAGAATTTTAAAATAAAATCATTTCCAATGGATATTTATACTAAAACCATTTTCAGTTGACTTTTATATTGAAAGCATTTCTAATAGACTTTTATACGAAAATCTTTTCTCAATAGACTTGTATGCTAAAATTATTTCCAATAGACTTTTATTCTAAAATCATTTCCAAGGGATTTTTATAATATAATTATTTCTGGTAGATTTGTAGAGTGAAATCATTCCCAATTAATCTTTTGAATACAATCATTTCCAATAGATTTTTAGAGTTAAATCATTTCCAATAGATTTTTAGAGTTAAATCATTTCCAATGGATTTTTAGAGTAAAATCATTTCTAATGTACTTTTATAGCAAAATCATTTTGAATGGATTTTGAGAATAAAATCTTTTTAATAGATTTTTAGAATAAAGTAATTTCCAATTACTATTTATGCTAAAATCATTTCTAATAGACTGTTATACTAAAATCTTTTCCAATGGACTTATATTGTAATATCCTTTCCAATGAATTTTTAGAGTAAAATCATTTCAAAGGGATTTTTAGAGTAAAATCACATCCAATAAACTTTTATAGTAAAACCATTTCCAGTGGATCTTAAACTACAATAATGTTCAATAGATTTTAAAATAAAACTATTTCTAATAGATTTTTAGAGTGAAATGATTTTCAACTAATTTTTGAGTACAATTTTTAATTGTTTTCAACAGTAAAACCATTTCAAATGGATTTTTAGAGTAAAACCATTTCCAATTAACTTTTATAGGAAAATCATTTCCAATGGATTTTTACAGATAAATCATTTCCAGTTCAATTATATATGTATTTATAAAATAAAATAATTTCCAATGTATTTTTTTGTATGAAATTATTTCTAAATTATTTATAGAGTAAAATCATTTCCAAAGCATTTTCTTAGCAAAATAATTTCCAATATGTTTCACAGTAAACTCTTTGTAGTGGATTTATATAAGGAAATAACTTCTAGTGTTTTTCTAGTAATGTCATTTCCAAAGAATTTTCATATTAAAACCATTTCCACCATATATTTATAATAAAATAATTTCCAACATATTTTTAATGTAAAATCATTTTCAATGAACTTTTGTACTAAAATATTTTCCAGTAGACCTTTAGAGCAGAAACATTTTGAATGGAGTTTTAGAGTGAAATCATTTTCAATAGATTTTTAGAATAAAATCATTTCCAATGGATTTTTATTGTAAAATCATTTCCAATAGATTTTTAGAGTAATATCATTTTAATAGATTTATTTAATAAAATAATTTTCTATACCCTTTTATAGCAACGTTTTTTTTTAATTGAATTTATATTATAAAACAATTTCCAATGTATTTTTAGTATGAAATCATTCACACCGTATTTATAGGGTAAAATCATTTCCAATGATTGTCCTTGTAAAATTGTTTATGGTATATTTTTACAGTAAAATTATTCTAGTGCATTTATATAATTAACTACTTTCCAGTGTATTTTTCTAGTAAAATCATTACCAATGAATTTTCATAGTAAAATAATTTCCAAGGCCTTTTATTGTAAAGTAATTTGCAGTATAGTTTTAGTAACCTCATTTCCAATGGATTCTAGAGTAAAATCATCTCTAATGGACTTTTATAGTAAAATCATTTCCAATAGATGTCTATAATAAAATCATCTCCAATGGACTTTTATAGTAAAATCATTTTCAATAGATGCCTATAATAAAATAATTTTCAAAGGACTTTTATAGTAACATCATTTACAGTACATTTTTAGAGTTCAATCAATGGATTTTTAGAGTAAAATCATTTTTATTAAATTTTTAGAATAAAATCATTCCAATGGACATTTATATTTAAATCATTTTCAATGGACATTTATATTAAAAGCATATCTAATAGACTTTTATACTAAAATCTTTTCCAATAGACTTTTTATGCTAAAGTTATTTCTAATAGACTTTTATCATAAAATCATTTCCAACTGATTTTTAGAGTAAAAGCATTTTAAAAGACATTTATACTTAAGTCATTACCAATGGACATTTAAAATAAAATTATTTTCAATTGACATTTATCATAAAATAATTTTCAATGCATTTGTAATGGATTTTAAGAGTAAAATCATTTCCAATGGATTTTGAGAGAAAAATCATTTCCAATAGACATTTCTTTTACTAAAATCATTTACAATGGACTTATATATTAAAATTATTTCTGATGGACAATTATAGTAAAAGCATTTCCAATGGATTTCTACATTAAATTATTTCCAATAGACTTTTATACTAAAATCATCTTCAATGAACTTTTATAGTAAAATAATTTCCAATGTACTTTTAGATTAAAATAATTTCTAATGTATTTTTGTATAAATTCATTTCCAATTAATTTTAGAGTAAAATCGAATTCAATAATCTTTTATATTAAAATCTTTACCAATAGATATTTATTCTACAAATATTTCCAATAGAGTTTTATTGTAAAATCATCTCCAATTGATTTTTAGAGTAAAATCAATTTTAATGGATTTTTGTAGTAAAATTATTTCTAATGGATTTTTCTCCTAAAATCATTCCCAATAGACTTTTAGCGTAAAATTATTTTCAATGGATTTTTAGAATGAAATCATTTACAATAGACATTTCTATTAAAATCATTTCCAATGGACATTTATATTAAAATCAGTCCTAATGCATTTTTAGAGTAAAATCTTTTGTAATGAATTTTTATACTAAAATCATTTCCAAATCTATAAAATTATTTTCAATAGACCTTTATTTTAAAACCTTTTCCAATGGATTTTGAGAGTAAAATCAATTCCAATATATTTTTATAGATTAAATTCAAATTCAATGGATTTATTGAATAAAATCATTTTCAATGGGTTTTTGGAGTAAAATCATTTCCAATAGATTTTTACAGTAAAATCATTTCCAATGGATTTAATAGTTAAATTATTTCCAAAAGACTTTTATAATAAAATCATTTCCAATGGACATTTAGAGTAAACTCATTTTTAAGAAATTTTTAGAGTTAAATCATTTGCAATAGATTTTTAGAACAAAATTATTTCCAATGGATTTTTCTGCTAAAATTATTTCTAAGAGATTTTTATTTTAAAATCTTTACTATGCTAAAATTATTTACAAATCACTTTTATTGTGAAATTATTTCCACTGAATTTTTACATTAAAAACATTTCCAGTGGATTTGTACAGTAAAATAATTTCCAATTGTCTTTCATACAAGCATATCTTTCAATGGACTTTTATAGTAAAATCATTTTCAATGGACTTTTAGAGTAAATTCTTTTCCAATAGATTTTTAGAGTAAAATCATTTCCAATGGATTTTTATACTAAAATTATTTCCCATGGGTTTATGGAGTGAAAACATTCCAAATTATTAATGGATTTTTAGAGTAAAACATTTCTAATAGATTTATATAATAAAATAATTTCCAATGTATTTTTGCAGTAATATCATTCCTAAAAAAATTCATATAATAAAATAATGCCTTTTTATAGTAAAATTATTTTCAATGAATTTATACAATTAAGTCATTTTCAATGTATTTTTAGACTGAAATCGTTTCCAATGTATTTATAGAGTAAAATCAATTCCATTGCATTTTCCTAGTAAAATCATTTTCAATGTATTTTCATAGTAAAATTCTTTCTAGTATATGTTTATAAATAAATTATTTTCAGTATATTATTATAGTAAAATCATTCCAATGCAATTTTATAAAATTATCATTCAATACATTTTATTTAGTTGAATGCATTTATTTTTAGTATGCATTTTGTTTAGTCCAATGCATTTTTATAGTAAAATCATTTCAAATGCATTTTCATAGTAAAATAATTTCAAATGCATTTTTATAGTAAAATCATTTCAAATGCATTTTCATAGTAAAATCATTTCAAATGCATTTTTATAGTAAAATCATTTCAAATGCATTTTCATAGTAAAATCATTTCAAATGCATTTTCATAGTAAAATCATTTCAAATGCATTTTCATAGTAAAATCATTTCAAATGCATTTTCATAGTAAAATCATTTCAAATGCATTTTCATAGTAAAATCATTTCAAATGCATTTTCATAGTAAAATCATTTCAAATGCATTTTCATAGTAAAATCATTTCAAATGCATTTTCATAGTAAAATCATTTCAAATGCATTTTCATAGTAAAATAATTTAAATCATTGTCACAATAAAATGATTCCAAATGCATTTTTATAGTAAAATCATTTCAAATGCATTTTCATAGTAAAATCATTTCAAATGCATTTTCATAGTAAAATAATTTAAATCATTGTCACAATAAAATGATTCCAAATGCATTTTTATTGTAAAATCTTCTTAATTTTATTTTTATAGTAAATTTATTTCCAATGTTAATGGCAAAATTGTCTATTTTGATACAACAGGCATCCAGTATTTTTACCAAAGGTCTAGCATTACTGTTGGAATATATGAAATCCTTTTCTTAAAACAGTTTTTCAGGAAAATATGTTTCTCAAGTCCACTCACTGTTTGAAAAGTTAATATCTTGGAATTCTGAGTAATACATTTTGTTAGAATCCCTCCAACACAAATACAGAAAGTGACTTCTTTCTTTTTTAAGAGGAGAGTGCTTACAATTTGCTTTATGACATTTTCTTATATTTCAAAGACAGATTTAAGAAGTGTTATACAGTCAAATGCACCTTCCCATCCCACAGTAAGATTGATTGATTTATTTGTATTTTACCAGTTTATCAACCTTTTGCAGGTTATTTACAACCAAAAAGTATTTTTGGATTAAAGTAATTTTTCAAAGATATTAATGATTTACTGACACAAGTCCTATTATTATTATTTAACCCATAGCTTGGAGGAGAAAAGATAGATTCATATATTTCCTAAAAGTATTTGCATATAAATTAATAAAACAAATCAGACTGGAATTAGAACTTATTTCTTTGATTTTCTGTTGCCAGCTGTTATCAATTGAACTATCCACACATCCAAGTTCCTGGTATTCCTAGGTGATTACTCATCTGGGTACTGACAAGGCTCAGCAGTGCTTAACTTCAGTGATTGTTTCAATACGATATGGCCTTTAATTATATATGCCATGAAATTCATGAAAGCTTAACACATCACTCAATAAGTTCCAGGCCTGATATATAGAGGCACTGTCGTGGACCCGGTTAAGAGTCCAGCAAGAAATAATATAACAACAAAAATAGGTAATAACGATATATATATTAAACACAGCAAAATGCAAATACGTGGAACTCTGTTAGTAGAACGAATAAATACAGGTCAAGTAGTAATATAGTAATTCGGGACTCACAATGGTTGTACGGTAGAAATCTTGGCTATCTTCGCCTATCGCTCTCCGCTGATCTGTTTATGCTGATAACGTCTGACATTAATCAGTTCTATCTATACCAGTCTGACCAGGTCTGTCTCCCACAATATGATCATTGTCGTGGACCCGGTTAAGAGTCCAGCAAGAAATAATATAACAACAAAAATAGGTAATAATGATGTATATATTAAACACAGCAAAATGCAAATACATGGAACTCTGTTAGTAGAATGAATAAATACAGGTTAAGTAGTAATATGAGAATTTGGACTCGCAATAGTCGTACAGTAGCAGTCTTGGATATCTTACTCTATCTCTGCCTATCGTTCTCGGCTGCTCTGCTTATGCTGATCTCCTGCAGATCTCTCACTCTCTGAGCTCTGCCCTTCTCTTGTGAGGAGAAGTATATGTAGTTGTAGGAAGAGTTTAATCCGTTGTCACACCACTATAACAGGCACCACTAATAAAAAATCCACATAATTTTTGTGAAGTACTAGCCTTCAAATGGCATGTGACAAAATGCCTTCAAACAGCATGTGACAAAATTTGGGCTCAATCAGATTATTAGTTTATAAATTATAGTTATTTAAGTGAAGCTACTGTTGCAAGTTTTCAAAACAATGAAAAAACCTGAATTTCATTTGTTGATAAAGCATTGCTTTCTGATAGAAAAAATACTGTTCAAGCAAACCAATGGCTTGATAAGTTTTATTCAGACCCTACTCCATTAGAAACAATAGTTAAGAGGTGGTATTCTGACTTTAAATGCAGTTGTACAGGCACAAATGAAGCTGAACACTCAGGTCACCCAAAATTGGCAGTTGTCCTGTAAATACCAAAAAATCCAGAAGCATTTTAGCCAATTGTAAATTGAAGTTGCATGAGATAGCAGAGGAGTTGAACATATCAGAAGGCAGTGTATTCACTATTTTGCATAAACATTTGTTAATGAGAAAGCTGTGTTTAATGTGGGTGCCGCATTTGTGTCAATCAAAAACAACAGCGCGTTGACAATTCAGGGTGTTGTTTACAACTGTTTCAACACAACAACAAGAAATTTTTGTGTAAATATGTGACAATGTATGAAACATGAATCCACTACTTCACTTTGTAGTCAAATCAGCAGTCACCTGAGTGCATGTTAAATCTATCCAAAGTGGCCAAAGATGCAAACATCAGCAGGCAAGGTTTAGGCCTCCCTATTTTGGGATGCACAAGGTATTTTGTTCATCGATTAACTTGAGAAAGGAAAAACTATCAATAGCAAATATTATATAGCATCATTGATGCATTTAAAGGAAGAAATTTGTCAAAAGACGACCATAAAGGAAGAAGAAAAAGTGATTTTTTACCAAGACTAAGCACCGTATCACAAGTCATTCATAACAATCACAAAACTACATGAAATGTACTTCGAATTGCTTCTGCATCTATCCTTTTCTCCAGACGTGGCCTCCAGTGATTACTGGCTGTTAGCAAACCTCAAAAGAATGCTCCTAGAAAAGAGATTTGGCTTCAATGAAGACGTGATATCGAAAACTGAAGTGTATTTTGAGGCTAAAGTAAAATCATTCTACAAAAAAGCATTGAATTGTTAGAGAAGCATTGGAATCAGTTTATCACCCTAGAAGGAGACTATGTTGATGAATAAAGTTGAATTTTGCCTAAAAGTTGTTGTTCTATTAGTTAAACCCGGGATTTATTGAGTAATGTATTAACTATGTTTACCGACAACTTCGCTCTCCTTAAATTCCATCATGAAAAAGACAAAGACATCCACCCCAGCCAAAAAAAAAAAAAGAAAAAGAAACTGTTTGGAACCTCATCTTGGATATTTGGATAGGAGGTCTACTTTAGTCTCCAAGATAATCGCACTGGTCAACACTTAGGAAAAGAAAAGAAACGAGAATCTTTTTCTGAGAACGGATCGATGCAATGAAGTATAAAGTCCATTTGGGCGATACCAGAACAATGTACCATTTTGACCAAACTCCAATTCTCTATTATTTGTCTACCACTGATTCAAACAATAAATATGGCTGGTGCTAAAAGAAGGCTTTGTGCAAAGAATAACCAACTTGATATATGATTATTTTTAGTCTCCAAACATACTTATAGAGGAAAAGCAAATCTAAAGAAACGTTCTGAAGATATTGGAAACAGGAGATTACTTTTTTTTTCAAGGAGAGATGTGATAAAAGAAATGTTAGTTATTTAAGATGTGCATATTCCTTTGGAAAAGAAAAAAAAGCAAATGAAACAACCTCCCAAAAGTAGAATGGTTCATAATTCCTGAGTATTAAAATCATCATTTTTCCAGAATACAGACAAACAAGGCAAATAAGTTCTTTGACTGTTGTATATTGGTATTATTGGTTCCTGTTTGGAGAAAATAATGAACTTTTTGAAGTTTATGATGCACATTAAAGTGGGAATGAAGTTGAAACTTCTATTTTTATAGCAATAATAAACAATTAAGCATAACAACAAAAGTAAATATTGAATCATTAGTCAAAATTTATAGGCAATTTTTAACTTGACTTTGCATAACTGGATGTGCGTTGTGGTGCAGTGGATATTGTCTCGGAATGACAAATCGGGTTGCCGAGTTCAAATTCCAGTTGAATTCTTGCATTCACTTACACACAAATACCCTTGGGAAAGGTACTAATACGTCTCTTACCTCCAGTTATGGGTTAAATAGCAGGACAGATTGGGTTCTATAGTCTTGGCTGGTAACTAGTCTACCACAGAAAGCAATGGCAACCTACTGCAGGATAATCTTCTACCCAGTCAGTCATGTCTCTTTCAAGACATGATCATCCAAAGCGTGTATCATGTATGACACTTAACTGACTGACTGACATTGTTTGGACTATTGACCTTATCATTATTGTAATATTTACGTTTCAGTCATTGTACACTCTGGCCTTCTTCAGGTGATATACATTTGAATTTCAAACTGAACCCTCTATTTAGTTCACTAAATTGTTCTAGTTCCTCATGCCATGCCTGGATAGCTCAGTTTCAGCCATTTCTCTTTAATAACTTTTCAAGTTTTTTTTTCACTTTTTCTGTAGCAATGTATTGAACTCACAACTCTTTGGGTTAAAAAGTCACTGAATTACGATGGCATCAGGAAGTTGATAAAAAAAGTAAACAGAAAATGAAAGAAACTACTAACTGGATGATAATTTTTTTTTGTAATCATTTCACCCCAAGCATAGAAGTACTGCCACTGGTGCACAGGGGTTACATAAGAGGAGAGCGGAAAAAAGAACAAGATACAGTGGGTGTCAGAGAAAGGATGAGGAGATAAAAGATGGCATTTGACATATTTTTCAATGCTTCCAAAATGAAGTTGCTCCCTTTTAATCACCATAGAGAAACTTTCCTACCTTCCATCAGTATAGATCATACTTCTTCTTTTATGTGCCTTGTTCCTTCAGGAAGTAGGTGATCATGGCCTTCCACATTTCCCTATCCCTGGTGGCTCTGAGCATGCCTTCTCCTGTTATAACATTCAATCCTCATTCCATCATCCACCTGATTAGGTCCTTCAAATATGTTATCCATTGCTTTCCCCAGTCTCTTTTTCCCTCTATCTGGCCTGTTAGTATCAGATTCTCCAAGCTCTCCTTCCTTATTGCGTGTCCCAGGAACTTCAACTGTCTCTTCCTGATGCTCAGCATTAATTTCCTTTTTGTTTCCATCATTTCTAAGACCTCATCATTGCTCACATGCTCAATCCATGATATTCAGAGCATCCTTCTGTAGAACCACATTTCAGTTGCTTAGGAATTCACTGCTCCTCTTTGGACTCACACTCACAATCAACCTCAAGTGGAATGACTACATCATATCAATAACAATATCTACTACTAGAAAGGTTGGGTCAGGAAGTTTTTCAGGTCAGAATTCATCTTGTACATATGCAAGTCTACCATTCATCCATGCATTGAAGACTGTTGCCATATCTAGTTGGGTGCTCCTGCTATTTACCTCAGGGTTCTCGACAAAGTCTAAGGGAAAATCTGCAATGTGATTAATACCAATTTGACAGTTCGACTTCAGTCACTTTCTCACTGAGAGGATGTGGCTTCCCTCTGTCTTTTCTACAAACATTTTCTTGGCTTCTGCTCTGACAATCATGTCTTCCTGATGCCCTATCTACACAAATTTACTCTAGCTTCTAATTTGGTAACTAGGTCCTACCCTTTTATAGTCAAAACAGTTAACTGTAACCACCACTTCTACTCTATAGTTTCTTTTCTCATACTTCCTGCCTGTGAAATCTCTTCAATATACTTGCTTCCCTGATAGCTATAATCTTCAAGTGTTCAAGTGCAATGTGATTGTTTAACTTCTAAGGAAAGAGGTTTGAAAAGTTGAGAAGAAAATTAAATATGAAATGTGTTACAAATTATGCTTTAAAATAATGAAATGAAATCAAGAACGATTTGAAAGAAAATCAAACCCAGATCTAACCAGACAGAATTTAGTAAGATTGTGCAAAACCAAGGCCAACAATCCTTTCCCACTTACCATCAATAAAAAGGTGACAATGTATCATCATGGAAGTTGGTCCTGAGAAAATAAAAAAACCTATGTTGTTTCCTTTACTTTATTAGCAAAGAAAATTGGATGGTCCCAAAATAACATCTAAATTGTTCTGAAAAAAGAGCCAGAAAAAATCTGGTTTTTGTAGAGGAGTCAGGTTGGCCACCCAGAAAAATCCATGTAAAAATAAAGATTAGTGCCTAAGATTGTGGATGGATTTGTTTATTTTAATTTCTGTGACATTCATTAAAAAATGTTTATAGCTGACTGTTGTAATTGCTGTTTATGTTATTGCTTTTGTTGTTGTTCTGGTTGTTGCTGCAAATATTGTTCTTGTTGTTGCTTTTGTAGCACCATTATTTGAATCATGATAGCTTTTAGTTCTTCCATTTTGCTTTACTCCACTAAATATTTTGTAGATAAATTTTTGAATAACATTGCCTGGTTATTGCTCTATAGCCTGCAAATATGACATTTCTTTTGTGAAGTGGTAAATATTACTGAATATCCTTTTACGACAAGTAGGATACATTTTTTTTCTGCTCTCTTGTGTAGATTCAACAAATACTTGTTGCCACATTTTTAATGCTAATTTTGTAATGTCACTGTGTAAACTCACAGATACAAGGATAATAATGCTTTTGAAATATTGTGTCAGACATATATTTTTCTTGGCGCTAAATGCTGAATGCTTATTATATATATATATATATGTATATTCAGATTAATGAAACTTGGTTATAAACAACCGACATTTGAAATTATTTGTTTGAACATTATTTTTGATCGATACTCGTATTTAAGTAGATATTCTGTTTTTTAAATTAAACAGTATTATATATTTTATATCTACCAGCCTGATTATTTATGATAAATTTTTATTACAAAAATGTGTGTTATTCGGCAGGATTCAAACCTGCGACCCCTATCCACATTGTGGTCAAGAGGTCTAAGACGTGCCAGATCACATGGTAGCTTCCCCTATGTGGAATCCTGCCGAATGACACACATTTTCATAATAAAAAAAAATTATCGTAAATAATCAGGCCAGTAGATATAAAATATATAATATTGTTTAATTAAAAAAACAGAATATCTACTTAAATATGAGTATTAATCAAAAATAATATTCAAACAAATCATTTCATATATATATATATATATATATACATTTTTTATATGTCACGTGATCCCAGCAGCACGGTACCTCTAATTGCTTCAAGATGAGGTTGACTGTGTTTGCTCTCTGGCGATCTGTGTTCAAAACCAAGTGTTGGCACCGACACTTATTTCCTATATGACACTGACCGTGAAACACATAAGCAGAGAAAGATTATTGTTCTTCTATTATTACTAAAGATACTGGGGATATTTTTTTCTTTTTTTCCCACCCATGACCACTGTGGATGAACAAAACAACTCTTCAGATTGGATGGGGTATGGCCATCTGGATTGGCTTTGATTATCTTAGAATATAGTCAAATCTCTGGCTTGGAAAATCACCTAAAAAACTTAGACAAGCTCATAAAGAAAGATTAATTACTCTGTCATAAAGACAGTTGTATCAGCCTTTTGAAATGGACTTAGGTTAGTTTCTGAGAAAGTGGAAGAGAGGAGAGAGAGATTAGCACCACCTATATCGTGTGGTTGTGTGAGTTGAAAAGTGAAAAGAAAGTCAAAGGGTGGCTTGATTCCTCTGACGACACTCAAAAGGGTGTTAGACAATCCCTAAATTTGGAAAATTTCTCAAGTAAACATATTGCAAAATTATGAGATTTTAGAAAAGGTTGATACTAAGGGTGGGAGATAACCAAACACCAAACCAAACACCAAATATGTCGTCAACCCACATATTCCAGATACAGAACTCCATAAAATCTGGAGATTTGGACAAATTAATCCGAAAACTACTACTATTGAAATTCACAATCACTGAGAATTGCTGACAAAGACCTTGTGCCAGCTCCCTGATGACCAGAACTTAGAAATTTAAATTACTACTAACACAAGCTGGATCCCAGTGTCATTTAATTATAACAGTAGTGAGAAAGGTTAAAACTGCTGTATACAACAAATCTAAACTTATATAATAAATGGAACTTTGTGTGTGTGTGTGTGAGTGTGTGTGTGCGTCTGTTACCTATAGACGCACACACACACTCACACACACTCACACACACACATAAATGGCTGAACTGATTTTCTTGAAAATTTACACAGTTGTACTATAAGCATCTGCGAGTGTTCTTAGCTAGGTTTTGTGTCGAGGTACCCACAATAAATATCAAAAATCGATAATTGAAAAAATCGGGTTATAGAATGAGCGGTTCGATTTTAATTAAATTTGATACACTCATAAACAAAGACATAAGAAATGATATTCAGAAGTTTCAAGGTTGCTGTTCTTACAATAGTGCAGAAAATCAATAATATATATATATATAAAAGGCAAGATGTTTGTGTGTGTGTCCGTTTATCTGCCTGTATATCTGTATTTTTTTCAGCCATTTTATTTTAGTTTTTGCTTTGGGTTTGGCTCTAAGTAAGTATAATTGTATTTCTTAGTCTCAGCCATGATACCGTCTACTCAGAGGACTTATTTAGCCTTCAAAATTCAGTTTACAATGAAAAAATCTTATTTGATATCAATACTAGGAAATTGAAATTTGACTTACATCCATTCATTTTTCTTTCAGTCTATGGTTTCGCATTAACTGGGAACAACTATTGCTTTTTAGCCTTTCGTGTCAACGTCCAAAGAGTCTGAGCTCCAGGACCATGGATTAGTTTTAAAGCTTTCATTACACCCAAGCAACGCCAGGCTATACTGGTATTATATATATATATATATATATACACTCTGGCTATATTGTTAGTCTTATAAACCAAATCCTTGTGGCAGAAGAGTGAATGATTGTGAAGGAAATGAATGCCAGCTTCATCAAGTGAAACTGCACTCATTATTTTGATAACAGTAACAAACTAGCAACAATTTAATGAAAGAAGAGTTACCTAGATGGTAACCACAGTGGTCTGAAGGAACCTGAAGCCCAACACAAGACTGAGAGGGTTACATTACTTTAATCAATGCTTTTATTCACTGGGTTATGTGTTCTTCAGGATAAAAAAAAGAAAAACTGAATAAAGGATTTGGTTTCAAATTCCAATGAATATCACCTGAAGAAGGTCAGAGAGTACAATAGACAAAACGTCATGAATATGGTCACAAAAATGAGGACACTAGTCTGAACAATGTAAATAAAGTAAATGATTTTTCTAATCTTTGACTACATCTTTCATACCATTGTGACTTGGGATAAATAAACATTTTGACGATTACTGGTATCATCTGCAGCATGACGCCTGCAACTTTGGGTAAATAGGCAACATTGACAGCAGTTTTATAGAAAAATCCAGCATTCTATATGAGATGATGAAAAGAAAAAACAAGATATGGATTCAAAATAAATGATCATAAAATATATTGATAGGACTATTAATCTTTTCTTGGCATGGTTATGCGGGAAAGAAAGTAACATAATAGACTGAAGTTGTTGAATCTTCATACACTATCTTAAATTGATGTATCAGAAGACATAAAGTGCTTACATACTGCGAGTGTTGCAAGAGGTTGAAAAGAACATGTTTTCGCTTATAGTGTTTGAGTAAAGGTGAATCAGATTTCAAAAATTGTGCCAGCCATGCATCTAAGCCAAATATGACAATCTTTCACAGGGTGCCCATAAAGTCCATGCGCATTTTAAAAATTTATAACTTTATTTGTATTTGTGATAGAAATTATCTGTAAAAAATGTTATAAAGTTTAATGCACATAGTTTTAAGTATAGTTTTTTTACCACAAAATTTGCAACAATGTTTAGATAAGTAAACAAATATTTTCTTTTTTTCAGACTCAATTTGATCCATGGCTTCAACTGACATGTAAAAACAATTGTGTATGCAACCAAACCCAGTTCATTAGAAGATTTGAAAGCTAAAATAACTCATGTAATTTCAGGCATTACTGTAAATCAGTTGGCAAATGTTTTCCATGAACTGCAAAATCCTATTACCCTTTGTATTTCTAATGATGGAGGACATGTGGAAACTTAAATAAAATTTCAATATAACCTTAAAAATATAGATTTAATTCTTTCTAATCCTTTTTACAAATTATTTCTATTGCAAATACAAATAAAGTTATAAATTTTTTAAAGTGTGCACAAACTTTATGGACACCTTGTATAAACTCTCAGTTGTATTCAACCACAATCACCAGCAATACTTTCAGCAAGACTTTCAGCAATACCTTAATCAAATAAAGAGATCAGATATGGTTTTGATGGTGAAACCTCATGACTGCCTAGTCTAGAGCACTTCAATAATACCTCACAATATCATCAGGTTTCCGAGATTATTGAAATTTACTCATCTCACAAATAAATACAAACTATGACAAGTGGCATGAACCCACTAACATAATCCAGTTGTCAAAAATCCATCTGACACTAAATATAAAAGGCTCCAAAAATACACCACTAAAGTCCTTCAGGATGGTGGCATAGTGGATATAGTAACTGGTTATACATGTGTTGGTATCATCTAGTGGTCATGAGTTCAATCCTTGGACTTGGTAGTGATGAATCAAATTTCAACATGAAAGAACAATAATTGGTTTCACAAGATATTTTGCAATAATCAATGAGATAATCCCCATCAGCCAATCTATGGACACCTGATGATGACCAAAGAGTACTTGGTCGAAACGTTGTGTCTATTATAACACCTATATCAACCAAGATGAGAACAAAAAGTTTGAAATAATTCCAAGAATATTGAAAATTACTTATCTTAGAAATAAATAAAATCATCAGGTTTTATTGTGAAAATACCTGATTTAATCAAAGAGAATACCAGGTGCTGTAAGCTTATCTAAAAATGATTTCTTACATTAAAAAATATTTTCTGACTTTAAATATCCTGTAAAGGGTTGATAAGCCATAAAAATCCTGATTCAGTTGCATGTTGCTTCTACTGGATTTTGAATGCTGTTTATAAATTTTCTTTTCTGATATAACAAATCTTAGTTCAGTCAGATTTAATGGAGTTGTGTTCATAATTAAATCCCAACATCCTATTTTTGTATTATTGCTAGATGTGATGGATAATCATTTTTATAACAGCTTGACAAACCTATGACATGACATCAAATTAGTAATGAAATCTCAACACAAATCTGTAAACTATCAGCTATATGCAACCACCAGTAATACTTTCACAAGATATAATGACTGGCAACTGGGTTTCACCCTTTCACAGTTAGACTTGGTGGCTTGACTACAGCCACTTTTCCACCAACAAGATGTGGCCTCCCTTTGTCTGTTCTATAAATACTTCCATGGTTTCTGCTCCAATGAACTTAAGTCACTGGTGCCTCCTCAACAGGTGTTTACTCGTGCAACCAGACTGGCAACTGGGTCTCACCCTTTCACAGTTAGATCAACCAAATGCAGACGACAATTCTACTCCTGCAGCTTCTTTTCCCGCACTTTCCACCTGTGGAACTCGCTTCCTTATTCTGGCTTTCCTTATGGCTACAACCTCCAGAAATTTAAATGCAAGGTCAATACTCATCTCTTAACTACTTGACCCTAGTTCTTTCCACACCGCCCTGTAGATCCTTTCCTTTCCCTCCACCTTTGCAACTGTCATGACACCTGTATTCCCATCTTTCTCTTTCTACTTTCTAACTGGTTTGTCCTTCTCCTCACTCTCCTCTAATCCTTTTACTCTTATGTAGCCCCCTGCACATCAGTAGTGTTACCACCTTGCCTGGGGGGATATGATTTAAAAACAAATAAATAAATAAAGATTTTAGGTATAATCTTTTAATAGTGGTGTTCACTCTGTACAAGACTCTAGGGCCATTCAAAGTAGTGTGTTACAGTATAAGAGATACAGTTTATGCCGATATGTGTGAAAGATAATGATTAACCCTAGACTTGAAGATGTTAAGATTGTAGTGATCAGGGAAGCAGTCACTTGGGAACTGGTTCTTCAATGCAGCGTTGTGAGGAAAAGAGTTGATTGAGTGAAACTTACATCTCATTAGGTGGATATGAAGGGAATGAGGGTGGTCTGCTACAATATGTGTTATGGTGCCCTGTCTATAAGAATGGACTCTTCCTCCATCAATAATTACTAACCTGAGTAACTTCTAAGGAGGCAGCTGGGATGCAGTCTGGAGGCAGTCTTGAGACACTTATGAGGCAGTCGTGATGCAATGTAACTAGACAGTTTGGATGGAGACTTCTAATTTTTGAGTACTAACACTCTTACTTTGTATATATGTTCTGCTATTCTAATACACTGTTTGAACCTACCTTCCTGTTTTCGTTTCTTTCTTCCTGGCCCTAACAGGTCATAACAATATGTGTGACATTGTCGGTCTGAGCCATGATGGTTGGGACTGGTGAAGATAAGTAATGTAGTTCATCTGAAAACTCACTATGGAAATAGTGATACAGCAGTATGATGATTGTGATGTCTCATCCGTGAGAAAGGGGTTGTAGGGTGGTGGAAAACAATTTGTCATCCACAAGGATGTGGAGATGATTTTGGATTCTATTGCCAGTTAAAAATGAAGAATGAGTGGCTCTTGTGCATATGTAAGTTAATCATAAAGCTCTTAATATTTTCAAGTTATGGTAAAATTAAAGAGGAGGAGAAAGCTAAACAAAGAATCTTTTAAGAAATGGGGTAATTGGAATAGAACCAAAGATATATTGAGTAATTAAACTTGTTGGTGTAAGTCAGTTAAATGCCATACGTGATACATGCTTGGGCAATCATGTCTTGAAAGAGACATAACTGACTGGGCAGAAGATTATCCCACAGTAGGTTGCCATTGCTTTCTGTGGTAGACTGGTTGCCAGCCAAGGCTATAGAACCCAATCTGTCCTGTTATTTAACCCATAACTGGAAGGAATAGACGGATTAATACCTCCTCTTCAGCTTTGTCACTCACCCATTTCCTCATCACCTTCTCTACCACCATGGACCTGGAACTTTTTTTTTTTAATATTTTTTGTTTGTTTTTACAACCTGGATAAATAGAAATGTCGCCCCCCACTTTTTTTACAGTGAAATTTCACTCGAGGTAGAGAGTAAGAAAGTAAGAGACATGATTTATGGGAATATGTGGGAAAGATAATGGCTAACCCTAGACCTAAACAGGTTAAAATTGTAGCAATTGGGAAAATATCTTTTTGGGAGTTGGTTCCACAGAGCAGTGGTTTGTGGAAAGAAGCTGCTTGAATGGAACTTAAAATATGAAGGGAATGAGAAGAGGTTTCCTACAATGTGCATAGCATGGTGGGCATGAAGATTCAAACCGGTAGAACTAAGGAATTTAGTTTGTCTGAGCATTTCATGAAAATAGCAATAGAACAATGAGAGGCTTGCAATGTCTCATTTGTGAGAAAGGGGTTGTAGGGTGGTGGAAAATATTTTGTCACCCACAAGGATGTGGAGACGCTTTTGGACTTTATCAAGAGTGGAAAGTGAAGCTCCTGCCATTATATATCAGAAGTATTCCAATTTTAGCCTGGCCTGACTTTCGTAAAGGTAGTGGATAGTAGGAGAAAAAATTCTTGTTGGTGTGGTATCGGAAACTGACTATTTTGCCTTCATGTTTAGCAACGGGCTGCATGCATGAGTTTTATTTCAGGTCTGAGTTGAGTGTAAGTCCCAATAGGCTGTCAAGGGAACACTTATTCATCATCATTCGTGAAAAGTTCTGGGCTTGATTGGTAATGGTGGAAGAGCGCTAGCTTCATTATCATCATATCATCATCATCATCATTTAACATCCGTTTTCCCTGCAGACATGGGTGGGAGAAGTTTTTCTTGATGGCTCCATAATTGAATCAGCATGAAATATTGAAGCAAGTTTTACAGCTTACTAACATCAACCAGTTCGGGAGACTGGAAACTTTTTATCAAGGCATCATCTCTGAGAAGATTACCTAATAAAGTTAAAGAATTCAGCCTACCCTGTTCTACGCAAAGTAAATATAGAGGTTTTTATTTCAGAGGTTTTCTTCTCTTAGACAAGTTGCTATCCAAAGTTAAAAACTCTTACCCCGACTAAATTTTTTTCTCTTCCTCTTAAATGACCCCAGTTTGGTGGTTAACTATTTAGCCAAAGCTGAGACCCTAGCAGATGCTACCACCCCAGATCATGGTGGACCTGGGAACAACAGCAATTAAGAGGTGGTCCCATGCTCCTCTAAACCTTCTAATTAGACACCTTGCTGCTGGATGTAGTTTATTATCATACCTAGGACATAGTTTGGTTTCTTAAATAAAGAGATCAGTTATGATTTTGATGGGGAAACTTTATGATTGAATAACACTTTGTACTTCAGTCATACATCAAAATATAAAGGGTTTGAAACAAAAGAACATGTTATGGATTCAAAAAAATGATCATGAAATATGCTGACAAAACTTTGGTCAATTGTCCACTCTCATAATGTAGCTATCCTTTGCCTTTCTTAATAAATATTTTCATGGTAATTTTTCTGATGACATTTCCGCTTATGTTATTTTTATTCGTCATCCAGACAAATTGTACATATGGGAACTAGTTAGGACTACATAGAGACTTGAGGTATTAAAGCACACATTCAATCACTTTCTGAAATTAATGGATACCACAAATCTTGAAAAATAAACAAAATGTATATTAATAATTAAATTTTCTACATAACACTTATTTTCAAAAATTAAAGTAAAACAATTAATGAATACCACAAATCTTGAAAAATAAACAAATGTGTATATTAATAATTAAAGATTATAAATTTTATAAATGCATAATATAAAAGTAAAAATTATAAACAACAAAAAAGTAAAAAACCAGTAGAGCAATACCTCTGAAAAATCAAAAAAGAAAAAATTATCCAAAGTAAATACTTTGAATATTATTTTGCAAACAAACAGCTTTTTGTGACATTATGAAATTTAACATTTAATAAAATAAGCATTAGGACTCAAAACACTCTGCAGACAAATTTAAAAATATGAGAGTAAAGGGATTTTTTTTTTTTTAATCATTTCACCCGGAGCAAGGCAGAAACGCCACTGATGTGCAGGGGGTTACATAAATGTAAAAAGATTAATTAGAAAAGAGTGAGGAGTACAAACTAGTTCGGAAGGAACAATAGAAAGCTGAGAAAGCAGGTGCGATGACAGATACATAGGTGGAGAGAAAGGGAAGGTTATACAGGGGTGGGGAGAGAGCTAGTGTCCAGTGGTTAGTAGATGAGTATTGACTTTGCATTTAAATTTCTGGAGGTTGTAGCCGTCAGGAAAGCAAGAATACGGGAGCGAGTTGCACAGGCGGGAAGTGCGTGAGAAGAAGCTGCAAGAGTAGAATTGTCGTCCGCATTTGGCTAACCTGACTGTGAATGGGTGGGGCCCAGTTGCCAGTTTGGTTGCACGAGTAAACACCTGTTGAGGAGGCATCAGTGACTTGTTTGTCTGAGCAGAAGCCATGAAAGTATTTATAGAACAGACAAAGGGAGGCCACATTTCAATGATGGGGAAGTGGCTGCAGTCGAGCCGCCAGATCAGTACCTATCACATTACAGACTCTCTTTTGGAGCCTGTCAAGAACACCGAGGAGAATGGCAGGGGCACCTGACCATAAATGGCAGCAGTACTCCATGCACGGATGGATGGTTGACTTGTATATATGCAGGATGGATTCAGGTGGAAAAAACATCCTGGATCGACATAGTGACCCAACCTTCTTAGCAGTAGATTTTGCTATGGATTCAATATAGTGGTTCTATTTGAGGTCTGAGGACAGGGTAAGTCTGAGGAGGCGCAGTATATTACTCTCTGGGAGAATCGCTTGGTCCATGCTTATGGGAGGCAGGAGAGGTTGCCTGTAATGGTTGACAGACAACAGCTTGGTCTTAGATGAATTGAAGTTGACAAGCCACTTAATTAAAAATTTCAAAACTTCCCTTTCAAAATGCCATATCACTTTCTTTGAGCAATGAAAAAACATCTGCTCTGGTTCACAACAACATCCGAGGTAATTTTCTAAGTGAAGCTTAAATGTAGTCCAAGGCTACAATGACATGAGAGAGTCTTTTATACTGTGTGCTTAAATAAATGTTTATTGATATTTGTTTTGGCATATGGGAAAAAACCCTCATCATATTTTGCAATTCAAATCGGTTTAACTGCACAATGCATTACTTCTAATCTCAACAATGCCCAACACAAATGGCCGATGTAGCTAATTAAATTTCTGAGAGAGATTTCGGCAGATATTCAAGATTTAGTCGAGGAAGTATCAGCCATTTAGCGACTCGATCAATTAAATAAAGAAATTGTTTTACAAACAACCATTTTGGAATGGTACAAAAAGTTACAGTAGTCATTAAATACAAAAAATCAAAGAGACAGAAATCTATTTCTACAACTCTACCCTGGAGCATGTTTTCATACAAAGATTAGCAACAAGATACAGAACCAATCTTAGCATCTATAGAAGACAATATGTTTTGAGATAAATTGACACAGAGAGTTGACAAAGTCATTGGACTACGGTTTATAAAAATCCATTATACTCTTTAGGTTTTTTAAACAAATGGAATAAAAAGAAATGAGTGCCAGTATAATATGTGGCCCACCTCTTTGATTCTTGTATAATATGTGGCCCTCCTCTTTGATTCTTGTATAATATGTGGCCACCTCTTTGATTCTTGTATAATATGTGGCCTAACTCTTTGATTCTTGTATAATATGTGGCCACCTCTTTGATTCTTGTATAATATGTCCTACCTCTTTGATTCTCGTATAATATGTGGCCACCTCTTTGATTCTTGTATAATATGTGGCCTACATCTTTGATTCTCATATAATATGTGGCCATTCTTTGATTCTTGTATAATATGTGGCCTACCTCTTTGATTCTCATATAGTAAGTGGCCCACCTCTTTTATTCTTGTATAATATGTGGCTTACCTCTTTGATTCTTGTATAATATGTGGCCTAATTGTTTCTTAAATCTGTATTTTCTCGTTTGTTTTTTTTTTCTCACATTTTGGCATTCATGCTTCATTTGGAAAAAAAAAGTTTGGGATTTTTATTTATTTATTTATTCTGTTATGCGAAGCTATCCTGGCCAAGGTATCAGCAGCCACTTGTTACCCCTCCCCGCTATGGTCTGTTCTTTGAATTCAAATTTACCAAGCAGCTTAACTCGATGTTGATTTTTGGGAAAAGCAAGAATTGAAGAGTGAAACTTTCTTAATTCAAATTTCCTGTGTTAAACTGTGAGGTATGTTACGAATTGTTTCTTAAATCTGTATTTTTTCGTTTGTTTCGCATAACAGAATAAATAATAAATGTATAGTATGTGGTCTACTGCTTTGATTCTGGTATATGTGGCTTACCTCTTTGATTCTTGTATAGTATGTGGCCTACCTCTTTTATTCTCATATAACATCTGGCCTACTCCTTCATTATCATATGGCATGATAGTGGCTTATCTGTTATCATGAAGTGTAAGTGTGTTGAAACAGATTAGTTTGATTTGGCCTTGTTTGTAGATAGCCCACTATAAGAGGAGTACAAAACAAGAAAATCAAATTGTATATAGAGACAACAATTTTATATATGTACAGCAGTTAAGGTTTTCTTACAAAAAAGTAATGTCTTTTGGTTGGTATAAGGTTGCCAAAAACTTTCATAGTAGCAATTGTTGAAAGAGTATATGAGTATGTATGTGTGAGCATTTGTTTGTGAGGAGTATCTTTGAAGTTTTCACTCAGTCTTTCAGGTACTGATCAGTGGATTGGTATACAGTGAATAAAAGAAAATGAGAGAGAAAGAGAGGCCATAATAATACGATCACTTGACGTTTGTCAAGGGGCGTGTTAATTATGCTTGTATTTTCTCTACTGCAACCGTCTTCTTGTCTCATCCTTTTATTTCATTTTCTGTGGCTCCAAACAGGTCATTTGAGAATTCACACACAGATATAATTCTGCAAAAAGTGTCCGTAAAAGGAAATTGATTGTTTTTTCTAACAAAATCAATGAGTCAGATTTGAATTTTAAATGTTGAATTCATTTTGTTCACTACAGTATGTTGCCTACATCTTTGATTTTTCTATGGTATATGGCCTACCTCTTTTATTTTTGTATAATATATGGCCCACCTCTTTGATTCTCACATAGTATATGGCTTACTTTTTTGATTCTTATGTAGTATGTGGCCTACCTCTTTGATTCTTGTATAATATGTGGCCTACCTCTTTGATTCTTGTATAGTATGTAATCTACTAAATTCAAGTGTCTCCTACCTCAGTAAGAGTATATTTATAGATATAAGTATTTGGCTATTTATTGAAACTAATTATTTTTCCTTGCCCTTACCAGACAGTTATAATACAATACAGTTTTTAATAAAATAACTTTTTAAGGTAGGCCACATACTTAACTAGTGATAGAATTTCATAGGCCACATTCAAAAGGTAGGCCACATACTATACTGTCACCGAGAAATATATAAAAGTTTGTTAATGTCTCTTTATTTTGTATATCTCTCTCTTCCACATGCAATTTTCCTCAGAAACTAGGCAATTATGGCTCTCCACAACTTCTTATCATTTGAAGCTTTTAATACAGTTTGTCTTTTTTCTATCTTTCCTCATCCCTGTTCTGTTAACCATTACACAAGATTTTTAAGTAATTATCTGCTGCTTACTTGTCCTGTATGCATCAAATTTTCTAAACCCTCTTTCCTCATTATTTGTACTAGAAATATCAACTGTTTCTTTCTGATTCTAAGTATCAGTCAGTTAATTGCCATATGTGATACATGCTTGGGCGATCATGTCTCTTTCAGTCCATGACTGACTAGGTAGAAATTTTTCCTTCAGTGATACACACTTAGGCAATTATGTCACTTTTGATCCATGACTGATTAGGGAGAAAATTTTCCAGCTGTCGGTTACCATTTCTTTCTGCAGTAAACTGGTTGCTAACCAATGCTAATCTAATATTTCCTGCTATTCAACCCATAGCTGGAGGGAGAAGAGATGGATTCCTACCTTTCCTAAATGTATTTGCACATAAGTGAATGCAATGAATTAAATTAAAATTTCAAGTTGGCTATGAACTTAAGCCAATATCCATTACACTTCAAAAGCCTCATTTTCACTCCCTAAAAATTTTGTCATTGCTGACCAGTTCAGTCTCAGCATCCTTCTGTAAAACCGTATTTCTGTGGTGTCAAGTCTTTGTTGTAGAGGAGATTGTTCAGCATTTACTTTCCGTAAAAAAAGACTGATATTATATAGGAGTTCAGAGCTCTTTCATTTTACTGCTTCTTAATAATTTACTGAGCTTATAGATACATTATATTGAAACACTAGTTTCAATGTAGGACTTCAGAAATCTTTCCTTTTTTTCTTTTGAAATTTTACAGAGCTTATAGCCACATCACATTGAAACTGGTGTTTCAATGTAAATGTTTCAGTGTAGGAGTTTTAATGTAAGAGTTCAGAACTATATACCATTGTTTCTAATGAAATTTTCCTGCTTCTTAATACTTTCCCCGGGATTATAGCCACATCACATTAAAATATCTGTTTCATTGTAGGAGTTTCAATGTAGGAGTTTCAATGTAGGAGTTTTAATGTAGGAGTTCAGAACTCATTCTATTGTTTCTAATGAAATTTTCTGTTTCTTAAAACAGAGCTTATAGCCACATCACATTAAAATACCAGTTTCATTGTAGGAGTTTCAGTGTAAGAGTTGAAAACATTTTCCTTGTTTTTAATGAAAATTTCCTGCTTCTTAATACTTTACTTGGCTGATAGCCACATGATATTGAAACACCAGTTTCAGTGTTGGAGTTTCAATGTAGGTTTTCATAACTCTGTCCTTTGTTTCTAATGACATTTTATTCTTAATACTTTACTGTGCTTATCACATCATCATAATGAAACACCATTTTCAATGTAGGAGTTCAAATAAACTATTTCAGAACTCTTTCCTTTGTTTCTAAAGTAATTTTCTAGCTTCTTAATACATTACTGAGCTTATAGCCACATCACATTGAAACACCTGTTTCAGTGTAGGAGTTTCAATGTACGAGTTCAGAAATATTTCATTTGTTTCTGATGAAATTTTCCTGCTTCTTATTAATTTTATAGACACATTATATTGAAACACTAGTTTTAATGTAGGAGTTTCAATGTAGGACTTCAGAAATCTTTCCTTTATTATTTATAAAATTTTCCTGCTTCTTAATACTTTACTGGACTTATAGCCACACTAGCAGTATAGCCTGGTGTTGCTTGGGTTTAATGAAAGCTTGAAAACTAATCCATGGTCCTGGAGCTCAGACTCTTTAGATGTTGGCACGAAAGACGAAAAGCAATAGTCGTTTCCAGTTAAAGCGAAACCATAGACTGAAAGAAAAATGAATGAATGTAAGTTAAATTTTGATTTCCTGGTATTGATATCAAATAAGGTTTTTTCGTTATAAACTGAATTTTGAAGGCTAAATAAGTCCTCTGAGTAAATGGTATCATGGCTGAGACTAAGAACTACAATTATACCAACTTAGAGCCAAACCCAAAGCAAAAACTAAAATAAAACGGCTGAAAAAATACAGACATACAAGCAGATAAACAGGCACACACACAAACATCTTGCCTTTTATATATATATATATATATATATATATATATTATCGATTTTCTGCACTATTGTAAGAACTGCAACCTTGAAACTTCTGAATATCGTGTCTTTGTCTATGAGTGTATCAAATTTGATTAAAATCGGACCACTCCTTCTATAACCCAATTTTTTTGATTATCGATTTTCAATATTTATTGGGGGTACCTCAACACAAAACCTAGCTAAGAACACTTGCAGATGCTTATAATACAACTGTGTAAATTTTCAAGAAAATCGGTTCAGCCGTTTCGGAGTCTATAGGTAATGGACTATTGAATAGTGAATGCCATCACCTAAGACTTTTCCCATCATCATTGCTGTCTTTTATATAGTAGAGCATTCTATTCTCGGGGATGGCAGGATGTTCCACTATAACATAACCACATCACATTGAATTACATGTTTCAATGTAGGAGTTTCAATGTAGAAGTACAAAAACCTTTCATTTGTTTCTGATAAAATTTTTTTGCTTCTTAATAATTTACTGAGCTTATAACTACATCACATTGAAACACCAATTTTGACGTTGAAGTTTCGATGTAGAAGTTCAAAACTCTTTTCTTTGTTTCTATTAAAATTTTCCTGCTTCTTAATATTTTACAAGTCTTATAGCCACATCATATTGTAACACCCATTTTAACAGTTAAGCAAAATCAAACCTGTCTCTGAAATAGTTGGGTGACTACTTGGGAATAACGGGTGAAGATCATGTAATGGAAAATGTCTTATATTCTCTTGTATACAAATCTGCTTTGGACAGTTATAAATCAACCTCTTCTTCCTCCATCTATGGGTTAATCAGTAAGACTCATATCCTTAAATCAGTATTATTGCCAATAACTTCTTAAAATATTTTCTGGCTTTAAATAATCATAAAAACAAATCAATAATACTTTGCTTAGCTTTCTGAAGGAATATTTCACTATTCTAATGCATTTTTGAATTTCAATGTCATATTTCCCATCCTCTGTTAAAAACACTTCTTAGAAATTAAAATTTTTGTGCTTGATGGATTTTGATATTTCCAATCTGTAATTTGCATGTTGGGCTGTTCTTTTTGTAAAAAAACCATACATTCTATCTTCTTACGATTTATGTTTAGTCCATCCTTCTTGCTTTTCTTTACTATCTTTTGTAATTTCCTTTCTTTGTCTGCTATCAGCACTGTGTCATTTGTTATATCATATTCACTACCTACATGTTCAGTCTATGTGATCCTCAGCATGCGTCTGTAGAAACATATTTCTGCTGCTTAAAATTTTTTCTTCATCTGTGATAAGGTTATCTAGAATTCACTGCTATATAGGAAGATTGATATTACTCAACATTTACATATCTATTTTTATTTCTAATGAGATTTTCCTATTTCTTAATACTTTGCTTAGGTGTTAAAAGGCGACTTTCAATATTTAAAGGCATCTGTAGTGAACAAAACAAATTCTAGATTTAAAAATTCAAATGCTAAGCACTGACTCATTGATTTTGTTAGAAATAAATGAATTTACTAGAATTACAAACTTTGCTTAACAGATACAAAACTCACGAAATTTCAAACCTTGATGCTAAACTTTTTTCGACCAATAGAAAACTAAGAAACATCTAAAAACAAAATAGAAAGGCCAGAATCTTATCTGGGAGTGAATTCCCAAATGACCTACAAACAAATAAAAGATGGCTCAAGCTCGACCATCTCCAGAGAGATAAGGTGACAAGCATAATTAACACGTTTCTTGACAAACGTAAAGCGATCACTATTATTGTCTCTATCTTTCTCTCTCACCTCTCACCTCTCACCTCCTTCCTTTTCACCATTCAGCCTAAGTAATAACTTCAAAGACTATCCTACCCAACAATAAACACTCATACATACATACATACATACATACATACATACATACATATGTTCCTGCCTACATACACATAAACTCACTCTTGCAAGGACTTTTTTTTAATCATATCACCCCGAGCAAGGCGGTAACACCACTGATGTGCAGGGGGCTATGTAAGAGTGAAAAGATTGGAAAAGAGAAAACCGGAAACCACATCCTAAACAGGGAACAAGGGATGAGCCTCTTCACCTGTTCAATAGACGTGGGTGGAGTGTGAACCAGTCGATAGCTTAGTCTATCTACTACTGTAAACTTTTGACACCCTGAACTTCTTAATTCTGTTTCTCATTGAACATTAACCAATTCATGTTATTCTTTTCTATTAATAAATTTCTATTTAAACATGCAAAAGGTATAACTTTATTCTTTCACAAAAATCCACACATTCCAATCTGCAGCATTCTGATGATAGTGAATAATCTTAAGTTGTAGAGAGTTCAGTTATGTTTGACACAAGGCCAACACAAAAAAAGCATTAACCATCTTCATAAAGCTTCAGATCTGATTTCACTCTTGCCTTTTCCATCCTCTAAAAATTAAAATTTTGTACTTGATTGATTTTGGCATAGTCAAATTGTAATTAACACGTTGTTCGTTTTATTTTACGGACAACAATGCATTTAATCTTCTTACAATTGATAGTTAATCTTTTCATCTCACTTCCCAGTCACTACCTTCTGTAGGAGTTCCTGTAGTTTCCTTTCTGTGACTGCTATCAACATTATGTCTTCTTTCTATCTTTTGTTGTTAAAATTTTGACCTTAAATAATGAATCCTGATAAGATTTCTAATTCTCTCAGAATTGCTTCATTGTAAAGGTTGAAGAAGTTCTTTTGTGTGTCAGGAATAAAATTCGATTTTAATGAGCAGGCTTCCAGATTACTTCATGTGAACAGTGTATGTATTACTTCATGTACTTCCAGATTACTTCATGTGAACAGTGTATGTATTACTTCATGTACTTCAAGATTACTTCATGTGAACAGTGTATGTATTACTTCATGTACTTCCAGATTACTTCATGTGAACAGTGTATGTATTACTTCATGTACTTCAAGATTACTTCATGTGAACAGTGTATGTATTACTTCATGTACTTCAAGATTACTTCATGTGAACAGTGTATGTATTACTTCATGTACTTCAAGATTACTTCATGTGAACAGTGTATATATTACTTCATGTACTTCCAGATTACTTCATGTGAACAGTGTATGTATTACTTCATGTACTTCCAGATTACTTCATGTGAACAGGGGTGTCATTCAAGGCTCTATCCTAGGTTCTATGCTGTTTCTGATCTTCATCAATGATCTCCCTGATGTCATCATTTTCTAAGTATGCATCTATGCAGATGACACCACCATTTATGCCTGTCTCAAGAGGAAATTTGCAAAGAAACCAGTAAACCTGACAGCTGCTCTTGAAATGGATCTCCAGTCAGTTGTTAACTGGGGTAGGAAATGGCATATAGATTTTAATACCTTCAAAACAAAACTACTCTCCTTTAACCACCAGAGAGAAACTTTCCACCAGCCATCAGCATGTGTTGCCCTCCAGGAGTCTTGCATCAACCATGCTGATGGCTGTTGCAAATCTCCTAGAAAGCAACACACAGTGCCTCTTCAGCCTCACTTTTTTAACCAACCTGAAGTGGAATGAGTATATCAAATCTACTGCTAGAATGGTTGGGTCTCTGTGTCAGGCCATAATGTTTTTCTCCTCAAAATTCATCTTACACATTTATAAATCTACCATTCATACGTTCATTGAATACTGTTGCTATATCTGGTTGGGTGCTCCTGTTACTGTTGAAATGGTTAAATGTAACCATCGCTTCTACTTCAACAGTTTCTTTTCTTGCACTTCCCCAATATTGAATTCCTTTCTGTTTACTTGTTTTCCTGATAGCTACAATTTCCAAAAATTTATACGCAACATCAATTGCCATCTTATATCTTCTTGAATCCTGTTCATCTTTTATCCTTCCTTTAATATTCCCTGTACCCAGTCTTTTCTCTCATTGTAACCTCCTGTGCGCTAGTATCAGTCTCACCATCCTTAGGAGTGAAATAATTTAATATAATGGACTTGGGGAGGTTTGCAGTAATGTGCATGACATGGTAGGTTTTAGCTGTGAAGGTTTTCTTCTTTTCTTTTTCTTACAGTGATTTTCACTCTGTACAGTTCCCAAGAGCTAATTAAGTACTTAAATCAACAATTTCACACCTACACACCAAATTCCTCAAAAGTCTAATGATCAACAAGACATTCACTTAATTACCAATAACCCCAACCAACCCCCATGACAACAAGAACCAAATATAAACAGAGAATGATTCCAAACCTTTATTTCCCCCGAAGAAGTGTTTAAATCCAAACACTGAAACAAACATATGATTGTAGGGAAGAGGACATATATAGAAGAAATTATGTACATGTTCTAAAACATAATTTATAATATATATATATATATATATATATATATATATATATATATAAAAGAGACCAGTTTGATCAAAACCTAGGTAGCAAGTAAGTGTTGTATGTTTGGTTCTTAGACACACACACACACACACACACACACACATATATATATCTAAGAACCAAGCATTTGCACTTACTTGCTACCTAGGCTTTGATAATGTCGGCCTCTTATATATATATATATATATATATATATATATAAATAAATATCAGAGGGAGGATAACTTCCTGGAAGATATTCAGTACTTTTCTGAGAAATTTTAAAAATAAATACATTAATTAATATGAATTTATGTCAGTGACAAATAAATCTTTTTCCGTATTCTATGTTTTTTTCTCAATTTGAAAAATTGCCAATTATTGATAAAATATTTCTATTAGGTTGCTCTGTTCGTGTCGTTTTCTTAAAATTTCTTCTCACATAGAAAATTACATAAAATATATACATATATGAGTGCATATATAAAGACATTTAGCAATATATATATATATATATATATATATACGTGTGCATGTGTGTGTGCGTGTGTGTTCATATAGTGTTTAAAATTTGGTTTATTTATGTTGGGAGAAGCTCGCTATATGGTATATTGTTTGGTAGATATAAACATTATAGACAAAGAAATTCCGATTGTACTGGGGCTGTTGAATTGCGGATGTGCCTTGTGGTGCAGTGTATATCAGCTTAGAGTAAGAAATCAGAGAGCTAAGTTCAAATTCTAGCTGAATTTGTTGAATTCACTTTCACACAAATACCCTTGCGTAAGGTATTAATCTCTTCTTCCTCCAACTGTAGGTTGAATAACAGAACAAATTGAGTTCTATAACCTTGTTACGCAACTAGTGGACTGCATAAAGTAATGGTGACCTACTATGGAAAAATCTTCTGACCAGTCAGTCATGGCTCTTTTGAGTCATGGTTGCCCAAGCATGTATCACATATTTCACTTAATTGACTGATTATGACTTAAATTCTATGACTTAAATTCTATGACTTAAATTCTCTGCAAACACACACACACACACACACACACACACACACACACACACACACACACACACACACACACACTTCACCAAAAACATCTGTCAAGGTACTTCTGTTGATTTTTATTATTGCATCTTTAATTTAATCCAACAAGATATTTCTTTTCTTTTTTAGACTATGCCTATATCTAAACTTATTTACAGGCAACCTCTTCTGCCTCCCATAAGCATGGACCAGGTGATTCTCCCGGAGAGTAATACACTACGCCTCCTTGGACTTACCCTGTCCTCAGACCTCAAATGGAACCACTATATTGAATCCATAGCAAAATCTACTGCTAAGAAGATTGGGTCACTATGTCGATCCAGGATGTTTTTTCCACCTGAATCCATCCTGCATATATACAAGTCAACCATCCGTCCGTGCATGGAGTACTGCTGCCATTTATTGTCAGGTGCCCCTGCCGTTCTCCTCAGTGTTCTTGACAAGCTCCAAAGGAGAGTCTGTAATGTGATAGGTACTGATCTGGCGACTCGACTGCAGCCACTTTCCCATCGTCAAAATGTGGCCTCCCTCTGTCTCTTCTATAAATACTTTCATGGCTTCTACTCAGATGAGCTTAAGTCACTGATACCTCCTCAACAGGTGTTTACTTGTGCAACCAGACTGGCAACTGGGTCCCACCCATTGACAGTCAGGTTAGCCAAATGCAGACGACAATTCTACTCCTGCAGCTTCCTCTCTCGCACTTCCCGCCTGTGGAACTCACTCCTGTATTCTTGCTTTCCTGACGGCTACAACCTCCAGAAATTTAAATGAAAAGTTAATACTCATCTACTAACCACTGGCCTCTAGTTCTCTCCCCTCCCCTGTATAACCTTCCCTTTCTCTCCACCTATGTATCTGTCATTGCACCTGCTTTCTCAGCTTTCTATTGTTCCTTTCTAACTAGCTTGTACTCCTCACTCTTTTCTAATTAATCTTTTTACATTTATGTAACCCCCTGCACATCAGTGGCGTTTCCGCCTTGCTCGGGGTGAAATGATTAAAAAAAAAAAAAAATGGAACTTTGTCTCCGTGTGTGTGTCCGTTACCTATAGACTCCGAAACGGCTGAACTGATTTTCTTGAAAATTTACACAGCTGTACTATAAGCATCTGCGAGTGTTCTTAGCTAGGTTTGTGTTGAAGTACCTCCAATAAATATTGAAAATCGATAATAAAAAAAATTGTGTTATAGAAGGAGTGGTCCAATTTTAATCAAATTTGATACACTCATAGAAAAAGACACAAGAAACGATATTCAGAAGTTTCAAGGTTGCAGTTCTTACAATAGTGCAGAAAATTGATAATATATATATATATATATATATAAATGGCAAGATGTTTGTGTGTGTGTCTGTTTATCTGCCTGTATGTCTGTATTTTTTCAGCCCTTTTATTTTAGTTTTTGCTTCGAGTTTGGCTCTAAGTTGGTATAATTGTAGTTCTTAGTCTCAGCCATGATACCATTTACTCAGAGGACTTATTTAGCCTTCAAAATTCAGTTTACGATGAAAAAAATTTATTTGATATCAATACCAGGAAATCAAAATTTGACTTACATCCGTTCATTTTTGTTTCAGTCTACAGTTTCACTTTAACTGGAAACAACTATTGCTTTTTAGTCTTTCGTGCCAATGTCCAAAGAGTCTGAGTTCCAGCACCATGGATTAGTTTTAAAACTTTCATTACACCCAAGCAACACCAGGCTATTCTGGTATTATATATATATATATATATATATATATACACTCTGGTCAATTTCTTCTTGATCTTATATGGGCTGGGGAGAGAACCTCAGTGTGAAGCACCACATTGGCAATTGTCTGAAGAACCATATCACATGTTGACTCCAGCCATGTGATTGAAATTAGGTACACAATTCTGTTCAGAAGCCACTGACAGTTGTATTGGCATATATGAATTTTTTTTTTTTAATCATTTCACTCCGAGCAAGGTGGAAACGCCACTGATATGCAGAGGGTTACATAAATGTAAAAAGATTAATTAGAAAAGAGTGAGGAGTACAAACTAGTTAGAAGGGAACAATAGAAAGCTGAGAAAGCAGGTGCGATGACAGATACATAGGTGGAGAGAAAGGGAAGGTTATACAGGGGAGGGGAGAGAACTAGAGTCCAGTGGTTACTAGATGAGTATTGAATTTGCATTTAAATTTCTGGAGGTTGTAGCCGTCAGGAAAGCAAGAATACGGGAGCGAGTTCCACAGGCTGGAAGTGCGAGAGAGGAAGCTGCAGGAGTAGAATTGTCGTCTGCATTTGGCTAACCTGACTGTGAATGGGTGGGACCCAGTTGCCAGTCTGGTTGCACATGTGTGTGTATGTATATATGTGTGCATATATATATCTAGATATAAATATACATGGCTGAGAGGTTAGAATATTCGCTTTCTGACCATGAGACACAGCTTCGAATCCCATTATAGTCAGGAAAGTGATTTCTTAATGATATCAGTCTTGGGTTTAGAGATGATCCCAGTCTGTGGCACCTTTAGAAAGTGGTTGAAGGCAATACCACAAGTTGACCCAAGCCTTGTAAGTGATATTAGGACTCTTTGGAAGCTGTCAACAGCTGTGCTAGTACAAAGTCACATGTCATCATGATCCTGATCATTAGTAGAGTTTCAGTAAATCACTATGACTGAAGACAATGAGAAGCAACAACCACTATTAATTTTTAGAAACATCATAGCAATAAACAGTCAAAATATTGAACCTAACGGTAACTAAGGTAATTAGTTCCTCACCCAGTAAGGAGAGAAATGTGTCACTTGACCATTATCCAGTGACTGTTAGCATAAACAGTGTGAGGAGAATAAAATTCCTTAGAGCTGACATCTCACCTGGAAAGAAGTGACATGAGCAACAAGTGTCATCAGACCTTTATCCAGCAACAGTTTGCATGAAAAAAAATTAATACACATGATATGGAACATCAAAATGTTGAGCAACTGTGTTTAATCACATTGCACTCAGCAAAGCATAGGCCATCAGTGACCCCCATCGATGAGGGGTTTGTTTATGTTTGTGCAACTTGTCTTTTTTACAGGCAAAGTTGTTGACCCTATGCAAACACCTTTGTTCTCCAAGCAAGATAGATTGGTTGCTAACCAAGACTATAGAATCCATCCTGTTCTGCTATGTAACCCATAGCTGGAGTGAGAAGAGATGGATTAATATCTTTCCAAAGGGTATTTGAGCATAAGTGAATACAACAAATTCAACTGGAGTTTAAATTCAGCTTTCGGAATTCACTTCCTGAGCTGATATCCCCTGCACAACAACCCATATCCTTTGAGCAACTGTATGTATGCAAGCTGCATTCACCCTAGTTGGGTTGAGCCAGCTTCCTCCCCCAATGGAGGAAGATTCATTGGGAATCCAAGTCCTACCCTGTTATTTAACCCATAACTGGAGGGAAGGGATGGATTAATACCTTTGCCAAGGGTACCAGCACGTAAGTGAATGCAGGGAATTCAACTGGAATTTGAACTCGGCTCACCGATTTCTTTTTCCAAGCCAATATCCATTGCACCACAACTCACATCCATCACTAAACACTTACAGCACCTGGTATTTCCAAGCGGTCACCCATCTTAGTACTGACTAGGTTCAATGTTGCTTAACTTCAGTGATCGAATGAGAGCCAATGTATTCAACGTGATATGACTGTAAGCTACTGTGGCCAGCTGGAAAATGTCAAACAGGAGATGAGTAGTTTAAATGTCAACATTTTAGGTATATGGGAAACTAGATATTTTGTGAATAACAACTACAGGATTATATATGCAGGCAGAGAGGTAAATGAAAAAGGAGTTGGATTAATACTGGGTCAAGACATGAAGAAATGCATTCACCTTGAGATGCTTAAGACCACATGACAATAACAAGAAGTTTTAAAAGTCACAACAACAGTTATTGACACAAATAGTTGCACAGTTCTAGAATCAACTCAAAATTTTCCCACTGGAACAAACCAAAATACTGATTTAGCTGGAATCTTGGCCAATAACTTCCCAGAATTACACTATGATTCGGCAAGCGAAAAAACATTTACTTCGTGGTTTAAACAATGGATGTTTATTTTCACACTGACCTTTCTCAAAAAGATGAAAAATAGAACATTTTTCTCTTAGAACTTGGCACTAAGGTACATATAGCGGCAATAGAAGGCTGACAAGGAGAATTCAATACTTAAATTGTGGGTGCGTTGGCCGGGAGGAAATGTCTTTGAACGTCTGGGTCGCCAGTTTATCTGGGAACATTGGGGTCACCAATTTATAGCGAGTTATCCAATCTTTTCCAGTATAGTGTAGAGTCTGTTCTAGTGAAGGATAGTTGTATATTGTTGCAGATTAACGGAATTTGGCCTTGTTGTAGATAGCCCACTATAAGTCATAAAGAAAGGTTATAAACCAAGAAAAGCAAATTAAGTTGAAAAATAACATTTTATATATACACATATCAATTAAGGTTTTTACAATGAAAGTAATGCTTGAAGTATAGGTCCAATGAACGTTAAAATGTTCATGGCAATAAAATGCTGAAAAGGGAATTAATACTTAGGAATGTGAGAGAGTTGTAAGTAAGGAATGTCTTTGATGTATTTGCTCCTTAGCTCTGTAAGTAGTTTTGAGACAGGGAAGAAGGTAAGGAGAGGTGAAGGGTGGCGAGCATAGTAGCCGCTTGACTTGGTCAAGGGCGATACTAATTACATTCGTCTCTCTCAAGTCTGTCTGTCTTTCTGTCTGGCAATGCTTTCTGTATTAGCTTTTTATATTGTCTTTTTGGATCGCAACAGATCATTTGGGAATTCATGTCCGTATTTGATTCAGGGCTTCCTATTGGCCAATAAATAAAATACGCATAGGCTCACGAACTGGAAATTTAATATTTGATTAATTTTTATTTTTCAACTGGAACATCTGTGTGAGGCCAGCTGCACACAGATGACTTTTGGTCATTTTCTTTTTGGTTGTGAATGTGCAAACACCTGGTGCCTCACTTTTGCTCGGTCGGTATCACCACATAACTTTCGCCCTAGAAAACGGTGTTGTATTTTATTTTTTTGGTATCTGTTGTCGCTTCTCTTTTTTTTTCAAATGGTAGTTTTCGTTTTTTTTTTTATTGTTGTTGTTATTAGGAATAAAAATATGTGTTTTCTTTCTTCCATTTAACCATTCTACCGAACTTAGTTTCCACAGTACAAGATGGGGAGTATTCAAATCCTGTCTTGATTTGATGGAATCTTTGGTTTTTGGTTCTTGTTAAAAGGGCGAACACTGGTAGTGAATTTTTTTTTTTCTTGCTGTGGGAACAGCCATGGGTTGGTTGGTTTGGATTTTTGTTGTAGTTTCTTCCGCGTCCGTTGCCATGATGAATTTGTGTTGCAGAGAAATATTCAAATTTCGCTGAAAGTCCAAATTCTTTTTTCTTGTTTTTTTTCATTGTGGGAATAGACATGGGTTAGTTGCTTTTGATTTGTTGAAGTTTCTTCCGTGTCCGTTGCCATGTTGAGTTTGTGCTGCAGAGAAATATTCAAATTTCGCTGAAAGTCCAAACAAATTTTTTTTGTGTGTATATATATGGGTGTTGAATTTCATGTAGGGTAGTCACCAGTTTATGGTGGATTTGTCGTTCTTTTAAATTCACAAGTGACTATCCAACTGTTTTTTTTTCTTTTTTTCTTTTTCTGTTGTTTTTCCGTTTTTTTTCGGTTTTTTTCTTTTAACATTACTATTATAATAATTATATTTTACCAAACAAGTTACAGGGGAAGAACTCTTGCCTTCTTCAGGGACAAACATTCTTTGTTTTATATTCAATTCAACAGCTAATGAAAGATGCTGCTGACAATTATGAAACATTTGCTGGTCAATCGAGAATGTGAAACATTGAAATTAAATTCCCCCACAGAGGAACAGTTTAAAGATACTGCCAATTATCTGAAAGAATTCTTTTAGTTAAACTGAAAGGAAACCCATTCAATATATTTATTATAATCATGTAGGCACTGACAGCACAAAGTACAGAAGAATAAATCAAATCATTCTTTTCGATGCCAGATAAGACCAACACTCGGTGTAAATCATAAATAATTATAATTATTATGAAAGACTTGAATGTCAACTAAACAAAGAGAAGGAAGGGGAAATAGCTGGCAAGTTTGAACTAGGAACCTGCAACGAATATGGAGTAAAACAGGTTTAATGGTTCACTGTAAATGTCCTGGTAGTAACCAACACCTGCTTCCAAGAACATTGATTATGGACATGGAAAAATCCTGGATGAAAAAATAAAAACCAAATTGACTGCAAAACTATCGACAAGAGATTTTGGAATGCAGTCGTTCACTGTAAAACCTATCCAGATGCTGACTGTGAAAGCAACAACTTTCCTTAAGAATTAAACTAAAAAAAACTAAAGAACCATAAGGCAGCACCAAAACTGCAATGCAACAGATTCCTGAATGACCCGGATCTGCTAGAAAAATCTATGATCAGTATGAATAGAAATATCTAAGGGGCAATTTGGAAATAGAAACTTAAAATGGGAAACACTAAAAGAAGCTTAGTGATATCAGCAAATGATATAATCCCAAAGAAAAAAGGATATAGAAGGAAAAATGAGATTCTTGACATGACACAAAGGAGACAGAAAACAATGCTAAGATATGGAATGGAACATAGAAAAAAAAAACTAAACAAGGAAATAGGGAACAAATGCAGTCAATTTAAAGAAGAATAGCTCAACAAATATTTACCAAAATAGAGAGATTGAGTATCAAAAATAAAAGATATATTTGTTTATACTTCTGAGATGAGGTAGTATTTACACTATTTACATTATTCAGACTATTGTCCTCATCTTTGTTGTCATTTTTACAATGTTTTGGCTGTTGCATGCTCTGGCCTTCTTCAGGTGCTAGGAATTTTGAATCAAACCCTTTATTATGATCCAAAGAGTTGTGAGTTCAATACCAGGCTACGACAGTGGTGAACAAATAACTCAGAGAGTTAGGTTAAAGAGAGATTACTCATGACCACCAGAATTGGCTTTGCACAAGAAATGAGAATAATATATCCTAGTGCTTGTAATAAAAGATTCGGTTTGAAATTCCAAGCACCTGAAGAAGGCCGGAGCGTACAACAGCTGAAACATTGTAAAAATAACAAAAAAGATAGGGACAATAGTCTGAATAATGTAAATAGTGCAAAAGATATATGCATAAGAAAATAAAAGAACTATCAAAACAAAAGACATGGTCATCAACAAGATGCATAATATCCAAGGACAGAATACTCATATAAAAAAAAAATTCTTCAGCAATGGAGTAAATAAAAATTGGAGATCTCTTCCCCAACAAAAGAGAACAATCATTAATAAAGAGAAATACCAATGGTCTAGAAATATTAAAAACTGAAGTAGAAGCTGCACTGGCCAAACTGAACAGAAACAAAGTGGCAGGTCCAGAAAGCTGTCTATACATGAGGTCCTTAGGTATTCTGTTATCACTCATCCTTGCAACATAACCAACTCTTAGTTTCCGAATTTTTGATCTGCTTAATTGATTCAAATAATGATTATGTTGTTGAAAATTGTTTTCTTTTGCAAAAAATATCAAATTGATACATCAACATCAGCTTGAGAAGTATAAAGCTCAGTAAAAGTAATGTATATATCTAGGCAGTCCGTATCTTTCTTTTCAAAACTGATGTCATTGGCAAGAAGAAAAAAAGACTATAGGAAGAGACTCCAAGATCAATGAGTATGTATCTGTCAAGATGTTACCTTCCAATACTCAGCTAAAGAGAAAATTCAACAAAGTCTGGTGCTATTTAGAGGTACTGATAAGGCCTTGTGTGTTAATGTTAATAATGTTTTAGTTTAAAACCATGATTAATTCCAAGATCCCTACGTGATAAAGACCATCTTGGGTATGACAATAAAATACATCTGGCAGCAAGACCTCAGATCAGTAGGTTTAGGGGAATATAGAACCACAATTGCTTTTGTTCCTAAGTTTACTCTGACCTGGGTTGGTAGTACCTGTTAGGATCTCAGCAGTGGTTAAATAGTTAACCTTAAAACTGAGGTTAAAACACTTCTTCTTCTTCTATGTGCCATGTCCCTTCAGGATGTAGGCAATCGTGGCCTTCCACATCTCCCTATCCCTGATAGCTCTTAGCATACTTTCTCCTGTTACCCTACTCAAACGCTGCATTGCCATCCACTTGCTCAGGCCCTACAAATATGTTATCCGCTGCGTTCTAATCTCTCTTTCCCTCTATCTAACCTGTGAGTATCAGATTCTCCAAGCCTTCCTTCCTCATCACATGTCCAAAGAACTTCAGTTGTCTTTTCCTGATACTCAGTATTAATTTGTATTTCATTTTCTTCTTTTTTAAAACCTCATCATTGCTCACATGCTTGATCCAGGATATCCGCAGCATCCTTCTGTAAAACTACATTTCAGCTGCTTCAAGTTTTTCCTTCATCTTTGATGATATTGTCCAGCATTCACAGCCATATTGAAGAACTGACATCACATAGCATTCTAGTACTCTCTTCTTTGTTTTTAATGAAAGTTTTTTTGTTTCTTAATACTCTACTCAGCTCCTGCAATGCATCCTTGTGCTTTTGGATCTCAGGAATATAAATATATAGAAACTACTGTGACCACAAAGTGTGGGTCAGTTTATATATTGGTTGTAATATGAAATTGATCCCCCACTTTATATCCAGTATGCTTCTGTAGAACCACATTTCAGTTGATTTAAGTCTTTCCTTCATCTTTGATGATATTGTCCAGCATTTACTGCTATATTGAAGAATTGACATCACATAGAAATCCAGTACTCTCTTCTTTGTTTCTAACAAAATTTTCCTGTCTTTTGATAATCTACTCAGCTTCTAGAATGTGTTCATGGCCATGCCAATTGCCTTTGGATCTCAATGTCGCACTTTCATTCTTCTGTTAGAACATTTACCAAGTACTTAAATTTTTGTACTTACTTGATTTTAGTATCTCCAACCTGTAATTGGCATTTTGAGCTTCTTTTTTTGCTGATGACCATACATACAATTTTCTTGTAGTTTATTTGTAGTCCTTTTTTTTTTCTTTTTTTTTTTTATAAGCGTTTCACCCCGAGCAAGGCATGTCACTGCCACTACTGCGCAGGGGGCTACGTAGAGTGGAGAAAGGCTGATTAAATATAGGAAATGACAGAGGGTGGGTGATAGGCGGGTAAGGATACCGAGAATGAGGGTTGGGTAGATGAGAGTGTTCTGAGAATAGTTGGGAGTTAGTGTGATAGGAGGTGTCTATTGACCCTACATTTAAACACCTGGAGATTGTAACTGTCGGGAAAGCAGACTTGTGGAAGGGAGTTCCACAGGCGGGAAGCGCGAGAAAAGAAGCTATTGGAGTAGAATTTACAGTTACATCTTATTTGTTTAACTGTAAAAGGGTGGGACCTCGTTGCTAATCTAGTATCTCGTGTAAATTCGTGCTTAGGCGGCACCAGTGATCTGAGCTCATCGGAGCAGAAGCCATGAAAGTACTTGTAGAAGAGGCACAGGGAAGCCACATCACGCCGGTGTGAGAGCGGCTGCAGCCGGTCTGCCAAGTCAGTATCAACCACGTTACAGATCCTCCTTTGTATTTTGTCAAGAAGCCCAAGGAGAGCAGCAGGGGCACCCGACCAGATATGGCAGCAATATTCAATACACGGGCGGATGGTAGATTTGTATATGTGCAGAATAGATTCAGGTGGGAAAAATTTCCGGGCCCTGCACAGGGAGCCCACTTTCATAGCAGCAGATTTGGCAATGGATTCAATATAGTCATTCCATTTGAGGTCCGCCGAGAGTGTAAGGCCAAGGAGGCGTAGTATTTTACTCTCTGGGAGACTTTCTTTTGACTTTCTTCATCGACCTTTTTCAGCAGGTCTTGTAGTTTTCCTTCTGTGTTGGCTATCAGCACTGTATCATCTGCGTATGTTATGTTGTTCAATTGTGACTGCCATTGGTGAATGCTGGCATAACTTCTAGGGTCCCCAGAATAGTCTTACTGTTAAGTATAAAATTTTTATAATAAAAATACTTGCAATTCATTTTTTGTTTTTGCTTAATTGAGACCTTTATGAAGGGATCTCCTCATTGGTTAGTTGTCTACCAGCAAAGAGGGATGGAAAACTCAGCAGCAGTCTAATCAAACACCGGATAATGATGAGCAGAGCACAATCAAGATATCCACATAAGAAGACCAGACATACAGTTTGTGACAGAGCTAAGATACCAAAAATACAAACAAGGACAAACAAATATGAAATAAATCTGGTTATCATAAAGAAAAATCCTTGGTAATACACAGCAATGTCCTTTCAACACTGTGTACTGCCAAACTCTGGATATTTACCAGAGGCCTCCTCACTGAGACCAGATGCAACACAAGGTTGATTTTTTAATGAAGAAAATCTGAGCCCATAAGCTTGTGCCCAAATTTTCCATAGACCATGCAAATGGCAGGGACGAGCTCCTGTTTGTTTATTTCCAGATAAGCCTTTGCTCTTTGGCCTAGCCCCATCTCTGTTGCTCTCTGCCAAAAGCCAGAGAATTTGATAAGGTTGATGGTGTACTGGAAAGCTCTGCCTATTTCCAGAAAATGTACCTGCTTTTATGAAGCCTACAACTTTAGCAATTGGCGAGCAAAGGTGTTGTGGATCTTCATCACCAATTTGCTGTGGAGTTGTGGCGAAACTTTGTCACAAAGTGTAGCGACTGGTTTGTGCTGGAAGTAAGATGTGGAACAAGAAGGTAGGTGTATTAGTATAACAAGAAACAAGATATTCAAAGGAAGTGTTAATAATAAATAATGTAGAAATAAGTCCAAAGGTATTATTACACTGCCTGACTAGTAGCTGTCATTAACTGCTCTCGTTAACTGCTGTAACTAACTACGGTATTTAATTATCTTCCCACTTAAGACAAAATGTGGCACAAGGCCTTTTTAATGTGGGTAATCTGGGCCATATAGCCCGGGCAAAAACTTTTATCTAATTTTCCCCAGACATAACTCTAACCTTTGGGGGAGCCTCGATTGGGTTAATACTCTCTGCCCGAAAGCAGAGATCTTAACAATACGTACGGCAGAAACTGCTGTAACTAACTGCAGTATTCAGTCGCCTTTCCACTGAAGGCAAAATGTGGAACAAGGCCTTTTTAATGTAGGTCTTCTGTGCCATATAGCCTGGCCAAAAATTCCTGTCTAATTTTAACATGTTGAGACTCTACCATTTGCTGGAGCCTCGACTGGATTAATACTCTCAGCCCAAAGGCAGAGACCTCGACAATGCATACAACAGAAGCTTCTGTAACTAACTGCTCTCTAGAAGTCATGCAGGTAATTTATATATAGCAAGTGGAAGAGTCCATTCCTTGTAGCAGGGTACCATAACAAAAGGATTAATTTGTATAATTAACACTGCTCAGCTCACCATCTTGACTATCTCAAGGGGAAACTGGTAAACACTTTCTTTCTTCATAATCGGATATTCCAGGCTCAGTTCTGGTAGGACAGTCATGTGCTGTTTTTCTGCAGAGACAGCACACTGAAACTCATCTCTTTGATCAACAGGGGTGAGTACTGTTATTAGTAGCAATTGGCTGCTCTGTCTCTATTTCATTTTTGCTTTACTAAAACAGATATTTTTTCCATCTTCAAAATTGAAGCTTCATGCATAGTCATGATGAATTCATAAAATCATGTTGTTGGTTGGTTGCTTTGTTTTTATGGCAATATCAACCTTGGTGCGTCATTTATTGCTAAGTAAATTGTATTTATTTATTGCTGGTAATACCTTTTCCTTTCAACAATTTATTGTTGTTTTTATATAAGTTTTGTGTCTAGTAATACTTTTTTCTTTTCGAGTATCAAAATTTATTGGGATTTGTTTTTAAGAGCAGGGTCCCCAAGTCCTACCCTTGTTATTTAACTCATAACTGGAGGGAAGGGATTGATTAATATCTTTCCCAAGGGTACCAGTGCTGAAGTGAATGCAGGGTATTCAACTGGAATTCGAACTTGGCTCACCGATTTCTCTTTCTGAGCCGATATCCACTGCACCAAGTCGCACATCCATCACTAAACGCTTACAGCACCTGGTCGATAAAATCATGTAAAAAAACTGAAAACTGAAAATAAACCTGACTTCACCAAAGGATCCAAGGACATTATGATAACAACGGAAAAAATAATAATTTCAAATTGATGATAAAAGTATAATCTGATTTATAACTAGCATTAAACATGCATAAGAATTCAATTTCATTTTCATTTATGGGCAATGCCCTTTGAGGATGTGGGTGCTCACAATTCTCAATGTGTCCTTGGTATAATGATAAACTATATCTGGTAGCAAGGCCTCTGATTGATAGGTTTTGAGGAGTGTGGAAGCATCTCTTAAGTGCTTTTGTTCCCAGAGACACACTGACTTGGAGTGATAGAACCTGTTAGAACCCCACCTATGGACAAAACACTATAAAAAATATAAATATACATTTTTAAAGTAAAAATACCGGCAATATATTTTCATAGAAATAAATAATTGCCTGCAGTACCATTTTGTAAAAAATTTTACCAAAGCTCCCCAGAAAACTAAATTTTGGCGTTAAATGACCCATAAGAAATTGATAATCTGCTAAACAAACAAAACTGATAAAAATTGTGCTGCAAATGATACATGTACTTTATACAGGGTGCAAATAAGGTAACTTTTTCTTTTTCTATGTGCCCTTTAGGACACAAGCGATCATGATTCTCCACAACGTCCTAGCCTTTGTATTTCTTAGTAATTGTCTTTTCACCATCCCTAGACTCCCAGTTTTTTCATCCATCTACACAGGCTTGTTGGGTAGATTTCTTTCTTTTCTTTGTCTTTATTGATTTCAGTATGACCTGTGAGTGTTAAGTTCTCCAAGCCCTCTTTCTTCATTAAGAATGCTAGAAATTCCAACTCACACTTTATCTTATCTTATTTTATGCATAAACATCCTTTTTGTTTCCATTTTCATTAAAAAATTCTTGCTACGTACATTTTCAGCCCACAATATTCTCAGCATCCTTCTGTAGAACCATTTTTCTGTTGCCTATCTCATCATCATCTCTGAAGATATTTTCCAGCATTCACTACCATATAGGAAGACAAGTATTACATTACTGTTCAGGTCTCTTTTCTTTGTTTCTGATGAAACATTCCTGTTTCTTAATACTTTGCTTAGCTTTTGAAAGGCCACTTTCACTATTTCAATGCCCATCAGATTATGGTATCATATTTTTTTCCTCAGCTAAAACATTTCCCTAAACATTTATTTTTTTCAAGATTATTTAACATTCCTTTTTCTACAGGTAGCAATCTCTTACATTTAAGAAGATGCAGTATACTGCATCATCATCATCATCATCATTTTTCATGCACTGCCCTTCTTCAAGATGTGAGTGATCATGGCTCTCCGTACCTTCCTATACTTTGTAGCTCTTCATAATGTTTGCATTTTCACAAATCCTCCCACTCTCTGATCTGACATCAATTTACATAGCTTTCTTAAGTATTTTAGTTATTTTCCCATGTCTCTTGCTTTATTTCAAAGTCTACTAGTATGGCCTATGAGTGTTGAGTTCTCCAAGCCCTCTTTCTTCATTATAAGGCCTAGAAATTTCAACTGTTACTTTCTAATTTGCATGTGACTCAGGAAAAAAATGACCAATATTGGCCCATAGACTTAGGAAAAATACAGACTGATATTTGCTTATAGACTCAGGAAAAAAATGACCAATATTGGCCTATAGACTTAGGAAAAATACAGACTGATATTTGCTTATAGACTCAGGAAAAAATGACCAATATTGGCCTATAGACTAAGGAAAAATACAGACTGATATTTGCTTATAGACTTTAGAATTAACCAACCATCTTTTGTCGATAGACTCAACCAAAATGTGACGCAGAATGAGGATCATATATTTTTCCAAGGCAATTAGTATAAAAGTAAAGTTATCTGGCAACAAGGCCTTTGAGTGAGAGGTTTAAACAAAAGTGAAACCATGTCTTAATTGATGTTGTCCCTAGATCCACCTGGACCATGAAGTGGTAGCACCTGTTAGGTTCCCCGCTATGGTAAACCCAAACTTAGGTCAAAACACTATGAAAATATAAAAATACATTTTTGTAGCAGAACTCATGTACCCCTGCTGTTCATCTCAGGATTCTCGACAGGCTCCAAAGAAGAATCTGTTATGTTATCAGTCCTGACCTGGCAGCTTGACTTCAGCCACTTTCTCACTGGTAGGATGTGGTTTCCCCCTGTCTCTTCTACAAATATTTTCATGGTGTCTGCTCTGATGAACTTAGGTCATTGGTGCCTCCTCTACAAGAATTTACTTGAGCAACTAGACTGGCAACAAGTTTTACAGTTAAATCTACCAAATACAACTGATAATTCTCCTCCAGTAGCTTCTTTTCTCACACTTCCCACCTGTGAAACTCTCTTATGTATACTTGATTTCCTGACAACTACAACCTCCAGCAATTTAAATGCAATGTCAATTCCCGTCTCTTATCCACCTGACTCCAGTCCTTCCCTCGTCCTTTCTACATCACCCCATGTAACTTGTTCCTTTCTCACTCTAGCTTTGCAAATGTCTTCACAATTTAAAAAATTTTTTTTTATAAGCGTTTCACCCTGAGCAAGGCATGTCACTGCCACTACTGCGCAGGGGGCTACATAGAGTGGAGAAAGGATGATTAAATATAGGAAATGTCAGAGGGTGGGTGATAGGCGGGTAAGGATACCGAGAATGAGGGTTGGGTAGATGAGAGTGTTCTGAGAATAATTGGGAGTTAGTGTGATAGGAGGTGTCTATTGACCCTATATTTAAACACCTGGAGATTGTAGCTGTCGGGAAAGCAGACTTGTGGAAGGGAGTTCCACAGGCAGGAAGCACGAGAAAAGAAGCTATTGGAGTAGAATTTACGGTTACATCTTATTTGTTTAACTGTAAAAGGGTGGGACCAATCTAGTATCTTGTGTAAATTCATGCTTAGGCGGCACCAGTGAACTAAGCTCATCGAAGCAGAAGCCATGAAAGTACTTGTAGAAGAGGCACAAGGAAGCCACATCACGCCGGTGAGAGAGTGGTTGCAGCTGGTCTGCCAAGTCAGTATCAACCACGTTACAGATCCACCTTTTTATTTTGTCAAGAAGCCCAAGGAAAGCAGCAGGGGCACCCAACCAGATATGGCAGCAATATTCAATACATGGGCGGATGGTAGATTTGTATATGTGCAGAATAGATTCAGGTGGGAAAAACTTCCGGGCCCTGCACAGAGAACCGACTTTCATAGCAGCAGATTTGGCAATGGATTTGATATAGTCATTCCATTTGAGGTCCGCCGAAAGTGTAAGACCAAGGAGGTGTAGTATTTTACTCTCTGGGAGGCTAGCCTGTCCCATGCTAATGGGAGGTAGATGTGATTGTCTATGGTGGTTAGTTGATAACAGCTTCGTTTTAGAGGCATTGAAATTTACTAGCCATTTCCTACTCCAGGTCACTACAGATTGGAGGTCCTTTTTAAGTACGGCAGTGAGGTTCACTTTGTCATCCACACCTGGTTTTTGATCGATGTGAGAGTAGATTGTTGTGTCATCGGCATACATGCCAACTTTGGATCTAATGGCATGGGGAGATCATTAATGTAGATCAGAAAGAGTGTGGGACCTAGGATAGAACCTTGAGGGACGCCCGCGTTTGTATGGTAGTTCTGGGAGGCATGTCCGTTTATTACCACCTTCATTGTGCGGTTAGAGAGGAATGACTGGATTAGTTCAAACAAATGTCCAGTTATACCATAGCTCCACAGTTTACATAGAAGGCCAGCATGTCAAACTCTGTCGAACGCCTTAGATATATCCAATGCAATGGTTCGGGCTTCACCATTCCTGTCGAGTGCCTGGTATATGTACTCGGTGATGGTCGTTATCATATCAGCAGTAGACCTGGTAAAGCAGAAACTATATTGCTTGTCCAAGAGGAGCCTGGGTGCTGTGAGATGCTGAACCACCTCGGCGTTGATAATGGCTTCAAACACTTTGCCAAAGATCAGAAGAAGGCTGATAGGGCGGTAATTTGCAGGGTCTGAGGGTTCTCCAGTGTTTTTAAATATAGGAACTGCAGAGGAAGATTTCCAACAGGCAGGAAAGCAGGAAGCAGATAGGCAGAGGTTATAGAGTTTAGAGAGGACAGAGGAGAGTTCTGGGGCACATTTCTTCAGTACTATGACTGGGATTCCGTCGCTGCCGCTCGCTTTGTGTGGGTCAAGTTGTGCAATTATCTTGGCGACCAGCGAGGGTGTAATGTGGACGTTATTTAGTTGAGCCTTAGTTCTGGGTGGGAAGTCTGGTGTAGGTTTTCTTCTTCTTCTATGTGCCCTGTCCTTTCAGGACATAGGCGATCATGGTTCTCCATGTCTCCCTACCCCTGGTGGTCCTTAGTATGTTTTCTCCTGTTACACATTGCAACTCCCATTCCATCATCAACCTGATCAGACTGTTGTCCTCATCTTTGTTGCCATTTGTACAACGTTTAATAATAGATCATTCTATTTGTCTATATTTCTGAGATGAGGTAGTATTTACAGTATTTACATTATTCAGACTATTGTCCTCATTTTTGTTGCTATTTGTAGGACGTTTAATAATAGATCATTCTATTTGTCTATATTTCTGAGATGAGGTAGTATTTACAGTATTTACATTATTCGGACCATTGTCCTCATCTTTGTTGCCATCTGTACAACATTTAATAATAGATCATTCTATTTGTCTATATTTCTGAGATGAGGTAGTATTTACAATATTTACATTATTCAGACTATTGTCCTCATCTTTGTTGCCATTTGTACAATGTTTCATCCGTTGTACTCTCTGGCCTTCTTCAGGTGCTAGGAATTTTTAACCAAACCCTTTATTACAATCACTGGGGTATATGAACTCCATTTTTTGCGCAGTAGTGCCTCTTTTGGTAGCCATGAGTTATCACCTTCAAATCCTGTAAGTTACTTGTTCACCACTGCTGTAGCCTGGCATTGAACTCACAACTTTTTGGCTCAAGTCACAGGAACTAACCAACTAATAAAGGGGTTGGTTCGAAATTCTTATCACCTGAAGAAGGCCGGAGCATACAACAGTTAAAATGTCATATAAATGGCAACAAAATGAAGACAGTAGTTCGAATTATATAAATACTGTATATTTTGCAAGGTTCCATTTTATATTTATTTGACTGCAAGTAAGGTAGGACTGCCACTGGTGTGCAGCTGCTTACAATGAGAGAAAAGAAAAAAAACAATATACAGGAGATGTTGAATAAAGGAGAAGAAAAAGATGGGAATCAAAGAGACAGAATATTGGCAATTGACATGGCATTTAAACTTTTGGATATTTTAGCTATCAGGGAAGAAAGCAAAGGGATTTCCACGAATGAGAAGTGTGAGGAAAAAACTGTTATACTAGAAAAGAGTTTCAACAGTAAAAGAGTGGGACCTAGATGCCAATCTAGTAGTGTGTGTAAATAGTTGTCATCGGGGCAGCAGGAAAGGAAGCTCATCAGAGCAGTTGCTATGAAAATACTTGTAGAAAAGACAGAGGGAAACCATATCACATTGGTGAGAAATTGACTGATACTTTTTTGATTTTGATTTTGTTGAAAACCCCAAGATGAATAGCAGAAGCCTTGTCCAGATATGTCAGCAGTATTCAATGCACAGACAGTAGATTTATAAATGTACAAAATGAATTCTGATAAGAAAAACTTTCAGGCCCAGCACCATGACCCAAATTTTCTAGCAGCAGATGTAGCAATAGATTTGATGTCAGTCAGTTAAGTGCCATACGTGTTACATGCTTTGGGCAATCATGCCTTGAAAGAGACATGACTGACTGGGCAGAAGATTACCCCACAGTAGGTTGCCATTGTTTTGTGCTGTAGACTGGTTGCCGACCAAGGCTATAGAACCTAATCTGTGCAATTATTTAACCCATAGCTGGGGAGAAGAGATGGATTAATACCTTTCCCAAGGGTATTTGTGTGCAAGTGAATGCAAGGGATTCAACTAGAGTTCGAACTCAGCTCCCCGATTTGTTGTTCTGAGTTGATCTCCACTGCTTTCATGTAGTTCGATTTTATGTCAGTTGAAAGAGTAAGGCCAAGGAGCTATGGTGTGTTGCCCTCTAGGAGACTAGTGCCAACCATACTGATGGTAGGTAAGAAAGTTTCTTTATATTGGTCAAAGGAGAGCAGAAATTCATTTGCGGAGAAGACACAGGAAATTATTTACACTATTTGCATTATTTGGACTATCGTCCTCATCTTTATTGTCATATTCATGATGTTTCGGTGCTTTTATACTCTGGCCTTCTTCAAGAAATATTTCAAGGTTTGATTGTTCTAATTCCGCTTGCCATGCCTTTTATAGATATCTCGGTTTCAGTTAATTCCCTTTAGTAACTCAACTCTTCAAGTTGTTCTTTCTGCTGTGACCAGGGATTGAACTCACAACCCTCTGGATCAAGTCGCTTTTTGGATTGTTTTAGCCATTACTTTTATCCATTGATAGGGACTCAGATATCCAGTGTTGCTCTAAATTCATTGTCACTAAGAATTATTATCTCTTATCATCTAATTTTCAATAATTTGTCATTTCCTATATTTTTCAATTAAATAATTTTCAATTTAATTTTCTCTTCATTTGAATTGTTTTAATTTTATTTTCTGCAATGACAGAATGTTTTTCATTTTCAAAGCCCAATTAGCAAAATAACAACAATTAGCCTGACTTTTCGTAATTTTGAGGAAGTCATTGATTTTGACACTTTTCATGAGAATTATTTGTAAGAATAGAATTTAAAAAAGATGATGCACACACATACATATATATATATATGCATAAACACGTATGCCCTCAACCAAATAAACACATGTATGTTTTCGCGCATACAGAACCATGCAAAAATATAAACTGACACACATATGTAAACACATATAATCATATATGCATGTACATATATGTCCAAAAATAAGCATTAGCATATGAAGCAATAAAAACTTTTAAAAATACAAAAATTTGAAAAAGAGGCCAGAGCTTAGAAGTTAATTGTCAGAAAAGTCTAGAATGAAAGAAAGAAAAAATAGGTGCCATACCTGAATTTTCAGAAATCATTTTTTTAAAAAAATTTTGTCAGAATTTTTTTGTTCATGAAAATAAATTACCAAACATTTGCCCTTGACCAAAGACACACATGCTTGTATTCATATATATATATATACACATATACAGCCATGTAAAAATATAAACTGGCATGTGTATGTATGCACATATAATTGCACAATCATGTCTCTTTCGATCCATGACTGACTAAATACAAGATTTTCTCACAGTATGTTGCTTTTTCTTTCTGCAGTAGACTGGTTGCCAACCAAGGCTATAGAACCTAATCTGTCCTGTTATTCAACCCATAGCTGGAGAGAGAAAGGGTCTAATACTTTTCCTTAGGGTATTTGTGCATGTGACTGCAATGAAACCGGAATTTGAACTCAACTATCTGATTTCTCATTCAATACATCACAATGCACACCACAATGTATCAGTTTATGAAGTAATAAAAATAAAAATAAACACAAAGAATGAAAAAAGAGGTCAGAGGTTAGAAATTAACTGACAGAAAAATCTAGAACAAAAGAAAGAAAAAGCAGAGCCGTTCCTTAATTCTGATTTTCAGAAATCACTTTTTAAAAAAATTTTGTCAGAATAGTTTCTTGTTTATAAAAATAAATTTGGAAAAATCTCGTAAAAGTTAACTTGATGATGAACAGAAAATAAAAATAATTTCTTTCTGAAAGCTTTTCTTTTCCTCCAGTTTTTATTAGTCAGTTTATCATTCTTTGTTTGGATTATCAATTTTTTTTATTCTGATTATTATTGTGTACACAAAATTTCTATTTATAAAAAAACAGTTTTTTCATCTTGTAATGCATAAGAGGATGTGCATTATGGTGTGTTGGATATCAGTTCGGAACGAGAAATCAGGGAGCTGAGTTCAAATTCCAGTTGAATTCATTGCATTCACTTATGCGCAAATACCCTTGGGAAAGGTATTAATCCGTCTCTTCCTTCCAGTTATGGGTTAAATAACAGGAAGGATTGGGTTCTATAGCGATGGCCGACAACCAGTCTACCGCAGAAAGTAATGGCAACCTACTGTGGGATAATCTTCTGCCCAGTCAGTCATGTCTCTTTCGAGACATGATCACCCAAGCGAGTATCACGTATGGCACTTAACTGACTGAATGCATAATTTGATATTCAAATGATATTATGAAGGCAAGAGGAAAACAGTGTATAGACTACTTAACAAGCTTGTGTAAATGGTTGGTAGAACAAGGTTTAGGCGATACAAAAAATGCATAATTGTGGACAGACATGATTACCCATGTGCTGAATGAACATGAGTTATCTCCCTCTAACCCTGTAAGTTACTTGTTCACCACTGCTGCTGCCTGGTATTGAACGTTGGTTAGATCCTATGACTTTACTCAAAGAGTTGTGAGTTCAATACCAAGCTACATTAGGTTTATTTAGCAGTTAAGGCAATTTTTGTGACATACTTTATCAAATGTTTTGCATAATCTATAAAGCAACTGAAGTGTGGATCTACAGAAGGATGCTGAGGATACCATGGACTGGATATGTTAGCACCAACAAGGTTTTGGAGAGGAGAGAAATGAAATGGAAACTGATATCAGGAAAAGACAGCTGAAAGTTCAGCATAAAAATGTTTACTCACAAGTCCTCATCAAGGAATTTTTCTATAAACTCAATATCTTCTTTAATGTTTACATTTTAGTTTGGCAAGAAAATGACATAGAAGCAGTTAACTTGATATCGGTGCTGCTATTGTCATAGTTATTCATCTTTATAAAACTTGCATTGCTTGCTGCTGACGCATACAGACATTTTCAAAACAGATTTTTATGAAATTATATTGTCTGCTGTTGATGTTTTCAACATGCATAGATCTGAACAAAACTTTCATTGCCTACTGTTGACGTATATATATATATGTTTTCAAGACATTCTTTTTTATAATTATTTCAGCTCAAGCAAGGTGATAATGCCACTAGAACACAACGGGTTACAGGGAGCGAAAGTGAATGAGAAGACTGATAAGAAGGAGGACTGAGAAAAGAATGAAAAAGGAACAAGATTCAATAAGACAGGACGTTGTGTCTATTCATGAACATACTTCTTGTGGGTGGCGAAAAGTAGATTCCCATAGTATCTCAAGTCTCTCTTGGTCTCCTCACCAGTACACTCAACAGAACTGCTCGACCAACTCAAACAAAAAAGAACCATCCACCTGCCAAGATTGCTCGTTTTATCAAAGTTCTAGCTGGCTGAAGTTTTCATATCTCCAATGTTCGCAACTTTTAAAATTACACCCACAAGACCGCTCTTCCTTTTCTTCTTCACTTCCGACATTCTGCATGTGAAATGTGTTCGTGCTCGTTTCGGATTCTAAGAACGGCCATTTTTAATCAGTTAACATTTTTCCTTGTTCGACCAGCATTTTATCGGGCCAGAAATGGTTACTACATTTGCGTAACCATTTGCTATCCTATCCTGCTGGCATATCATGCATGCCACTCATTACCTCTTTTAATGGAGGACTGTAGTCGGATCAGCAGACTGTTGCCTTTCAGTTCTGCTACAATGCTATGAAAAAATAGAAAGTATTTCATGTAGTTCATTTCATCCACAAGGACTTCATCAGAATAAAGTAATGTTTATGTTTATGTAACTAAACATGCTGAGAAATATAAATTAATTTCTTTTTTTGTATTTTTTAATTGTTTCATCCCAAGCAAGGCAGTACAACCACTGATACTCAGGGGGCTACATAAGAGAGTAAACATTTAAGCAAGAGAAGAGCGAAGCGAAAGATGAACCAGTTACAGGGGGTGTCTGAGAAAGGGCAAGAGAAGGATGGAAATGCAAGTGTGATGACAGTTGCGGAGGTAGAGTGAGAAAGGAAAAGATACATGGGGTGATGTAGAAAGGACGAGGGAAGGACTGGAGTCAAGTGGATAAGAGATGGGAATTGACATTGCATTTAAATTCCTAAAAGTTGTAGCCAACAGGAAAGTAAGTATATGAAAGGGAGTTTCACAGGTGGGAAGTGCAAGAAAAGAAGCTGATTAAGTAGCTGCATTTGGTAGATTTAGCTGTAAAAGGGTGGGACCTTGTTGCTAGTCTGGTTGCTCGAGTAAATTCTTGTAGAGCAAGCACCAGTGACCTAAACTCATCGGAGCAGAAGCCATGAAAATATTTGTAGAAGAGACAGAGAGAAACTTTTCATTTTTAAATATGTTTTAGGAACATAGTCTAGCCAATTTCTTAGTATCCCTTCTTCTTTATGCAGAATACCAGGTGCTGTAAGCATTTAGTGACGGATGTGCATTGTGGTGCAGTGGATATCGGCTCGGAAAGAGAAATCGGTGAGCCGAGTTTGAATTCCAGTTGAATACCCTGCATTCACTTAAGCACTGGTACCCTTGGGAAAGGTATTAATCCGTCTCTTACCTCCAGTTATGGGTTAAATAACAGGGTAGAACTTGGGAACCCTGCCCTTAAAAAAAATACAAATCCCAATTAATCTTGATACTCGAAAAGGAAAAAGTATTACTAGACACAAAACAACAATAAATTGTTGAAAGGAAAAGGTATTACCAGCAATAAATAAATAAAATTTAGTTGGCAATAAATGATCCGCCAAGGTTGATATGCCATAAAAAAAAACAAACAACCAACCAACCAACCTTTATGCAGATGTGGTATTGCAAAGACAAAACCATCATCTTAGTTTACCCTAAAATTGTTCTTTATTTGTAGTTTGTTAATTTATTCACAAATAAGGGAACTACGTATGCAATTAAATTTAATAATAATAATCAAGAACAAATAATTATTTAATCAATAAAAAATAATGAGTATAAAATTCACAAACAATTTTATAAAATAACAACAATGAACCACATTCTTCTTGTTCATGAACCATGTCCCTTAACTTTTTGTGCAGTCTGGAGAACCCCTACCCAGAGCTGAGCAATAAAACATAAAGGCTCTGAATAAGAAAGAAAAACCAGTACATTTTTTGAAACACTATTAAATGATCAGATATTTATGATTTTATTGAATTTTTTGGAAATTATTAAAAAATAAATAGATAAAAAATGGTAGAAATATTTTTATAAGTTTGCAATTGAATCATACTATAACATACATACACAAATATATATCTTCTTCTTCTTTTTCTTCTTCTTCTTTTCCTTCATGTACCGTATTCCTTCAGGATGTAGACGGTCATAGACTTCCACTTGGCTCTGTCTCTTGCTCACAATATTTTCCTCTTGGTATCTCTCCCAAACCCCACTCCATCATCCATTTGCTCAAGCCCATCAAATATATCTCACACTGCTTTCCCCTGTCTTGCTTTCCTTTTATCCATCCTGTGAGTATTGAATTCTCCAAGCCCTCCTTCCTCGTTACAAGTCACGGGAACCTCATCTATCTCTTCCTGATGTTAAGTATGAGTTTTCTTCTCATTTTCATCCTCTCCAACACCTTATCATTGCTCGCATGCTCAGTCCATGGTATTCTCAGCATCCATCTGAAAAACCACATTTATGCTGCTTCAAGCCTCTCCTTCATCCTTGATGAGATCGACAATATCCGCTGCCATACAGAAGGCGAGATATCACATAGCAATCCAGCACTCTTTTCTTTGTGTCCAATTAGATTTTCCTGTCTCTCAGTACTCTGGTTAGTATTTGAAATGCACCCTTGGCCATGCTAATGCACCTTTGGATTTCAATATCGCACTTTCCGTTCTCTGTCAGAACACTTTCCAGTTATTTAAACTTCTTTAATTGTTTTTTATATATCCCGAAAAGGAATACAGTATAAAATGGTCAGTTGAAGAATGAAACTCCACACTAGGAATAAGAAATACAGATTTATTGTACTAAGGTATAATAAGCAATAATACACATATAGACAAGCCACGGTTTCGAGTGAAATTGACTATCGAATAGTGAATGCCTTCGCCTAAGACCTTTTCCTTCTTTGTACCACTCGTTATTGTCTTTTATAAAGTAGAGTATTCTATTCTCGGGGATGGCAGGATGTTCCACTATAACAGTTTTATTTTAATTTCTCTGATTATGATCCACAATTATTCCTACTAAATAGCCTTTAGAATCATTTGAAATAACTTACAGTCTGTTTCATACAACACATTGTCTGAAAATAGCATTTAAGAATGAAACAGACTATTGCTGCTTGGTGTTGACCTTAATGTCCTCTTATATGATCTCTCCTTTATATTGAGCTCTTTTATCAATAGATATCTTTTTCTATGTGTCATGTCCCTTCATGACGTAGATGATCATGGTCTTCCACATCTTCCTATTCCTTGTAGCTCTTTACACGCTTTCTCTTGTTTTCTGCCATCCATTTGCTCAAGCCCATCAAGTATGTCACATGTTACTTTCCCCTGTTCCCCTTTCCCTCTGTCCTGGGAGTATCAGAGTCTCCAAGCCCTCCTTCCTCATTACATATCTCAGAAACTTCAGCTATCTCTTCTTGATGTTAAGTATCAGTTTTCTTTTGGTTTTCATCCTCTCCAAAGCCTCATTGTTGCTCACATGTTCAGTCTATGGTATCCTCAGCATCCTTCTGTAGAACCACACATCAGTTGAATCAAGTCTTTCCTTCAGTTTAGATGAGATTATTCAGCATTTGCTGCCATATTGAAGGACAAATATCATATAACAAATTAGTATTCTCTTCCTTTTATCCAATGAAATTTTTCTATTCTTCAATACTCTACTCAGTTTCTGAAATGCATCCTTGGCCATGCCAATTCATGTTCGGATCTCATTACACCCCACTCCCACACACACACATACATATTTGTCACTTTAAACATTATTTTTAATGAATACTTCTGTTTAAGTAGGTTGGGAAATGGTTAATGTTTCTTTGATTCGGCCTTGTGTCATACTTAACCGAACTCCCTACAGCTTACAAGATTTATGCAGAATTATCAGAAGGTTTTCATTAGAATGTTGGTTGTCAGCAGGTTGGAATATGTGAGGAAGTGTGGAAGAATAAAATATACATTTTTCATGTTAAAATAGAAAATTATTAAAAGGAAAGACTAACACAAGTTGTAGAAGTTGATGTGCAATTAGAAACATTATTACAAAGTTAAGAGTAGAGTTCATGTTCAATGAGAAAGTTGAGGGCATCAAGAAATGAAGAAATGTTCCTAGTAGTAATTTGTTGAAAAGAATTTATGCATAGGTACATATGTCTGTTTTAGTGTTTGTTCAGTATGGATGTCTTTGGATGGAGAAGAAGAAGTAAAATGAATCAGCACATGAGAAAGAAGGAAAAAAAGGACAAATTTCCGAGTCACTTGAAGCTTCTCCCATTACATTTTAGCTTTTCTCTTGCTGCTCCCATCTGAGTGTCTGACTGACACTGATCAGACATTGAATGCTGATCTAAGCCATATATAGTAATTTAGATTTTTCGCACTGGATTGATAAGTCCCTTTATTGCTCCCATTGGTCAGAATATCAGTTTAACATCTACTTGCGAAATCTGGTTTTCACTCTTTCTTTAAGCACATGGTCAATCTTTTTTCTACTTGCGAAAACTAAGAATTCACACATCACTGTCAATTTTTGTAAAAGAGAAGAAAAAAATTGATTTTAATTCTTAATTTCCTATCCCACAGATACTCCATTTATTTATCAAATAGTATATTTATTTATTTATTTTTTCTATTAGCCTATATGTTTGGGAAATCTTATTAAAGAAAATTTACACTCTGCTGCAAGATTTTAACTAGCATCACTCTAGGCAGAGGGAGCTCTCATTAAGTTTGGTATGCTCTAATCAACTGAGCCACAAAGAATTGATTAGTCAGGCAAGGCTAAAAATGTACACTACTGGCCATAATTATTAGGCCACCACAGTATTTTAAAAAATGAAGTATTTCATACTATTTTTTAGTATTTATTGCCAAGTGAATAATTGTAAATGAAAATAGAATGGTTCTTTTGTGAATGCTTCACAGTAACATGAGCATCAAATGAATTTATAAATATTTAATAATTACCTATATTGCAGTTTCATCAATGAAAGAATGAATAAAATTTAGGGTGATTTGGACAAGTTCATCTTTGCTTCCTTGCTTTGTAAAATTTTGCAAAGTAATAGTAACAAAAGAACCATTCTATTTTCATTTGGCAATAAATACTAAAAATAGTATGAAATACATTTCTTTAAAAAAAACTGGGGTGGCCTAATAATTATGGCCGGTAGTATATATATATATATATATATATATAATCTACAGGGTGCGATGAGTAAAATTGTCGCTTATTTGCCTTGTAAAATTTTGCAAAGTAATAATAACAAAAAACCATTCTATTTTCATTTAGCAATAAATACTAAAAATATTATGAAATACATTATTTCTTTAAAAAAAAACTGGGGTGGCCTAATAATTATGGCCGGTAGTATATATATATATATATATATATATATATATATATATATATATATATAATCTACAGGGTGCGATGAGTAAATTGTCGCTTATTTGCCTTGTAAAATTTTGCAAAGTAATAATAACAAAAGAACCATTCTATTTTCATTTGGCAATAAATACTAAAAATAGTATGAAATACATCATTTTTTTTTTTAAAACTGGGGTGGCCTAATAATTATGGGCAGTAGTGTACCTTTAAGCAGAGTCTGTGTGTTTTTCTTTAATAAGATTCCTTGAACACGCATGCTAGTAGATGAAAATATACTGTTTAACAAATAAACAGAGTGTCTACTCAAAAACAAATATGCACTAAAAATAATTTTAAAAATATATCTACACTACTGGCCATAATTATTAAGCCATCCCTGTTTTTAAAAAAGTGATGTATTTCATACTATTTTTAGTATTTATTTCCAAGTGAATAATTCTAAATGAAAATAGAATGATTCTTTTCTTATTATTACTTTGCAAAATTTTACAAGGCAGCCAGGAAGCCTTTGCTTCGGCTAGCCAATAAGAAGAAGAGACTAGCATGGGGAAGAGAGCACAAAAACTGGACACCAGAACAGTTCATTTGATGCACATGTTATTGTGCAGTATTAACAAAAGAACAATTCTATTTTCATTTAGAATTATCCACTTGGTAATAAATACTAAAAGTAGTAAGAAATATATCAATAAAAATAATATATATATATTATGGAAAGTTTCGGAGATTAACAAAATGGAATTAACAACCAACATATTTAATTTATTTGTTTGAACATTATTTTAATTAATACTCATAGGTGAGTTGATTTTCTATTAATATAAACAGTATACTTATATATATATTTCTACTAGCCTGCTTGTTTATGATAAATTTTGTAACAAAAATGTGTGTCATTCGGCAGGATTTGAACCTGCAACCCCTAACAACATAGGAGAAGACACTAATTGATCTGTTGTGTCTTAGACTGCTCAACCATGAATGATTCTACAGTCTAATTGAAAAATCAAGCCTTATATACACAACTTTCAATTTTTTGTAAATAACCATCTCTTCTCTGAAATGTATTGTAATGTAAACAAATGTAAAAAGACAATGTTATGGAAAGTTCTGGAGATTAACAAAATGGAATTAACAACCAACATATTTAATTTATTTTTTTGAACATTATTTTTAATCAATACATAATAATTTTCATGTTCTAATGAATGCTAAACATAACTGCCAACTGTTTCATTTGAAGCATAAAGAAAAAAATGACAGTAATATATAGCAACACAGTTTTATGGTTGTTTTTGGTTACTACTACTGACACCCCTCAAGATGATCTTGGAAGGAGATTGAGAGTACTTGGAAAACTTGAAAAATGGAAAATAAAATAACTTTAAAAGTTACAGCATCTTTCCCACATCTTTCAATTGTAATACACGAAAGATTATTCTTGAGTATGAACAAATTTTATGAAAAATTAGCAGGCGCAATGTTTGTGATTTATTTAATCTGACATGTCTAATATATATATATATATATAGAGAGAGAGAGAGAGAGAGAAAGAAAGAAAGAGAGAGAGACACACACACAGAGACAGACAGACAGACAGACAAACAGACAAAGTATGATTTTCTAAGTATTGCATACATATGGTTCAGGGCCAAAAGCATGGAGAATTCAGTAGGATTGAACTCACTATTTAGTCATAATTGATCAAGTAAGACAAGCTTGCTGACCATTACATCATGTTAGAGTGCCTCAATTAATGCTCTGTCCTACCTTGATATTGAGCACTTTATATAAAAATTCTGCTTGCCTAAAATACTTTTCCACCAGTTAACGATAATTTTAGTGAGGACACATTCTCCATCCTTAGTTTGTCCTACTCAAATTAGCACCTTAAAATGTTGAATGCCATCTATATTCTAGCTTTAAAATCTTCATTGTGTAAAGAGAAGGATCATATATTTGGCCTCCAACTTATTTCCATTTAAGTGTCTTTTTTTCTCTACATATTAATCATTTATTTTTATTTTTTTTGATATTTATTTCTTTATTAACCTCAGTTTAGCTCTGTTGAGTGAGGTTCATAACTGGGTAGCTAGCCAATTTTTCAATTTTTCTTTTTGTTTAAATATTATTATCATCAACATGAGTGGTAATAAAAATATAAATTTTTGTCTATTCATGGTGGCTATGAAGTTTTGTACCAGCAATGATATTTTCAATATATAGATATATATATATGAGTTGAATATATGGATCGGAACCTGACAAGATGAATAGATTAAGTAAACGACAAGTAAGAAAAAAAAGTTTTCTATAATCTAACATGTTTCACTTATAACAAGCTTCTTTAAAGATGAATGATTTAAAAATATGTGAGACAGTATGTTGATTGTCAATCAACATACTGTCTCTCGCATTTTTAAATTCTGAAGAAGTTTGTTATAACTGAAACATGTTAGATTAAGGACACTTTTTTCCTACTTGTTCTTTACTTATTCTATTCATATATATATATATTAGGCTAACAACCTTTCTTTTAAACATCTTTTGTTAAACATGGCAGACAAGGAAGATTTATATATATATATATATATATATATATATATACCCTACACACATAAATATACATGTATGGGAGCTTGTAATGATTTTGGTTTACTTGTATGTTCATGACAAAGTTGAAAGAAAATCAGTAGCTATCAATCTTTTAAAAAATATTCTAGTTTATTTATTTATTTTGCTAGCACTGATTTGTGTAAAAAATATATTTCTGGACTTCTGAAGAGTCTCCAAAATATTTGATCGAGCAAAAAAAAATCCAACTGTTTTGTTGATGTAATTTAAAACTGTTTTCTTTTTTTTGTCATTTGCCTTTTATCATTTTGCCTTTCCATACTTGTGGCAAGTCAGATGTATCTATGTAGTGATAAGCATTCAGACTGCATCTTGCCTCTCACTGTTTTCCCTGACAAAATCATCCATCTTTCTTCTTCAATTATCCACTCCAATAAGCCAGTCATCATACATTACACAAAAGATGTTTCTTTTTAATAATAACCATTTTTTAAATCTTTTCCTAAATTTGAAACCATCCAGTTTCCTTCAAAACAGTTTTGCTTTCTTTATTTCTTTTCTACATTCACTCATCCATCTGTACTTCTGTTTTGTTCTTTCAGTTTTTTTTTTTTACCTTTACATGTGAAGAGCTACAATAGATCAACTCTTCATGAAAGAACAAGAAAAATGCACTGCAACAAAACGAACTGAAAAGTGCTTCACTATTGAGGAGAAATCATTGAAGCCAATATCATGCAGCTGATATAAAATTCAACAGAAATAACTTTTGAAGATGTGCATTTAAGATTAGGTCATGCAAAAATCTATGAATGAAGCTGAAATTCCGGCTTGCATTTCTCTCAGCCAACTCATTGTTAAAAGTGGAGGGCTAACTGAATTTTTTAGAAGGCAATTTGTTTACATGTATATCTGTTATAATAAGCGTTTGGTTGCAAAAGAAAGAATAATGAGGATTAAGTTTTCATGTAATGAGGAAGGAGGGCTCGAAGAGGCTAATGCTCACAGGATAGATAGATTAAAAGATAGACAAGTGAAAGCAATAATAAGTGTTTGGTTGCAAAAGGAAAGGAATAAATTAGGATTAGGTTTGATGTAATGAGGAAAGAGGACTTGGAGAATCTAATACTCACAGGATGGATGGATTGAAAGAGAGACAAGAAAAAGAAAAAGTAATAATAAGCATTTGGCTGCAAATGGAAAGGTTTTTACATAATGAGGAAAGAGGGCTTAGAGAATCTAATACTTACAGGATGGATAGAGTGAAAGAGAGACAGGAGAAAGTAATAATAAGCATTTGGTTACAAATGAAACGCTTTTTACATAATGAAGAAAGAGGGCTTGGAGAATCTAATACTCACAGGATGGATAGATTGAAAGGCAGACAGGAGAAAGTAATAATAAGCATTTGGTTGCAAAAGATATGGTTTTTACATAACGAGGAAGGAGGGCTTAGAGAATCTAATACTCACAGGATGGATAGATTGAAAGAGACACAGGAGAAAGTAATAAAAAGCATTTGGCTGCAAATGGAAAGGTTTTTACATAATGAGGAAAGAGGGCTTAGAGAATCCATTACTCACAGGATGAATAGATTGAAAGAGAGACAGGAGAAAGTAATAATAAGCATTTGAGGACAGAGAGCTTGGAGAATCTAATACTCACAGGATGGATAGAGAGAAAGAGAGATAGGGAAAGCAGTGAGAGACATACTTGATGGGCTTGGTCAAGTGGATAATGGAGCAGGGTTTGAGGAAGATACCAAGAGAAAAGTGTTAAGAACAACAAGGGATAGGAATAAGGAAGTGGAATTCCATGATTGCCTACGTTCTGGTGGAATACAGCTTATAAACAAAGAAAGGCTTTTTTAATATACAAGGTATCTTACAGTTTTGTCAGATAATTGATGGAATGTCGGTTTTGGGTGCTGATCGTCTGGAAGGTGATTATATATAAATATAGTTTTTTTTTTGTTTTTTTTTAATCGTATCACCCCGAGCAAAGTGGTAATGCCACTGATGTGCAGGGGGCTACATAAGAGTAAAAAGATTAAGTAGAAGAGAGTGAAGAGGAAGATGAACCAGTTAGAAAGGAGCAAGAGAAGGATGGGAATACAGGTGTGATGACAGTTGCAAAGGTGGAGAGAAAGGAAAGGATATACAGGGTGGTGAAAGAACTAGAGTCAAGTGGTTAATAGATGAGTATTGACATTGCATTTAAATTCCTTCAGGTTGTAACCGTCAAGAAAGCAAGAATATGGAAGCGAGTTCCACAGGTAGGATGTATGAGAAAAGAAGCTGCAGGAGTAGAATTGTCATCTGCATTTGGTTAATCTAACTGTGAATGGGTGGGACCCAGTTACCATCCTGGTTGTACGAGTAAACACCTGTTGCAGAGGCACCAGTGACTTAAGTTCTTTGGAGCAGAAGCCATGAAAGTATTTATAGAACAGACAAAGGGAGGCCACATCTCGTCAGTGGGGAAGTGGCTGTAGTCGAGCCACCAAGTCAGTACCTATCACATTACTGATTCTCCTTTGGAGCCTGTTGAGAACACTGAGATGAACAGCAGGGGTGCCCGACCATATATGGCAGCAGTATTCCATGCATGGATGAATGGTTGATTTGTATATATGCAGGATGGATTCAGGCGGGAAAAACATCCTGGCCCGACACAGTGACCCAACCTTCATAGCAGTGGATTTAGCTGGGAGTTGACCAATTTCTTGGGTTGGTTTGAACAAGTTCACAGGACATAGTCATTAGTTGAGTTTGACATACTTGTTGATTAATCAAGGTCATAATGGTGGGTAAATTCATGGTAGGACGCATTGGTTGCCAAGATGCAAGTGATTAGTGTAGCTGTGGTGGAATGTCTCACTGTAAGAGAATGCCTGAAGCGAATTAGCTAGTGGCAAAAAGAAAGTCAGATGTTGTTTCACTGAAACAGGATTACAGTGATTACTGCAAGGCAATGCCTGCAGCAAGCCAAGTATGTTGAGGTGATGGTGACGGTGACAAGAAATTAGGTGAAGCTGGAAGACCTGTGGTGGGATGTCATACTGTGAGGGGATGCCTGTAGTGAGTCAATTTGCTAAGATAATGGTGTTGGTAATAAGGAAGGCTTGTAGCTGGGTGGTGTCAAAGTTGAGATGTTATAAATTGTGACAGTTTGGTGTCAGAAGGCTGGCAGTGTCGAAGCTGGATAGTGATGTTATAAATCATTTTGGTAGGTATCAGGACCCAGGTTGTGTTGAGGCTGGTTTCTGCTGGATTCAGTGTGTGATGTTATGAATCACATTGGTGAGTGCCAAGAGCCTGGCAGTTTTAAAGATGGCCTCTGTTGGCTTCCATATGTGAAGAGTTGGGGGATTTGTCAAGCATGGCAGTGCTAATGGTTTTTTTTAATCGTATCACCCTGAGCAAGGCGGTAATGCCACTGATGTGCAGGGAGCTACATAAGAGTAAAATGATAAAGTAGAAGAGAGTGAAGAGGAAGACGAACCAGTTAGAAAGGAGCAAGAGAAGGATGGCAATACAGGTATGATGACAGTTGCAAAGGTGGAGAGAAAGGAAAGGATATACGGGATGGTGAAGAAAGAACTAGAGTCAAGTGGTTAAGAGATGAGTATTGACTTACTACTTATGATTATATATAATCGTATCACCCCGAGCAAGGCGGTAAAGCCACTGATGGGCAGGGGGCTACATAAGTGTAACAAGATTAGAGGAGAGTGAAGAGAAAGACGAACCAGTTAGAAAGGAGCAAGAGAAGGATGGGAATACAGGTGTGATGACAATTGCAAAGGTGGATAGAAAGGAAAGGATATACGGGGTGGTGAAAGAACTAGAGTCAAGCAGTTAATAGATGAGTATTGACATTGCATTTAAATTCCTTCAGGTTGTAACCGTCAAGAAAGCAAGAATATGGAAGCGAGTTCCACAGGCGGGAAGTGCGAGAGAAGAAGCTGCAGGAGTAGAATTGTCATCTGTGTTTGGTTAATCTAACTGTGAATGGGTGGGACCCAGTTGCCAATCTGGTTGCACAAGTAAACACCTGTTGTAGAGGCACCAATGACTTAGAGCAGAAGCTATGAAAGTATTTATAGAACAGACAAAGGGAGGCCACATCTCATTGGTGTGGAAGTGGCTGCAGTCGAGCCGTTTTGTTGAGTGGAGTGGTAATGCACTCTTCAGGTTGGCAAGGTGGCCTTTAAATCTAGCAACTGCTGGTGGTCATTATGGGAGGCCTACTTTTATTCAGAACTGGCAGTCCCCAGGAACATCTTTTTCAGTAGGAATACTCAGAATTGGTCAGTGTCACTTTCATTGCAAGGCTTGCCTTGCCTATGTGCAAACAACTACATTTTTTTGTTCTTTGCCTTCATTACGTTCACATCCAGCTTGCATACAGAATGAATCAGAAATAGATCTAAACTGTAGTGAAGTATAACATATGAGATGAACTTATAAAATCAAAGCAAATTTTCAATGTCTTCATTCTCAATATTAATAACAGCAATGTCAATAACATAAGAATTTTTTTCATCATTTCACCCGAAGCAAAGCAATAAAACCACTAAGATGCAAAGGGTTACTGAATGTGAAAGAATAAGAAAAATAAAAACATTTTTAAGAAGTGAAAAGAATAAACAAAGAGGAACCAAGAATACAGAAGATGAAAACTGACATTACACTTAAATTTTTGGAAAGCAAGAAGCCAAAAGTGAGTTCCGCTGGCAAGAAGTGTAAGAGAATTGTTAGCATAAAAATTATGGTTACCTCTATTCAGTTCAAAAGAGAACTTCTTGCTAATCTAGAATTACATTTAGATTACTAAAGCCAAGATACCAAAGTAGAGAGTTAATCCAAAGAATTCCCATAAAGTTTCTATACACAAAATTCTATGACTTTCGTTAGTTTTTTGTTCATCATACACTCTAAAATAGCCATATATTGACTGATCAAAGCCAAATTTTGGAAAGAAAGTCAAACAGGGTGGTACAACATAGTTTATTTTACTAGGGTACAGGGAGGAGAGATAGTTATTATATTAAGTATTATTAGTGGGGGATCGGTTTATAACTTCATAACAATATAAAACCGATCCCCGACTTTATGCCCTGTAGAAGCTTCAATTATGTTTCCAATTATTATATTCAGTCAGTCAGTTAAGTGCCATACGTGATACACGCTTTGGGTGATCACGTCTCTTTCGAGACATGACTGACTAGGCAGTAGATTTTCCTGCAGTAGGTTGCCATTTCTTTCTGTGGTAGACTGATTGCCGACCAACACTATAGATCCCAATCCTGTCCTATTATTTAACCCATAACTGGAGGAAAGAGACGGATTAATATCTTTCTCAAGGGTATTTGTGCGCAAGTGAATGCAAGGAATTCTACTGGAATTCGAACTCGGCTCCCCGATTTGTCGTTCTGAGTCGATATCCACTGCACCACAACCCCAAAACTTCAACTGTCTTTTCCTGATGTTAAGTATCAGTTTCAGTTTTCTTCTCGTGACCATCCTCTCCTTAACAGCGTCGTTGATCACGTTTTCAGTCCATGGTATTCTCAGCATCCTTCTGTAGAACCACATTTTGGTTGTTTCAAGTATTTCCTTCATCTTTGATGAGATTGTCCAGCATTTGCTGCCACATTGAAGAACAGACATTCCATCGCAACTCAGTACTGTTCTTTGTTCCTGTCTTTTAATACTCTACTCAGCTTCTGGAATATATCTTTGACCATGTCAATACGCCTTAGAACTCCTCCCAGGTATTTACATTTCTGAACCCTTTTTTTACTAAATCATTATTATTTAAAAAAGAAAATCTTACAACCTAAAAATAATTTCTGTTTTTAAATTTGACAAACCATAGAAAAAGAATAAACCATGCAGTCAGACCTACAGGGGCCCAACAATATTTTTCGGACACTTTGAAAAAAGTACTTCAAGGTGGTTCGTCTTCTTCTTCTATGTGCCCTGTCCCTTCAGGACGTAGGCGATCATGGCTCTCCACGTCTCCCTATCCCTTGTGGTTCTTAGTATGTTTTCTCCTGTTGCTCCTGGCAACCCCCGTTCCGTCATCCACCTGATCAAACCCTGCAAATATGTTATCCGCTGCCTTCCTCTGTCTCTCCTTCCTTCTATCTGTCCAGTCAGTATCAGGTTCTCCAGGCTCTCCTTCCTCATTGCATGTCCCAGGAACTTCAGTTGTCTCTTCCTGATGCTCAGCATCAATTTCCTTTTTGTTGCCATTCTTTCTAACACTTTGTTGTTGCTTGTATGCTCAGTCCACGATATCCGTAGCATCCTTCTGTAGAACCACATTTCGGCCGCTTCCAGTTTTGTCCTCATTTTCGATGATATTGTCCAGCATTCACAGCCGTATTGAAGAACTGACATCACGTAGCAGTCTAGCACTCTTTTCTTCGTTTCTATTGAGATTTTCCTGTGTGTTAGTATTTTGCTCATCTTCTGGAACGCGTCCTTTGCCATGCCAATTCGCCTTCAGATCTCCGTGTCGCACTTTCA